>CP136883.1:14190000-15390000 GCA_033000465.1 Sciaenops ocellatus | reverse complement strand
AAAAAGCAGCTGGAATCGGGGTTGATGAGAGCAGTGAGACCGAACCAAAACAGTAAAGTTGTGGGCCAGAAAACTGAAACAATGAAAGACACGAAAACTCTCCGTAAAGCTGCAGTCGAGTGATAGTTCTCTGTAGGTTTGTCACTACAACCGACACCTTTCACTATTTCCTTTTTTTATCTTTCACACCCTACTAGTCTATTAGTAATGTAAAAATATGAGTTATTATTGTTTAGTGCAGCTTTGAATGCTAAACACAACACAAGTAGTAGAAATACATTCTTAAATAGGCAATTTTTAAATTTTGGAGCAATATCTGATTAAATATAAAACAAATTACTCTATGAATCTGACTAGACATTTAATTAAAAAACTTTTTTCAACACTCTGCGCACAAACAAATATTGGGGTTCAATACCCAGTCTTACATATTAGCTCAGGCATGCTGTGTTTGTTTGTGTATCTTTAGACAGCGAACATCTTTATGATCTTTATGTTACAAGTGCCTTACGTCCAAATGACGTTTTACTGCTGCCCTTTACAAGCAACAGTTGTCAACCAGGAAAGTCTGAATCATGCCCATAATAGAACGAGGATGATTGACTCCTGGCTTTGCTCAGGGTTTTCCTTTTACCATGTTAACAACAACAACAACACCATCAACAACAACAGTCCCCAATTATATGATGCCCAGTATTTACTGTGTGGGGAGGGGTAATCCTAGCCGCCAGTATCTCATACAGGGAGATTAGTCGGAGATAGTTTCCTCTGCCGTCTTGTTCGGAGGAAAGAGACAAATCAGACATGCAGTTGTATTGGTGATGCTGCCCGGTAGCGCTAAAAATAAGCCCCCTGACACTTGACTGTGTTTCCACTTCACTCTCACGACTGAACTCGTAACTGCAACGCAGCGCCCCAAAATAGGCCACAGCGAATGGTGAATAGGCTGGTGCCAGAGCCAAGATTACTCCTCCTCCGTCTCTGACTGATTCACCTCACCACTTCTCCAAAGAAGAAGTGCCGTGTCTGAGACAATGTGTTGGCTGTTGGTGTTCACTTCTAATGGTCTGATTAACCTCCTGTAGCTTCCACTGTAGATACCTGATTGGAAATAACAGAACGTAGGCTAACATAGAGCTCTACTGCGTCCACATGCTGTCCACAGACTGGTTTGACAACAGTGTGTTTTCTTCTTTGAAAACTGCGTGGCATTTGCAGCATCTGTTTTGGTGTGTCAGCTCATTTGTTTTTGATATTTTTTTGTTACAGTGTTTTTTATACTTCTTCATTTTGTTGATATTTTCAGCTTTTGCTCATTTCCTACATTTCTGTGCTGTCATAAATCATTTCATCTCTCATCCATAAAAAACCCTTTTTTCTTGTTCTAGATAATTCTGTTTGTGTTAAGACATTTGAGCCTGTGTCCTGCAGCTATAATGGGCCCATACAGGGCTTTTAAGACATTGGGAATTGTACACCACAGATACAGTATTCTTTATGGTTTGTCACATAATGTGTACAGTATGGGCTGCATGTGTTAGGCCTAATCTCCAAGAGATAATCTGTCTGTGATTGTTGCAATATGATATCTGGGTTAAGGTAGTATAGGTCGGCAGGACAAGTAGACATTTATCCGTATATGTACTCATCTTTCCTTCTTTTTCACTTGATCCAGAGGTTTACCAATGAAGACCATTTGGCTGTACACAAACACAAGCATGAGATGACACTGAAATTTGGACCAGCCAGGACAGACTCTGTCATTATTGCAGGTACTGTACTTCACATGGAGACCGTAAAGCATACATAAGCATCATTGTGTTCCAGCACTATTAGTACATTCTCAAGAAAAAACAGCTTCAAAGACACATTAATGACATGGGTTTCTATATTCAGTGCTAAGTGTGAACCAAGTGTGAAAGCGTTACTTTAAATAGTTATCTCTGTTCATTCCCTTTTGCCAGACCAGACACCTACTCCCACCCGCTTCCTAAAGAACTGCGAGGAGGTTGGTCTGTTCAACGAGCTGGCCAGCTCCTTCGAACAAGATGATGACGACAAGAGAGCGAAGAACTCTGTAAGAGAGGCTTGGGTTTGATGATTTTGTGTGTGTAAATAACTGTATGCTTTTATGTGTTATTACAAAACTAGAATTTTGAGTCACAGAGTGAGAAATGACTTATTCATTATTTCTTCCTTGAAGCGGTGATGCAGTCTAAAAAGATTCCCTGCAGAAATTCCTGCCTTGTGCACTTCAGTTGTGTATTGCGCATTAAACTAATGTTGTGGTTGTTTGGTTTGTGTGATAAATACCATGAATTACCACTTCCTCTTTTTTCTCTTTTTTACTTACTGTAATCTACGTTCTCTTATCTTGTGAACTCTCTCTGTCACTACCGCCGTCCTTCTTAGCTTCCTGCACCCAACTCTGTAGCTTTGGACATGAGCCTGCAGACGACATCAGACGTGAAGGTGAAAAAAGAGGCACCCGTAGAGGTCGACTCTTCGCCACCAGACAGCCCTGAATCGATCTCTGGAAGGTCAGACAGCAGCAGAGAGGCTCTGGTTAAAGGAAAGGTAAGACAGACATGGTAGGAGGGAAGCATGCATGTAAAGGATGTAGAAAAGACTGTGACTCATAACGCGTCTCATTATGACTTTTACATTATTACATGAATGCACCTTGAGCAAGTGAATAATATAATCTTTGTTCTAGAGATGTAACACTTGACATGTTGAAACCATCGTGTCTTTATTTAGAATAACTGAAAACTGTGTTTCAACCGTTTTATGTAACGTCACCTCACCGCTGTTCTCCTAGGACACACCACCCAGGAGTTCAGCCCCCACCCCGACTATTGTGCGTCCAGGTTCCCTCCCACTACACTTGGGCTTTGATGCCCTTCAGCCCACCATGCCGTCACCCACCTCCGTCATCACACAGGCTCCACCTTCCAATCGTACTCTGGGGTGAGTCAAGTCCAACATGCTACTACTGACCTCTGCTGAACCTCTTTAAAATTCACTTCAGTAGCTGTAAAACCCTTTTCATGTGTGATATTATTACAACGTCACGGTATGACTATATCACATCTCAATCTGCTCGTTCCAACACTATGTTGAACCTATATGATGCTTAAGAGTGAACCTCTAACACCCAAGATGTTTGTGCATCTTTTAAATATTTCCCCATCATTAAGCTGACATGTTTTGTCTCTAAAAACATCATGTTTTTGACTTAAATCTGCTATAAATTTCTGTGGGCGTGAGCAGTTTTTGTATGTACAGCTTGGACTAGTAATGATGGATGTAAGTGTGGGTCATTTTTCCTAGTTGCTATGTTACAGAAACTTTGGAGTTTCTACAAATATAACTATAAAACCTCCTGTTCCTGTTGTCCCTCCGTTGTCTGCCTGTCTAGTTCGCCGACCAGCCACTACCCCATGATGATGCTTCCCTCTGGTCAGGCAGTGCCTGTGCTCCCTGGTCCGGTGCAGATGCCCTCTGTCATTAATGTGAGGCAGGCCACTAGTCTAAATTCAATTTTACAGCTGAGAAGTTGGTTCAAGTTGTTAATACGTGTGTGTTTGCGCGTTTGTGTGTCTTTATCTGGTCCCCAGCTGGCCCGACCCATGTGCATGGTACCCAACATTCCTGGGATCCCCGGTCCTCCTCTGGGAGGTAGCAGCAGCGGCTCTAACTCCCCCTCTGGCTACAGCATCCATTCAGAGGCCAAGATGGTCAGCACTAAATTAGCTCTCTATTTTTATCTCTTTATCTGTTCTTGTTGTCTACATCTTCACCCTGCAGCCTTCCTCTGCGCTGGCTTAGTTTGTTCATCATATGACTTTTTACTGCTGTTACTTGTTTATTTAACTCTTACACTACAACAACATAATTTGTACCGAATGTGTGATACTGCAAATTGCACACAGAGCTCTGTGTATTGCAGATACAGGGATATTAAACTGAATTAGTGTGTTCATTGTTTATAGTAATACAACATACACAAAGTACTCCACTTTATCTGCACAAACTGCTTGCTCCTTCAGTCACAAGTGAAAGATCGTTGGTGTAAATGAAAGCTAGAGGTGTTTTCTTGTTGTGTCACACACATGTACGATGAGTTCACTCATTCATTACACCCTATATATAATAAACAGTTTACTCTATAGTGAGAAGTAAATTGAGATTTCAGACAGTTGCTAATCACCGTCATTTGTGTCACCGCTGACAGGCGTGGTGTCACACAACATCATCTGAAAATTGTTCCAGGAACATGTAACTTTAGTAGACTCACATCAGCTACAAAGCCTCTAGAGCTGAACTCCGTACCGTAGTGTTGAAACAGAACAGGATGTCACATGAAAGTGCTGCCGAAAACAAGCTGGCACTCTATAACTGTCAGGTCAACATGGGTGAAGATCTCTGCAGAATTAGTGCACCTTTTTAAACTCATGCTATAGAACATTCAGGCTTTTTTTTTTTTTTTGTGAGGCATTACAAAGTGGTGCTTATTTGCTTATGTAGTGAAAACATCAGAGATCTAGCAGAAAACAGATTTACTGCATGTTAAATCTGCACACTGGGCAGTCTTTCTGCAGAAAAGAACAACACTAACATTTGTCACAGGAAATAAACAAGCATTTACACAATGCTTCAGTGTCAACAATTTGTTTTAGCTTGTTCAGTCGTTGTTGCAGATACTGTTAATGAGCTGATGTGTTACCATGGAGTCTTAGTACAGTCTAGATACATAGGGCTTGCTGTAATGCTGCAGTGATGTTTAATAATAACATAAAATCTGCTCAAAAATGTATTTCTATTGTTAATGCTGCATCACTGTTATCTTTGCCTTTTCATCTTTTCTGCAATGATTAAGCATTATTTTCTATTACACTTACATTACACTGTGTGTACTGTTGCTTTGGGCTTATGTTGGCCATATCATTGTTCTCCTGTAGCGTCTGAAGGCTGCGCTGTCCCAGCAGAGCCCGTCAGGACATAGTATGGGGATCATGGCCATGGGCAGCAGCCCCATGGTACCTCAGAGGGCAGAGCAGAGCCAGCTGCTTGTCCAGCAGCCAGATGCTCCATCACCTGCACAACCTCAGGTACACTGTGTTGTCTATAGTCGAGCAATCATTATAATTACAATAACAAAATTTAAGAAATCACCAAAAGTAACTGAGCCCAACCATGTTTGATATATCACCTGTTTAAGATACAGAAAATTGGGGCTGTACTTTTTGTAGTGAGATGACTGTAATGTGCTCTGACTAAAATAATGAAACTATGACTCAAACTTCCCTTTTTTCTCTTGCCTGTCTTCCGCTCCTCTCCCCTCCCCTTGTCTGTCTGTTTCCTTTTCACCCTTTCCCCTGTTCTCCCTTTAGGTATCTCCAGCACAGCCTACAGGTGGGCGTCGGCGACGGACAGTAGATGATGACCCAGATGAGCGAAGGCAGCGCTTCCTCGAGAGGAATCGGGCCGCGGCATCACGCTGCAGACAGAAACGCAAACTGTGGGTCAGCTCCCTAGAGAAGAAGGCTGAGGAGCTCTGCACCCTGAACGTCTCGCTGTCGGTGAGTGGGCTTTGCGTGGGTGTGGCGGGGATGAAGATGTGACCTGTGGGAGGCCTGTGTTAATGTGTGGACTGACTGTGCCCAGTTGAGAGGCTTTCAACTAGTTGTGGAAGTTTGTGAGACGTTCTTCCAGATAAGCACAGTTTCAGGGTAATTTTACAAACGGGTGAGGTTACAGGACTCGTAACCATGGAGCTCGTTACAACTTGTTTTACATCTTTATTGTGTTATTTGGTGGTTTCAGGTTATTTTTACACCACATGACCACTTTTCCACTGCCAGCTGTACTCGAGTGGAAAACAGACTGTTCACCCCTTTAGAGCATTTATTAGCTGAAAAACATGTTTTTCAGATTTTCTTTTGGGTACA
This sequence comes from Sciaenops ocellatus, assembly GCA_033000465.1. NCBI lineage: Eukaryota > Metazoa > Chordata > Actinopteri > Sciaenidae > Sciaenops > Sciaenops ocellatus. Next base: position 15,384,046 of record CP136883.1, on the reverse strand, counting down.
CAGTATGTCTAACTATGATATGATCTCTCTTTGTATGTCCATATTTTCTGATCCTTCAGAATGAAGTATCTCTGTTGCGGAACGAGGTGGCTCATTTGAAGCAGCTGCTGCTGGCCCACAAGGACTGTCCTGTAACCACCCTACAGAAGAAGACTGCCTACTTAGGTGAACCTTTTTATAATTATGCCATAGATACTCACCTGCTAGCCTCTTATGTTTATTATTCAGGACAGAATTGAGATGCTGTTAAGCAATAAAGATAGTGTTTGGAGCTTGGAGTGTATCGGAGTGCAAGTTTTGGTATAAGTCTGTATTTGTGTTGTCTTTTTTTTTCTGTGTAGCTGCAGAAGAGAGCATGAAAGACACCTCAGAACCCACAGGTTCCCCTGCCCCGGTGATACAGCACAGCTCTTTGGCGCCCAGCCCCTCCGCAGGGCAAAACGGCCTGAGCTCAAGGGCAGCAGCTGAAGCCATGGCTATGTCTGTGCTGGCAGGAATGGGTCAGCAGCAGAGGGCTGAGGGCGGACCCTCTCACATTATCATGGCTGCACAGTCTCAATCTGCTGCCAGATGATGAGCGATGCCACCACGGCCCCAGAATTGGCTCACACTCGTCAACCCAAGGGTAAAAAAGAGCAGCGGACACCCCTCCCCCCGCCCCAACTTCCCCCGATCTAGAAGTCCAAATTTCTCATCTTCACCGCCCCCCCCCCCCCCCTTTCGCGGTGCTCCTCTGCTCTCTCTGACCCTCCTGTAGAGCCATCATGCTGTGGCCTGGAGCTCAGCAGCAGCCTTCTGGGAATGGACTGAGACTTTTGAGAGAGCTTCCTGTTCACTTTGCCATAGACTACAGGGGCTGGACTCCAACCTCCCATCCTCGTTTCTCCTCTGTGCTTCCCCCGCTCATCTCTCCTCACCCTCAGTCAAAACGACTCTTCACTGGACTGTAGGACTGCATTACTCTGAGTGTACTGCCGTAATGAACTTCCCATGTGGACATGCACCACACGTGCACAGTCCCTAACACGCAGGTGTTGCATAAACATTCTTGATCAAATCAGACACCAAACAACAGACAGGGCTTTTACACTGTTTTCAGCAGGGAATAGTGCCTTGTGCTCCTCGACTTTTTAGCCATGCATACACCCACACATGCCATCATCATCACCCCAGCACACACCTGTACATCCTTGGCTCCAAAGATGCGGTAGTTGTCTAGACGTCAGTGACTCAGATCTCAAATATTCACTCAAAACCTTTTTGTAAATGGTTGCACCTCAAGATGATCTCAACACGGACCCAAAAACCTTACCTCATTTACACCCCTTTTATGATAAAATTGATTAACTGTGTGTGTGATTGGCTCTGTATGTATGTATTTATGTACATCAGAACATAACAGTTTGCCTACTCCTGATCTGATACGTTAATAGCGGGATTGTTAGCATGTGATTTTTTCTATTAGGGTGTTTATGTTCTCTATACAGTACGTGCAGCTATATTTTTTAAATTAATTGGCACATCCTCCCAGATTAATCCACAGAACCAAAACATGTTGGACTGAACGTGTTACCTTAAAATTAGTTTGTTGTTTGAGCAATAGCCTTTTTATAACCTGAAGGGAATTCAACTTCTCTCCTCCTCCTCCTCCTCCTCGTCACTTTCCTCTAAAACAGGCAGTTTTGCTGTTTATTGGTTTGTAAGTGGATGCCTTTTTCCATTTTATATGAAACTATTCTAGTGACTGTGTTTCTCTGTGTGGGCTCTGGACTTACTGTAACTGTTATTTTCACACTTCTCAGGATGGTTGCACATCCTTGCTGCTCGTTGGAAGTGCGATAAACCCCTTAGTCTCTTTGCTCTTTACCAAACCTAAACAAAGCCATAATGACAAAAGAAAAAAAAATCAGATCTCTGAATCTCCAAAGACCACCTGGTACTTGTTCTGGGACAGGAAGTAAACAGTCTGACTGTTACTTTGTGATTCAGAGGTCACAGTGACTCAATCTACAGTATATCACTGCTTGTTACTTGCACTTGCTTGTTACACACAGTTTCACACAAAATGTCTTGATAATTTTGCCTTAAGATCACATTGGTGCCTCCGATAGCCCCTCGTAAATATACTCAGATTTGCTCGTGACAAAACTATGGAGCCTTACAAGAATAAAATTGTCTTAATTTGTTCATTTCATCAAATAAAGAAAACAGCCAATGAGGAAGAAAAGATTTGCCGGTTCCTCGAAGCCTATAAAAATAAATGGTTATTTGAGCCATTAGTCTCTTTTCAGTCACACAAAATGATAAAACACTTGTCTGTCATCTGGTGGAGAGACACAGCAAAGACATCTTCACTGGTAAAAAGCTTTGAGAGAGGAAAACGTTAAGATGTGACTGTTTCTGAACGGCTCCAGTTCTTTAGAAATCCAATTTACCAAGATATCAGTATATTTTTTACATAAACACCTGAACAAGCGGTCTGCTTTTCTGGTTTGTTTTTTTTTCTTGTATATTTTCACATCTTTTGTCTGATATGATCATATATTGCAAGATGTGATATTTCAAAAACAAGATATCTGTCCATTAACACAAGGGCATGTCTTTATGCACTAAAATAATGCAAGTTTATTGTTGCTTTGTATTTCTGTTTTGCAGTTCTTTTGGTCTTTTTCAGAGATTTCAAATCCTTTTTTTTTTTTTTTTTTTTAAATGATATTTTCTCTTATCTGTACTGTATACATAAATGGGAATTTTCTCAGCAACTTTAATACCTTTTCACCTTTGACTGAACCTCTTGTCCTACAGTCCCAATGGCGACCCCTGGCATTTTGTTGTATTTTGGAGCTGGCGCTATATTTGGCTGGCAGTCCCTTATAGACGATTGTTCATATGAAATGAAAATTCAAACTATATTTAGCTTCATGTAATTCAATGTCATTGGCACCTTTTCTGTCGTTTCTTGTTTTCTTTTTGTTGCGTGCTATTTTCAGCACTATACAACTTTTTGTCATAACGCTTCTGATTGTACTGATAAATATAGAAACTAATTTCTTTAACACACATTTTTTTTTGTTTGTTTGTTTCCTTTACAGAAAAATGTCATTAGTCCTTTTTTCAAAAAACAGAGTATATCCCCTTTGTTATATCTTTGAAGGTGAATTTGGTAAAAGTCTTTCAACTGCCCTTGTCTAACTTATTTTTCTTAATTGGTCAACTAACAATCATCATTACGGTCTTTGGCATATTAATGTTACCTAGAATTGTTGTGAAAAAGAGCAATTTAATGAAAAATGCAACAATGTGAAAGTTGCACATAGTGTATTAATGGTTTTTCACACTCCCATTGTTGGACTGATGATTTCAAAAATTGTCCTTGTACTGTACATATCTGTACTATATGAATATATTTACTTTTCCATGCATGTCCAAGTGGAATACTATGAACACTTACAGTGCTGCAGTTTTAATTAAAGAAACTACATCTTAATGAAAATCTAGAAGTTTTGTTTGTTAGTTTTTCTGCTCAGATTCACAGTGACAAATATATGTTTTCTGTAAATTTGCTGAAATCCTAAATCACAACTGGACACACAGTTACTATACTTGAGTTGTTCTTTCATGTACTTTTAAAGTACATGGTATAACTCTTTAAAGCAGGACCATAGCTAGTTTTGAGGACACTGAGGTCATGTTCTCTGTATGATTCTGGGACTTGAAGCAACCTAAGGATGTATTTTACAATTTAAAAACATATCACATCAAAAGTATTTTCTCGACTGATTCTAGTTTTTTACCACCTGACCCTGACCCCCCTCTTACTGTCCCAGTGTCACTGGTTTATTTTGAGTGCGACTGGAGAAAAAATTTGTTGCCTGCTTACGCTATCTCATTATCAGTCTAAAAAATGATAATAGGTTAGCTTATTAGCTTTATGTTGCTAATATTAACTTTTATTTGCATGCAGACCATCTTGCTAAAGTCAAGCCTCCATCACTTGTCATGAAAACCTCTTTTGCCATGTGAGGCCAGCCGTAGCTTCTCTGAAGCGAAGAGTGTTGAGCTCAATGCAATAGAAAATTACAGAATCTACCGAACACAGAATCTTACACAGTGTACCTTTAATATTTTTAAGTTCGACTAGTTTTGGACCAAAACAGAAATAAATTAATAAATAATTCCATATCTATAATTTAATTCCTGATATTGTTGAGGAAAGCATTGAAACAACAATTGACCTTTGTTGAAAACTTTGCTAGATTCTTAGATTTTTTGTATTTTTTTAAGTACCTTCCATCTGGTGTGATTTTCTGTGTGCGTTGAGAAGCAGGACTCATGACCTCAGCATTTCTAGAACCCTTGCTACGGCCCTGCTTTTAAGTTGTTTAAGTTTTTGTACTGCATTCAACTACTTCTGGAAAGACAAAAAAAATGACAGTAGCCTACAATTATGCTGTTATGTTCACTTTGCTTTGAAGCTTGTTTTCCTTGTGAGACAATGTCCATGTTTCTCATAAGGAAACATGATCATAACTTTTTTTGTAAGCTGCTCTTAATTGCAGAGAGAGTGGTTGGAAGGATATATTTATGTTTATAATGGTTATAGTCTGGATGCCACATTGGCCTTTTGAAGGTGACCATGAGTAACATACTCAGAGTAGTGTTCTGAGCTGGTACTAGAGCAGCACAAGTTTTCTTATATGAACTTAGGTACAACACAAAATCAAGTACTTCATCACAAGTATGATCAGGGCTGTATTAACCTACTATCCTGGGGCAAGTATAAGCTTGTGCCCCCTACAAAACCATCATTCTTCCAACACTCTGTGCATTGCCTTTAAAGGTCCAGTGTGTCAGATTTAGGGGCACGTATTGGCAAAAATCACCATGTATAATCATCTAAAAACTGTGTTTTCATTAGCAAGATACCACTAAATCCTACACACTGGTCCTTCAAGTACCCATGACATACTGTGTATGTGAGAGCTGTCTAGTCTATAGAGCTGAGACGATAGATGTTTAACGGGAAACTATGTATGTAAGTGTCACATTTTAGGCCTGGCCTATAATATAATAATAATAATATAACAATAACTTTTATATTTACTTTATTCACCTTTTATTTAACCTTATTAACCTATTTATATACTGGGTTATTAGCCTATATGTGTTTATGATTGATAAAACGTTCATGAATAATGGAATAATTTATAAAAATTATATACATAGTAATAGTTTGTGTCAAAAGTAGCTTATTATTGCATATTAATGCTTGCAGTTTACTCAATCTCATTTTTTTATATTTTTTAATTCTCACAAATTATTTTGGTGAAAATTGTTAAGTATTATGACAAAAATTGGTGGACCCCTTGCAGTACCTCTGCGGGGCCCTAGGGGTCACGGACCCCTGGTTGAAGACCGATTCTTTAGTGCGTATTCAGACAGGATTAGGGAAACCGGCAACCGGTGGTGGGGGAGTGAGGGGAGCTGAGGTGGGTTGCCGTGGGCGTGTCTATACCTGCTGAATGTAACTGCTGTGAAACAATCAGGAAATAACTTTTTATTTCTCTGATTAATAACAGCTTTATCGAGGCCGGCGCTCGCTCTCTGTTATTGTTACTCTATGTCTCTCTACCAAAGCTCTCTCTCTCTCTCTCTCTCTTTCTCTCTCTAATCATCGGACACACATCAAATTAAACTTCTTCGTGTCTCTATTTTGCGGTGTAAATTGCGAGTCGGACTCAGATTTAGAAGCTGGTACATGAAATAAACAAAGTCAGAACACACACACAGGTAGATTATCAGAGTTTAGTCCGTGAATCCACCTGGATAGTCTCTGCTTCAGAGACATTTCAGGCTGTCTGTGGAGGTTTGACCGATCTGAGTGTCTGATTGGCTTGCGGAGCGTGACGTGGGGCTCCGTTTTCCCAAAAGTTGAATCTGTCTCAACTTCTTTTCCCAGACGCCGGCGACGTTTTTTGCGGCAACCCCTGCGTTGCGGGCTGCCGGCGCGGAAACGCACGACCCCCACTGAAATGAACTGAAAAACGTCGCCGGCGTCCGGTTCCCCTGTCCCTGTCTGAACGCGCGCTTATACTTGTCAATGATCTAGATCAGTGTTTGGTTTGTCTGTTCTGGGCTACTGTACAAAAATGGTGGTTCAACATGGCAGACTCCATGGAAGAGGACCCGCTCTCACTGTAGATATAAACAACTCATTTTCAGACAACAAAAACAAAACGATTCTTATACTCAGGTTATTATACACTAATAAAAACATACTAATGAACACTTTATTCAATTCCTGCAAAGAAATACTCCTAAACATTACACACTGGACCTTTAAGTAGGATATCCTAGCACTTTTTTTCTAGCGGTTAAACACACTCTCAAATAATACTTAACTGGGAATGTCCATTGAGAAGTTTAATGTGTGTTTTGCTGGACATTTTACAGTTCAACTGATATATGTGTATGTGTGTGTGTGCGCGCTTTTGCCAGTGGGTCGGCAGAGGGAGCAACAGTTCCGGTGTGTGTCTCGGCTGAGGAGGACGGACGCAGCGAGTGAACCAACGTACAGGCGAGGTAAAGGCGGTCACGTGACCGCTCGTTGCCGTTGGTGAGTTTTTCCCCCATTATGGCGGAGGGGCCAGCCGTGCGGATGGACTGTCTCTCCCACTCTGATGCTTGTTTTGTGTCTTAAGGGAGGGCGTTTTATTTTTTAATTTTTTTTTTTTTTAAAAAACATTTCCCTTGTACAACAGACTGGTTTCTTCTTTCTAGACTCCACTCGGTTGTTTCTCGGCGAAGTCATGGCAGACCGCGGCGTGGATTTGTCCGCCCTGCCAAAGGAGGTTAGAGACCAATTGGCGGAGTTGGATCTGGAGCTGTCTGAAGGTAAAGGAGGGGAGGGGGCTGATGGAAGAGAGAGAGAGAGAGAGAGAGGGGGGATGCTACAGCAGATTTCAAAGCTAGCTATGTGTGTAGCTGTCTGGATTAACCAGCATCGATTAAACCTGTAGTTTCCACCTCTTCTCCCACTCTACGTGTGTAATACATTGAATGAGAGCATACCGGCACTCAGGCTGTGCCACCTAGTTAGCTCATTTGTGCTAATACAGGATGTGGGCACACGAGCTAGCAGTGCATGACAAGGAGGAAGAGAAAGGCTCTCCTTTATGTCTGAACATTTAAAGCAAGGCGTCGATTTAAAGACGCGTTTCTGTGTCAGATATCATCATTTGTTGTGTGTTTGAATGTCAAAGCCACAGCTCAGTGTGTGACAGACTGTGATGGCCAGAGGCAAGGTCTGGCTATCAGGGGTTTGACCCTTCTCCTGTCATCTTTGTTATACTTCTTCTTCATATGGTAGGACTTTATTGTAGGATGGCTACATGGATTTCTTTCTGACAGCACACAGACTTTGTACTTGGCATCTGTTTTTCAGGTTTCAGCTAAAAAAAAATGTTTTATTGCAGTAAAACTGAGTCACTGTGACTAGTGTTGAGGTGTAATGACAAGGCCTGCAGTCATCATCTGCTCCAGTATGAAGATCCAGTCTGTCTGTAATTACTAAGCATACTGTGTGACGTCCATTGGAGTGATCAACAAGATGTGTATCAGGCCGTATACACCTGTGTAAACCTGCTATTACTCAAATTATAGATTTACCTACCTGCCCTGCTCGTCGTGAGTTACACCGTGAGATCTGTGTGAGGTGCATGCTTGTGTTCGTGTTTGATCTGCTCCCCTGGATGTAGGTGGATGTGTCTGTTTATTGTAGTTTACTAATATCGCAACCGTTCATTCATCATCCAAAGCACAGTGCAAGTCATCCCCTCCCCCAGAGCAGCTGCAAGCCCCCTTCCTGTCACATCCCCGTGACACCTAGGCTACATTCTTCCAGCGGAGGTGATCGAATCCAGTCGTTCCTGCGCAGTGTCTGCTTATCCATGCTAACTGACATTTGATTATTTTAGGGGTGTGACATGGTTTTTGAAACTAATATCCAATATTTGATATTTGGCTGACATCAGTATTGATATATAATCTTGTCTCTTAATACAAACACACGTTAGCTATCAAAGTCATACCTGTAACAAGGCCTTAAAAAGGAACATGGTTTTGTACAAGAACTTGACAAGATGTTTTTTGCATTTGGAAATTATATTATAATACACGTGCATATTTAATTGTTAGTTATCATGTTCAATTGGGGCCTTTGATGCCTTTTACAGCTCAGGTGTAGATCAGCCAGTATTTAGTGCATTGGTCTGACATGTTAAAGAGTTACTGGTGGTTTGGCACGTTTTAGCCCATTCATTTAATTAGTGTTTACATCACACGGTAGTCATTTACTTCAGTTAAATCATTGGTCATTTTATGGGGGCTGACATGACGATACATACATCTATAGATAGATCATACACACGTAGAAAGGTAGACGAATAGAAAGCTGTAATTTTGCCATATTGTTTATACCGCGGTAACAATCTTTTAGCATATCTTAGTGTATTATGAGCAGTGTTATAAATTAACGATCAGGACTGTTCTATGGCATTCACTGTGATGAAGATGTACTTTAATACATCAGGTATTTCATTTTCTGGATTAGCCAGAAAAAAACTCTTCCAAATCTCAGTGTATCTACAAGGAAATTGTGACACCACAATCTGTTTAAGTATTCTGATATAAAATGACATAAACCATGATTTTTTTTTTTTATACTTTACTTTTATACTGATATTTTACTTTAATCATATTTGAAATCATCTTGTCAACACTCAAAACTTGTTTGTGGTGATAGATTACTGTGAAAAACATCATCAACATCATGTCATGGTTTATTTTTGGTCAGTTACATACGATAATGCAGTTTCGAACAGGAAACATCCATGTCGGTGCATTCAGATGCTTGTAAGAAGTGTTGTGGTCACTGAACAGTACAGTTTCTTAAAAAAGAAACAAACATATTCACATTACTCTGGTGGACATGTTTACTCATTGTATGTTGATTGTTTGAGAGCATAGCTGGTGAACGTAGTGGAAAAAAAGAGGCCACGATAGCCAAATATTTAAATGTTTGCACCATGGTAGGTTCATGTGAGTCTGAAGCCAGCTAGCCCCTTTATGACTGCATGCATGTGGTATGTCATTTTCTTGAGTCCATAACCAAGTGGAAATGCCTGTTCCTGCGTTGCTCGGATAAGAACACAAGCCTGCCAAATGGCCTCTTAAAAAACAACCGATTTCTGCTAGCCCCCTGTGACCATGGGGACACAATGAGGACCATTCAGCTGGTCTGAGCCGCCGTGGACAGGAGCTCTGCTGCCATTTAGGCCATTCAGCTAAACCCCAGCCTTTGTGTGCACGTTGGAATGAGCTGCCTCCATAGGAAGAGAAGGGAGGGGCTGGTGACTAGTCATACTTGAGGAGATGATGTGTGGTGTGTACAACTCAGAGGAGTGGTTCACCTCTTTTACCCTGTCATATCTCAGCTGGGCCAGGGGGGAAAAAGGTCATGTCAGGGTTCTTCCCTGTAACTATCCTACCTGGCTGACACCCCTCACCAATTGTCACTCAAGCTAATGTTGCTGACTCAAGCCAAATTCCACACAGACTAGTTTTTCGGCTGTGAATTAGTCGCTGGTGGTCCATGCTGAGGGTTGAGGTGAGAGTCCAGATTATTGCCAGTCGCTTCCTTTCTAGGCCAGTCGTCCAGCCAGCATTCAGATGCATCAGAAGAAGCCTTGTCTTGTTGTTGTTGTATTAAGAGTGAGTGCCCTTAACACAGGATGACAGCACTGATATGGACCTAATCAACCATCAGTGACAGTGTCTAGAGCAAAGCCTGGTGGATCCTTGAAGGATGACCCTCCTCCCAACTGGGTAGGAGGTCTGCGAGAACATATCTCTCCTCTCTCTGTATTATTTATGAATGGGATAGACAGCAAACTGTTGTTTATGTAAGCAGCGGTAAGTGCTTATTTTGAGACAGATTACAGATGCGTGATAGGCACTTCCTCAAATTCAAGCTCATGTGGCGCAGAGATTTTGTTTTTAAGGTGGAGGTCTGTGCTGGCACACAAAAAGAGGAATAAGGGCCTCTCACATGATGGTAAAACTGACATCTCCTCAAATTCAAGTCGTTTCACAGCTTTTGTGAGACTGAGCTCTTCCGCATATTAGTGCACTCACCTTATGGGCAATATATTCGGAATTGATATTGATGTAATTATCACAGCATTGTCTCTATATCAGTATGTTAACAATATTGACATTCATGTGTCTTTTTATGTATGATTAATCTTTTTTTGGACAATTGACAGTCCAGAGAGACAGGAAACAAGGGAGGGGGGAGAGAGGGGCTGATGACATGCAGCAAACGTGCCCAGCCAAAGTAAACCAGGAACATCGCAATTACAGCCTGCTTCCCATGATGCTATTTACAGTGTTCAAAATGATATGTTTAAAAGTAAAACTCATGTTTATCCAATTGAGTCAAATGGTTTTAAAGTGTTTTTTCTTGAACGCAATGCTGTAATTAAAAATGCTGTGACAGATTTTGGCAAAATCCTGGTGAAAATCTGACATAACAACAACTGTGACGTGTGATAACTCATCCTGACTGATCATAAAGATGATTACAAACACCAAAATTGATTTATTGCCCAGTTCTACCATCAATTTCTATTTTCCTGTCTAGATATTTGGGTAGTATATACTTCTTTTAGCACCCAATAGGTCAAAATATATAAAGCACAAATCATCTTCCTCGTAGCTTCGGAGCCAAAGCCTTAGGTCCAAGCAGATGGTTGGGTACTCTTGGCAAAGGTCTTTCTTTATGTGTATCAGTGTGTGTGTGTGTGTGTGTGTGTGTGTGTGTGTGTATACAGTATGTTTGCACATCCCAATGTGTGTGCGCATGTGTCATAATACTGTTACACTGTGAATAGTTAATCATGGCTTCGGTCCCTTTTTCCTCCTCCAGTCCTGTTGTAGGCTGAACTATTCACATGCTCTTATTAAATACAGGACACCCTCACGGAGTGCTGTGGGTGTGTTGGTGTATGTGTGGGTGTGTGTGTTTAGTGAGCATGACTCCCCAGGTAGAAGTTGAGGCATTCATACATACAACCTGACTTCTTTGAATTAATGCCAGGAGATATATTGACATCCCACTCATAAGCCCTCCAGACCTGTAACATCTCTGGTGTGGGAAACAGTTGAAGATGCTGAACTTGATGAACAAGCTCCCACGTGATGTCAGGTAGGGCTGAACAACATGGCATAAATCATAATCTGACACTGATCATGTTACGGTATAACATGCAGCATTATATATGAAAAATTTAGACTGTCTTCTGCTGACAAATCTGACAAAAACCTGAAAACGCAAAGTCATTTTCTTACTTTTTAAATACTTTTTGCTCAGAACTAATGATGCAGACAACAAAACGTGTGAGATTATAACACAATATGATCATATTGTCACAATATTAGCACACCAAAAGCTAATATATAATCTGATATATATATTTATACCAAAAGCTAATATATAATAAAGATGATGAGATGGTGCTTCCTCAGTTTGTGTTGTGCTTTTGTTTATAATAGGGTGGGGTGGACGGTTGGGGGATTATTGTGTGAAGCACTTTGTTTTACATTTTATTTGTATGAAAAATGCTATACAAGTAAATTGAATTATTACCCAGCGTCAGTGTCAGGACTCGTGTATCTGTGCTGTGAAAGTCTGAGCTGACACGTGGTGGAGAATTGTGTGCAGAGTGCCACCTTGGTTGAAGCACCTGTGCTAGCAAGTATCCACTCTTCTGAGGTGCCCTTGAGCAGGACTCCGTCACTGAAATGGTGCTGACCTTGTGCTCTGATCTTACTGAGGAGGAAGGCAACTTAATAGTCTCCGGTCTTCACGTTAAATCAGACACTAACATTCACCCACTGACGTGATATGCAGCCTACTTATGTACCTCACAGTTCCCTGAAACACAGCGGCCTCCTGTCTGCTCCTTGTAAACCTGTGACTCACTGTAATTAGGTGTGTCCTCTTCTCCGGGGCGCATCCATCCACCGCAAAGTGAGAGAACCTGTTTCAGCCTCTCGTCTCACCGGGCTGTTTACTGAGGTGATAAGGCATGATGCCACCTGTGACTCATGAACGGGGGAATATCGGACCCTTTTTCTCCTCATCTGCGCAACACCCACCTTCATTCACCGCTTTAACCAGCCTGTAATCTCTGATTGAGCTGAAAGTGATGGTGAAGCACCTCTGTGACGTTGCATTGCGCAATCTTCCCACTCAGTGCTTTTGTGGCCTGCAGTCATTTAGTCAGGAGCCCGGGCTGTGACACACCAGACAGTGTTGACTGATCTGATTTATACACTCAGAGGCGAAATAACGAACTCACTGATGGCAAAAAGAAATCTTTTTTTTTTTTTTTTTGAGCTGATGCAGAGCCCCTCCAATGTATCGTTAGGCCATATCCACTGCCCGGCCGGCCATGTGACTGTGTTAATGCTGAAGAATGCTCTTGTGAATATAAATAGACCTGGCTGGCAAGACAAATTCGCTTTCATGCCTGAGGAGGAGAAAACAAGCATCTCTTTGACACAAAAGCTCCAGCATTATTGCAGTGGAGGCCACCCTCTCAAAGTCCCAAGGAGTCAGTCCTAATTGCGTGTATTTCTTTCTCTCTGAAGCTAATGTTCCTGGCTAGTACACAGCAGCCAGTAGCAAACACTTCACACCCAAACCAACTGGCTGGTTGGCCGCTACCTGTGGATCACTGTTACGTCCGTGGGTTGTGTGTGAAATACCGCGGCCTGTTGAGAATTGCCCTTCTCAGGCCGATCAGCCTGCCGTTTGACCCATGCAGAAAGTTGCTACAGGTACGCTAATTGTTAAAGTTTGTAGTGTGTTACCTGCAAACCATCTAGTCTGTATTTAACATCATTGCTGAGGAAGTTTTCGTATGATTTAATTTCCTTCCTCTCAGGCAGCTGCTTAGAAACCAACACATGTACTACATCAACTTTATTTGTTGACAGAGTCACGGTAGTGATGCAGGTGCAACCAGGAAGTTTTAACAACCATACCTGCGGGTGTGTCCGACAACACAGATTTGATCAGCAGCCTCGGTGATGCAAAGGAGTCCCTAAACTCACTTTGTCCCTTTGACTTCGCTCGTGTTTACTTAATGGCTGTCTTCCAGTTTTGATTTTTCGATATTGTAGCCTGTGGCACCTGTCAGAGCTTCCTCTGATCCATCCTGTCAGAGCTTCCTCGAACAAATCATGAAGGAACGGAACACAATATATATTTGTCGGTCTCTTTCTGTACATTTATCAGTAGGCCTGCCATTGCATATTTGCATAAAGCCTGTCCAGATATTTTACATACTGGCAGCCTGACAGCAGCAGACGAAGTGTGAATAACATAAAACATTATCTTTAAGTAATTCTTTTCCACTAGCATGAGCACATCTTGTACTGCAACTGAACGAACTCGTAAAAAAACAAGCACGCGTGACGGACAAGTCCGTCCACTAATGTCATTTTGCAGGCTAGGTTGCTTGTTGGCTTTCGGCAACAGCAGTTTGAACAGTTCAGGAACGTATCTGTAAATGTCGTCATTGTTTGCTTTAAGATTCAGAGTGGTGAGGCCCTTTTTCACAACAATCCCCTGAGACTTGGAGGCTAAAGAAATGTTTCTAATATTTGGATCTTTAAAGACATCATTCCTCCTTTTTAGTAATCAAATAATATTAACAATGAAATGAAAAATATTGACTGAAAAAAGTGGATGACATTTGTTAACTATGTTTGCTCTCGTGACCCGGGGCTCTCACCATAAATCTGCTGTATGTTGTAAATCATGTTAATACTCTCTCTCTCTCTCTCTCTCTCTCTCTTCTTGTCTAACACTCAGACTCTTCAGCTGATCAGCCACAGCTGATCACTACAGCCTTTGAAGAGGGTGTATAGAGAACACAGGGGTTTTTTTTTTCCCAGCAGCTGGTCAGTTTCTATATATGAAAGCTCAGGCCTGCGTCACAGGAAGGGCTGATGGGAAACCAGAGCTCAGGGGTAAAGCAGTCCTGCTGTATAATTGTACAATGAAAGTTTCCAAAAGGTCAACAGCTTTGGGTCATTTTTTTTTTTCTTCTTCTTCTGGACTCGAGCCTTGCATTTGCTAAAGGGTTATCGAAAATACCCAGTGAGTAGAAGTCCTCAGGAAGCCTCCTCAACAAGCTGATGTGTATCTCCCCACTTGGCCCCTCAGAACACATTGTGCTGGAGCTTGGCTTGTAGTCATGGACCCCTTTAATTCAACTCCCCGGAGAAAGAGGTAAAACAAAGGCCATGAAAACACATCGAATGGGTGGGGCTTCAAACCTCTAAATCCTCAGCTGTCAATAGCACAGGCTTCTAGGCTGGCGTAGGTCCACATTTTGTATTTTGTACTTGAATGGAAGTATTAGGTTAATATTTTGACACCCAGCTACCGACAGTGCTGGACAGATTGGCCGTAGTCATTTCCTGGAGATTAATGTGTGCTGCTATTCCTGACCTGTGTTGTTGTGACTGTTGTTATGAATATTAGCATTGAATTAGACTGTTCAGATGGTTTCCAGAGCTAAATATGTGCCACATGCCACTGCGAGTAGTGACAAGACATCAACACAGTATTTCTCACACTCCTGGATCAGTAGGAGGCCCCTCATTCAGCTCTAGGTTTGTGTCGTGCCGCATGCTCCCACAGACAGTGACTGATGACTGTTGTCTGGATGTTATCGCAGTCAGTTGGCTGTGATTGTGGCGACAGAGCCGGTTGAGTTAACGTTACATGCGAAAGATTACCCAGCTGAACTTTCTCACACACTAGTTGGCGCATACACCTGCTTCACAGGGAGTTTCCAAAGAAGGTGGCTAAGCTTTTTTTTTTTAACATACCTGCTTTAGTGAAGATGTAGTTTCTTTGAGCTGCATCAAGATAATACAAGGTTTAATTGCTCCTTCACTTCCCGTCACTTCACTCTCATCGAATCTAGGCCTGTGACTCTATAAATCTTTTCTTCCTCCGGTGGTAAAGCAACGTATCCCTGCGATTTCCCCTCCCCGCCTCACAGTAGTATAGCCCCATTAAGGAATAGGGCAATGGACAGAGAGTGACGGTGGAAGCCAGCAGAGCGAAGTTTAGCATTAAGTTGTCCACCTGGTAGTAAATGTACAGGATAGGTTACAGATTTCAGTTAATAAACACTGCAGCT
The DNA here is from genome assembly GCA_033000465.1 of Sciaenops ocellatus. Lineage (NCBI taxonomy): Eukaryota > Metazoa > Chordata > Actinopteri > Sciaenidae > Sciaenops > Sciaenops ocellatus. The sequence continues at coordinate 15,368,762 of CP136883.1, read as the reverse complement.
TCTCAAGACCAAGACAAGTCTCGTCTGTTATTTCTAAACTGCTGGTAAAGTAACAGTTGGGTAGCTGAGCAGGAGAAGATAACTTCAGTCGATCGTAACCCATCAGAAACTTTGTAATCCAGCCTTGAAATGCAGCGTCTTTTTGGAGTCTTAAAATAAATCCATAATGATAAATTCAACACTGAATGTCTTCTGTTATAATTTTTCGTGTTAAATGGTTACCGTTGTTGTTAGCATGTTCTTAGCCGTTCACTGTCAATCCCATGTGGCCTTGGGTTGAGTCTATCGATCTATCAGAGGCTGTGTTTCTGACTTGTCGACCAATCAGAGGCAGAGTAGAGCAAGTCTTCATGACATTCCGGTGGTGGGCAGAAACTGTGTGACTCAAACGCATTGCACAACAGAAGAACATGAGATTGACCGCACAAAAAAATTGCATCGATGACTGTAATGAGCTCAACCACCGTGGCGTGGTAGGCGTCACATAACCACGGTTTTGCAGTCATGCGGTCATCGTCACAATCCTAATCTAACCCCCTATCTGCCTGCGAGTACCCTGTCGCTAACATCGCCTCACTACCACTCCCCGTGCACTTTTCAGTTCCACATGAGGTGAAATGTTTTAGCTGACGCTAAGGTTCGTGTATTTTAGTGCCTGACAGGCACGTATACCTATTTTTCACCATGGTGTATTTTCCTTTTACACTTTCCTCGAGTGCTGCACCTTGTTGAACGTCCCCACAGATTCAGAGCTCTCATTTCCAGAGCAGCCGTACATTCCCATCCTGATGACGGGCTGTGGTAATAACTGTGAGCAGTGGGTGGTGGGAGGTCAGGACCATGAGCTGTCCAGAGAGTGGAACGTAGGCAATAAGGCCTGCGCGGCTTCAATGTCAGCTGTAGAGTCAACACTCAAAGGCCACTTATTGCTTGTTATGATGTTATAATATTGATTTAATGAGTCAGCTGCCTGGTTAACATTCCTCCTTCGACGTTAATGTCCTCTTTTAACCCATCATCCATGAGCAATTAAACAGAGTGGAGGATAATCATTCGTGTATATGTCATCCAGAGATGTGTACTCACTGGCCCACGTTTGTGTGTTGAAAATGATGATGTACAAGGCTCAGTGAACCTCGGGTCAGGTCCGTCTCACACTTCTGACCCCTGTATCTTTTAACTACAACACTGCCTCAGTGAAACATGATAGCTCTCGCTCACTCTCACTGCTCAATACACTCTGGTTACCCAGCAATGCTGAAACACTGGTCCGTCATGCAGTTAACAGGCCAGGATGCCTCTCTGTCTGAATAAGTCCACTTTGTTTTTCCTCTTTTCTTCACAGTCTGCTGAATTAAGTCTGAGTCAACCTCCCGACCCGGCGACACTGCCTTCATAGTTAAAATACATGAGCTAGAAGATGAAGTGACAAACAACTCACACACTGTGTAACAGGCCTTTTTCTCAGCAGACATTGTAACAGTACAAAAAAAAAAAATCACAGGTGTTACTAATAACAAAATGATGGCTCTGTTCCCAGTAAGCTGTGACAGTGTGCCAACATGAACAAAACCAGGGGCTGGTTTCAGACTGGTCTGTAGTGTAAGACCAATAGTTTAATGCTAGTTAGACAGTTTTACAAAAACAGACTAATTTGCAGCCTAAAAAGTTGGCCAACCTACCACCAAGGCTAACTCAGAAAGTAGTTTGTTTGCCTGAGGAAATTATACTGAGCCTGACTGACGAGTTAGCAGACGTACTGTGCTCCTCTCTGCTACTAAGATTTCTGTATTGTTTCATGCTTCACTGAATCTTCTTTGTAGAACGTCTTGTAACTGTTGAAGTCTTACAGAGGACTGCTAGCATGAAAGACGCTGAGCGGTTTGATGCATATTGCGGTTCCTTGTTCAGCTTGCTTGCTTGGTTTTTTTTTTTCTTTTTTTGTTTAAAAATATTTAACCCAGAATTTAAATTAGTCTATTTATGACAGAGACTGTTGAGAAAAGAGACGCCTCATCAAAGAGTCACTTCCTGTATCTGTGTCATATGGATTTAGTCACTGCTCCTCCTCTTTAAAGGAGGTCAGCGGCAGGTCGAGAGTCTGTTGAACTGTAAGGGGAGAAGTGAACGTGAACACAGATTATGAGCGACTCTTTTGCCTCATGGTCACTGAAGTAAATATTGGACCCATTTTTCACGAGCCACATATCTTCTGAACATTCTGTCACTAAAATTACATTTTTTAGACCAATAAATCAGGAGAAAATGTAACTTTGTTTTTTGTCTTTGTCTCAGCAGCAGCACGCTGTCGCGAGATCTGGCAGCGCAGATATCTCTTCCCTCTGTTGGTGCTGAATCATCGGCCTGGTTTCACCAAAGATGATTTATAACTGAACTAAAACTTAAATAACTTTCTGTACCTTCTCTGGCTCAACACAAACTGCTTTCATCCATCTACGCGGCAATCACAACACTTTCAAACAAGGTTTGGAGATTGAAACAGGAAGTGCGACTCTTTTTATATCAGCGCTGCAGCTTCTGATGCGTCATCCTCTGTTCATAGACATTTTTGCTTATAGTAGTCAAGAATTAGAAAAAGCTTTGAGCAGGTCTCACAGCTGTTAATCTTTACGTTAAGCTAAGGTAACAGCCTCCTGGCTCTGGCTTCACACACTAGAGCGGCATCGTTTCTTCTCGTCTAATTCTTGGCGAGGAAGCGAGTAAGAGCATCTCCCAAAATGTCTTTTGGGATGTGTTTCCTCCAGTTAATATCTCTCTAGTAGATTGAACTGGCTTTCCGTCAACATTTGTCAGCACCCTACAGGCTTTTATTTCACAGCAGACATTTTGCCTTGGCATAGCTAGAAAAACACAGGTGTTACTAACAGCATTAACGTTGGCTCAGTATTATTCCCAGTAGGCCATCTGAATGTGACCAGTGACATCCTGGAACTGGCTGATGTAAATTAAATGCAGCCATTAAAGCATGCGTGATTAATCTTAATTAGTTACACCTGTGCCTTACTATGACAAGTCAAGATGTCCTATGAAAAGGGTCTATCAATGAATCACCAAATTGGTGTTATAGCCTCAATTCAGTGATGTTTTTAAGCAATGATTGTGCCATAGTTTTAGGTGGCAGATATTTCAGTAAGTGGCAGAGTAGCTATCTAATCTGGCCAGAAATCATTCTGGGATTTGGCCTCTCGCCTCAGGTGGCCTCACTAAATGTGCACCTAAGGCCGCATTCAGACAGGCTCGGGCGCTGCGGCAAAAACACAGGTTTTTTTTCCATTCATCTGAGTGGATGTAATGCATTTTGGCTGCAGCAGTGCTACAGGGGTGTCCAAAAAAAGCCGCAGCAACCTGCAGACCGGTCAAATCCCTCTACAGCCAGCCTGAAATGTCACTGTAACTGAGGCTATCCAGGTGCTCTACCCGACGTATTCTGGCTTTGTTTATTTCATGTACCCAGCTTCTAAATCTGTGCCTGGCTAGCAATTTATGTTGCAAAATAGTGACACAAAGAACTTTGGTTTGTGTCTAATGGTTTGAGAGATTTGCCGCAGGGCTTGATCCTACCTGAATTCACCCTAATACCGCAAACACAACCTGTTAGCTAACAGCTCATTTTGGTTACAGTGTGCTTCAGGGCAGCCCAACTGAAGAGTAAACCATATTAAACTTTGCTGCTTACTAAAATGCAAACCACTTGTCTGACTCAGCAAACAAGCATCAGCTACAAATGTGCTCTGACTTTATCTATGTAACAACTTGTCACAGCCAAGACTGTACAACATACCTGTAATTGTCTTCAGAGATATACTGTGACCAAAATTAGTGAGTGAAAGTATATTTGCTAAAGCGAAGATGAGAAGTAAGCTCCTCGAGCCGAATTTAGACGTTAAACTGTTGTGTACAGGCTCTGGGCAGCGGATGACCATCCAGTGCATCATCAGCCAGCAATTTGGGTTATGGAGAAAATTTTTTGGGTGGTTGGTGGAAGTACTGTCTTCTTCAGTTTGCCTTTCTCAGCGAGCCAAAAGTAGAAATGAGCTGTCAATGCTGTAACTGTCCCCATCTCAAGACTCCACTGTACCCACACAGCTGGCTCAAGAGCGCTGCCTCTTCCAGTAAGAAATGCACAATGTAATAGAGGTAATGGAGGAAGTGTGGCAACACTGTCAGCACTCAGACAGAATGTGAACGCCTTAAAAGCTCAGGAGGAACATTCGTTTTATTCCTTTTGTAAAAATAACTTCAGGATGCTGACCGTCCAGTCTGATTTTGGTCTTAGTAGAGCCACACAATTGAGCTCAAGTGTTTTTATTCCGTACAGGAAGGTTTGAGTCAAACCGGCATGTTTATGTGTGCGAGGGTGTGTTTGTTCACATGTATGCACATGTTTTGTTGTGATGACGGTGTTTGTACTATTATGAGGCTTTGCTGAAGAAATTTCCTCACATTCTGAGTAGTAACGCAGTGACTCTCACAGTGAGTCTTCTTCTTTCGAACCATCTGTTGTTTCCTGTAAGACCCACCTTTTTGTTGCCCCACCAATTCTGCAGAGTTTCACTTTCATTTTCAGGTACGCAGGTGTTACACGTCTTTGATCGCAAGCTGCAAGACACGTAGGAACTTTTCACTTGAATTGATACGTGCTATCGTGCAGGTCTCAATCAGCTCGTTCCTCTCTTTAAATTCTCTGTAATGTGACTTGTCACACCAGCTTGTTGTTGAAAATGGCTGCACAGCAGAAATAAACTAAAATGTAGTGATCCATAGTTAGTAGCCTCATTGTGATGCATCATGTTGTCATTACATGTCACAAAACAAGAAGACTTTCTTCTGATATCAGTATCTGTTAAGAAAGAAGAAAACAAGTTGTCTTGCTGACACGTGACATCATGTACGTCTAAATGGTAAGTGGGCAATCAACTCGGACTGTCACTGCCAGTTATTTTATCAAGTACATGAAAAATGTAGATATACTGATTCTCAAACTGTGGTACCTTGAGTGGTACGTGAAGGAATCTCTGAAATGTAAAGTTTTATAGGAACATTTAATATCATTAATACTACAGTAATTTGAATGAAAATACTTCAGCTATGATATCCTGTGACCGTGTCGCGTGCATACATCCATGATTATGTGACGGGAGGACAGTAAGTGGAAAATGAATATTTAAAACATTGCAATCATGGCTCCAAACAGGAACTACAAGGAAGAGAAATGCGTATCAGGAGTACATCTTTTCCACCCATTTAACTCCGGTTCTTGAATCAAAAAAGGTAACGTCTAGGGCATCTGGACTAGTTTGTAGATCCATGAAGACGTTTCGCCTCTCATCCAAGAAGCTTCTTCAGTTCTGACTGACTGGTAGGGAGTCTGAGTATTTATCCTAGGCAGGATCGTTGACCAGCTCATTGTTCCTACAAACTCTACAGAACTTGTCCAGTTGCCCCAGACTTAACCTTTTTTGAAGAAAGATGACCTGGATGACTGAGAACCTTCACAGACTTCCGGTTCTTGAACTGGCTCAGTACACGATTCAGCAATGGTCAACAATTTAAAAAAAAAACTGTAAACCTTCCTCCTGCGTGAGCTGTCTGTAACTGAATAAGGTCGGCCTACTGTTCAGTGTCTGTTCTACTGGTGGTACTTGGTGTGCTGAATATATTCTGAGGAAGTACACGGTGTAAAAAGTTTGAGAAACACTGAGATAAACCAGTTTTTCAGACTGTGAAAGAATTAAACACCTTCTCTATCTGCTTGCTACAACACTTGGTTAAAGAACTTAAGTACTTTTTTATGGCTAAAAGACTAAAAGAACAGCGTTGTCCCTATAGCATGAGTTTGTATACTGACCGTTGTATGGTCTGATTGAAGAGGTTAGATTGCAGTGATAGATAACTAACCACACTTTGGCACAGCCCAGTCATGATTTGACAGTTCAGTTAACTGTAAAGACACGCTGGTTACACCCTTAAACAACCAAATACAAACCAAATCTCTGTTTCCAGTAGAGACTCTGTCAGGAGAAATCGCACTCCCCTCAGCCTTTTTTCTCAGCTGGCCGGCAGATTTCTCCAGCGAGCCAGAGATCACTTCATCCTCCCCTGTCTGTCTGATTGAAAACCCCCACATGGACTAGCTGGCTCCCAGAGGAATTGTAGGCCTGCTTTTGGAGTGGAAAACATTGGTCCTGGAGGTGGGAGGCCTTTTGTACAAATGTTTCAATCACTTTCCAGACATGAACAAAATACTCCCTGAGTGATACTATTTAATAGCTGTGATTCAGCTGCTAATACACCCAAAACAAGTACGTGCAGACTTAGTATAAAGAGTGTGGTAGAAAAAAAGAGAGCCAAAATACAGTGTGTTCACAGTAGGCCTGCAACTAATGATAATTTTTATTAATTTCGATTAATTTGCTGATTATTATCTCAAATAATAAATTGATTTTTAGACTATGAAATGTCAGAATAAGACTAAGACTTTAAAACCTCCAAAGATTTACTATCAGACAAAGATAAGCAGCAAATTTTCACAATTTATAAGCTGGAAAAGGGAAATGTTTGGCTTTTTTTTAATTTTTTTTTAAGAAATTACTTCAATGATTAACCAGTTTTCCAAAAAGTTGGCATTTATTTTTATGTCAGTTGGCTAATCAGTTAATAGTCCAGTTGCTTCAGCTCTAGTTCACAGTATCAAAATGAAAAATCATGTGTAGGAATGCAAATCCAGAGTATGAGAGTTAATTTTTTTTGTTTTGTTTTGTCTGACTGCTTTTAAAGCATGAACTATGGTATTAAGCTCTTAACAACCAGGTGCCATTAAATGGCCTTAGCGTCAGACTTATTCATTTGCATTTCCTGTCTGCAAGTCGGCAAGTTCTGTTTACCCATGTTCACAGCACAGTCTGCCCGTTGTTTTTGTGTTTCTGCTCAGTGTCTCTATAAATAAGATCCTGTGGGTGACGTTAGTTCCTCTCCCAGCCCGTGTTTATGTGTATTTACATGTAAATGTGCGTACTGTGTGTGTGTGTGTGTGTCTTTATTTGTGCTCTGTGTGTCTCCTCGCTGTCATCTGCTCACCAAGACCCTACGGCGAGAATAGCTTTCTTTTGTTAGTGTCCATTTCTCGTGAGATTGAGTTATAGGAGTGTTGTATGTTTGCGTCGCATTTATCACAGACAATAAAACACTGATACACAAAGACAGCTTTGTACGGATCGAACCAGCATCACTGGCTTGAAGCCCAACCATGACCTCACGGGGTTAGAAGACATTCCTACACTAGCAGGCTTGGAGGCTAGCCACCGTTTTTTTGGTCATCTATCCTTTTTAGATCTACACAAATGTCCAGACGGAGCGGTGTAATCTGTTGTAGTCTTGTTAGATGTAATCACAGATTACAGATTAGGATAGAGGCAAAAAATGCAAACGCTGGATGATTCTCACAACGTGAACGAGAGGTTTTATTTTCTGTGTAATCTTGCTAATTATTCTATTGAAGTGTGCGTGTTTCATGTGCGGTCATGTGACCTGTGACATGTAGCTACCTGACCTGCGTTCATGCACGCATAGGAACCGATACTGTGAGGCGAGAGGAAGCTGTGGGAGGTAGAAACGGACATGTCACTTCCTCCTAGAGCCCAATGCCACCAGGCTAATCTGCCCACAGTAATTACAGACAAAGCTGCTACACCAGTGGGGGGCTGTGGGTGAGTAAGGGGGTCACAGGGGGTCTGTACATAGCAACCTCAACAGAAAACAAACCATATTTATTGAGATGACATCAGCGTTGTTGCCACATCATTGACAGAGAATTTAAAAAAGTGACTCACATTGTTTAACATGAAAATGCGTAAAGCCTGCTCATATATGATGTCGGCGTCGTTGTGATGTACACACACACACACACACACACACACACACACACACACACACAACAACAATCAGATTAAAGATGGGCGGGTGTTAACTGCAGTCCAGACTCTCTCGCCTGTCCACTAGCATCAACTATGAGCTCATAATTCAGTCCAAGGGAGGAGACATTAGCCCAGCGGTGACCTCTGACTGTTATTTTATTACCTCTGGAAACTCTGCTGCCTCCTTGTTTATTGCTTTGCTTCACTGTAGGTTCTGCTGGAGCGTTTTCATCATCTGGTCTCATGTCCATATACTGCCATATTCATCTATAACCCAAGGTGCTTCCTCTATACCTTGAAAAAGTGAGGGTGAAAGTCGAGTGACCTGTTGTTTTGAGGGAGTGCCAGTGGCTATTTCATTTAAGAAAATGTGCCCTCACGACAACACAGATGGAAAACTCGGGCAGGGAGAAGCATTTTGCAAAATTACAAACCGTTTTTCACGAGCCAACTAACATCAGTGAAGAAGAAGAAGAAGAAGAAGAAGAAGAAGAAGAAGAAGAAGAAGAAGAAGAAGAAGAAGAAGAAGAAGAAGAAGAAGAAGAAGAAGAAGAAGAAGAAGAAGAAGAAGAAGAAGAAGAAGAAGAAGAAGAAGAAGAAGAAGAAGAAGAAGAAGAAGAAGAAGAAGAGTCATAGTATAAAAGTTGGCAGCAGGTATTACTCTGATTGAAAGAATAGCTGCAGAGCACGCTGGCTTTGTTGTCGGGAGTTTTATGTAAATGTCTGAGACTTGTACCAAAGTGCTGTTTGCTGATAACAGCACTCGTTCAGATTGTTCACACAAGCTGGGAAAAAAAATCCTTTCAAGTCCTCTTTTTAGTTCCAATATTCATTTCACCTGAACGCCGGATGACCAGGAGTGTATAAGGTTTTCATTGTGTACACCACCCCTACTCTTATAACCATAACCTCAGCCTTGTATGACTGTATGTTCTCATACTGCTGTTCATTACTCATCATGTGTTCACCATTAATGTGGTTTTCGTGTTCCTCTTTAGGTTTGTTTAAGAAGCCAAGTATTTAGTCCATTGTTAACAGTGACCTAAGAAACAAGTTTCAGCTGCCATCAGGTGATTCAGCTGCTTGGAAATACCCTCAGTAATGACGATCAAAGCATTAATAGAACAAGTATTTAAACCCTTAAAGTGTCTGGACAGCTCATGTTTTCCTTGGATTGATTTCATGTAAGCCATGAGCTGAATGTAGTGGATTATTTGACCTTCCTCGAGAAGGAATCTACTTTATAATCACTTCCTATTTAAGTGTTGAGATTTAATTAGAGGTGTCCGTCGGAGGGAATTAGAGTTCATCCTGGCGTCCTAAGATTATAGATCGTCCACTCTGGACACCAAGCAGAGTGAGCTAAAAGCATCAGGAGACTTTATCCAGCTAGAAACATTTTTAGTTTGAAAAAAAAAAATGACTCTTGTCGCTTACAAGCTTAAATCATGACAGATGAATAGCTCTAATTGCTCAACCAGAAGCAGAAAATATGTATCTGATGGCTTCAGCCATCATGGAGCACACGTATTGATGCACAAACACAGTGTGCAGGATCAGACTGCGCAGATTAAAAATGCCTGGATGCATGACTTGTACTGTTCAATCCCTTTATGTCAGAATGCGCTTTAACCGCGCTATAATTATTGGTGTAACTGGGAAGTGCTGTTAGTGTGTGTGTCTATCCCCTGTGTGACCCTGTGCTGTCAGCTGTGAGAGGATCATCCCCTCTATCAGACTTGTCCTGAGGTCAGAGGTCAACAGCAGCTCTTTAAAAGAAGAGTCACAGAGGTCACTGTCATCTTGTCTTGAACGAGCTCTGAAGCAGTCACCACAGTCGGGCTGTTTAAGCAGCTCGATAAAGACAAACTTTAAAAGCTCTGATGACCAGAGGAAGGATGGTGAAAATCTCTTGGACATTTTTACACACTTTCTATCAAACTACGTTGAGCATGTGTCTGGACAACCAAACGCGCCCGATCCTGGTTTGACACACTGACACACATCTCACAGAGGAGGCCTGTAATGCCCACTCTGCTCCAGGCTCAGTCAGCATTCATTCCTCTGTGTACTGTAGCACCCGTTTAACCTGCACCAGCTGTGTATACACACACACACACACACACACACACAGATAGACATTCACTTCCTGCATCTCAGGGGACTTTTTGGCCAATGAGCTAACTCTCTTGGCCAGTTGGCCCTCTGTGTTAGTGTGGTGTTCTCCAATCAGCACATTCCTCTTTCTCTAGACAGACACTGGGAGACGATTTTGGCAGCGCACACACAGGGTGGGGTAATGCTCATATCCTGTCCCCTGACCTCAGATTACACACACACACACACACACATACATACAGTCACTGTACTGTTTTGCTCATGCTCGCACTCAAAACACCACATTCTTGCACTCGTAAACGTACAGCTTTTCCTCTGTTTTGAAGCAGCTGTCACGGTCACTCTTTCAACCCCGAGCCCTCAGTGTCTCTCTGCCCACTGCCAACCACAGAGCCAGTGTGGTCGTGCCAGTCCACGCCTGTTGTTATGCCCCCAGTACAGACTCTCCTCTGTGTCTGTGTTAATGACCACCCTCCCTCCATCTTTCCATCCCCTCCATTCCTCCCTCCGGGCACCGCTCGGGCACCAGCACCCCGTCTCCAACAACAATGATGCTCCAGTCCAGTCCAATCAATTTGCTGCTGATTGCTGCGCTTGCATGTCTGTCTGTGAGTGTTTTCTCTACATAATCAAGCCTGTGGCATGCCAAAGAGAAGGAGAAACAATAAAAAAAAAAAACAGACTGTCATGCTCATTTGCTGCTGTGTTTTTTTGTTGTTTTTTTCAAGTAGATTTCAGGCCAGTGTGTGTAACCAAGCGTGAAGTCAGAGGTGAATGCTAACCACCGCAGTGAATGACAAAGCGCTCAGCATTCAGTCACACACTCCCTCCGTCTAAAACTGTCTTTGAATTTGTTTTGCACTGTGCTGTTTCTCTGCAAACGCTGTGCACTCACTCTGCTCCCTCCCTCTTCCCCATATTTCTCATGAATTTACAGTGTTGTGAAACCTCAAGAGTTTCTCTGCACGGGAAGGAGCCGAAAAATCAAATTTCAACCCAAACTGGCGAGCAATCCTAAGGGGGGACCTCCTCTGATTCTGTTGTTTTTCCAAGCGAACCGCACACACACCAGTGGATAGTGACCAGAGTGTGAGAAAGTTTAAAGACACAACATGCAGAATTACACATGGGACTCCCCACCCAGTGCCGGCTTATCCAGCCCACCACTCTCCAGTCTCCTGTTGAACTTTGCCCCTCCACCCCACCTCCTCATTTTCTTTCCATTCTCGTCTCATACATGCACTGGTCTTTTGTTTGCTCTCGCTCCTGCCCGTGACTCTCACCATGTGTTTATCGTCTCACCCCTCCACAACCCTCATCTCCCTGTTATCGTTGATTTTCTCCTTTCTCTCCTCATCTCAGTGGGTGACTTGTTGTCACCGGTTAGAGTGCGGAGGAGGTGTCGGGATTGAGGCTAAGCAGTCATTTGGCACGCTGCACTTGACATAGCATGCGGTGTTATCGCTGGACACAGAGGAAGGGGAATAACTGAGAGGGAGAGTTTGTAGCGGTGGGATTGTTTGTGTGCAAAAGGGAAGTGTGTATGTATAAAAGTAAACTGGATTGGGTGTGTCTTGCATGCATCAAGCAAGACTGTGTGTTTTGGGGTCCCAGTTAAGAGGACTTTGTCTCGCCTCTGTTGATCTCCAGCAAACTTTGGGAGCGGTGGGAGTCCTGCCAGTCCAAGGCCGAATGAGGAAGGGAGGGGTGGGGCTGGGTGTACAGTGGGAAAAGGGGAGAAAGGAGGGGGGGTGTGGAGGAGATAAATTGTTGAGTCCCATGTGAAACTGGCTCACATGGTTTCCTTTTTGCTCTGCTTACTATCCCAACTGTTCCAGATAGCCTTCAGTTTCACCATTGTTCTCCCGCCTGACAGTTATCTGCTGGTTGCCGTAATCATATTTGGGTTTCGTAGCCCAGAGGAGGTTTTTGTGCACTCATCATGTTTGTTCACCGTGGCTAATGTAAGGCCAAACAATGGTGTTATCTGCTCGCCTAGTTGTCAATGGACTGAGCTGTCAACATGTGGATTTCTGTAGATTCAGTTTAAAGAGGATTATTATTATGACTCAACCCCTGCAGATGTATTAGCTAAAGCTAGCAGAGGCTGTGTGTGTGTGTGTGTGTCAGAGGAGTGTCGTGTGCGCTTCATCTGCTTTGTGCGCTGAGTCGGCTGGTGTTTGTGTGGTAATTATGACTAACATAACGGTGTGGTGTCGCTGTCCTCTCTCTCCTAGGTGACATCACGCAGAAGGGCTATGAGAAGAAGAAGGCCAAGCTGCTGGCCTCCTACATCCAACATTTGCCAAGTAAGTCAAACTCTTCTTCTGCTCTTTGTTTTTTTTTTACTCATTTCACTTCTAAGCCCCATCTCTCTCTCTCTCTCTCTCTCTCTCTCTCTCTCTCTCTCTCTGTGTTATTTTCATATAATCTTTAAGCATTCTTGGTGCTGCACACACACAGATGCTGAAACTTTAAGTCGTTTTGTGAGAAACTCATGAAGTCACGACTGGAAGTTACATCTAAACTCATGGTTCTTCCCATTCTGTATAGAGGATTAGAAACTTCTACAGGAGGATGGTTTTAAACATGATTTTTGTTTATCAGATTAATTAAACTGAATGACTCAAATTCTCTTTGTCTAAGTTGGCCGAAAGAATTTCTGGCTTTCTGTGGCACTCTAGTGGCCAACATGGGAATCGCACATATGATAACCAAACCTACAGTCACATCGAACAACCTCTCTTATAACTCCACCACTGTAGCAAATCCCCGGAATAACAAAACCACAGAGTGCGTCAGAGTTTGCGCCGTCGACTGTAAACTTGTGAACACAATGAGCTTAAAAAACGCTGCGGGTTTACAAGCAGTGGTAGAAATAGGGAAGTACCAGAGTTTCGCTGTACTACTACGAGCCAGTCACCTCTGTCCTCGTTGGTAAGCTGATCTGTTCAGATTTTCTCAGTCAGCTGACTCACATGAGGGTGTGGTGTTTCCTCAGGAAAAATTGCACCACATTAGCACCGGCATGAAAAAATCCTTCTTGATGCGTCACTGTAAGCTCAAAAATGGAGTACTTACTTGCTAGTTTAACCTTGGCCTGTTTCGGCTTGAGTACACAGCAAATAAATCCAAACCTCATTTGAATCTTTAATATTTTAATTAAATTCCCATGGCTGTTTTTGTCATGTTATGGTATTGGGAAGCTTTGACGCTACACCTCCTGCTCTTGCGCCCTCCTTATCCATCTGAACCATCATCTCCTCAGAGGCTCTGTCGCCCAGGCCCTCTGGGAGGAGAGGACAGTTGACTAAAAATATATTTTCTCTCTAGCCTAGTTTCATGCACTGCGTTAACAGTATAAGTTGCATCAGTAAAATGCATGTCCTTATTTCACTTCATGCTCAGAGGCTCCATAGTGAGGCTAAATTTAGAGAGCTTCTGGGAGTATCATATAATATTTATGCCTACATGAAGCTGTAATGGAATTATGTAAAGCAAAAGTGTGCAACTTTCCAAAAGCTCTTGTTTATTTGTCGTTTTATTAACTTAACTGCTTCGATTCTGTAGATGTGGATCTGTCTCTGCCAGATGTGCAGCTCTCCCCGGGCCACAGTGTCGACCCCAGCCCCAGTCCTGAGGCCCCGGGCCCCTCCACATCTTCTGCCGCCAGACACCACCGTGCACACCGTAGTGGAGGGGCCAGGGACGAGCGCTACAGATCAGGTACACTGTCAAACTCATTAAATAAATACCAGCGAGTCAACTTTTTTAATATATTCTGTCTTCCTCGCTTGTTTGACTCACTCTGTTTACTCTTTCTATTTATGTAGACATCCACACAGAGGCTGTGCAGGCAGCACTGGCCAAACACAAAGAAGAGAAGATGGCACTGCCCATGCCAACCAAGAGACGCTCAGCCTTTGTTCAGTCTCCCATAGATACCTGCACACCTCCAGGTAAATTAGATTTCTTACACTCAGTGTGCAGCTGGTCCGTGTAATGTTAACGTGACCTGCTTATCAATCAGAAACGTCTTAAAGGGTGGTAAATATTGTAAAAAACATGTAAACAGTGACGCTTTTCTCTTTTCATTAGACACATCTTCTGCATCAGAGGATGAGGGCTCGCTGCGCAGAAAGGCAGCTCTCAGTGCAGTGCTCGCCCAGAGCCTGCAGAGCCCTGATTACTGGATCAACCGTTCCGTCCAAAGCTCCTCCACGTCCTCGTCTGCTTCCTCCACCCTCTCCCATGGAGAGCCAAAGACCCAGCCCCAGCTCCAGCCCGCTGTTTCCCTGTTGGCTGACGTACTGGCCCACACACGCATAGGTAAAACTGATAAATAGCTCCAATATAAACAGATACATAACGGTGATGGTTGGTTGTTCTTCTCACTCATGACGCTCGCTTTCTCTTCTCCAGAAAACAGTGTGCCCCCAGATGTGACATCCTCCACTCCCCAGGAGAGAGGGTCCAGGGTTGACCTGCCTCCGGCGGTTAGGGGCATGAGCCGTGGACAGAGCCGCTCCAGCATGCTGGATACAGCTGACGGTACACACACACTCACACACACTCACACAAGCCAAGATTGTGGTTAGATATTGGTTGGTGTTACAGTCGTATATATCAGGGTGTACATTTTTCTAAAACATGGTTACTTTCATCTGGTTGCTGATCTTCTTCAGATTTGGGAGATCAAAATCATTTGCATGTTCTAATCACGACAGTTTTCTGTTTTGCATTGACCGTACGCAGTGACAAAGCAGATTGGAGGGCATTCAAATCAATAAACAATCTGCCCATGTTCACCAAGAGTCATCTTCAGTATCATCCTCATTTCTCTGTGTGGTGAACGCTGCTAATGACAGATATTTTGTGTTCTTTCTTTTGGGTCCATTAATCCTGTCCCTGTCTTGCCTTTCATTTAAAAAAGGAAAAAGAAAAGGTAATATAAATCGAAACCGGGGAAGGGGAGGGATGCTGAAGAGGCCGACATCAGCTTGCTTTCCAACCTGGACTCTGTCTATCTGTTTTATGTTCGTCTTGTGTCATAGGTTTAGACGTAGAGAAACTCCTTTATTTGTCTTCCTAAAGATCCGCCAATCTGTGTCTCCTCGAGTACCAATTTCCCTTTTGAATCTTTCCTGCTGCTGGTTCTGGTCCAGACTTTGTGCTAGTGCCTAGAGGGTTCTGCCTGTGTGAGAGTATGTGATTAAGCAGTAGATTTCTGTTAGAATAGAAATGCATGAGTGGGTGTGTGCGCGTGTTCTTTTGGTTGTTTGTTTACATATGTTTGTGACAGTGGCTGTTCTTGGTGTTTGTCCAGGCGTGCCTGTCAACAGCAGGGTGTCCACCAAGATCCAGCAGCTGTTAAACACACTCAAACGGCCGAAGAGACCACCACTCAGCGAATTCTTTGTTGATGACTCTGAGGAGATTGTAGAAGGTGACACACGCAGTGTGCATTTGTATCCATGTGTCCACATATAAGCCTTGACCAGCCACAGAGAACTCTAATTAAATAAATAATGAACTAAATCTTGGCTGATGATAAATTTTCTCATTGTCCTCATTTAATTTACCATTATTTTTTATATATACATTTCAAATGTGTTGCCCATGGTGTTATGAGCTTCTTCTAATCATCTACCCCTCCCTTCCTGTCGTCTAGTGCCCCAGCCGGACCCCAACACCCCAAAGCCAGAGGGTCGTCAAATCATCCCGGTGAAGGGGGAGCCCCTCGGTGTGGTCAGTAACTGGCCTCCTGCCTTGCAGGCTGCCTTGGCCCGCTGGGGGGCCACCCAGGCCAAGAGCCCTGCCCTCACTGCTCTGGATATCACTGGCAAACCCCTTTACACACTCACATATGGTGAGCAACGCTTAAGCTGATAGTAATGCTAATGTGGACTATAAAAAGCAAAGGTGTTTGTTCAACTTCTCAGTTCATGAAGTTTAAGTTGTTCCACAAAATGTAAATGTGAGATATAATTCTTACATATGAGCTGGCTCAACTGAATAAATAATTGTTGGCCTGAGCAGAATAACACCTACATAGTGTGGAGCTATAGTGGGTTGTGGAGTTCAAATATCCTGGACCAGTTATACAACGTTACAAATACGTGGACAACAAATAAGACATTTTAAAATCATCATTTGCTTTTCTTCTCCGCAGGCAAACTATGGAGTCGCAGTCTGAAACTGGCCTATACACTTCTGAATAAACTGGGCACCAAGACAGAACCAGTCCTACAACCTGGAGATCGGGTAAGAGTCTCCTCAGTTTCCTCTCAGTATGTAAAGCATAAAAGGAACACAACACAGAAAATTAGTTTTTTATGTTTCGTAGGTGGCGCTGGTGTATCCTAACAGTGACCCCGGCATGTTCTGGGTGGCTTTCTATGGCTGCCTGTTAGCTGAGGTCATCCCTGTGCCCATCGAGGTACCACTGTCACGACAGGTAACGACCATTGTCAAGTGTACCCACTGTGTATGTGGTATAAACTATATATAATGCCTCATATGGTCATATAAAAAATATGGATTTATTGTGATCAACATATTGACAGCTGGTGTGAAGGTGTGGTTGTCGGCCGTTGTGTGTCAGAAGTCTCTTGACCTTTGTCTCTCTCCATAGGATGCAGGCAGCCAGCAGATTGGCTTCCTATTGGGCAGCTGTGGTGTTAGTCTGGCGCTCACCAGTGAGGTGTGTCTCAAAGGGCTTCCCAAGACACCAAACGGAGAGATCATCCAGTTCAAAGGTCAGTCATCCCAAATGCTGCTTGCTCAGCAGCAGTCGTCTCTCTTGTCCCAGTCTCTTTGGGAGCGATTAGATGGACTCATTAAAGGGAATATACAGTGTAATGTTCACTGACCAATATGGGGCTACACTGTGGTCACGCTGTATCGGCTGTTTACCTTTGGCCATGGAACCTGGAGGTCACAAGTTTAACATTGTGGCTCCAAATTAGTGTGCCTATACACGTTTCTTTTTGCTTTGTGTCAGCTAAAATATTTCTGTATGTTTCTTTGTGGTGTGTGATTTTCTTTACCAGGGTGGCCAAGAATGAAATGGGTGGTGACAGACACAAAGTACCTGACCAAACCATCCAAAGACTGGCAGCCTCACATCCCCACCGCCAACACAGACACGGCCTACATCGAGGTACGCTTCTTAACATAGCATAAATTCACACAAAGTTTAATTAGTTTTACTGATGCTAAATTAATTACAGAAAGGTGTAGCTCCTGAAATCATCTGACTGTGACTCCAGATTCTGGAGTCACAGTGTTACTGAGCATTTCCCATTACTATGAAACATCCTTCATGACAAACTTTGGAAAGTAAATTAAAAGTTATTTTTTAACTGACTTTATAAACCATAAAACATATATATTTTGTATAATTTAACATTATCCTATGTGTTTATTGCATGCTTATTCTCTAAAGTACTCTAAATGTTTAAAATCTCCGTAGTATGAGTTATTGTAAATATTTTATGCATTGTAAAGAGACTTTTACTTTTTAGTATTATACATGCACTTTAGATACGAAATGTATTTATGATTATTATTATTGGTTTATTTCAAGGTAGCTTGTGCTTTCATTTAACTTTGTCGATTTTTATGTGTCTCTTTCCCTAAAGTACAAAGCCAGTAAGGAGGGGACAGTGATGGGAGTTGCTGTGTCCAAGATCTCCATGCTGACGCACTGTCAAGCCCTGACACAGGCTTGTAACTACTGTGAAGGTGCCTTATGTAACTTATACCTATCGTATGCCAACTCTCTTTGTATGTGTAATATATTTTAGCTTTACTAACTAAGCACTAAGTAAGTAAGTTCAACAGTGCACAGCTCTTGAGCTCTTCAGGAGCCTGCTGCATCATTTATTTTCATTCCCTCCTGCTCAAAGAGAGGTGACTCAAAGAAGATTAGCAGATCTTTAGAGACAGTCTGCACTCTAATAGACCTCAAAATAACATTTTGGTGGTACCTAAATTATCTTTTACACAGTTAGCTGTTGACAGCACACATCTTCACTTTTGTTTTTGTGTTTTCTGTTTTAGGGGAGACACTCGTCAATGTGTTGGACTGCAAGAAGGATATGGGCTTGTGGCATGGCGTCTTAACGGTGAGATTGAATGCAATAATTTGTACTGTACATTCAGACTAGTGTGCTTTTTTTTAACTTTGGTTTGTAACACAATGTGACGTTGATAATATGTGTATTTTTTCCAGAGTGTCATGAACAGAATCCACACCATCACAGTGCCATACGCTGTCATGAAAGCATGTCCCATGTCCTGGGTGCAGAGGGTGCACATTCACAAAGGTATGGCCAATATTACTTTCATATTCCATATTTGTAGTAAATATATAAGTGCATCATACACTGTGTAACATTCCTGTTACCCTCTGATAGCACGTGTGGCCTTGGTGAAGTGCCGTGACCTCCACTGGGCCATGATGGCCCACAAGGACCAGAGAGACACCAATCTGTCCTCCATACGTATGCTTATTGTGGCTGATGGCGCAAACCCATGTGAGTCACTTCTCCCGCACAAACATGTCCTCTTTGTAATGAGGAACTACTATACACAGATATGTTTTTGACTGTTTCTGCCCCGTTTTGGTAACATTTTTAATCTACGTTTGTTCTCAGGGTCTGTGTCGTCGTGTGACGCCTTCCTGAATGTGTTCCAGTCTCATGGTCTGAAGCCTGAGGTGATCTGTCCATGTGCCACCTCTCCTGAGGCTCTGACTGTGGCAATACGCAGGTATCACTGCTGCATACTCGCATGCTCTGGGAAGAGACACTCAAACAAGTGCAGCTTTGTCTGCAAACAACAAGAGTAGTGACCTTGTCACTTGTCATAACTCTTCATAACATCACACTTTACTTAGTTCAAGTTAAAAATGATGTCGGGGCTAAAGTAAGGTCACTTCTACTTTAAGAGTCTCAAAACTAAACCAAACGTGTGATACTTTTTTATTTCTTCTGTTGTAACAACTGCATGTTGAAACTGAGAAACCTTGTTTAATGCATCAGCAGACCACAACAATGTGTTACCTCTCTGCTGCCTTCCTGTCTAATACGTTCACTTCTCTTTTTTGCCTTCTCCGCAGGCCTGGTGCAAGAGGAGCTCCACTACCAGCCAGGGCCATCCTGTCCATGGGTGGGCTGAGCCACGGGGTGATCAGGGTGAACACAGAGGACAAAAACTCTGCTCTCACTGTTCAGGATGTGGGCCACATCATGCCGGGAGGTTAGCAGTTGGCTTTAATTGGCCCTTTAGACTTTTACTGTAAAATCGTACTTTCTCTTAGGGCATCAGCATTCAGGCATGTAAACATACATGATGTTCACTGTTTTTTTTTGTGTTTCAGCTTTGATGTGCATTGTTAAACCAGACGGGCCTCCTCAGCTGTGCAAGACAGATGAAATAGGAGAGATTGTGATCAACTCTCGGGCTGGAGGTACCATGTACTACGGCCTGCCTGGTGTCACCAAGAACACATTTGAGGTCTGTCAAAGCTTAAAAGACATGTATGACAACTATATGAGTCATTCTGACTTACTCATTCTGTTCTTGATACTGGTTTCCATCCTGGGGGTCATGAAAACTGAAAGAAAAATGTGCAGTTGGTCTATATTCAACATTTTATTCATTTCATTTGGTCACAACTCTACCTAAGAAGACACGTTAAGTCTTGAGAATGAACTTTCTTGTAACATGCCCAGTTCTTTCTCTGCATCTTGTCGAGAACATGTGCTGCGATCAGGTCCAGTCCCCCTCAGCCCTGCATAGGATAAGCAGGTTTAGAAAATGGATGGATCGGATAGAAGCTCAGATTCAAATGATCCACTAGATGGAGCCACAGTCATCGTATCAATTGATGAGAGGCCTCATTAGAACCTGTTCCCTGTTTGTCCCTATTCAAATATTTCAGTAGATACACCACCTCTAAACTAAACTTTCAACTGCAGTATCAGAACTGTGCTATATGTGTTCGAGTCCAGTCTTTGATTTCTCTGATAATCTGTAGGTGATCCCCGTCAACCAAGCCGGAGCACCCATAGGAGAAATTCCCTTCAGCCGGACCGGTCTGCTTGGATTTGTAGGACCGGTAAGACACTTTCTGAAATTTGACTAAAGAAATGAAGGTGGAGAGACTTTTTTTCCCCCTTGCTGAGTGAAACTATCTGCTCCACAGGGCAGTCTGGTGTTTGTTGTGGGGAAGATTGAGGGCCTGCTGATGGTGAGCGGGCGACGCCACAACGCCGACGACCTGGTGGCCACCGCGCTAGCAGTAGAGCCTGTCAAAACAGTTTACAGGGGGAGGTGAGACACTGACTGCTTGTAACAGGATGTATAGATGCACAGGCGACACCAAAGAAGATCATTTCAGCAGTACGTGTACCCTTTAACACCCTGCAGCCTCGCCCTGTGTGTGAGTGCTCATTTCTCTGTTGTCATTCATGCAGGATCGCCGTGTTCTCTGTGACGGTGTTTTATGACGAGAGGATAGTGATTGTGGCAGAGCAGAGGCCTGACGCCAGTGAGGAGGACAGCTTCCAGTGGATGAGTCGAGTACTGCAGGTAAATCACATACATCGTGTGACTATTCAATACGTATTCTTATTTTTTATGATGGTATTTACTCTTGACAGATTCTTCCATTTATGCCTTTAGTCTTTAGTATGTGCCTTTCAAAATAAGAGTTTCAATGACTCAACCACACTCAACAGTCTTTACTCGTAACAACATTTTATGATCTACTGTGTTCATTCTACATTCATTAAACGTGATGCCCGTTTTCTTCTCAGGCCATCGACAGTATCCACCAGGTCGGTCTGTACTGCCTCGCGCTCGTCCCAGCCAACACCCTCCCAAAGACGCCCCTTGGAGGCATCCACATCTGTGAAACCAAGCAGAACTTCCTGGAGGGAAACCTGCACCCCTGTAACATCCTCATGTGCCCGCACACCTGTGTTACCAACCTACCCAAGCCACGCCAGAAACTGCCAGGTACGCCACCTCTCCACAGCAGAGGAGGAAACTGTTGAAATATTATATGTTATCATTTGATTTGTGCCGGTGGTGTCATGACTCTGATTTGTCTTTCGATTTGTTCAGTGGATGTCGGTCCTGCTTCTATGCTGGTCGGCAACTTGGTGGCAGGGAAACGCATCGCCCAGGCTACAGGCAGAGAGCTGGGTGTGGTGGAGGACCAGGATCTGATCCGAAAGGTACCGTTTGCCACACAGACCCTGAACCACACACTGACCAGACTGACCCTACTGTGAATTTACTGTGAATTGTTACTGTATATCTAAAGTGATAAAGCCATCTATACATAACTCTGACATTAACACCTAAACAGTTCGGCAAATTGATACTAATAAACGTTATACTGGTGGAGTTTTTAGTCACTATATATCATACATATGCACATTAAAGCTGTGTTGATTGGTTGATTAATAATCCTTGTCTTTTAGACTGTTAATCTGATAAAACAGTACATTTGACATTAACTCGGGATCTAGGAAATTGTAATATCTTATTTTTATAATTGGCAAATTAATAGATTATGAAATGAATCTTTAGTTTCCACCTTACTATATATTCAAATTAAACTGATGTATAAACTGGAAATGCTCTGAATATGTTTACCAAGTTGCAGATGATCCTGTAACAGTCAGTGCCAAACTGATGTCTTATCCTGAATCTCTTGTTGTTGTTCTGCCTTTACTTTGGGTTGGGCTTTAGCTCTGTATGTGGCCCACCATGATGGTAAGGCTCTAGCCGGGCCCCCACCCACCCACCCACCCACCCCGTCTTTGCTTCTGCTGCTTCTGTCGGTCAGATGTGCTTTTGCAGCCGTGATACCCTGACGGCCACCAGCAACAGCTTTGGCCCAACACACAGAGATTAGATTGGCTCCTTGGCAAGCAGGGGTCCACACACTTAAACTAATATACAGTAATACATTAAAACTGAAGTTAAGTGCCGTTCTCCATTTGTCAGCTTCCTGTAGCAGACTCTCTCTGCCAACACCTTTTAAGATGGGAGTTGGCCAGCAGCCTACTAGTGTTGCCAAACCAAAAGCTCAGCAATCAATTAAATTAAGTCTTCTACTCTAAGTAAATTCAAGTTTCTTGTCTTTTTTACTTTAAATAGATGAAGATTTTTCTCTGAATATCGCAGACGATGATGCATTATGCTCACATCTTGTAATAAACTCCAAAATAAAAGCATCACTTAGGTCCATTTTCGTGTGCACCTCTGCTCGCTGTGTTCACTGTGATGCTCCCACGTGTAGCATGGCTTGATGAGTGGTCAGGGCAGCCGGTCTGCATGATGTGACTCCTGATTCGTTGTTGACCAGAGCACGACCTGTTGTCTGACTGAGAGAGAGAGAGAGAGAGAGAGAGAGAGAGAGTGGCACAAAGGTTGACTCCGGCCAGTGATTTTTTTAATTTATTTATTTTTTTAAAATATGGTCAGCAATGTAACACTGCTATGTAAATATGTCTGTTTGTCCAGAGATCGTCATGGTGTTAACTTTATTTTGTTGTTACTTTATTTGTTGCCTAATGTTCACCTGGTTTCTGCCTTTTAAAGGATATCTTTGCTTCTCCGTCTTGTCTTTTTCGGTCCTGTGTACTGGTCCATTTCTCCGCTCATTGACTAATCAAGAGGATAATAATGCATTTAATTATAAAAAGCCAGTGGATAGTGTGCTTATGAAACCTCTTTTTTTTTTAAATTGTCACTGTTTGTTGACAGTGACTCCAATTTGCCTCCCACCAGGTGCAGATGGTCCCAGCATGACCCTGCACAAAAAAAATCTCTGGACCCTCCTATACTTCTGTTGTGTGTATGCAGTCTGTTTGATGAACAAATATATCTGTTATCACTGAGAGGAACATTTATTTATGGCTGTTGGTTGGATGATAAATGAAGTGCGACTATGTTTGACTGTTCGCAGGCTAGCTTTTATGTGTTGATCATTTTAAATGGATTATTATTTGTCACTGATGCAGCTTTGTGTTTTCTTTTTATTGTGCGATATACGCATTCAGTCAGTCCACCATTAACGTTTGTGATGACACGCTCTCTTTACCAGCACCAGTTCTTGTCTGAAGCTCTGCAGTGGAGAGCTCAAACCGACCCAGACCATGTCCTATATGTGCTGCTCAATGCCAAGGTAGGTTTAACACACACACCCAATAAATTTGAGGTATCAGCTCATATTAAGAACTATCTTTCGTCTCCCTTTGGTTACGGTACGAATGGTGATCCATTTTGTTGGGTGTGAGTTCAGCTGTACTTCCTCTTGTCTTGCTGTAGGGGGTGGCAGTGTGCACAGCTACTTGTGCTCAGCTGCACAAGAGAGCAGAGAAGATCACAGCTACCCTCATGGAGAGAGGAGGCCTCAACACAGGAGACAATGTGGTGCTACTTTATCCCCCAGGTAAACACACACACACACACACACACACACATCCTCATCATTGTAGACAGCTATCTATTCTCATTTTTTCTTTTTATACACAGTAGAAAAAACTGTTTAATGAGGTCCCTGTCTGTGTTATTTCTACAGGTATTGACCTGATAGCTGCCTTCTATGGCTGCCTCTATGCGGGGGTCATCCCTGTGACAGTGAGGCCGCCACACCCACAGAACCTGGCTGCTACTCTCCCCACTGTCCGCATGATCATCGACGTGAGTGCACACCACTGAGACTGCGACATGACAATCAAAAAGCATATTTTTCTGATGGTGCTTCTGTTACATACATCTGAGTTTTTAAATCAAGCATTACCAAAACATAATTTATCATGTTGTTATTATTGTACAGTTATTCAAGTATAACAAGTAGTGCTGAGCCTGTCTTTGCATTTAGACAGCATGTTTGCCAAATTAATCCTACCCATGCAGAAAGAACATGTTTTTACTTCTTGCACTTCAAACCTCTAAGCATGTTTTAGTTTTTACTGAAGCTTTCAGTGTCTATCTAAAACAAAACAATATGCCAGAGAAGTTTATAACCAAACATGATAACATAGCTTCAATTTGTCAATATTTGATCACGCCCAAGCGTAAAATATGTCTCATACTCATCAAAAGGAATTTGAGCCTTACTGCTGATTTTTATGCACCACTTGAACAACCTATTATTATTACTGCAGTGCCCTAAAGTAAGGTGCTGAATCCCACCCAGATTCAGTGAAGTAGTTCTTGTGTTGACCCCTATAACTGATTTCCCTGGAGGGCAGCAAATAAAATTGAATTTCCCCCTCGGGGATCAATAAAGTATAGCATTAATTAAATGCATTTTTTTTAGTAACACCTCAAATGGAGGATTTTTACCTCATGTCACTGGTTAAGCATGGCAGTTTGTGTCCTTTAATGAACTTGTTTATATGTTTGTTGGGTGTTGCAGGTGAGCAAAGCAGCCTGCATCCTCACCACTCAGCCTCTCATGAGGATCCTCAGGTCCAGGGAGGCTGCTGCCAGTGTCAACATCAAGACGTGGCCCACAATCATCGATACAGGTTAGCAGCATTACCACGGTCCTCTGGCCATTGGGTGCTTTACTGCCTTTAAACTTGAGACTGAAAAAATGTGTTCCCCTTCTTGCCACAAGGTGTCCTGTTTTGTCTTTGTCTAACTTTGAACACAAGCTGCTCTCTGGAGACCATTTCTTAAAGTAATAGTACACAGCGGTTCTGCTTTTTATGTAGGAGTTGAAAATAAATGTATAGCAGTGAAATGACACATTTACATCTTCCCACTCAACAAAAACACTGAAGTATTAGCTGGTTGCATTCCTAATAACAAACAACAACAGTAAGACGGTGAAAGTGTGTGATTTATTTTGTTCAGTAAGAAAATAACCTCTTCCCTCTTCTCCCAGATGATCTTCCCAGAAAGCGGCCACCGAACATTTATAAGCCCCCTACGGCTGAGATGCTGGCCTACCTGGACTTCAGTGTGTCCACCACAGGCATGTTGACTGGAGTCAAGGTAAATAATGCATATCATATACAACATGACACAGTCAGTTTGATTCATTATATACTTTATCCAGAGGGACATAATGTCCCCTCAGCTGAAAAACTTATTGTTACTGTGCAGGATGATGCATGACAGACACTTGTAGGCTGATTTCACATCAGTCTGATCGGTAAACGATCCTTCAATCTTTGTTTAAGATGTGTACATGTGAGCATGATTTTACTGAAAATGTGGGGCGGGAGCGCAGGACTTTACTTTTTCTGTGAAAAGGAGGCTAGAGACTATGACGTCACCCCATCAATCAATACAATTTGCAACAAAGGATTTATCTGAAATTTTGTTGGGTTTAATACATTAGTTTGGACGTCATGAGATGCTGCTTCACATGGACACCTCTCAGCTGAAGAGTGGTACAGTTAGGAAGTCATCTAGACGAGACCTTCTCGTTCACTGGCTTTGCTCTTCTCAACATCTGGGTTGATGGTGTCGCTGCAAATTACAATTTGCAGTTGTTAAAAGAATTTTTTTTCTTCAATAAAGAAGACTGGATTCGAAGTATCAAAGTTTAAGTTGAATTTATTATTCTTGTACAAGAAGGAGCGTTTAACAGTGAAACAGAGAAAAGGCTCCCCGTGGAGCCTTTACAGTAAGTCTTTATACATTCTATGATGGCTATCTCTGACGTCTCCCTGGACAACCTCATAACATTTTTCTCAGTTTTCTAAACTGTAGTCAGCAGAAGACGTCTAACACCTTCCTGACCTGTCTCTGACTCTCGTTATTCTGAACTTCCTCTATCTATTTATGAAGCTGAATCTTATCTAACCCTGCCAGCCTTAGCAACAAAGAAGTGCAAACGAGACATGTAAGAAAACAGGAACTCACGTACACATTGTAGGATTAAGACATCTGGAACACAGTATAAACCTAATTTTTATAACAGCAGTTTACAGAAGTGTGATGTGAAAACTTGAATAGACTTTTCAGGGATGACGAAGACATCTTGTGTCCAGCAGTGAAAAGAAAAACATTTGCATATTCATAGATTTTGATTTTTCAATGAGGGCTAAGGAGTAAATTCAACTTTAAACATTTTAATTAATCTTTATTTTTGAAACAAAACAAAACAAAAAAACACATCAGACAAATTATTATTCAAAGCAGAGTACATTTGTCTTCTAAATATGTTTGCAGGGTGAGAGTCAAGGTAAATGCTCAAGACAAATTATGTTTATAATTTAATTAAAGGTGGGAAAAGTAGGTCTGATGACAGTTTACGGCATTTTTTAAGAGTTTATGTCTGTTTCTCGTCAGATGTCTCATGCTGCAGTCAGTACTCTGTGCCGCTCCATTAAGCTGCAGTGTGAGCTCTACTCCTCACGCCAAATAGCCATCTGCCTGGACCCGTACTGTGGCCTGGGCTTTGTCCTGTGGTGCCTCTCCAGGTAAACACCCCCCCCCCCCCCCCCCCACACACACACAGAGTGAATATAATATTTCATACAACATCCTGTAAATGTAGTATTGTTGCTGTAACGAGTGTGTTTTTTGGGTCCAGTGTTTACTCAGGTCACCAGTCCATCCTTATCCCTCCTCTGGAGCTGGAGAGCTCGCTGCCTGTGTGGCTGAGCACGCTCAGTCAGTACAAGATCAGAGACACCTTCTGCTCCTACTCTGTCATGGAGCTCTGCACCAAAGGCCTGGGCACCCAGACGGAGATGCTGAAGGTCAGAATCACACCCAAACACACCCAAAATAAGTCTGCCACATGTGAAATGATCAGTTTCAGTAACAGCATCACAGTGATAAATTGGTTGCAAAGGAATCTTATCTGCTGTGAAGTAGACTAATAAACAGTCAGCATTTAAATGATTGCTTTTATTATTTATCATTATTTTGGGCACTTCATTAGTAAGGTGATAGTAGAGAGATGACAGGATGAGGGGAGAGACTGATAGAGAACCAAAGCAACCAAAGTCCGTAGCCTGATTAGATGCCCCTTAACCCCTTGACCACCAGGGTGCCCCAATTATTGTCAGCAAATACAGTAAATAACCAAGAATCCATGTTAAATTTAGTCACTCAACAGAATGAAACATGTTTTTACACACCTGTATGTAATGGAAGTCAAAAAAGGTCTCCTGACACATAGATTACACACTGAGAAAATGCACTTTGGATGAAATGCAGAAGTTCATGTCTGTGTCAAGCTCAGTCTACACTGAACTGTTAACAGTGTGAATAACCTTTACCCGTGTGTGTGTGTGTGTGTGTGTGTGTGTGTGTGTGTGTGTGTGTGTGTGTGTGTCTTCAGGCGCGAGGTCTGAATCTGTCGTGCGTGCGGAGCTGTGTGGTGATAGCAGAGGAGCGCCCTCGCCTCGCCCTCACGCAGTCCTTCTCCAAGCTCTTCAAAGATCTCGGCCTGTCGCCGCGCGCCGTCAGCACCGCCTTTGGCTCCAGAGTCAACCTGGCCATCTGCCTGCAGGTTTGTTTCACACGCAGTTCACTCTGCACATTACTGCACACACTGACCACGTGCATTTTTCTTTATTCTACTCTACAGAAATGTGTTTTCATGTCAAGCTTACGTATTACTAAATGATAATAACCTATTGATGGTCTAAATGGTGTTTCTTTTCCTCTCTGTGTCCTCAGGGCACTGCTGGACCAGACCCCTCCACCGTCTATGTTGACATGAAGTCTCTGCGCCACGACAGGTAAGACCGGAAACTCTTCCAACCGTAACAAAGACAACTACAGTCATCACATTATCTGAATAGAGAACAAACAATTCTGCATCGGTCAGCTTGAACCGAATGATTGATGTCTTTTGTGTGTTTCTCTCAGGGTGAGGTTGGTTGAACGAGGAGCGCCACAGAGTCTTCCCCTCATGGAGTCAGGCACTGTAAGTATTGATTATTGACTAAAAGACTTGTGTGTCTCATGCACATGCAGACCCAGAGAGACAATAGTGGTTGTATTATCCCTAAAGCTAAACTCTCTTTATATGCTCTCCTTTAAGATCCTTCCAGGAGTGAGGGTCATCATAGTAAACCCGGAGACCAGAGGTCCGCTGGGAGATTCACATCTAGGGGAGGTGGGTTTTGAGTATTCGGTGGTTTCACGTGTACGTATGCAAAAAGCAAAAGGAAGCACTAAGTGCTGATGCTTTTTTCTTTTGTCTTTGTGCAGATCTGGGTGAGCAGCCCTCACAGCGCCAGTGGCTACTACACCATCTATGGGGAGGAGAGCCTGCAGGCGGATCATTTCAACACCAGACTCAGCTTTGGGGAGCCCCACACTCTGTGGGCCAGGACGGGTTACCTGGGCTTCATCAAGAGGACTGAGCTACTGGATGCAAGCGGAGGTGAGAGGACGCTTGGAAAAAAAAAGTCTAGTTCATGCAGTTCATCCCTGCCTTTTGGTTAACGGTCTGTACTTCCAATCACTCAAGGCGCTTTTACACTACATGTCATTCACCCATTCACACATACATTCATACAGCACCTTACTCTGTTTCATAGAGGGAGAAGTGATTTGTTTTTGGCCCTTCCTTTAGTTACGTCTGGGGCATATGTGAAGTCTGAAAAATTATAAATTAGTTGTTATAAATTAGTTCTCCTATTATGATATTAAAGGAATACGTAGCACAGCATATTGCCCAAACCTAGTTAAGTCAATAGCTACAAATAATAATAAAACTATATAGTAGTAATTCTTTTGCTCTTTTCTGCTACAGATCGTCATGATGCCTTGTTTGTGGTGGGTTCCCTTGATGAAACGTTGGAACTGAGGGGGTTACGCTATCACCCCATCGACATCGAGACGTCTGTGTCCCGCGCCCATCGCAGCATCGCAGAGAGGTGAGCTTCTTCAGTTAGTGCTGGTTATTTTCCTGACTGAGAACGACCTGCAGTCACACGGTAACACAGAAAAACACGTGACTGAACTCCGTCCATGCTCCTTTTTGCTCCTCAGTGCCGTGTTTACATGGACCAACCTGCTGGTGGTGGTGGCGGAGCTGAGCGGCTCGGAGCAGGAGGCCTTGGACCTGGTGCCCCTCGTCACCAACGTGGTCCTGGAGGAGCACCACCTCATCGTCGGGGTGGTGGTCATCGTGGACCCCGGGGTGATTCCCATCAACTCCAGGGGAGAGAAGCAGAGGATGCACCTGCGAGACTCCTTCCTGGCCGACCAACTGGACCCCATCTACGTGGCCTACAACATGTGATCGCTCTTTGCCAACTGATGAAAATGCAGAAAACTGAGCCAGGCTCTGAGATGAAGGAGAGGGACTTGGGGTGCGTTCAGTAGCGACCCCAATGTTAATCCTCAGACACACATTGAAAACACCAAACAGTGTGGGAATGCGAGTACAGTACGAGTACTGTAATGAAGAACATGCTTCCCTCTCAGAAACTGATCCTTCTTTTGCTTCCACCTGCTCAATCGCTGCAGTCCAGGTTCACTTAGATTTCTTCTGAGGGGGAAGGATATCTTCTCTCCTCATGAAAGTAGATCCATCTGTCAACTGAAGGAAATCTTCATCCTCTCTGTGCATCCCTCTTCTCCCTCATAGCGCCAAGTCATGTTTTTCTAAAGACATTTTTCAATTACATACTGTAATCAAAGAAAGAAATCCTCCCCTCCTTCCATTCCTTGGTTTTTATCATGAACCATTCATCTTTGTGTGCATTTATTTTTTAATTTTTCTGAACCCTCCTCCATCCATGAAGGCAGGATGGCGCACTGGAACTGCTGAGAGGAGCTGGAACTTTCCCCTCTTGCACTTTAAGTCCTCGCACCTCTGAGTCCACTTCTTGTCTCACCTGCCTCAAGGGGACACACTCACCATCCACACAACACAAACAAACAAACAAACAAAGGTGTTTGGTGCTTTTGCAAGAGCAAATCCACATCAGTATTAAGAATGCCACCAGCAAGTGCAGCCCACAGGGGTGGTCCTGACGTATTACCTTCCTACCAGGTGCACTGTGGCTTTCACCTCCAATGCCAGCAGACGTGCTGTCGGCGTTCACACAATTCAAAATGTCACTTGAATTATTTGTTGGTGTGGGAAAAGTAAGTCTCGCTTCATAAACATGCAAACCTGGATAATTAAAGATGATCTCTGATGGGCAGAAACACAGATTCAGATTTCGGTGTGAGTAGGAATTGGTCCGCTAGATAGTTCTTATGATTGTGAAGTACTAATACATTTTTTTTTTATATAAAAGCACCAATTTTCAGAAGAGTTGAAGCTATACCTGGTGTTTAGGTGTGCATGCTAATTTGGAGTGCTGTCAATGTCAAATGCAACAAAAAAAAAAACGATAAAAAAAGCAAGCCGAGGAGTCACACAGCAGTGAATTGGTTGGCTCAGCAGTGCGTGCGCTGAATATTTAGGCAGAACTCAGCCCCAGTTTGTGCCTCTCATGTATGATACATGATGTATTAGGATTACATTCAAGCCACAGCGCTAAGCATCCATCATTTCCTCTGAAAAATAAACACCTGAGGTCCCTTTAAAATCTTTCAACAACATTAACTCGTTCTACTGCACCATAAAAAAATGTTTTTAACCTGCAGCTCAAGTTCTGATTGTATTTTCTATCCCAGTGAGCCTGAAATGACCTGTTTCCTAAGCAGAATATTGCATGAAAATATTAAAAAGTAAGAATCCTTTTTTTTTTTATTGTGCAGCAGACAGAATATTTTTTTCAAACAGGTGGTTAGAAAAGTAATCTGGTGAGTGTTGTTGAATGATGTTTTGGGATTTCCAAAGATCGCTGGGTCATTATGTTTCGGGAAATTGGACGGTCAGCGCTGTGAAAGAATGTAGCTGCACAATCTGGGTTAGATCTGACAAAAAAAAAAAATCAACTGAAGGTCCAGAGCTTCATTAGCAGATGAAATTTGACTTCTCAAAGTCACAAAACTGCCCTGAATAGTGGAAAGTTTGAACTTGTACAATCGAGCAAACTCGTCGGCTGATGAGGACTGTGCAATTCAATTGAAAGCTCCAGAGAGTGAGTAAGTGGACCTTGAGTTGAGATTTTTCCTGGTTTGAACTGAAGTGAGCTGCTAGCTTTCTGTCTGTGTGTAATCTCTCTTGTTAGAGCTTCATTTCATGTTAGCGGCACAGTCGATTAGATAAATGTAGATCATCAGAAGGCAGGTCAGTGCCTTTTTACTGCACCATCACGGACTGCTTAAAAAAATAAGTTATCAAGAATGAGGACAGAACTTTGCCTTACTAAACCTGTGGAACGTCAGTACTTTATGCTTAACCCCTCATTTCTAGCTGTGCTGTTAGTGTGTTTAAATAACAATCTGACAGTTTTCACATGTGGAATCAGACTCAAACTCAAAACACACACATCGTATCATGTATTTTTTTTTTTTTAGAGGAAGGAGGGGGGTGTCTTGTTCTTTTGTGAAGATGTTTGCAGTCATGTTTTTCTCATTTCATCATTTCCATTTAAGCCAATTCTCTCTGAATGTCTGCAACACTGAAAAAAAAAGAATTAAATTAGGAATGAACAGCAATCAGTAACCAACCATTTAAAAATGGAGCTAATAAATGAGGGTGAGGATGTTGTCTGTATACTGTATTCTAGAGGTCAAATACTGTATTACTGGTGTTAATGTGTACATGGATATGAACTTTGTCGATAAAAACTTGACTGATCTTTCATACTTGACAGCATTTTTCTGCATTGTTAATTTATCACATTGCAAAAGAGAAAAAAAAAAAAAAGGTTTCAGATTATTTTGGCAGGAACGATGTGCACTTTCCCAATATCATTTTATGTCTGTGTGTGTCCATGAGCGAGCGAGCGAGTGTGTGTGTCTGAGTGTGAGTGTGTCCAGTTTAACAGTGATATTTGGCTTTTCTGGTGCAACAAGGTTTGTCTTTTGTAAGCAATGAATCCCGAAATATTGAACCTTTTTTTTTTTCTTGTTTTAATTTTAAATGTCGCCTCCACTGTATTTTACTTCTTTCCATTCAAAATTGGAAATATATTTTATAGGGGTTTCATCAATATTTTCCTGATGTAATCTTGTTTCTTTAAAAAAAAACAAAAAAACTGCACAACTTCTGCAAACAGCTGGTTTGATTTCGAAGCAGCTTGACATACTGTACAGTACAAACACATCAATAAACCACTTTTCATTCAGTGACGGACACTGAGGACGTGTATGCGAGCCAGTATCTGGGGCAAGTTAAGAGTTACTCATAAACAAAGTGAAGCTTCTTGAGCTACTGTGTGATAATTGCTTTGTTGCTACTGTTTCACTCCGACAAGTTTTAATAAAGTTTTATAATTTCATGTTGGCCTTCAAGCCTTTTTCAATAGACATTGGTGCTATTCAATAAGGGAAAGTTGACAGACTTTTGTCCTCCAATGTCATTACAATGAAAGTTTCTTCCTGGATGCCCTTTTAGTGTGAAAATAAGTCATTATTTTTCCATGCCAACATTTTTCCATCTCACTGCTCAGTTCTTAAAATTGTGCGCCATCACCAGTTTTCATCAGCTGTCTGAGATCTGATGAAAACAGGCAACTCAACACAGACGATGCAACCTGACATATCTGTCATCTCCATTTTTAATATTTATTTCAGTTTTTTTTCAAGTTGTCGTGTTGTGAGGAATGGCGTGCATTTCAAACCTCCAAAGTTATTCTAAGCACAAAATGTAAATGTACATGTGAGGTAATGAAATTTGGATCTTTCACACACAAAAACAAAAAACTCAAGGGCCCACAATGTATACCTCAACGACTGTCTGTTCACTATGCATTGTCGAGCTGCAGCAAAGACATTCTGAACTAGTCAATGGTGCGATAACTTCTAACAACATGTCTTACTTGACAAAAACACTGTCACACTGTCATTGGATGTGTTTCATGTCAAATAAAAAAAAAAATCCTTTGTCAGAATTTCTTGTGCCGTTTCTTCTTTTTTCCTTCTAAACATTTTCTGGAAGCTTCAGGAAATCAGCTGCTGCATTAAAGCAAAATCAACTCTTCCCTCCACCAGGTGTCAGTCTAACTACTTCATCTGAAATCATGAAGTTTTGCTCCCTCTGTGACGTCGTCACGGCCCAGTTTCTGTCAATTCTGACCACACTGACCTGATACTCAGAAGTTCCTACGGTTATTCACATCTTGTTTTCAAATATTTTTATTGAGCCACAGAGAATCATTCACACAGCAAATAATTAAATCAATTCATGGATATCAAACAGATGTAATAAAAGAAATAGGATTGTATATAAGGATCAAACAATATTAAACACAAAAATAAATAAATAAGGAAAATAAATAAAGGGAAGACATAAAATGAAGAAGTAGACTGAGTGTAAAACTTAATAGGTGCATCAAATACGGAGTACCAGGAGTATTTATTCCACTTTTATCTTCTCTTTTGGTCCTGCATTCACTCAGTTATTGAATAAAATCCAAGGAATAAAAGAATAAGCTACAACTATGTGTAAAGTGTGATACAAGATGTTGACACATTATATTGTCAGAGTTTGTCTTCATATATGTATTATGTATTTTGACCTTGGAATAATGAAGTCTATATTCTAAAATATATTCTAAAAGTCTAGACTTTTTTCTGCACAAACTGCTCAGCTCTTTTCATTTTAGAACATACTATATATATATATATATATATATATATATATATATATATATATATATATATATATATATATATATATATTTATTTATTTATTTATTTATATGTTTAATACTTGATTTTTGTTACCATTCTTATACTTTTACTTAATGTTTGTTATGCACCCATAACGTCAAGTATAAGTCAAATTCCTGGTATGTGAAAACCTACTTGGCAATAAACTTGATTGTGATATTATCTGGTATTTGAATGGCTATTTCTTTTTTCCCAGCCGGCTTTAAAGTTATCAGAGGAAGAGGAACATGCTGATATTAGGATGATGATGTCGTGCTCATATGGTGACGTTGCAAGACAAGTGTCTTTGATGACAAATCTTGTTAAATATTTTTTTAATCTCTAATTTGTAGACACCTAAAAAAGTTGTTGTTTGGCAGATTGAATGAACATGTTGTTATTTTTCTTACTTTATTCACAAACATTCTTTTTTATCCCAGCATTACTTCTGTTTTTTTAATTCATTTGAGCTTTTAATTCTCTCACTCTTACAAATAACTTTCGTTTATTAATATATTCACTTTTTAACTCATTTTGTAATATTTAAATTCCTTTTATCTCATTAATTTATTTAATCTAATGTCATATTCTCTTTTATAAATACTTTATATTGTTCTATTGCTGACATGAACAGTCCTGTATCTTGTATTATGTACTTATGTACCTGTTAAAACTAAAAATGAATCATCATGAGTTAGCAGAACATTTCATCCAGATGGCTTCATGTGAAGGAAAAATTCAAACAGTCGTCTGCATAGCAGTGATATTTATTGCTGACAGACTGTCTGGATGTTTCAGAGCAGCATCAGAGCAGCACCAAGCAGAGCTGAGATCAGTTTTATGTTCAGTCTGCGTGCAGGAGACACTGATGCCGTCTGACTTGTCTGCAGCCAGCCTGCAAACCGGCTGGTTCTGGCGTACACCCCCGGACTCCGAGGAAGTCCACACTCAGAGCCGAAGCTTGTCACTCCGACCAGATAAAACCTCTCCTCTTCCTCGCTGTAACACTGCAGTGGGCCGCCACTGTCACCCTGAGACACACACACAAACTCAGTCACGTCTTATTAAAATCTGCAGCCTGCTGTGAGTTTAAAAACCTCCAAGAGTCACCTGACAGGTATCAGCCGCCCCGCTGTCCAGTCCTGCACAGATCATGTTCTCAGTGATGAGGCCGTCGTACCAGTCGATCAGGTTACATGTTCTCCTGTCGATGAGCTCCACCTCAGCTTCCTGCAATCTGTTCATCAGACTGCCTACAATACATATGAAAAATGTTACTTATAGTCACTAACACCTTTATGAATGGTCAATAACACATGCATTAAGACTTTGCAGAGTGATAAGCTATATGAGAGCAAAAACACAGGCAGCACTAATTTAATCACCCATATTTAGTACTTATAAGCAGTTTATAAACATTTAATAAATGACAGTGATGATGTCGTTGTAAGCAGACAGAAGTGTTTATTAATGTATCTGTCAACATTTATAATTCCTCCTGTGAGCCATAAGTGACCCAGAAGTATAGGCTGGTGTGGCTCGTGTTAAAGAGGAAAGATCAATTTTAATTTATATGTTATAACAACTTTTTATTACTAATCTGCAGAACATCAATAAATTAATAATTAAGCATAAAAGACGTCTGACATCTGAAAATTGTAATTGCTTCTCTCAAGATGTTTTTTTTTTTTTATATATATACCTGCTGTCCTCACCGACTGTTTAACTTGATGCTATAATTATGGTAACTTTTTCTTCGCCGGACCTCCACTGATGAAGTTTGTGTACAGATCTTGGGGAATATTTTTATGCATGAAAAAAGGTGTGTAACGCCTTTTGTGGCTTCAGAGGGAGCTGTGTGAAGTCTGATGATTTTTGGCACTGAAGAAATCTGGGAGTGCTCCTCATCTCTGCTTCGATCAATCATGTGTTCAACAATGTTTTAAAAGTGCAACATTAAATCTCTTTTAAAAGAAGATTCATTTCAGGACTTCTTGGACAAGTAAAGGTTAATATGTCTTGTTATAAAATGGAACTTTCTCTCTCCCCAGTGAGTCAGTCAGAGAAGCCAGCAGAGATTCAGTGTCTTACTCAAGTGCACTTCAACATGAAAGTTAGTTTTTATACCAACCTTTGTAATACTTGCTCCCCCATCCAGTGATGAAACAATGACTGAAGTTGAGGTTTGACTCATGAGTCACATTGTGAGGAGTGCAGACAGGCTGGACGTGGTCATTGAAGTTGAAGGGAGAGCTGAGGAGCAAGAGCGTCACATCGTTTTCAGACGTGACGTCATCGTAGTCCTTATGAATTATGATGTTATGGATGGAGCGGAACTGGGCCTGATTTCCTGGAGGAGATAACACACGAAGTCCTGCCGCCACACGGAAATAGCTTCTGCTGACCCTCCTGGACACAAAACAGAATAATTGACAGTGACTGCTTTTGTCCACTGTCACCCAGTGACACACTTTTTCTTTCCATTTGCTTCCCAGTTGTCCATTTTGCCATCTTAAATAGCACATACAGTTGATTTTATTAGTTCCTGTGAGCTGGTATCTGTTTTGTACATGTAAAGTATGATGGACATCTCGTGAAATGTTTCTGTATTGTTCTTTTGGACCAAGTGCTCCAAAATTAAAGTCAACATTTCATTTTTTTTGAGTGTATATATAAGTACTGTATATGTATGTTCATGTCCATGTGTGATGTGAAAAGAGATCAAAACAACTGAATCTCTTTTTAACTTTACCATTATGATGAACATACCTATACAGACGCACACACACTCAAACTCTCTATCTCAGTGTTTCTTTAAACTTTTCACACCAGTGCCACCTCAGAAAATGTCAGCCTCTCCGATCAGCTCCATTTTGACAGGCGTTAAAACACAGCAGCGTAGGCCGACCCTGTTCAGCTACAGATCGGAGGCAGGTTTATTCCTGATATAATATTCATTGTTGACTGTTGTTGACTCCTGAACAGAACCAGTTCAAGAACCAGATCTAGGAGCAAATGGCAGTACCTGTATTGTTTGTTAGAGGGACCAATCAGAAGTGCCAAATATATCTAAATATGAGCAGGTGGTTTTAAAGGTGGGGATGGTCACAGCTGCCTGAACGATTCTCAGGTTATGGAAGAGTACACTCAAAAACATTTTTTTGTATTTTTGAGTGTACAGTTGCTCCAGATGCTAAAAGGTGGATGAAATTTATGTCATGAACTGCATCATATGAATGCATGAAGGGGAAAATCTTAAGAGGACATGGGATTGTATTTTTTGCATATAGGACCTCTGGGGCTCTCCAAAGAAGTTCATTTTTCACAGTTTAATTTTATGTTTGTGTATGCATGAATAAATAAAAACTTCAATGATAAAAAAGAATCAGATCTAATTTGGTGTAAAAGAGGTACTCCTGATTCACACTTCTCTACCTAAAATTTCCTGTAAATGTAATAAACTTATTTTAAAATTACATTCCAGTGATTTCATAGTTTCTTTTTACTCAAATATTGTAATAATCTGTCAGTATAATATGTTTTTTAATCATTCTAAATACATATTTGAGCGATTTCTTCAAGTATTCTAGTACAGTTTGAGAACCAGCGCTCTAACACACCCTTTGAGAGAGGCATAAACACTTCTGGAAGAAGAAAAAGTAAACACATCACCAAAGCTACAACGCCAGGTCAAACTAGGCTGAATCACAGCAGCACTTCTCAGTCTAAATTCATGGTTGTATAATCTCCAAGGGAACCAAAGCTGTAACTGTGCAATTTGTTACAGGTGATGTGTTTTGCAACTCAGTTTCTATCTATGATTACATTGTACACACGTTTTATTCATCTTCACAGCCTAGAAAACAACAAATAACCCTTTTAGATACCCGATACCTCGTATCGATCACATAACCAATCACAGCTTTTGCTTGATTGTGTTGGTCTTCTGTTTAACAGGATTAAAATGAATGTTTTCTTTGCACATGTGATGACCCAGACTTACAGACATGATGGACCCAGGACACGCTGAAGGTAAATCCCTGATGCTTTAAGTTGTGAGCGCTGGTCATTGTATATTTGTCTGTGTTTAGCACTAGCTGTCATGACCTTCAAGACTATTTCTCTTCAGATTCTTCAGATGTGCACGTTTTCTTAAAACCAGTGCAAAGGTTTCATGTTATTAGCTCATATATAGGGGTGTTGGGTGCTAGATTTTAGCTGGAAAATGCTGCTGCTTTGCATCTAATTTGCATGCTTTTAACTCAAGTTTTCCATAATGTGTTTACATTATTTTGTCCTGTGACAAGTGTGTAAGTTATACTCACATGTATTTGTGGAAGCAGTGTGAGGCAGTGAGCACCCAGCGACTGCTGAGGATCGTCCCGCCGCAGTGATGCCTGGACAGGATCTGGATGCTGACCTGCCATGGCCATGCCCCTTCAGGAGCCTCCCGGCCCCCCACTATACGAGACGCACCTGGAGGGGCGACAAGGGACCGCTGTCCACAACCTCACAGACAGACACAAATGAAATGTCATCCTTTTAAGATTATTCTAAATCTGTCAATTAATCAATTAGTAAATCAAATGACAACATTTCTCCGGCTTCAGTTTCTTAAATGTTGCAGCTTGTATCATTGTAAATGTTTTATCTTTGTTTCTACACTGTTGGTGAGACAACACAAGGAATATGAATATGTCAGTTTAAGCTATGGGAACTTGTGATGAATATGTGGGTGGATATAGCAGAAACTAACTATTCCTCTGTTTTCTTGTGATAACAAGTTCATTTCATTTGTTTTGTCCCGAGATAATGGGATAATTTTCTCAAGATCTGAAGATAACGAAACTTTGTTTTCCTGAGATTACTTTGAGATTTCAAAACAAACAAAAGGATAGTCTAATGTCTAATGTCAAAGGAGCAGAAGAACGTTGCAGTTGCAATAATTTAATACAGTAGACTCAGTCATTTTGTATCTCGGGATAACAACATTTGTCATTTCAACCTAATGACATAAATAACTTGAAAAAACAAATGAAATAAACTCGTTATCATGAGAAAATAAAATGTATGAATGTATGGCCATTTAGGGCTTCCATAGAAACCAAATAATGATAAGTACAGACACTTACATGCATACAAACATATGTAAAATTATGTTTTGTTCTCTCTTTATCTCAGTGTCTCTGACTGGATGTCCACAGCCTGACAGCCAATTAAAATGTACAGGCACTTCCACAAATGAATTATCCAACTTTTAGTAAATCCCAGGAACATGTTTGAGTTTTTCTTGAAGGCTGAGGAAACATATCTTCAGTCAGAGATAGCATTGCCGGAGGCTCACAGAAGCTAACGGCGGCTAGCCAAGAGGTGAGCATGTCAGGAGCATGTTTGGGTACAGTTTGTTGACTTTTGTCCTAAAACATATTAAAATATGTATTAATTAGCGTTACATACTAAAATAAAACGTAACAGTAACACAAGTGGAGCTACAAAGTCAGCTAACAGTAAGCTCAGTTAGCTATGTAGGCTATAGCTAACGTGCTAACATTAGCCACCATGAGCTACTGTTACTGGTCGTACCAGACCAAGTAAAGGTGTAAAAGTAAAACTACTGAGTATATTAAACTGAGTAAAGGTGTGTTTTATGGCTAATAAACTCATTTATTTCATTATCAGCATTATTTACAGATTACAATATTACTCCAGTAGAAGAAAGAGCAACTATATTAGCTTTTAAAACTACTCAAGGAAAAAAATGATGCTATTTTGAAGGTTTCTGTGAGTAAAAGTGTAAAAGTTAGTAACTTAGATAGTCAATGTGACATCTTGACTCTCCTAACAAATCTCTGCTTTATGAGAAACATTTCTCACAGACCTGAAATCATCCTCTTAGCTAACTCTGCAGTCTAACTGCCGCCCGTCACAAGCAGCTGAATATTTCACAATTTACTAAACATACATTTTATACAAACAGGATCCTTTAGCTCACTGGTTTTACTCACTGTCCTGTGATGAAGTCAATGCAGTCAAACACAAAGCAGACACAAACAGCAGAAACACCTTAAACTCCATTTAACCTCCTCAAGACATTTTTTAACCTCAAACAAAAACAAACAAAAACAACTTCAGTTCCTCAAGACAGATGACAACCATGTGCCATCATAACAGAATACCAAAATAATATTAATAACTTTATTGTAGCTGAGATAATGAAAAGAAAACAACATATACAGACTTTAAATTATTTGTTAGATTACATATTAAATTACAACAAAGGACAGGGAGCAGGTTACCAGCTGCTTATTTATTTATTTGTGTTTATTTATTTGTGTATACAGCAGTCTGATGCAGAGAATATAAATAATAATAGTTTGATGCTCCATGTTTGATATTAGGGTTAGAATAATTCTTATAGTCTACTTACTGTACACACCAACCAGCCACTTCATTAGGTACATTCAAATACAGCAACTCTGCCATAAATTCTGCTTTTATGATGCTTATAATGTTTCAGTTTTTGTTGATACTGTCAGAGAGGTATTAATTAAACATACACCGACCAGCCATTACATTAGATACACTTGTACAGTTCAATCTCAACAAGGAGGAGTTCTTGTTGAGACCTGAACCAAATCTGGGGCACCTACATCTCTTTGTTTACTTACTTCCATCATACAGTCACTTTTCTTACTTACCTGTGGTTACAGCAACGAGAGCAGGTGATGCGTCACGCCAAGGAATCCATATCTGGCATCAGTAAGGGTCTGGTGTGCTCAAGTGTCAATAGGTCTCCCTTCTACTGCTGTAATTCCTAGAGAAGGGACCAAAATATGTTTTATTTTGGTTTGATACTCTGTTTTGTTGTGTTGTTTTGGGCTAGTGGAACTGAAAATTGCATTTAGGTAGATATATTAGACAGTACCCTTACTGATTAATTCATTTGAAATTCCTCTTTTGTACTCTGTCAGACCCACATTAGTGATGTCTTTGTGCTTTTTGGAAAATTTGAGTTGCCAGCTTTAGAAAAAAAAATGCTTTTTGGGCACCTTGTTTACATACATGAGAGGGCCATAATATTAGGAACACCTCTCAATATAGTAGTCCAGTTTAACAAGTCTCAATAGTAAACATATAGTTAAATTAAAGTGTCAACAAACATAAGCTTCATAAAAGTTGAATTCATGGCAGAGTTGTTGTACTGGATTGTGTAAGTGTACCTGATATAAATGAATGTTTTCTTCTCTCTGTGTCTCAGTGGTCTTCTGGAAGCTGTCTCTGACTGAATGCCCACAGACTGACAGCCAATAAATTCCTGCACTACTGCACGCACAGTGAGTCGATGCGTTTTGTCAGACAAACCTTTTGCGCCTGTTTTCTGTGCACAATCTCACACAGGCTCATCCCTGAGTCCAGGGACTAGTTGTCATTTTGTGTGAACCACACACACACACACACGCACACACACACACAGTTTTTGTTATTGTTGTTGTTGAACGGATGCAGGCCTAAATGACCTTTAGGATTTCACTTGCCGACACTCCCTTACATTCTGCTGAGAGTCATCAATTATGCAGGGAAACTGCTCGCACTGAGGGGGAAGATAGCAGCAACAATATGGCGACAACCGCAGTTTCTCCCCAGTCTTTTCCACATCTGCAGTCCTGCAACGGCTTCCTGGATTCATTGTAACGCTTTCAAAGTGAGTACCCTTCATTTATAATCGTTTGGGTAAACGGTGCATGTGTTTTTTGGCGGAAGGCTGATTTTCTCTCTGTCGGTATCCTTGCGTAAATGTCGCAGAGCTGCACACTGCCCCGCATCTTCTCTTTTTTTTTTGGAGCGGGATGGAAGAGGTGGTGTCTGCGTTAAGCTGAGCATCTCATCGGCTGGACCTAGAGCAGGGAAATGGGACAGAATAAAAAGAAATCATTAATCAAATTGATGTCGATCGTGAGGAATTTATTGGATTAACTATTTTCGTCGAGCATCCGAGGCATTGGTTAGAGCTTTAGCGAGAGAAAATGCCTCGTTGGGGAGGCTTCAGGTAGGGCGCCGTCTGACTGCTCCAGCCTAAAGAAACCCTAAAAAAAACAAAGATTCTTCACTATTTTTTATTTTGTTTACCCTCCGGACTACAAGATGAGACACCACAAGGCTTCAAAAAAGGGGATGATGCTATGTGAGTAGCCTGATCCTGCTTCCATCATCTATAGCCGAGAAATGTTCATTCCTCCAGGTGATTTTTGGCGTGCCAACATCTCATCTGTTCTCTAATCGTCTTATTTCTTATGTTTCATTTCATGTTGCAGACTTTGTGTGTGTTTTATACCGCTGTCTAGCGTCATACTCTGGGCTATCTTGTGCACAGATAGAGCCCTTATTGATTTGGCAGTCGACATGGCTTCACGGGTGTGGTGCAGATCCTTCAAGGCAACGCGCAAAAACGCACAGAATATCCCCCGAAAAAAACCCCCAAACATTCATCGTGTTTTGGCTTTTATACTGAAGACCAAGAGGGATATTCTGCTTTGATTTATTATGATACATCGACATCACACTTGTGACTTTGACAAATCCACGGTTGCGTTTACGACAGCGTGACATTTTCAACATACAAACCACCCACTGCAGCAATAGTGCTTTGGCCAATTTGATTGTAGCGGGGGCCACTTCTCTGCGCAATCTAACCTCCTGCTTGTCTCTGTGTGTCCGAGCTGGACTTTTCTTCTATTCAATGAAACATAAAATAAGAGAGCACTAATAAATAAATGGCGTCTTCTCGGGCCCTCCTTTTTTTTTTTTAATGAACAGGTTTAGTAAACAAGTCTCTCTCTCCATCGGACCGCGTCTAAAAATGAGAAAATGACTGAGAAGATGCTGAAAATGTGCCTGTTTTCTGTGCGAATGTGAGCCGGCGAGCCTGAGACACAACAAGACGAGTGTTGTCATCATGACTTGATAACATTGAGGAGATATTGAAGGATAAATTGCAGGCCTACATGCGCGTCGAGGAGAGGAGAGGCCTGGTGTCCAAGCAAAACGTTGTTTTTTTTTTTTTTTTTTTTTTTTGCAGACAGATCGGTTATGATTTTTCCTCTCTGTATCAACCCTGCATGTATGCATTCGTGCATATGTGTGCGTGTGCATGTGTGCATGCGTGTTTGTGTGTGTGTGTGTGTACGTGCGTGTGCGCTCGTGTGGTGCTGGAGCGGACAGCGCCAGCAGAGCAGCAGAAGGCTCAGTGACTGCGAGGTTCCGGGGTCCATTTTAAAACAGACGTCTTGGCATACATGCTGCATGTTTTCATGTGTCCTAACCCTCCTCCACCACCTCCTCCACCACCTCCACCCCTCTCTCCATCTCATACCAGATAGAGTGGACCCTTTGCTTTGCGTTTTTAATTAGACTGTGTTATGCAAGAGGGAAGTGACAGGCCTTGTGATACAGATAGGGTCGATGTACTGTTCTACTTATTTTAGGCTGCATTCACCTTCCCCTCCTCTTCCCTCCCATTCACCACCTTAGGCTGAAAAACAAGAAGGTTTGTGTGTAATGACAGTGTGAGTATATTCTATAACATATATAAATAGTGTTAGTCAGTGTTCAGGTGTGGCTGTGTTTCCTCTCTCCTCAGCTCCCTCCTCTTTTCCTTTAGCACCGCCTCACATTTGTATATTGACCCTGAAATGTCCTGCAGCTTGAACAGTTGTCATGTAACCATCATACCCTTTCTACATCTAAGTGTGTTCTCCACTGAGTCGTGCAGGCATTAAGTGCGCTGTTTCAGCTATTCAAAAAGACATAAGGAGTAAAAATCCTTTAATGGGTCTGTTGTCTTGGTTGTCAGACGTTCAGCGCAGGACCTAGAATTTTCTTCCCAGCGTCAGCCTCACATACCTTCATACCGCTGATGCCTGAACATAATGTTATTTTTGCTGGCTTTGGTCAAAGATCTTCATGACAACACAAAATGCTAAGCATCAGCTAATATACCCTTAACATTACAATCCTTATATAATCAGCTATTAGAGCTAAATAAGACGTTATTGTTTCGGCATCACATCTAATTTAACTCTGTACCAACCTCTGTAAAATGACTGACAAGGTATTTTTTTATATGAACATAGACAAAATATATTTCATATCATTGACCTTGATTGTCATACATTATAAAATGTTTCTTTCTTTAGTTTGATTCCAAAATAATCAAAGTGTTGTGTTACAAAACATTTAATTGATGAATATCTGCTCACCTTTGGGACCCAAAGCTCCACTGGCTTTATTTCTTAGTATAATCTTAAACCTAATTCGTCTATCGATGTCAACCTTTAAGGTTTTAAGGTACCAGATTCACTATATATGACTTTATTTCTGTGTTGGTTTTGCCCCAGTAATGTGGAGGTGTGTGAAACTTTTGTCAGCTTCTAAAGGAAGGTCGTGACAGAAAAAGTTTGTATTAAAGGATCATTGAACACAAGTCAGTTCCTGTTTCTGTTCATCGTATCTCCTTAACAGAGATGAAGGCAAATGGAGGGAGAGACTGTAGAATAAAGGAGCGTAATGTCCTTAAAGGGAAATTTCACATTACTATAATAAATGTAGCTCTTAGCTTTTGCAGCCGTCTGTCTTTGTAAGTATGTTAATGCTAAAATTTATTTTCGTTTTTCTTGACAATGTGTACACAACAGGTCGTAGTGTCGTACAGGATAAACAATATTTTTACATCTGTTATTGATAAAGTGTGAGCAGAACATAATAAATACTTGTCCAAAGGCAATAAGTGTTGGAGACAAAGACATTTGAATATTACATCTGATTGGCTGTTGAACGTCTCAACACTTCCTGGATGTAGATTGACGTATGTACAAACTAAGCGAAAACCTCCGTGGCTGTGAAGAATTGAAGTGAAGCCAATGTGCCAAAAACTGCAGTTCCTCGAAC
Source organism: Sciaenops ocellatus (assembly GCA_033000465.1). NCBI lineage: Eukaryota > Metazoa > Chordata > Actinopteri > Sciaenidae > Sciaenops > Sciaenops ocellatus. Next base: position 15,324,036 of record CP136883.1, on the reverse strand, counting down.
GTCCACTTGAGGCTGGCTACAGAACGAGTCAATCTCCATAAGCCCCCATGTTAAAATGTCCAACGTTCACAGCAGAAATAAACATGTTTACAGCCTGGTATGAAAAACAGTTTTGGTCTCTATAGCTAATTTTCCTGTTCATGACAACTGTACTGAGGCTTTATATAACTCACCTGTTCAAATTATGTTAAGGCTTAAAGTTATGCATAATTAACAGCATGGACGCTTTGATTGACAGCTAGGTGCCGTTACAGATGGCTTGTTTGGCCACACAGGCGTCATTCGGCCCGCATCAGGTCTGCCAATGATCCACGTCTTTGCTGATTTTTAGATTAGCCAGAGGCAGGACTGCTAACACGATGGCGGCCAAAGCCACAGATTTTGGTCTTCAGAAACCTGTGGGTGACGTCACGCTGTCTGTTCTTTATACTGTCAGTGGTACAAACAGAACACGATCATAGTCTATCCATTTACCTTTCCATTCAGGATGTCTCCTTGTTTTCTGCTCTGGGGCTGTTATTTATCAGTTCTTATTTACATCCGTTTGGATCAATAACAACCAGAAATTTGTAAAATGGGAACTATGAATAAATAATGTGGTGAAAAAATGAATACAACCATATTTACAACACTGTTTTCTATAGTTCTTCTACTTCCATTCTTTAACCACTGGGATCAGATACTTTCCATTTACAGTGCTTGTCCACTTTAAACTAATTTTTCTATTACTGTCTCTTTTTAACATAATCTGTAAACGTGTTTGTAACTTTATACATTTTACTTGTTCAGTCATTCCATATTCACAGTGTGTCAAAGTGTTTAGGATTCTTGCTGTGTAGTTATATATAGTTTAATTTATTTTTAAAGAAACATAAAAATACAACAAAACATAGTGTAAACCCAACAGTCGGTCACCCATGTAGTCATACAGACATTTTACTGATGGAAATACATGTCCATTCATACAGTAATGACTTGAGAATTATCTTGTGAGGTCTCAAACACAACCCATTTTCCCAGTAATGCAGGAATGTGGCCACCCATAGATTTAGCCAAAAAGTAATTCTTTGCATACATAACAATATCTGTCCAGTCTTTGTCGGAAGCTTGGTCAGTAACCATTTTCGTGTTACAGTTTTCTTGCTGGACGTTAACAGTATCTTTAATAGACATTTGTCTTGCACCACTAAATTAGCTCTAATATTGCCCAAATAGATGGTAGAGAACGAGCAGTCAACTCCACCACCATCTTTATTGTTTGTATTACCTCATGTCAGTACGACCGGATTGCCGGGCAGCTCCAAAGTATGTGGAAATGATTCGCCTGCTGTGGTCCACATTTCCTTCTTTCGTTGATTGTTTCTTAATGGTCTACTTGTAATTCTTGTGTATAGTACTTCTATATAGTATAGTTAAGTTATATTTTATACCTAAAAATAAATGTATTTTCTTCTCCTGCAGAGCTACTACTGTGGATGGTACAAACCTGAAGACCAAGTAGCTGCAGGATGAAAACATGGCTGCACCCCTTATTGCACCGCCAGGACCTGATAGCTTCAAGAAGTTTACTTTGGAATCTTTGGCAACCCTTGAGCTGCGCATCAATGAGGAGAAGAACAAGAAGCCACCCAAGCAGGACAGCAGCTACCGCGACGATGATGACGAGAACAAGCCCAAGCCCAACAGCGATCTGGAGGCTGGGAAGAGTCTGCCCTACATCTATGGGGACATCCCTAAAGGAATGGTGGCGGTACCACTGGAGGATTTGGACCCATACTACCTGAATTCTCAGAAAGTGAGTTTACAAAGATACACAGATGCATAATGATGGTCTCAACTCACGTTTGTTACCATTTGTTTAAACCAAAGGATGTTTCTGACTAGGGCTGAGTATTAAACCTCAATCTGTTTTGGTAACATCCAAAGGAAGTATCAGAAGCCGGCATCAAACCTCTGGTCAGATTCAGAAGTCTTGTTACTGGTGACTAATTCTTGTACAACAGCTTCGGACTAGACCAATATTTAACTGAAAAAATGTCAATATTCTACTAGTGGAATTCTAGTTCTACTAGTATTCAAAAATATTCAGCCCTATTTATGAATGGTGTTTGTCCCTCTACCTCAGATGTCCAAAATCTAAAACAGCGACTGCAAATTGCACCAAAGGAGCTCCAAGCTAACTTCAAAAGTGGATGCCAAGCTGAGAACCAGACATCCGCTTTTGGATGCTGAAACTAAAACTGAATAAAATACAAATGGCAGTCTCCCTGATTAAACAGCTCTAATATTGCCTTTATTTGGCTTAGATTACATTGCACATCACATCACTCTGACATTTTCTACATTTGTAACCTTGTTTTAAGTTTTATTTTGATAGCAAACTTAGCCGTGGTGTGAACTTTGAGATAAGGACACTTTAATCATACATATTCCTTCAAACCAACAGACTGTGTGCCATCTTGTAGGTTCTGGATTTTTCCCCCCTAATTGACAAACAGCACATGTCTGCTTCGACGGATGTGTGTTCTGGTATGTTCAGTAGATGAGTAGTGTCATGTCAAGATGAGTCACACGTTATGGCTGGCGTTTACGCAGACAAAGCAGCAGGGACATTGTGTGGTTTGTGATGGTTGGCATCCAGGTGTGCTGTGTTTACAGTTATTTTAATTTCATGATTAGGTTGCAGAACCTAATTATGTTTTCTTCCATGAAGACCTTTGGGGAGTGCGAGGCTCGAGCTCTCGAGTTTGTTGAGTGCGCCGTTGCTCTATCTGCGATGTGCTCACAGGGCTTTGGGGAAAAGGTCAGAAGCAGTAACTGTTGAAAGACTGTTGTTCCACATGACAGACTTTCCTAATTGTTCAAAAATTAATCTGTGGCAGGAGAGAAAAGCAGCAGCAGGCTGGAGAGGACTCTGGTTGTCTTTAGAGGAGACACGTGTCTCTCTGGGGTTTCTGTCATGTCTGATGCTCAGTGTGAGGACGGCCTGGTGACCTTGAGAGTCTCTGTATATCGACGTCATGTGTACCTGTCAACCAAAACTGTTAAAGGAGGCTGTGTTTATTTCACTGTGTGTCGCACTTGTCCGATCAATCAACCACTGAACAAAAATGATAAAACATAAAACTCACCAGATCTCAGGCTCAGGAAATTTAACATTTTGGAAAATCTGAGCCATCTATGCACTGAAAACATATTCTTTTAAATACTGCTGCCCTTTGGACAACAGTGTTGTATAACTGCCCGTCCACACAGTATACCATCAAATATAGCAAGTCCTACCTGAAAAAAACAAGCGTGTGATAATCTGTTTAGTCATCATCATTAGCTGAACAGATTTGTTCAGATATTCTGTCTCAGATATCTGTCTCTGTCTCATTACCTCCCTGTCTTTACACAGTGCACGCTGACTGTTATGCAACGCACCAGTCCAGTGCACAAGGAGGAGACACGATTCAAATGACACGTGGCAAACATGACCGGCAATACGTGGGACTGTTGATGAATTCACTCACAGCTTCACTTTATGTCCACACACGGCCATGCTTTACTGTCACGGGTGTATGCAAGTGGTGCAAGCGTCGTTGTGCTTCTTGTGTTTTGTTTCTCATCTCATTGCGCCTGCCTCTACCAGCAGTCCTGTCAGCTCTCAGCTTCAGGCAAATCTAATTATGGCCCTCGATCTAGTCTCATTCTAATGCCAAAGGGAGACGACGCTGCTTTGGATCTGGCAGCTTGAGCAGCCGTGACGTCAGATCAGGTGGTGACCTTGATGGTAGAACTCTCCTCTGTATGTCTTTGTCACCGAGAGGCAGCAGGCCAGCTCTTGATACATTCCTCACAGGGAGGAGGTGACGTGGGGGGAGGGGGTGGTCGCGCAGTAATAACCGTAAAGGAGAGCAGTCCATCTTCTTCATCGCACATTTTCAGTTGTGGGTCTTGTAGATGGTGTCATAGCTGAGACAGAGAGGACTGGCAGGCTGGCGGCTGGGCGATGACGCAGCAGCCGGCCCTCCCCGCATAGCTCGCGGCTGGGGCAGGGCTGTGCCACGCCGAGCCGAGCCAGGCCACGTCAAACTCGGTGTCAACGTACAAGGCCGGTGAAACAGATCATTTTCAAGGAGAGGGGAGAGAGGGGGGGTGGGAGAGAGGAAGTGAGGACAGAGATGAAATGGACGACATGTGCAAGGATGCATGAGCACACTTGCCCTCCTTCTAGCTGCAGCCGGGCTCACTGAAATGTGTTTGGCAGCAGATGCAATAAATGTTTTGCAAAAAATGAGCTGTTTTCATAGAAATACTACAGAGCATCTTTAGATATTCTAGTCAAACTTATCTCTATAGGGGAAATAAATGCGACCTAAAATAAATCCTATATCAGAAATCTGATCAGAAAACAGGCAACATCTGTTTGTCTTTCCTCCATATGGATTAAAGATGACTATTTACAGTGCTATTATCTAAAAAGACACATATGTGACAGACTATGATGTAAGGAACATCGCAGCATGTCTCCAGATCGTCTTAACATTCATAAAAAATCTTTTCCACAAAGATTTTCCTTTAAGAACGTAAACATATGTTTTTTGGAGGCATGATAAAGAATACATGAGCAGGTTAGCACCTAGCATGGCAGCTGAACCCAACATTATTACTTTATTAGTGTGTGTGTGTGATTGTGAGGCTCTAAAGGGCCCATAAATCGCAGTCCATTTACCATTTACCACAAAGGTTGAAAGAAGGGGGCTCTTTGAATGGCTGCTGTGGCCCCCATGGATGCAGATGCTGCAGCCCTGCCTGATGGCTCGAGCTGCTGTGTTGAAGCCGCTCTCTCTCTCTCTCTCTCGCTGTCTCCCGCCCATCCCCCCTCCCCTCCCATCCTCTCCTCTTCTCCGTCTTCTGCCCAGCTCCCTCGCTCTGACTCCCTCCGCCCTGCTTCAACTCAGCCTGCTGCTGCTACATTTGCTGCCTGCCTGCCTGCTTCACTCGCTCTCCATCTCCCCCGTTTTCTGCCTTCCCTCTCTCCTGCTCTCCTCCTCGCTCGGCTCTGGATTATGAAATTTTCAGTAGCTTTGCAGCAGTTTAGTCATGCGTTACCAAAAAAAAAAAAAAAAAAAAAGACTCCCTACATATATAGCAGTCATACGTGCGTGCGTGTGTGGATGTCAACATTGGTTGCTCATTTTTTAGCTTTGTGCATGCTGGTTTGTGTGCACATGCCAGTTCACGTGTGTGCATTAGTTTATCGGTCATATGCACACAACGTACGTGTGTGTGACGGTGTCATACCACCGGCAGCTGGGACACGTGTGTCATTATGGCTGACCATGGTGCTGCCTGGCGATGTTTACAGTGTATATGAGAGTATTAACACTCAGGGGAGATGCTGCTGCTGCTCTGGCCCATAATAGGAACTAGAGAGGAAGATTATCGAATCACGTTTAACCGTGCTGTCTGTAGATCTGAAATGAATATCTGTGGGGTCATGTGACAGAACTGTGTCTCGTCCTCTGGGCAGAAACGCTCTTCCATGAGACGTTTCTGTTTCTTGTTTACAGCATTTTACACATGCAGCTCGTTTCTGTTGGAAATGCACAGATTACATGCAGTCATGTGACACCACTATAAGGTCTCTTACTGTATGCCTCCCCACCCATTCTTCCTCCTCCTCTTCCTCCCTTCTGACTCCACTGTCTTCAGCCCTCAGTGCTGGCTCTGCAGGGCTTAATGTAGTGAGGGATGCCTTGTTAAAAGCATGCGGGCCCATATCACTTGTGCAAATGCACACAGTCTCATTAAAGTTTCATGCAAATCGCCATGATTTATTTAAACAATTATGAGGTTATCCACAGGAAGAGGCTTGCCTGCCCCTCTTGGTTATGCTCGTTTCCTTCTCTTGAAACCACCAAAGCCATGATGTGCAGGACGGCACTGAGTGACTGGGGCAACACACTAACATTAGAAACATCCTGGCAGCCATTTTCACTCTGTTCCAAATGTGTTTCAGTTCATTTTATGTGACAGAAAATGGAAAACTTACTAGTATCTGAACAAATGCACACATTATCTTTTATATATTATCTACATATGTTCATAATTCATGTATACTGAAATGTATGTATGCAGAGAACATGCTTACAATACATGAAATAGGATGACATGTTATTCTTTTGATGCAAAAGCTGCTTTTGGTTGCTTCTGGTGAATGTTTTCAATGATCTATACTATAGTGCATTTGCTGAAATAATGTATACTTTTGTCTGATTGTTCATTGATTAATCTCTCTCTCTCCTTCTCTCTCTTTTTCTTCTCTCCACAGACATTTATAGTGCTAAATAAAGGGAAGACAATCTTCCGTTTTAGTGCCACACCTGCCTTGTACTTCATAAGTCCTTTTAATCTGGTTAGGCGAATAGCTATTAAAATTTTGATACATTCATATCCTTTGAAATGGTGTCTTAAGAGCAAAGACAAAAGGGTTTCCTGTTCATGTGTATTATTCATGTTGACATGTTCTGTCTTTCTGCTCGTACTGCTGTTGATGATCCTGTCACTGTTACTACAGGAGGGGATGCAGATAATTGATACGTTACAGTCAGAGTTTGAAGATGGCAACTGATAGCATGTCAGATTTGAGAAAATGATGAATTCATACATGGAGGAACATGCAGTAGCCATTTTGTCATTGTAAGGGAAGGCTAGCACAAATGATGAGTCATCCTTAACAGTAAATCAGGCCAGATAAGTAAAGCCTAATGTGATTTAATGCTGTGTCATCCATCTCAGTACCCAGACTGAAGGATTGAAGGTTATACCCCATTTTGTAGAGAGAGGTGACTGAAGAGATGGAAGGACGCTGGTTTTAGACAACAAGCTGCAGCTGATCAAAGCAATATTTCCATACAGTAGTTAAAATCTGCTTATTGATTTACCACATAGTGAAAATAAAACAAACTGATCCCTGATGGATACTAAAAACTATCAAGCAACTGTTACACTTCTAACCAAGAGAGGCCACAGTACATAGACACAACATCTAAAGGAGCAGCAGAACCATTTTATCTCATCCATTCTGTTTCCTTGTTAAAATTTGATGCCTACATTACCCACAGTGCAACTGGAATGCCAACAGATGAGTCAGAGATTTGGCTGTGTTATGCTAGTAGCAGCTAATGTAGCCACTAGCTTCAAACAGCAATGACTAACTTATTTTGATTTCCAAACTTGTAGTTTTCAGCTCCAGCCATTTATCAGATTTCAAACAATTATTGGCTCCCACCCACACAAATTAAGAAATTTGACCTCAGCCACAATCTTTGAAAGTGTATGTTTTTTTCCAACTGAAACACACACACACCTATTACTGTGATGTTACTATGCTAGTAACTTTGACCCACAATTTTACCCAAAATTTTATATGATGTGTAGGGTTAGCTGCTTGTCCCAAATCATGTTTGATTTTTTACATACATTATATTTGACATAGACCTAGAGATAACAAAAAGTTCACTGTCTTTGAATAGTTTTAATTTAATTAAAATTTAATTTGTTTGAAAATTATAGAAGATTTATAGAATTTTGTTGTTGAAAATTTGAGTTAGTGAGTTTAACTTATTTTAACTTAATGTGATTTAAGTAAATCACATTGTAATTCAACATATTGTATGTTTTATATGCAACACCATTATCTCTAAGATGATGTTATTTCAGCTGAAATCATTTCAGTGTTTGGTAATATCACATTAATTGCTGAAATTACACAAAAATCTCTGAAGAATCTTATGTTAATTATTACTGAAAATAACATCTCTCAAAGCTGCTTTTGTGGTGCATTAACAGTATTTTGCTTTCTCCACCTTCCGCTATGATAAATATACATTTGTTTGAGACTGTTGTCAGATATAGCTTTTCTGGTAAGAACAACTTAAACGAAACCTTTTTTTATTCTAAACACTGAACACATAAATATTGATTCTTGTTCTGTCTCTCTACATTTACCTAATTTCCTCCCATTCTTAGCCAGAAGCCACAGCTATTACTGACCTTTGGCTGCCTTTAAAGCTAATTTTGAGGTTTTCCTCATTTCCTTTGAGTGCAGACCTCTCTGCATTGAAACCATTGCAGCTTTAAAACCTACAATTGTATTTCCACTAAATATATACTGTACCATTTAAATATTTCATGTGTAAAAGAATGGCATTTGTGGTAGTGAGCACACATAACCACCTCCTGTTAAGTGCTATGAGTAGATTTTATGGCATTAACTTGATGAGGACTGACTGGACCACAGAAGTCACATTAGATGTATACTGTAGATACAGTACATTTATATGGCTGTGTTTATGTTTTCAGTGGGGTCTGATGATGTTTGCGATTGTCTCTATTATCCATATTTTCCTTAACCTGCTCCTTACTCTTTTCAGCATGATCATTATGTGTACTATTTTGACCAACTGTATATTCATGACCTTTAGTGATCCTCCCGAGTGGTCAAAACAAGTAGAGTAAGTACACATTTAATTTACTCAGTAGTATATGCATGACTACTGCTAGCCCCAGTTTGTGCCTCTGTATTACCGTTACCTTTGGAGCACTGAGCTAAGCATCTGATTTCCAAAAAACTGAATACCTGGCGATCTTTGGAAAGAAAAAGAAAACTTGCAGCTAAAATAATTTCCTGAATCCTTCAAGACTCTTCCGGCCACCAGCATGAAAAGATATAAAAATGTATTGTCCACTGCACGATTAAACTTGTTTATCAACTTTCACCTGTATTTATATTACCAAAAGTACCAAAGTACCATTACTTTTGGTACCAATACCAGAAGTAATGACATTCCCACAATCCTCAGCTGTACTTGTACTGTGTTCAGTGCTAATTAGCAAATGTTAGCATGCTAACACACTCATCAAAGATGGTGAACATGGTAAACATTATACTCTGTAAACATGATCACGTTTAATTACATAAAAAACTCAATGTGCTATAAACTAAAATATAAAAATCTAAATATAAACACGACAACATCAAACAGAAACATCACTGTGATCACGTTAGCATGCTGACACTAGCATTTAGCTCAAAGCACCATTGTGCTTAAGTACAGAGGTGATAGACTGGTACTTCTGAGGTTTCTGTGTTGTTATTTTTCAGAAAGTCAGATGCTTAGCTAGCTGTGTTACTTGAATGTAACTTTTAATGAACAAGAGGCACAAATTCATAGTTTCTATTAAAAAACAAACAAGATATATAAAAGTTTGCTTGACTTTATGATTCTAATTTTATCCTGTGCCCTACACTCAACTTTGAAATCTGTTTGTTTCAACAGATATTTAGATACGAGCGAGCTTTGATCAAGCCTGGTGAACTGATTCTGTCAACACTTTTTTTTCTTTCAGGTACACATTCACAGGAATTTATACATTTGAGTCTCTTGTAAAAATCTGCGCGCGAGGATTCTGTATAGACGGGTTTACATTCCTTAGAGATCCATGGAACTGGCTGGATTTCATGGTCATTTCGATGGCGTAAGTATTTCTCCTGTAACTGTAGACTGTGTCAGTGAATGATGAAATGAAATGCACAAATATTGCCATATTGTTTGTTTTTTTTTATTATAAAGAGGGTGGGTTTAGAAAGTGAGCTTTCGGTGCTACAGATGATTGTTCATCTTTCTGTCTTTTCTTCTTTCTTTCTGTCTGATAACTCATCTTCTGCGTTTCCTCCATTGATCTGAGACTTCTCTGGTCTTTCTCTTTGGGAATTGAAGGTTTTCATCCGACCCTCTGCGACCTCCCTGACAACACCCACACCTCAGTACCATTCATCTGATTTAGCTTCCTCTTCGTCATCTAACTCTGCCTCTCATTCACCTTTTCTCTCTCAATCTGCCGGAATCTGCAACATTCAGTTTAAGGCCCAGCATCCCTCCATCGGCTACTCACCCAGTAGATCATACTACAGATTTACCTGCAAATGCATACCCCAAAATGATCATACACACCATACAAAACCCATCCTCATTGTTTGTAGAGCTGTCACATAGCCCATCTGTTTGTGAATTTAACTTTCCACCCCATATTTGCATGTAAATAACCAGCTGTTGTAACTGTGGTTTGATCCTGCAGGTATATAACAGAGTTTGTAAACCTAGGCAATGTCTCAGCTCTGCGCACGTTCAGGGTGTTGAGGGCATTGAAAACTATTTCTGTAATTCCAGGTAAGACAGGATGGGGTGGGGGACGGTGGGGCGGGGTCGGTGTTAGGTGTGTGTGTCTTTCTTTCCTTTTACCTTCCACCCTTCTCCTCAGTGGACAGGCTCTGTGAGTGGCGTCGTTTCCTCCTGGTTCGGTGGTGTTGTGCTCTTGGCGTGTGTGGTTTTTGTCATCGTGTTTGTTCTGTGTGTGATCCTTCCCCTATTTCAGATATATAACAGAGTTTGTGGACCTGGGCAATGTATCTGCGCTGAGAACATTCAGAGTTCTCCGAGCATTGAAAACTATCTCTGTCATTCCAGGTGAGACTCAGTTTAAACACTAAGGCTGATCCTCTCACCCTTTCTTTTCTACTCACTATTATTATGATTACGATTATGATTTAAGCAACAACAAAAGAATTGGAGACAACCATTTTTTGATTTATTTTTCCTCCAAAATTATCAAAAATGGTACTAATACATTTTTGATAGGCTTTGCAGTCTCCTCTAGGGCCCTCCATAGTGTCTGCACTCTCTTCTGCCCCAGTAGCGCTCTCATTATGAGGCTTGATTCCAAGGCAGCTGTGTTGCTCTACAGAAATAGCTAACCCACTCCTTTCTCATCAGCTTTTGAAATAAGTAAATGCCCTGTTACGTAGCAAGATAAATTATTAATAGAATATGTTCATTATAGGGAAAAAATCCAATCATTTTGCAAGGTTTTTATCAGCTAAGAATAGATCATAGCTTCTCAAATTTGCCAGAAATCTATTACAAAAACAAAAGTGCAAGTGAAATTAAGAGATCAATAATTTTGTTGCACTAGTTGTAAACTAGTGATTGAATTGGAAAGAGAGGATTGCCATGTTTTTGGGATCAAAAACAAACCTTGAATATGTTGAAGTTCATATGCGAAATGGCATAGCTCTTAGAGAGATCCCACAGAATACACCTATTATTTATGTATGAAGACTGCCAAGCCTAGTTTGTGAACATATCTCTTATGCTGCATGATGCTTTTCAGTCACTTGCTTTTACAATATTAGCCTATCAAGAGCTTGGCTGACAAATGGCATTGAAAGTTTGATTTGCCCTCTTTTGTTTTTGTTTTTTTAGTTTGATTATTGATTTTTTTCTCTCTCTTTTTTTACAACCTACTTGAATGATATACCGCACAGAAAAAAAAGAAATGGTGTGCTCACTTTGTAGAGGCTGGGGACGCAGATGGGATGGTTGAATGACCGCTTGACCTTTTTGAGTGACACTGACCGCACATCTATCTATCGATTGATAGAGGATGTAGAACAGATGTCGTGCTTACTCAAAAGAACCACTGTGGACGGCACATTCATTTGGAAATATGAAAAAAGGAAATCCCTTAAGTGCAATAGGAAGGGATCATATTTTGGTATAGTTTGACCTTTTTTCTTGAAGTACACTTATTCGGTTTCAGAGATCAATACTACTGTTGTGTAGCAGGTGGTTAGTTAGACTGAAAACAGCTATCCTGGCTCTGTCCAAATAAATCCACCTACTTCTAAAGTTACAAATTTTAAAAGTTGCCATGTGTTGTTTCATTCATTCGTTTCTGGTTTTCTACTGGTTAAACAAACAACATGTTGTTTAGCGAGCTTTAGAGGTGCTGGTACGCTGTTTTTGTTAGCCTTGGACGGAGCTAGGCTAACTGTCTTCATGCTAAGCTAGGATTATAATTAACAGACAATCATGAGAGTGGTCTTGATCTTCTTATCTAACTCTCTGCCAGAAAGTGAATGAGCGTATTTCCCAAAATGTCGAACTATCCTTAAATTATAATTCCTAAAGGCTTGAGGCACTGGAGTGGAGAAAATTTAGCTTGTAGTTGTAGTCCAGCTAACAATATTTCATGTGCAGTGGAGGGAATGATTGCTGAAGATTTAAACAGGTTATGGGGATATTTGAATTATACCCTACTACAGCCTTTGTTAATGTAATTTGCTCCATGTGATCTTGCTCTGTACTTTTAGTTAAGTTGATTTAAATGAAAGTTGTTTTTCTTAATTGACTTTGCCAAGCTAATGGAGCTTTTACCAAGACTGTCTAAACGTGTAAGACTAAATTTAGACGATATTTTACAAGAAGATAAAGTATGTACAGCTGGTAAAGCCCACTGTACCTGTAGAGACCAAACAGAAAAGGGGGTGCGGGCCATCCTGCTTCCATGTTTGAGTTCCTCGTGGACCCATGTGAACGCTGCCAGAGGATGTCCGGAAGGTAAACCGATTCTGTCTTTAGCGAAGCTGTGGACGAGACAGACTGCAGGGTCACGGTATGGGGAGTCAGTGCTTTCCTAATGACACCTTATACAGACAGTTCAAGAAAGTGCCCACGCTGGCGCTGGCATTGAATTGCTCCTGTTCAGCCTTGGAGTTTAAATGACCTGCATGTGGTTACCAGTCCCCCTTGCCTGTGCCTCTGTCCTTCTCATGGCCCCTCGTTGTGCTGCTGTGCTCTATTCCTTATGGATTTCCTCTCACTTTTCTACAGTCTTCCCCCTCTTTTTCATTTTATCAATCATTGGCAACGCAAATTTGGTCTATTAAAATGACATTTTGATTTCGGTTACAATATTTTGTGTCTGGATAAATCTGAAAAGAGTGGGAAGGCTTCTAAATATTTCCTGTTTGTTTTGTTCCTAGAAATGTTATCTGTCAGTTTTGTCCAAAATGTATTACTACCTATATCTAATTATTTAAATATCTGCTCCAGTTTATCAATTTTATTCATGTAAATCCCCCCTTTATTGGTCTGTTTAGCTCAAGAAGTCATTACAATATCACATATTACATTTATAACTCACAAATTTAATGAAAATATTTATAATACTTTCTCAAATAATTCATTTTAATACAAAAGCAGTACAGTGTAACCACTCACAGCTAAATATAGCCCAATGATATTAGCATATTAGTAGTAGTCAAAGTTATAAAAGATCATTTCTAGTAGACACTCCAAAGATTCATACCTGGGGCATCAGCATATCCTGTATCACCTGCGTGGTTTGTGTACGTGTGTGCGTGGCTGCCCTCCAGGCCTGAAGACCATTGTGGGCGCCCTGATCCAATCTGTGAAGAAGCTTTCGGATGTGATGATTCTGACCGTCTTCTGCCTGAGTGTCTTTGCCCTCATCGGTCTCCAGCTCTTCATGGGCAACCTGCGCCACAAGTGTGTGATCTGGCCAATCAACATTACCGAGAGCCACCTGGCCAACGGCAGCAAGGGCTTTGACTGGGATGAGTACATCATGAACGATAGTAAGTAGAGACATGGCTTCGCCAACGGTGAGCTGGCAGTGACCTAGGTGTATGAGTCAGCCCATATGCTGGTACGACAAAACAACATGTCATTTTGGCGCTGGATAGACAAAAAGAACTGCGCTGAATTTAAAACGCATGTGCAAACTGATGTCAGAAATTGGTCCGAATGGATTTATAGCTCGTTGCAGAATAAACAACTATAGCTGCAACAGAATGTGATTGAGGTGACTCAGTATGGCTGTTTGTTTTTTCTTCAGCCAATTTCTACTTCCTGCCTGGCCAGCTGGATGCTCTTCTCTGTGGGAACAGCTCCGACTCTGGGTGAGTTGCCTTCTCTGCCCTCCTCCAAATGCTGCTGATCCCAAGACCTGCTGTAGCTCATCTTTCTGCCTCAAGTCAGATTACATTATAAGTGAATACTGCTGAGTCATTTTCGGGCTGGGTGCTCTGCTCTCTCTCTCTCTCTCTCTCTCTCTTTCTCTTTCTTCCTCCACCCCTCAGCCGCTGCCCGGAGGGCTACACATGCATGAAAGCTGGGAGGAATCCAAACTACGGCTACACCAGCTTTGACAGCTTCGGCTGGGCCTTCCTGGCTCTCTTCCGACTCATGACACAGGACTTCTGGGAAAACCTTTACATGCTGGTAAAGCTAATGTGTCAACAAGTTTAGCTCGTTTCATAGGCAGCATATACAAACACATACAAGTTCTCAAATCCTATGAACACATGTACAGTGAAAAGATTTATCGATTAACTGGTCCATCAGGAGAAAAAATACCAGTATTCGCTGGTTTCAGCTCCTCAAATCGGAATATTTGCTGCTTATGTCATTGTAGATTAATTTTCTTTGGACAAAACAGGTGAATTCAACTTTACTTACTCAGCCCAAAATCATCACAATCTCTACAACAAACACCCAGTAGTGTTAGACCTTCTATTGAAGCTACTTGAAAACACCACATTGGGATTTCTGATGAACTCTGATGGGCATTTTTCATTGTTTTGTGACATTTTAGAAACCAAATGTTTAATTGATTAATCAAAAACATACTCAATAGATCAATCAATAATAGGTCATCAAATACTTTGATCTGTCATGATTTCATGCACACTGTAAGCGCAAATCAAAAAGGACATTAAAGAGAGCAGCAGATATCCTGTGAGACTTGGCTTCCCCTGTAGAAAAGACTGATCGATAGCTCAGCTCATCCACTGACATACTAGTGCGTGTCGTCATGCACACAGTTTGCTGTAACTCCACCTCTCAGACAGAAAATGGTGGCTCATTCTGCCTGTAGTTTTTCTCTTGTTCCCCTCATCTGCATACTGTAGCTGGGCCACGTCTGTCCTGTCTGTCAGCCCGTTCCACACAAAACCTGTGGAGACATTCCTGCCTCCACACACGGAGGCTGAGTGGAAGAAAGCATGTATGAAATATTAACAGCACAGGATTACAGTATGGCCGATGAGGGAGATGAGACCTGATGGGAGCATTCTAGCTCATGCGTCTATTTTTGTTCCTTTCTTTGAAATTCAGCTCCCAACTCCAGGCTCTCTCTGCTATTGTGAGCTGTATCTATCTAGAATAATAATTATGCAGCCATGTTTAGGTCTGATGTTTGTTTGTTAGATATTCAGAAATTCAATGAAATCTCCAGCACACTCCACTGAGCTTGTTTTTACCTGCTCACATGAGATTTGGTGACGTGTGGATGTAAAAGACAGCTGTTTGGCCTCCCAAGCAGTTTGTGTTTATTTTGTTGGAAATGTGTTACATGCACTTATCAGCACTACATGTCAACTACATTCATAATTGATGTGTGAGGGAATTTTGTTCTCTTGCCCAGGAAGCCCTGTCTTCTTTGCTCTGCTCCCTGAAGACAATAGTTTGTCTTTAAAAGGGGGAACCAAAGGAGGCTGATGAGCGAGAACATTTTAATTCCAATTTGGGAGCACTCAGAACCTCTCAAAAACCTCAGTGATTAAAACAAAATACCTTCACACACAATTTTTTCAAGACTTCTCCAGAATGTTCTCATTTGTTCTGCCGTGCCTCTGCTCAGCTCAGGCTCCTCACTTCTCATCTCCACTGGGGATAGCATCCCAATCCCAATCCGCAAAAAATTGTTTGGTTGTGCACCGGTTAGTAAAGTAAAAGTAGGTCAAAATGCATATCTCATGGCACTCCCTGATGAACAACACAACCTTGGGCTCATGCTGAGAAACTTAACGAGCACAGGGTATAAGATTATTCCTGCGCAGACCAAGAACAGATGGTTGTGTATGAATTCATCACTGTATGAGATGATAGTAGAACTCATTTCAGCATATTAATGCTCATAACAGAAACAGATATTTAAATGTTGGTGCAAAAGCTGTGTTTGCATCGCGTCTTTGAATCTACTTTCCAGAGGAAGTCGATTTGATGTCCATTTAGGCCAATCTGCACATTTTTCTCTGTCCTCCACTAACAGCTTACTCCGTTTATTTCTGATGAGTCATTGTGAGAGACGGGCAATGTGGGCGACACTGAGCTTTACTGTAGGGGCTGAGGTTATGTATCAGATGTCATGAGTGTCTCTGTTGTTTCCTCACCCCATCCTCTCTTCCCCCCGACAGACTTTGAGGGCTGCAGGGAAGACCTACATGATCTTCTTCGTGTTGGTGATCTTTGTGGGTTCGTTCTACTTGGTGAATCTGATCTTGGCTGTGGTGGCCATGGCCTACGAGGAGCAGAATCAGGCCACCATGGAAGAGGCCCTGCAGAAAGAGGAGGAATTCAAGGCCATGCTGGAGCAGCTCAAGAAACAGCAAGAAGATGCACAGGTCAGCCCTCTGCAGGATGGAGCACAAAATTATCCCTGAGTCATGTTTTATCATTGTTCTCACTTCATTCATGTGTTTGCTTCTTTGCAGGCTGCTGCCATGGCAACGTCTGCGGGCACAGTGTCAGAGGACGCGGTGGAGGACGATGGAGGAGGGCGTCTGTCATGCAGTTCCTCTGAGATGTCGAAGCTCAGCTCCAAGAGCGCCAAAGAGCGGCGCAATCGTAAGAAGAAGTGGCGGCAGAAAGAGCAGGAGAAGGAGAAAGGTGACAGTGAGAAGTTTGTCAAGTCAGAGTCGGACGACGGCAGCAAGAGGAGCCGCTTCCGTTTCCCTGATAATCGCCTGGGTCGAAAGTCTTCCATTATGAACCAGGTGAGGAAAACGAAGACAATGTCTGGATATGTTTAGACATTTCGCAGCCTAATTTAAAGGGTTAGTTCATCTAGATTACAAAAACACTTTTATGTGCAGATTCTGGGTGGTTTATGGATGATCTTGACTCACCCACCTGGACATTGTCTATAGGGATCAATATTGCTTCTGAGTTTTTCAGTGGGAATTTTGAATGCTTCAAGCACCACATGATATTCTAGTCTACTCCATTGTACCTGGTTGGTGGTAGAGATCTCACAGACCTCAAAAAAGCATATACAAGTGAAACGATCTGCATGTCTAGATACCACTAGAGGTGGTAAGTGAAATATGTATATATAAATGTATATTTATTTATAATTTAGGTAGACTGACTCTTTAAGCTCTTTGGTAGCTCCCTGATAATTATTAGTGTCAAGGACAAACAAGACCATAACATCAGAGCCACAGAGTTTGAATTGAGATGCATTTGTATGTCTATGAACAGAATACAGTGAATAAAGGAGCTGCAGGAAAGATACTTTTTTTTTTTACCTATCGGGTGAAAAATGTTTCTTATTGAGAGTGCTGCTGTTCCACAGTGTGGTGTTGCATGAGCTTACATACAGAGCAGCATATAGTGGACAGAGATATAGAAACACATGTCCAGATCCTGAATTATTCACAGCAATTACATGAATGTTTCAAAGGGAGCAATCCTGCAGCTTTGTTTAGGCCTCACTGGGCTCCCACTCGCTGTGTTTTTTACTTAACATTCAGCATCCACACAGGCTGATATTTGTTGTCAAAAATGTGATTTCTGTTGTGTGTGTGCAGCTATAATAATATTCTGATCAATACTTGCAGCAGATTGATGTTATCATGACTCATGTGCCTCCATGTTGTTTCAGCTGCCTGTATCTCTGTTCTGTGTGTGTGTGTGTGTGTGTGTGTGTGTGTGTGTGTGTTGTGACCTTGAGAGTGTCGTCATCACTGACCTAGTTATGTATTTCCCTTTTGTTTATTAAGTCACATGATTGCTCCAGCAGAAAATGTCTCCTCAGGGAAAAGTGTTTTGGTTGCGTTCAATTTTCCACACCCCACAGATGTTGCCTGCTATCATGACCTCTAGAATTGTTGACAAACCGCGTAAAAATGATGGTGCAAACGATTGTAGTTCAGAGACACTTTGGACTGCATCAGTCACACAAATCACCTCTACCCATGCTTCCTCCACCTCCAGTCCCTCCTCAGTATACCCGGCTCGCCCTTCCTGTCCCGTCACAACAGCAAGAGCAGCATCTTCAGCTTCAAGGGTCGCAGCAAGGACGTGGGCTCGGAGAACGAATTTGCCGATGACGAGCACAGCACGGTGGAGGAGTGCGAGGAGCGTCGGGGTTCCCTGTTTAGCCCTTATCGGCGGAACAGCTACAGTGGCTTCCACGGCAAGAGGAACAGCACGGTGGATTGCAACGGCGTGGTGTCGCTCATCGGCCCTGGGCCTGGTGGACGCCTTCTGCCTGAGGTGAAAATAGATAAGGCAGCTACTGACGACAGTGTAAGGAAGTCAATGAGTAGACCTATCTAGGCATGGCCCCCCTCTCGTCCGTTCCTTTTCTTTCTTGCTCTCTATCCTCTACTCTGTCATCTTTGCAAGTCCGTATGTATCTCTTGGCTAAGCGCTCGCGCCTCCCCTCCCCCAGCCCTGAGGTGTATGCTGCCCTCCGACAGTAGGCAAAGGATGGAGAAATAGATACATTTTATAGTTAATATACTATAGCCAACCCTGTATTTGATAGGGAATTGAAACTGGGTCTATCAGTGACTTCCAGGCAATTTTGTTGTTTGATTTGAACTATGAATGTCAATGTTTTAAATGTTCATATCAAATTATTTACTCACATGCACCATACTCTCAACAATCAAACAGACATGACTCTGCTATTCTTCTGTGTTCCCTATTGGGCCGTAAGATTTTGGCACATATATCAAAGCCTGATTAATATTTAATTCACAACTTTGTTCCTGTTTAACACACTCTAGTAATATAACACCATTTTTGTTAACAAACAGCATATAATGATGAGTTAACGTGCTCCAGTGTGTTGATGTGTTCCTCCTCCAGGCATCCGGGTCCTCTGCTAGCCTGTGTGGGTAGATCTACAGTAGGAGGCGGAGGAAACAGAGGGAACCAGCACTATAAAGCCACAGACATTTTTATCTGCTTCCCTAATACACTGTAATAAGCCCATAGCAGATACACAAGTAACACACACACCATCATATCAGGCCTTAATAATATAATTTAAGGATAAAAGGAGGGCTGCTGTCCTTGTCTGTCTTTACCTTTCTCTGTTTTCCAAACTCTCCCTGGTCAACATTAGTGAATTAGTGGTGTCCCATTCTACAGTAGTTAGCATGGTAGATTTAAACCCTAAATTATAACAAGCATGATGTAGAATAGTAGAACAATGGCTATGGTGTTTGTAATTTCCTCTCCTTCTCTTTGACTTGGAGCATGCTCATGCATGACAACTGGATGGATCTAAACTACCTGCCTCCATACGATCTCGTTACAATGCTCTTGACTTGATGGTTGCAATATAAGTTGTATGGTTTCAAAGTAGGAAGATACAATAGCATCAATTTGCAAGTAACTTTTTCTTTAAAACAATGGCCAGATTTGGGAGACATTTTGTAAAATAACCTAATGATTATATTGCAATGGCAGCAACGCCTCCATTATTGCATGACAGGACTGAAAATGCATTCATGCAGAAGCAGTTCTCCTTGCACAATATCTCACAATCCATTTTTTATTTAATCGGGATGAGCTAATTACATTCAAACACAATTAGGTCAAGTAGCCCAGTAGACCACTGCTCCCACTTTGGCTGAGACCTGCATGCATTTACAGCATACACACATCTTCCTTGAAACCAGCATTGAGATAGAAAAGAATGAAAAATGACCCTGCCACCAAAAATCTGATCCTCAACTATTTTTTCCTGCCAATGCTGTTGTGCACTTCCCTCCGCCGGCCACCGGTGGTGACATGGGATGGTGTTCATGTCCTCTCCATGGGTGCTTGATTCTTCCTCTCCTCCTGACAGCCAACTACTGAGGTTGAGGTGAAGAAGAAGCTGTCGGGCTCCCTGATGGTGTCTGTGGACCAGCTCAATACCTCCTTTGGGCGGAAAGAGCGGGCCAACAGTGTCATGAGCGTCATTACCAACACACTAGTGGAGGGTACTGCCACTTTAACCCAGCTATTTAACCTGCTCTCTCATTATTCTTTAACTAGGGCTGCTCTCATTGGTTGATTAGTTTGACATGAATTTCCTGCTTATCTGCTTTGCATATCCAAAAGTACCAGATACATACAATGCATACAATTTTGTCTATCATTTGATACCATTGCATGCGGTATCCTCAAGCACGCAATTATGTTTGGTTTTGACGTGTGATCCGCGCTATGTCTTCAGAACTGGAGGAGTCTCAGCGCAAGTGTCCGCCATGCTGGTATAAGTTTTCTAACACATTCCTGATCTGGGAGTGCTCCCCCACGTGGATTAAGATCAAGGAGATTGTGAACCTGATTGTCATGGATCCCTTCGTGGACTTAGCCATCACCATCTGTATCGTCCTCAACACCCTCTTCATGGCCATGGAGCACTACCCCATGACCCCGGACTTTGAACATATGCTGTCTGTAGGCAATCTGGTGAGTGGCAATCTTTTTGTTTTTATTGGATTGACTGGTTAAAAATGTCCTCTGCTTCTTCTTTGCAGCTCACAGAGAGGTGTTATTTTTGGGACCATAATTGGCAGCCCTTTCATTGCTGATTCAGAGTTGAAAGGAAAAAAAAAACATTCACCCCCTCCTGCTGCTTTCTTGTATCCATGCATTTCTCATTTCTCCGCATACGCAAACACACACATGTTCCCTGTCTTCTCCTTCTATCTCTCTCTCCTCTGGTTAAGTGGAGCTGCTGTTTGTTTCAGTGGGACCAGCCTGCCTCTCTGCTGGTTGGCTGACTGGTGGGAGGCCTGCATTAATATTTCATGGAACCTGATCGATGAGCTGCTCTAAAATGGTGCCTGGATCATAGCTTGGATAACTCGACCTGGCCATTTTCACTATAAGCATTTTTCTTTTAAGGAAACTGAGATCCTGCGCCATGGTTGTTGTTTTACTCTTCAGTAAACATGCTGCATCAACCATGATGAGTTAGAAATGACACAGGCACAAGTCGCTGTGTGTGTTTGTGTGTGTAAATGTGGAGAGGTATTAATTTACAATTGAAATAGCACGGAGATGTGTTATTTACCACTTCTGCTCCACAATAATTTACCAGGAAAGGCCTATGGGTGGTACAGGTGGATATTTCTAGGTCACCTTGATTCAGTATGAGTCATCGTCTTACACACAGACACAGGCACACACACCTTACACGTACTTACACTGTGCATTTATTTATTATGTGGGCTCTATGATTGAGGATAACTCTCAGTAATTTATTAGAGCTGTTACGCGACCACAGAAGGGCAATTTCATCCTTACTGACCACATAACAGCTGGCGCACACACACTAACATTAACTAGATGTGGTGCCTCTTTAAATAATTGGATTTATCCTACTGTTCATTAATATGCAGGTACCATAGGGGTACTATATCGTTGTGCATTTTAAGTCAGATACAACAGATACAAATCTAACCACTCATCATGCTTCACATTCTCATGTGCCCTGTGAAACATGGTGTGGAGCCAAATCCATTTGTTAAAATCTGTTCTCTTTCCTACCTGCCAGGTGTTCACGGGGATCTTTGCAGGGGAGATGCTTTTCAAGCTCGTGGCCATGGATCCCTACTATTACTTCCAGGAGGCCTGGAACTGTTTCGACGGTTTCATTGTGACGCTGAGTTTAGTTGAGCTGGCTCTAGCTGACGTCGAGGGCCTGTCCGTCCTGCGGTCATTCCGATTGGTAAATGCTCATTTTGAGATAGCATCTTAGCATTTGGAATATGCATATTTTGTAACTCAAAGCTGCACTGTATTTGCTAGCATACATCATACATGTATAATACGTATGTTTATTCTGTTCTTACTTAACTGAAGTGAAGCAGCAAGTTAGTAAAGCTAAAATGTTATGACTGAATCATATCTCTCCTACTCTTTCCACCCACCCCACTCAGCTGAGAGTGTTTAAGCTGGCCAAGTCATGGCCTACCCTCAACATGCTGATCAAGATCATCGGTAATTCGGTCGGAGCCTTGGGGAACTTGACTCTGGTGCTGGCCATCATCGTCTTCATCTTTGCTGTTGTGGGCATGCAGCTGTTTGGCAAAAGCTACAAAGACTGTGTGTGTAAAATTGCTCTTGACTGTGAACTTCCCCGCTGGCACATGAACGACTTCTTCCACTCCTTCCTGATCGTCTTCCGGGTGCTTTGCGGTGAGTGGATTGAGACCATGTGGGACTGCATGGAGGTGGCGGGCCAGGGCATGTGCCTCATTGTCTTCATGATGGTCATGGTCATCGGTAACTTGGTGGTGAGTATCCAGACTGGGAGGGCGTGCAGGGTTTTTTAGAGGAACAGCAGACGTGTTGGCTCTTAGCTAATTAGCATTAGCATCCAGTTACTGATTACTCGTTATGTGTCCAAAAGGTGTTGAACCTGTTCCTTGCCTTGCTGCTGAGCTCATTCAGCGCTGACAACTTAGCTGCGACAGATGACGACGGCGAACCCAACAACCTGCAGATTTCCGTCATGCGCATCAAGAAAGGTATAGCATGGACAAAATCGAAGGTAAGAATACTGATGGCCAGTCTTCTGAAGAAACCACAGATGGAGGATGAGCAGAAACCTTTGGACGACATGTACGACAAGAAACTGAATTGCATTGCTAACCACACCGGGGTGGATATCAACCGTGACCTGGACTATGTCAAGAATGGTAACGGCACCACCAGCGGTATTGGAAGCAGCGTGGGCAAGTATATGATCGATGAGGACCACATGTCATTCATCCACAACCCGAACCTGACAGTCTGCGTGCCCATAGCTGTGGGAGAGTCTGACTTTGAGAACCTTAACACGGAAGACTTCAGCAGCGAGTCGGAAAATGAGAACAGCAAAGAGGTCAGTATTATCCACCTCTAATAGCTTATCACACAAGTAAGCAGGAAACATCAAAAACAAACTGGGATCTGCAGCATACATCCAAGCACTTATAAAATATTTGATTTTACTTTCCTAAATGTATACATGTAAATATCGTAATGCTCCATGTGTTGTTTTTGCTGTAGCTGATCTTCAACTGGTCTACGTGCAATTTCCTCTTTCTGGACAGTGAAAGCACGGGTGTGGCCAGCCACTCTGCACTGATCGTACACTAATATAGCTCCATTATTTAATATAGTCATCTAGAATGGCTGGATCTTGCAGGCAGCGTGGATGAAATGGATATCTGCTGATGTATATCTTTTGACGAAATGCACTTAGAAGACTTTCACAGAAGCGGATTTGCCATTTGATATTCCATTTCAGTGTTCATGTGGATGATACATGATGTTCCAGATTGTTATTATGTCAATCTCAATAAGGGAAAAACATCTCAAATAGTACTTAAGGCTTTTTTTTGTTGTACATTTCCTGACAGGTTCCAGAAGGCTTCACGAGTTCAGCTTTTGCCATGCTTAGTGCTTCTTTAGCTAAACAATAAAAACTGAAAATGTATCTGAATCTCTGAAACTTTGTTCCTGACATGTGTGTCTGTGTCTGCGTCTCTGCAGCTGGATGAAACAAGTTCATCAGAGGGCAGCACCATTGATATCAAGCCAGATGTGGAGGAGGTGGTGGTTGTGGAGACAGTGGAGGAATACATGGAACCAGAGGCTTGTTGGACAGATGGTGAGACCCCTGCTCCCATTGCACCCATTACCTCCACTCCACAGCACACAGACTCCCCTGGGGCTGAGTGGAAATGATAGGGCGAGTGGGGTGAAGTTTCATTATGAAGGATCACTAGCCTATGGAAACCCCTATCTGTTTATCAGTCTGTCTGTCAGTCTGTCTGTCCATCTAAAGTAATGATGTTTACACTAATGCACTCATACGTAACTACATATAACTTTACAGATAATTAATAATTATATATGAAGCCTGTTTTATTTTAAATTCAGAAATAGAAATTGTGAGTACTTGTTTTTTTACTTTCCCAATATCAGACGAAAATGCAGATATCTATATGTCTATATGCAGCTTGATGGTACAGTATGAACAGTAAAATCTATGAGCCTACCTCATTTCAATTCCAGTTTGTCAATGGGATATAGTAGAAGCCAAAAAAAAAAAAAAGGAAAATGCACCTTTAAACATCTCCAAAAGCCCAATGACTAGTTACAAATTGGCGTATTTTGGAAAATGTAGTTCCAATAAGTAAGTATTTTAAGCAACAAAGTTTCTTTAAACATTTGTCAAGAAAAGAAATTGAGGCTAGTATTAAAGCCACAGACTTGGAGAAGGTGGACTGTGGTTCTTCATTACAGAGATGTATTTGATCCCAGAAACATCCAGGATTTGAGCTTTGTTAACAAAACTATTAATTCTGAGATACAAAAGTGAATCTATTCCAAAATTCAAAACAAATACTGTCTCTTCTCCCTGTGTGTCCTCAGCTTGTGTGGCAAAGTATAAGTGCTGTGACCTCGACATCACAATGGGCTGGGGGAAGAGCTGGTGGTTCCTGAGAAAGACCTGCTACCTGATTGTGGAGCACAACTGGTTTGAGACCCTGATCATCTTCATGATCCTCCTCAGCAGCGGTGCCCTTGTAAGGAGGCCTGCCGTCGCATTTTCAACCTCTGCAAACACAGAAACAAACATTAAAATCTAACAACTTGAGACCACAATTTATATTAATATCTGAAAATCATTTTACTGACCAGAGAAAATCCAAAATAATTGACAGGGACAAGTGTGTGTCGACAGTATGGGAGTGAGGAGCTCGTTTAGCTGCTCAGTCTCAGAGCTGCCGGGTTGGGGGAGGGGTCAGGGGCACCTAAGATTAATGGACTGTACCATTTATCAAACAGGGGATCTATTTCTGGGGGTGGAGTGGGCCCTTGTTCTCAAGCATGTCAAATGCTACAAGAGCAAACACTGCTGCAAATTTACATTAGCAGTGGAGTTTGAATTTGAAATATTTCATGCAGAACAGATTTTTTTTTTAACGCAGTAAATCCCTGTTGGTGATCAACAATGAGCGTGCTGTAGTGCTGTACACAATTCCATTAGCCGAATCATAAATTATGAGGTGTAATACTTTCCTTAGCTGTCGTTGCCATGGCTCATGTGTTTTCTGTTTCTCAACAGGCCTTTGAGGATGTGTACATCGAGCAGAGGAAGACCGTTCGGATCATTTTGGAGTACGCTGACAGGGTTTTCACCTACATCTTCATCCTGGAGATGTTGCTGAAATGGGTTGCCTACGGTTTCGTCAAGTACTTCACCAATGCCTGGTGTTGGCTGGACTTCTTCATTGTGGATGTAAGTCCAGCTCTTGTTTCCTCTGTCGTGTGTTGTAGACTAGAAGAGCAGTTACTTGATCCTCAACCACACCCTGATCCAACAGCAACACACTGGAACAAAGACGTACAGTCTGTTAAACAGCAGAACTAATGTGAATTTCTGCTGTTTTGTAAAGCAAAAAATTGTCTTTTGCTTTATCAGATTGTTATGAATCACATCATATGCACCCCATATACTATATAAATACATGATATGATGTTTTTATAACCCTATTTAAGTGTTGCCCCGATTGTTGTCTCTTGGGTGTGGTTAGGTTTTAAAGGTCAGGTTATTAATTGAATATGTGCTTCATGGCATGCATTAGGTGAGAGGGCATGTTGCTATTACTTTATTCACACTATAAGGACAGTGTTTTACAAGACTGTACAGCAGTCTGTCCATTTCAAGTGCGCACATGCCAGAATCACCTTTTACAACTCCATCAAGCAACAATCCCTATTTTTTTTACTTGGTTTATCACTCTGAGATACTTGAATATGTACACAGTTATCTTTTTCCGGTGTGCTGGCAGCAAGAAGCAGTTTTGTCTGTTTCCCCCTGAGTTATAAGAAATGTTTTCAATCAGGACACACGGTTATTTGGACACAATCTAAAATCTGCCAATCAAAACTCATTCAACAAGCATATTCAAGTTATGCTCAGAGAAATGGGACGTGTCAAAGATGTGTCTCTGTAAAGTTGTCTTTGCCTGCGTCTCTGACCTGTAAGATGTTTGATATGTGCCTTTGTCCTCTCTTTCTCTGTGTACTTCTCTGCTCCTTGTGTCAGTCAAGACTGAAAGACCAGAACAGGGAAAATTCTTCACTCTATTCTTTGGTAGTTACACATATTACCATGAGTTAATCTTATTCTGTCTAGTTTTAAGACGACGTAACCTTAGACTGTGAGGTAACGGAGATGTCTGTGAGGCAATGAGGGGACGTTTTTGATGGAGAAGCTTAAAGCATTTTCATTTTACATAATCAGGGAAGAGTCTGCACTCAGCGGCAGAATTGGATAGAAGAAGAATTTCCCTGACTTCTGACTTTCTCCTTGAACTAACCACCTCTCCGCAGTGTCCAACACCTCAGCCAATACCCGTGAATGGACTCCTATCAATGGCCAGAGGTTGCCATGTTGATTCATATGAACTCCTGTATCCCAGTATCCCCATGCAGCAAACAAACATGTATTATATAGCATAGATAATGTACACATTTTTTTTTTTTAATCTTGCATTTATACTTTTTAGAGTTGTACGACACATAGGTTTATTAAAACTTACTAAAGATTCAGTATGCAGCTGTTTTTAAACCAATCATTCAAGATTGACACATAGAGCTTGTAGCAATAATAATCATGCCACACTGTACTGATTCTGGTCACTGCCGTTGTAGACTCCCTCCCTGTAGGTGTGTTGTCAAGGCCAACACTTGGGACAGTGCAGGGCGCCACGTTTTACAAGTTGTGAACATGTTACAGAAAGTGACGTCCCTCCTCCTCCCCCTCTTTCCCCGTCCTCCTTCCGCTCCCTCTTGAAAGTGTAACCTCAGGAATGTGGTGATATTGTGCTGAGATGTAATGATGGTGGGTGACAGGCGGCTGGCGGTAAGTTTGGTCTTCACTAGCGCTCCCCCTCCAAAAAAAAAACAAAAAAAAATCTGAAAAAAAGAGACCTGTGCTTGATGAGTCTGGGTTGTGTTGTGGCCTGACTGTGCCTCCGCTGTCCTGTGTTGTTGGGTGAAACCATTGCCATGGACTCAGAAAAGGGGGGGCACCATCATTAGACCAGCCTGTATTAATGCCTGACTCTTTGTGTGAGTGTGTTCCTCCTCATTTCCCTTGTGTTACTGTATCTTTCTGTTACCCATTTGATTTGTGTCTTCCTGATTTTCATTATAAGAATGTTTTTTTTTTTTGCATTTTATCATGTGTTAGCTAAGAAGTAGGGCAAGAAATGTGAGGCAGTTGTTTCATTTAAACATTGCAGCATCGTTACTGGAGTACTCAACTAAATATTTGCAATTTCCATGTAACGTAGCATATATTTATTTATTTTTAGGATCCACATGTATTTTAAATTAGCTGTTTAAAGTGACAAAATAGCTAGCATAGACAATTCTTGCTTAATAGTCACAGGAGTGTGAGTGTGAGGATGATAGGTGTCATACTCCATTCATTTTTCTTTTTCACTCAGGTTATTATCATTGTTTTTGTTGTGTTTTTCCCTTTTGTTTTTTTAGTTTGTTTTATTTCTGTTTGGTCTGTGCTGTCGTCATCATGGGATCACAGCCCCAGATGTCATTGGCCTTGCCTTGCAGAGCTCTGTGAGAAGGACGTTGAGGCGCTGAGGTCACAACCACACAGCTGGCCCAGCAGGGGGGCCAGAGGCCAGGCACCCCAAAGGGGGGCGCTCCAAGGGGTCAGGCTGAAGGTGACGATTA
This sequence comes from Sciaenops ocellatus, assembly GCA_033000465.1. Classification (NCBI taxonomy): domain Eukaryota; kingdom Metazoa; phylum Chordata; class Actinopteri; family Sciaenidae; genus Sciaenops; species Sciaenops ocellatus. The sequence goes on along the minus strand of CP136883.1, from coordinate 15,296,347 downwards.
CCCCAAACACTGTAGTGTAGACCAAGGCAAAATCTTTATTTTACTGTCTCGCCATCAGAACAGCTGCTAACTTATTCAAGTGGCAGGGTTATTGATTCAAAGGGGGCTTTGTGCCAGAGACTAAGTACAGTGTCTCAGAAAAGGCTATCCTGGACCCAATGTTTGAACATTGTCCAACATTCACACGTACAGTAAGAAGCCTGAATCCATACTGCCATCATCTGCTGTTCTTTCCATAGTTTTGATGCATTCCATCTTTAAATGCTTGAAAAGTTGGTCTCCTATACTTCTCAGTTGATAATTAACGGCATCAGTCAAAATGAAGATTTTGCCTGTTACAAACCTCCCTCCGTGACTTTGGTAAGCTTTGGATGTTGTGTACTTCTTGCGGTGAGTTTGACCGGTTGGTGTCGGTGGCTGGTTGGAGGTGCTTTCACATGTGTTCACTGTTGATATTTTTCCTTATTTGTAAGGAACTGGTACACCTCCTGTTTCAGTCCTTCCAGCATCCAGATCGGGGAAAATTGCAAAATAAAAAGACTTCTTGAGGATGCAGTCCCTCCGATCATGTACTAAATCTCTCTCTGTTTCACTGAATTTATAAGACTTGTAGCTTAATTCTAGTAGAACTGCCCACTTGTGCATTTTGCATCTAGAATAATCTGCATTCAGCCAAAGAATCCTTCTTTACAAAGCTTCCCCGTGCAGCAGACAGTCTGTAATGGCCGTCTTAGTGCACTTGAAGTGGCTTCATCAAGGCTAAGTCATTCCTGCACTTCTCACCACCCCTCAAAGAACATTAGTGCAGCTTATTGACCACACTCCCCATCGCATCCCCATTTAGTCCTTTGTTAACATTACAGCACTCTCTACGTGTTCATCTTAGATCAGATATTTGGCCCAGAGCTATAGGGGATTAAAACCATAACTCAGGCCACACTTAGCCGAAATTTCTGTACATTTACGTTGTTGCTGTGAATGACTGTGTGTACAGTTTTAATGATACACTATGAAGTGTTCTTTGGCTGCAGCAATGCCTTGGCGGCTGCTGTCGGATGTGGAGAGGGGCTGCACCAGTTTCTTTGAGGTTGTGTGCTGTTATCGTTAACCGTTGTTAACTGTGTGTAACTCGACAGTACTCTGTGTATTTTTGTCCTTTCAGTGCCATCCAGTGCTAATAACTATATCCGATTTGCCCTTAACCTCCATCCCTGTTTCTTGTGCGTGGTTCATGTGACTGTGGCTCTCCTATTTGACTCTAAATGCTGTGTGATTTGATGTCTGAGATAGAAAAAAATGGCAAAATGACACACTTGTACATGTTTACTTGTATTCTTTCTCTTAGGTTCCGTTAGTTTGTCTGTCTTAAATTATATGGGATTTTATGCCTCAGCCCAAGAGCGACATGGAGAGACAATGTTAGAGGGGCAAGGGTAAGGCTCTCAAGTCTGTTGGGTTTTTATCAGCTTCTACAGGTTAACCTCTCTCCTTCCCTCCCTCCCCAACTCCTCTTCCTCTGCTCTGCCCAGTCCCTTTGCTTGTATCTTTACTAAATCATGTAGCACTCTTTTCTGCCTAATTTACCCTCTATATGAGTCTTATGTCTCTATCTCCTCTCTTTCTCTCTCAACCACAAATTTCTTTGCAGGTACAAAGGACTTTTCACATCTCGTCAACTGCCCCAAAATAACAGACAAACAATCCCTATGGCCTACTGCTACTAAAAATACTACGCACATAAAACCTATACTAAACATTGACCTTCTCTCTCAGTGTATATACATGTATAAATGCAATATTATACATGCATATACATGCATAGATTTATGTGTGTATGTCAAGCAACTCTCCGCCTATGCCAGGGCCGTCTCTCTTCCCTAGTGAATATTCTCACTTCTAACAGTTTGGAACCTCTTTTGCTTCTCTGTTTTTGTGTAGGTGTCTATAGTCAGCCTTGTAGCTAATGCGCTGGGCTACTCCGATCTAGGGCCCATTAAATCACTCAGGACACTAAGGGCCTTGAGACCCCTCAGAGCCTTGTCACGTTTTGAAGGGATGAGGGTAAGATCCAAAGCTAAGCAGCTGATCCTTCCGCATGCCCATTCAACAGTTTAAAGCATGCTAGAACTGATCTAAAAACAAACTAAGAGGACAAAAAAAAAAACTCCAAAATATTTGGGGGATTGTTTTTAAAACCAGGAAATGAAAGCCAAGAAGTCACCTTTCCATGCGCAATCCTGTACCATGCCTTTGTTAGAGCGAAAGAACAAGTCATGATGCAGCTGGGAGACTGAGTAAAGTAACAGTAAAGTTATATTGCAGCAGAACAAAATGCATTACAATTGAATTTTTTAAACAAACAAACAAAAATCTACATACAAATTGATTTGTTTCATAATAAAAAAAATATGCAAAGAGCAACAGAAATATTTTTCACAAAGCTGCCTCATCACACAAGTGACAAACTAGAAATTCTGATTACTTCATCTTACTTTGTTTCTTCTTGATTGGCCAAAGTGAATGTGGAATTGGTCAAAGCTAACCAAACTTACATGCCATCTCATAGAGCATTCAAATCAACTATTAGCTCTTCATTTGGCCTGATTCTCAACCACTGCTTTTAATTGAGAAAACCCCCTCCCCTCCACATGCCCCGCCCTGCTCCCATAAACCCCCTTTCCCCCCCCCCCCCCTTCCCCAGCTCACACCATCCCTCAATGCATCTGGCATCGAGAACAACCAGCAGGAACCAGGGAGCTGCAGGACACCAAAAACCACTGCCCAACCAGTCACACCAAAACTCTGCATGCAGGACGGCTGCCAAACAACCACACAGAGGAACCTGTCCCATTTGTAAATCACTTTCCATGACAGTACCTCTGGTTGTTTCAGCCGTCTCTTCCTAAAACACACAGATCTAATTGGTCGTCCCTGTGACTGGTGGTAGCGATAGGTTGCACCTGGTTGTTGTCACCCGTAGTCCCTCCTGTCTCTTTCTCTTTCTTTCTCTCTAACTCTCTTTCTTTTACTACTCACTACTCTTGGACTGGTTGCATTGTCTTCTAGTTTGAGCTTCTCTTCACCTCAGCCCCTCCCCACCACCTCCTCCTCCCCCTCCTCCTCCTCCTCCTCCTCCTCAGCCCCACATGTGCAGCACTGTGCAACACCCACCCCACCCCCTCTCTCCTCTTCTTCTTCGGCTACCCCTTTATCCCCCTCCACTACTCACTCCACCTCGTCCCGGTTCGGCTGGGCCAGACCGCTGGAGGGTCACCACACCCTCTCCTGCTTGTCCAGGATCTTTCTGCATCAGGGACTGAGACAGAAACCACACACTCACAGTGTTGTGGCTTTGGGAGGACAGTATTTGTTAAGCTTCTGCCAGTGTCAGCACTTTGGGTCGTACCATTTGACCGACTGACCTGCTAACAGTCCATTCTGGTGGCAGGTTTTTACTGTAAATTTTTCTAAACATTGCCCGTACCAAATACTTAATAAATCATTTTTAGTGCCTTCCTTTGGGAATGCAGGCAGAAGCTTAGCAAATATGCTAGGCTGCCATTTCACACAAGGCATTACTGCTGTCATATCATAGCACCACATACTGTAGTGCATACAGCAGGCCCTGGCTTCCTGTTGCCTTCCACTCCCACAGGAAGTGAACTGGGAGGCAACAACAGGCCCAGTGAAACTCTGATTTTTGAGTTCTGGGTCTGGGTGGGTGGTGGCCCATAGGTTGACTAGCACTACAGCGTTCGGACAACACTCTCAACCCTAGACAGACAATGTGTCGCTCCTCTTTAGCACGTCCCAAAAATGACAGACCAGCAGGAGAAGAAGGCCTGTGCAATTATCTAGTGGGTGGATTGATAAATTAATCGTGAAGTCTCATTCATACCAGATATCCAGCGACTAAAATTTGATGCAGTTGCACATGAGCAGACATCAATGTTTTTAGGCCCTGGATAGGCTTTATGGATGTTATCATGAACGTTTCACTGAAATTTTATAGGTATAATTGTTAATTTTGGGATGGGAAATAGACCTGTCAATACGATTATGTCATTTTTGGGGTTGGAAATCATGGCACATTTGCTTTAATAGAGTGTATCGATGCCAATACCAGTGACCCTTTGAATGAGCTCATTCACTGGGTGTATGTGGTAAGAGAGGTGAGGGTGGCCCAGTAATGCAAAGGGAAACAAACAGAGGAATTTGATCCTGCTGTATCAATTTTTTTACAATAATGTCTATGTTCATCAATTGAGTTACCATTTTGTTTGAACTGAAAACAAAAAATTTGAGGTCAAAGCAATAAATAAATGAATAGCGAAGTACATGAATGGAGAGATGACACCGTATGAAAGAGATTCTGGAGAGTTAGAACGTTGAGAACTTTTATATCCCGGCTGGTTGAGTGTTACAGCACGAAGCATCGCAGAGGCCGACACAAATCAACAGCGCCGAGCGAGCAGTGCAGCTTCAATTGGACACATTGCACTGCTTAACATGCAATGATTACAGGCTGTTCTGAACATGTACTTTGCTCTCTCTTTCTCTAAATGCTGCTTTGTAATCTCAATCTACTTTTTTGAGCAATGCATTGTACAGGAATGACAACATCTTTACCCCAGTTTCAGTCAATCCTCTTTTTTCACCCCTTCCCCTGACGAACCTGCTGAAGTTTAAGTTACATTGACAATGCTTTTGCCAGCTGTTAAAGGTATTCATCACCATGGGGTCTTTGGATATAACCTCTGAACCCCCCAATCACTTTAATTGCCTGTCTTTCACCAGGCCAAGACATATTCCAGTTGGTGTCTCAGCTCAACCATATTATGCTGTAGACATCCATACAAACCATGTAAATATCAGAATGGCTCGTCAGACGCACAAGCAAGCAAAGCTTCAACCATTATCTCTTAAGCCGCTATCTCTCTATCCACATTTCTCTATTTATTTATTTATTTATTTGAGCGGTTCTTGAGATTGCACAATGCCATGTAACACGCATGTACTATAACTGCCGATGCACATTCTGCATTTTTGAAAGCCATTTTCCCTCTTTCTGAGAATGCTTTCCACACAGCATGGCCTAATTCTTTTTTTAAACACTGAGTTTTTTGAAAGCGGTTCAATTGTATCTCAGGCCGAGCAAAGAGTCATTCTCTCAGCGAGTGCAATGGCAACGCTGTGACTGGAAAAGACTAAAAACTATGATTTGTATTTGTATTTTAAAAACATCATCCTAAAGCCATGTCCTTTTAGGATTCTACATCTGATGACACAATATTTTAACAGTGTGTCCTCTGTACATGTGAAATTTATGACTGTACGCTCAAGGTCGTGTACACGCTGAGAGAATCCTGCTCTATAGCTCCTCCCTGTCTGTTTGTAATGAGGAGGGAATATGGCTCCACAAAACGAGTCTGCCAAAGACATGCATGCTCAGCTGTCTGCCTGAGAGCTGCTGGTCGGCCTGCCTAACACTGGTAGTGAGCGGTTCACTATGTGCTGAGCTTATGACTGGCTATGATAAACCTCAGGGAAATCAGATTGGACTGGTAGACAGGCCTAGATTTTGGGGTGGTGGTGGGAATTATTATAGATTTCTTTTTGCTGCTATAGTACTATATTGTTTGAATTAGTTATGGAAAAGGGCAAGAAAGATTAAGAATATTGACTGTCTAAGGTTGGGGTGGTAAGAGTGGACACTTCATAGTGGTATGGCAAACACTTAAATTTTTTACTGCCGTTATGCTCGCTTTATGAAGTAAATATGTAGAAACATACGAACATCTGTTTTGTCCAACTATTATAAACTTTCTCAGGACACTGTTAAATGCTCCCATTATTATTTTGTTTATGTTATGATTTATTCATTGAATACACTGTTGCCCATAAAGTTGGAATGATTTTGTTTTCAGACACATTCCTCTTTTTATTCTTGTTTATACACATCAGGTCAATTGTGGTTTAATTTTCACTGTGATATGTTTGGAAGAGATTGATCAATAAAGTTTTTAGGAGATACACTTTATCTATCAAGAAAAAAAATCACATTGTCATAATCATTTCATGAGAAGAGCTAAAATATTTTGTTCCAACTTTATGGGCAACAGTGAATATGTAAGATGAAATAATAACAGGAGCATTTACACATTTATACGCGAGACATTTAAGAGATAAAGCTTTAGAAGGCAACCGCTGGGAAGATGTGTGTGAGTGTGAGTTTAATTGATAAATATGTGTGTGCCTGTAACCTTATTAGAAATATTAGGATCAGTTATGTTAGATAAAGCGTACAGTTGCTACAAAAATTTACAATACACAAGCTCACAATATCTGTTTTTTTCTTATATGATATATAGCAACTGTCATTTATATTTTATACAACACTATATTAGTTTAGTACCACACTACATATCAACCTTCATGATGTGCAAAATAATATTACTCATACTCACATATTACTCTATTGTGTATAAAACATAAAATAGCCTGTGTTGTACAAGTGGCTGCAAACACAAAGTCATAAAATGTCCTCAGATTAATTCATGTTTTATATAAAAAGTTTATAAATTGTACACTTTACATCATAAACATGTGATTCTTATAGATTTTTTATATTGGTGTGTGTGTGTGTGTGTGTGTGTGTGTGTGTGTGTGTGTGTGTGTGTGTGTATCCCTTAAGCAGTCCTAGCCGCATGCTTCAACAGATCAAAGAGCATCTCAGAGTCACATTAGTGCTGCTCTAATTAGAACGGGACTGATACATATCTCCTTCCCATTAATTCCTCACACTTCACTATGTACATCACAGTGGTGCGCAGTGCTTATTTTTCAGCTACATTAAATCTTAATAGGACTGAACTGCTGCTCTTAACGCCACCTGTAACAACACGTCGAATAGCTTTTTTAAGTCCTCAGTGTAACGCCATAACAGTATGTAGTGTCTTGTTGGAGGGGTTGAATGACTTTGCTATGTTTGTTTCCTGGTTCTCACTCTGTCATATCCTGTCTTCCTTGGTCTGGTCTAGGTGGTAGTCAACGCCTTGGTGGGTGCCATCCCTTCCATTATGAATGTGTTGCTGGTTTGCCTCATCTTTTGGCTGATTTTCAGTATTATGGGGGTCAACTTGTTTGCGGGCAAGTACTACTACTGTTTCAATGAGACATCAGAGGAATACTTTCCTGTCGACGTGGTCAACAACAAGACCCAGTGTGTGGCCCTCATGCATCAAAACTTTACCGAGGTCAGGTGGAAGAACGTCAAGATCAACTTTGACAATGTGGGCGCCGGCTACCTGGCCCTGCTGCAAGTGGTGAGAGTGTCGCTCCTCCTCTCCTTTCTTTCTGACTCAATTTCTTGTTCCTTGTTTCTTTTCTCATTTTCTTATGTACTTTTTTGTTTTTTTTCTTTCTTTCTGTGCATCGCCTGAGGCTTTGTTGTTGCTTCAAACTCCATTTGCTTTCACAGTACTCTGAGGCTGTACTATGAATATTCATTTGTATATTGTGTGTTTCTCTATGTCCTTTTCGTCATCTATTTGTTTCTTTCCATGAACAAGCTGTACCACAGGACATGCATCACTTTCGGTTTGAGTTTCTAGTTTTAAATTTAGTTCTCTGTTCTCTGTGTATTATTTGTTTTCGGTTTCTACACATGTATTTAATCATGTCTATCTTTTGAAAGGCCACATTCAAAGGCTGGATGGACATTATGTATGCAGCTGTGGATTCCAGAGAGGTATATTAATTGCTTCTTCAGTAAATATATTATATTCAGTAATACTTATCTATCTCACTGTATGCCAGATTGTGAACAAGCAGGCTTTAAATAAAAAGCTTGACATCTTTCTGCAATATCTTTGCTGAGAGTTACATTGAACGCTAAGTGTGAAGCTACTGTAAGCAGCAACTTAACTTAGCATAAAGACTGGGCTTTATCTATGACCAGGTCCAGTACTTTTTTTTTTTTTTTTTGTACAGACTGAAAACACAGGTGTAATCAATGAACTAGAAGTCCTTGTAGACAGATTTTGTTAGTTTTGGACAGAGCCAGGCTATCTGTTTCCCTCTGTCTTTGTGCTAATCCAAGTAAGCCAACAATTAGTAGTTAGCTTCATATTTACCATATAGATATGAGCGTGGTGAGTGTATTTCCCAAAATGTATTTCTTTAAGTTGTGTTAAAACACTACCTTCAACATTGTGCCTCCCTCCAAGGTGGAAGACCAGCCCGACTATGAAGTCAACATCTACATGTACATCTACTTTGTCGTTTTCATCATATTTGGCTCCTTCTTCACGCTCAACCTCTTCATTGGTGTGATCATTGACAACTTCAACCAGCAGAAGAAAAAGATAAGACTGTTCTTTTTCCTTATCCGCTGTTTTGCCTCAAGAATTTCAATTTTTAATGTGTTGGGATTGGATTATAACCAAATCTGTGTTTATCCCTTTACTTTGGAGGTCAGGATATCTTCATGACAGAGGAACAGAAAAAGTACTACAATGCCATGAAAAAACTGGGGTCTAAAAAGCCACAAAAACCTATTCCTCGACCGCAGGTATGCATTTTCTCGGGGGTTACTCCTTCCTCCTTCCAAATGTTAAGATTATTCAACATATGAGTTCCCAATAAAACTCAATTTCATTTCCCTCTGTGTGTACTTTCTCCTTGCAGAACAAGATCCAGGGCATGGTGTTTGACTTTGTAACGCAGCAAGTTTTTGACATCTCCATCATGATACTCATCTGCCTAAACATGGTCACCATGATGGTGGAAACAGATGACCAGTCCGATGAAACGGAGCACGTCCTCTACTGGGTTAACTTCATCTTTATTGTAGTCTTCACCACAGAGTTCCTGTTGAAGCTCTTTGCCCTTCGCCACTATTACTTCACCAATGGCTGGAATATCTTTGACGTGGTGGTGGTCATCCTGTCTATTGTCGGTGAGTGAGGTGGAAGACATGGAGCAATAAGGGAGTAACTTGATAATGTCATCTTTAGAAGTCTCTAATGATATTCTCCTCTGTTCTTCTCCCCTTTACTTTCTCTCAGGCATGTTCCTGGCTGACATCATTGAGAAGTACTTTGTCTCACCAACCCTGTTCAGGGTGATCAGGTTAGCTCGTATTGGCCGTATTCTCCGTCTGATCAAAGGAGCTAAGGGTATCCGGACTTTACTCTTTGCTCTGATGATGTCACTGCCAGCCCTGTTCAACATTGGCCTACTGCTCTTCCTGGTGATGTTCATCTTCTCCATCTTTGGCATGTCTAACTTTGGCTACGTAAAACACGGAGCAGGCATTGACGATTTGTACAACTTTGAGACCTTTGGCAACAGCATGATCATTCTGTTCATGATCACCACGTCGGCTGGATGGGATGGCTTACTGCTGCCGATCCTCAACTATCCACCAGACTGCGATCCCAGTTTGGAAAACCCTGGTACATCTGTGAAGGGCGACTGTGGTAACCCCTCAGTGGGAATCTTCTTTTTTGTCATGTACATCATCATTTCTTTCCTCATTGTGGTCAACATGTACATTGCCATCATCCTGGAGAACTTCAGTGTGGCCACAGAGGAAAGTGCTGATCCACTCAGTGAGGACGACTTTGAGACCTTCTACGAGATCTGGGAGAAGTTTGACCCCACCGCCTCTCAGTTCATTACGTTTGCCAAGCTGTCCGACTTTGCCGACGCACTAGAGCACCCACTTCGTGTGCCAAAGCCCAACACTATAGAACTAATTGCCATGGACATGCCCATGGTGAGCGGCGATCGCATTCACTGCCTGGACATCCTGTTTGCCTTCACAAAGCGAGTGCTGGGTGACAGTGGTGAGTTAGACATGCTGAGGCAACAGATGGAGGAGCGTTTTGTGGCAGCCAACCCCTCCAAAGTGTCGTATGAACCCATCACCACCACTCTTCGCCGCAAACAGGAGGACGTCTCTGCCAGAATTATCCAGAATGCTTACCGCGCCCACCTCATCAGGCGCGGCATCATCTTCAAGCGGCACACTTTTACTAACAATAAGCTTGAGAATGGTGGGACCAACCAAGAGAAGAAGGAGAGCACACCATCCACGGCCTCTCTCCCCTCTTACGACAGCGTGACCAAACCTGACAAGGAGAAGCAGGACGACAACAAGGAGGAATGGGCCAGGAAAGAGAAGGACAAAAACCAAAAAGACGAGTGGGAATCCAAGTGTTAGGGCTCAGTGACTCTCGAAAATCCAATAAAACACAGTGAGATGAGACACTGAGCACAAACCCAACAAATGTAGAAAAAGTGATCATTTGCAAGTAAGAAAAAAAAAACAACAAAAACATACAAAAAAATGTTTACAGACTCAAATACTACTGAGGCAATGTGGTTTCTTATGTCGTCAAAGACAGCTGAACCAAACACAATCAGTTTACCACGGAACTTTGCTGCATAGTGACCAAGTTCATAAAAATGAGGAACAAATGCAAAATGAAAAACAGTGACTCACAGTGTGCTGGCCAATGACACACATTTCTTTGGGACCAACTGCCAAGGCACAGAAATCTCTGCTAGATGATCGGAGAATTGCAAAATCCCTGCCACCACCGAGTGTGGACCCCCCGCAGCAAAGCTCCAATGCTACGGGACTGCATCATAGAGATCCCACTAGAACTGTATTAGCAGTCTTAAGGAGGGTCCATAACGCCGCGTTTACCATCTTTATCAAGAAGAAAACAATAATCAACCAAGCAAGTTTAGCTAGGAAGGAAACACTAGCGAGGGAGGGGGAAACCCAGAACCGTAGACAAAGATTTTTTTTGTTTGTTTGTGCTGAGTGTACTTGCATCTTTACATTATTTGAGCAGCAAAAAAAGATAACATTTAGCCCATGTCACTAGTCTATTCATTTCCTCTTTGTTATACTGACATTGAAAAAGACATTTTCTACATGGGCTTTCACACTGACCAGTAGGAGTCATTAGTCATTGTTTTGACTTGGGCTGAAGGAGACTTGCTCAGACCGAGTTCCAGATAAATAATAATTATTGTGCTCGTTCAATGCATAGAAATGACTTGCATGAAGGCATGTTTTGATCAGGAATCATGCATGAGTAATCATAGTCCACAAGACACTAATTCTCAGACCACTGCAGTGGCTTGACTATAGTTTGAGGCTGTCCACTGGGGAAATTAACTATAACTGGGAAAAGAAGATTTTGGATAATGATATATAGAATATTGGGGGAATGATAGTCGTATGGTCCTGCCCTTCACTAGTTTTCCTTTTTTTCAACTGACAGATCTTTTAATTAAAGCCCTTCATTAAACTTTCAGGTGAATGAAGGATGTAAGCACTCAGAGGCAAAGTCTCAGTCGGGTCAGCCAACAACGCAAACTAGAAAATGTTTTTTTGCTGCTCTGAATGTTAGTAATATAGAAAGAGTACGGAGTGTATGATTATTAGGAAGGAGGATATCCTCACGTTGAGGATGCACAGATTTGGAGGGGCCATGTCAATTGTCCTGAGCCAAATCTGGGGCTTACATCTCTTCGTTTACTTACATCCATCATACAGTCACTTTCCTTACTTACCTGTGGTCCCTGTTACAGCAATGAGAGCAGGTGATGTTTCGCGCCAAGGAATCCATATCTGGCATCAGTAAGGGTCTGGTGTGCTCAAGTGTCAATAGGTCTCCCTTCTACTGCTGTAATTCCTAGAGAAGGGACCAAAATATGTTTTATTTTGGTTTGATACTCTGTTTTGTTGTTTTGTTTTGGGCTAGTGGAACTGAAAAATGCATTTAGGTAGATATATTAGACAGTACCCTTACTGATTAATTCATTTCAAGTTCCTCTTTTGTACTCTGTCAGACCCACTTCAGAATTGTCCCCGTGAGTGATGTCTTAGTTAGTGCTTTTTGGACAATTTGAGTTGCCAGCTTTAGAAAAAAAAAAAAAGAAGCCTTGAAGTCCTTCTCTGGTGTCCTTGTGATGCAATCATTCTCAGAAAAGGCTTTGATCAGTGAGAGTGACACTGACCATCTGAACCAGCAGAGTTAGCAGAGAATTATCACAAGGACATGCCTTGTCGTGCCTAGCATGTATGAAAGGTGGATGGCCATGAAGAGCTTGTGGTTTTGGACTGAAGAATCAAATGGATTTTGTCTGGTGTTTCAGGGAGGTGGATGGGTGATAAAATAACTCAGCATAAACGTGGACCAATAAAAAGGTAGAGCCCCTCCCTTCAGGGTTTTAGACTGACTGCCATGAGAACAAGAGAGAAACAGAAGAGCAGAAAGAGAGAATAGTGCTTTGGTCTGAGTCAGAGTGCTGAAAGTCCCATGTTTGTCAGTGTATCATTGTGCTTTTGTGGGACCTCTTAAAACACTGTGTGGTTTTGGACCCAGACTTGCACCATCTTTTCACATACTTGCAGGCGTTCAGATACTGTCACCCGCTTCAAAAATAATTAGCCAGAGATGGAGGTAAAAAACGCAAACACTTGACGAGATAAAACATCAGCAGGCCTCACATTGACGCAGCTATGTTGTATAATAAGCTTTGTGGGTGTTTTTCATATAAAAAAAACCCTGAGGCTTTGTCAAGTGGTAGACAAGACACAACTGCCTCCTTAGGTGTTCCTGCCATTTTTTTTTCTACACAGGAGTGATGGTCCTATTTATAAATGGATGACTGGACATAAATCTGGCATCTATCGTCGCACCACTAATGCCATTTGGTGTGTTTAACACTGCCTGTACCAGAACCCCCTGTCTGTAACAATAACTGAGGTCTGTTTACAATATGAGGTCTCCGAATCAGTTTGGCTGCTGCACACTGAAACCAAATACATTCCCAATGAGAACCACAGGAGGAGGAGGAGGAGGAGGAGGAGGAGTGAGTAATGTCATCCAATTTACCCATGTTCATCTTGGATGTAATGTTTTAGAATGATACATTCACACTTGAAAAAAAGAAGAAAAAAAAAACAAGCAAAAAAAAACAAACAAAAAAAAAGATAAAAAGAAAACACAAAAACATATATATGTACAGTGCAGGCTATGATGTAAATGGCACAATCGCTGAAAAAGAACGAACTTTTTGAGAGAAACTATAAATATTGTATTATATTATTTTATTTTATCGGCATGCTTTGTTGTGTTTTTTGTAAATACGGAATTTTAAAAATGTTACTACTAATAATCAAAAAATGAATAATAACAATAATATAGAATGGCTTCCAGCTATGCCCTTTGTCACATTTGTTACCTTTTGGATTTTTTGAGACACTTTTCACTTTGTTGACGGAAATTGAATGAAATATAGATATTATATAATACAAAAGATAAATACATGTATACATATATGTCTATATGTATATACATAAAACAGAAGAACACTGTTTGTCACATTTGATTTATGTGCAACACGTTCAGTGGATGTCTAAAAACTGGTTGTTTCCAGCACCCTTCTATGTTGGGGAATAGCTCATGTGCGATGTTACTGGAGCTGCTTGCCATGGATTGTAGCCTGATCATGATGAAAGGATAATGTTACCAGCACATTTTTCACTTACTGTCATATCTCTCACCTTCACTGAGTATACAGGACACACCCACAGTCACGGATACACAAACACACACAGGTGACTCTCCTCACTGCCCACCAACTTTACCAGTGATCTCTTCCCTGAGGACATCAGCTGGTGTGACTGACTGCCTCTTATACCCTGAGACGATACCCAGCCCGGGGACTTTTTTTTTTTTGTTACCATACCCACACATCAGTGCCATTACAGCTCAACATGCATACAATCATGTACTTGCTTCTCACCCTCACATTTCTTTTGTTGAAATGGTTTGTTTCTCGTGTTCCACTCAATGGCATGTGCCTTTTTTCTGCTTTTTCTGCGAATTTGGATGTCGATGCCACACTGAAAAAAAAAAAACAAAAAACATGTTTCCAAACTGTGGAGGGTGGGGATTAGGGGGTGAGCACCACATTAATCAGGGATGTTGAGTCAGAAATACTGCCAGAGGATCATCCAGACACCCCGCTTCATCTTAATATTCAACAGTGTGTGATGTTAACAGAAAAACAGCTAACTCAAAAATGTCCTGTTCTTAGTGCTATGTGTGTCACCCACTTGGCTTGTGAAAAAGCAGCTTGCCTTCTATATTTCTGTTTTATTTCTTCAATATTTCTGTTTCCATCTGAAATTTATTTTTGTATCAATATTTGATTATAGGACTCATTCTTTTTTTTTAGCATGGTTTATTATGGGCGTTTTTTCTTTTTTGCTGAAAAAAAAAGTGCTTTTCAAACTGTTGTTATCATTTGACACCGTGATAAAAGAGGATATACAGTACAATATGATGGTGTGTTGCACAACCACTTGGACTCTTGGTAAGAATATATGAAAGATTGTCTTCATTTGAGCACGAACCTTTTTATTACCAATAAAGCAGCCTTCCAGTTACAAGGTGTGTGTTGTTTTTTTATCAAAACTAACTAAAGATATTTGTTTGAAAAATATCTCGTGTGGACTGTCATCGCAGAGCCTCTTTCTACTTTCCTTCAGTCTTATTTCAGCTTCATTGCGTCCACTTATTCACCATTTTGTGCAGATTATTTTACTTTTGTGGTGCTCTATGTGAATGCAAGTGGACTACAAAGCATCCTGTGAAATGGAGCTGTGGTAACAGGGTCGTGAAAGGAGGCCTTTCAAATGTAATGGACTTATTGAATTTGTTAACAGCCCCATGTTAACATCCCCCCTCACAGGCAGAAGATGGACTATAGCCCCATTATTATGCAGTCCATCTGTACTGTGATGCTCTTGTTTGTGGTCTACCATAAAGTAAATAACCTAAAGGTATGATATTACAGTCATCAGCCCCATAACCTCCACAACCTCAGGAGAAAGGCTGAAATAGCCATATGTTGGGGGATATTGATTTGTTTGTGCGCCTCTCGTTGGGGGAGGAGGAGGAGGTAAGAAAGCCTTTTTGGAGAGTGGGTGGAATTGTATGTAAATGATGCATGGAGTTGTCCTCAGACAGTGTAGGCACTGAATGGATGGCAAATTCTCCATGGAGCATTCATTTCTCCTCTTTCCAAAAATTCAGTCCACTCCCCTCCCTCGAGTCGCGTGGACTCTTCCTGATTCTCAGCATCTCCCTCCTCCTCCTCCTCCTCCTCCTCCCCCTGCCCTTCCTTCATCTCCCTGGATTTTTGTATGATATTTTCAAGTCTGTGTGTCTCTCTGCTATCTATCATCTACTGATGTAGGCACTGGGAATCTGCTCTTCATTGACCCACCCCTCCCTCCCTCCCTACCCTCTCTCTCTCCAATTCATTTCACTGCCTTGCTCCAGGATGGATGTGTGAGAGCGCATTGAGGTGGAGAGGAGAGAGAGAGAGAGTGAGAGGAGGGGTGAGGGGGACCAGGAAGGGAGGAGGAGGAGGAGGAGGAGGGGAGGTAAGGAAAATAGAAGGGGAAGGGAGGTGGTGGAGCACTGCAGTGCAGATAAATTAATGCAGCAGTCGAGGCTGAGTCAGCAGCACACTCCCAGTTTGGCTCAGCGCCTCCATCAGCTTGTGTGCTGCTCGGGCACGGCTGCCTAGGAGACCGGCACCTACGCTCAGAAAAAGAAATAAAGAAATAAAAGGAAAGACTCAAACCAAAAAAAAAAAGGAAATTTCATCCCAAAAATAGGCTCGTTAACGACATCTGAGAGCGGTGAAAGTGCCGACGGCAGCCGGCGATGCTGCGCGCTCTGCAGCGGAGCTGTCCTTGGTGCTGGAGGTGGTGGCGGTACCGCGAGGACGAAAATTCTCTAACCGGGTTTGAGCCTCCTTGGGTGGGGTTGGATGGGAAGAGGACAGCGCTGGTTGTCGTTTGGGGCTTAACTGAGCCATAAAAACGCGTTTAGTATGCGGAGGAGTTCGACCTAATTCGTAGACAGCCACACCTACACCCACCCCCTCCTCTATTCCTCCACCACCACCTCCTTCTCCTCTTCTGCTCGCTTTCCTCTCATCCCACCTCCCTTCCTCTGAAGTATGTCGCCACATAGCATGTGGTTTCTCTGTGGGTGGACCTGGACATGGCTAAATATAACGATTAAACGTGTCACAGTATTTTCTTTGCCATGTTCAGCTTTTTTAAGGAGAGGCTTTGGCTTTTTATGCATGCAGTGACACTGAATATTGTCATTTAAACACCAATTAGAGCTGTACATCACTCACAAGGACTCTCACAATGCTTGGATTATACTGTTCGTATCTTCCTTCCCTTCCTCTGTCTCATTTTGCTGCAGTCCTGCTGCTAAATGTCAGACAGGCAGTAAGTGTGAGCAGTAAAAGGGGGTTTTCCTACTATCTGATCCCATTTCAACCCTTGACTGAGATCACAGAGTTCTGCTGGTGTTTCCTCCCTTCCTCCTCCCTCCCTACCCTGGTCTCCCTTTCTCCCCAGAGAGTCAGACAGAGGAGGGGAGGACCAGAAGCCCAAAGAGGGAGCTCTCCATCATGGCTATGGCCAGAAGCCAAGAGCCCCCACCACAGCTGCACCCTCATACAACTCACATTTCTCAATGAGGAACGAGGCAGACACAGACCCTCCTTCCCCCAATCAATTCCTAACACCTCAATATAAAAAAAACCCTCCACCACCACCATAACCAGTTATAGCCTACATTTTCTCTCCACCTACCTAAAATCCACGAGCCCCTCCTCTCTCTCTCCTTCTCTCTCTCTCTCTCTCTAAATTTGAACTCCTTTACTTATTGTATCTCTGCCTGCCTCATTGCATAACCTTATTGTGCAACAATGTAAATGTGTGTGAACAAAGTGCATGCTATATACAGACTGCACCACAAAAGGAAACAAAACAGATGCCTTCACACCCACACACTGCCTTTAAATAAATAAATAAATAAATAAATAAAGATTTTCCAAATCACCCTCTGCTGTTTCTGATTTGCTGAACAACAGCACCCACCTCTGGTCAGCCCTGTGTATGTATGTAACGTTTTTATACAGACCACTAAATGTTTTCCATCGACAGTACCACCCTCATCAGTCTCCAACATCAATACAAAAACATTGCCGCTTTGTAAGATTTTATTCTAAAATCTTAAATAATTTGAAAATACATTTGTGTGCATCACACCGTCAAAGGCATACAGGTCAGGTCACAATGCATTTGGGAAAAAAAAGGCCCTACATTGATTAATTGATTCGATTGATCGATCTTGCATCTTAGTTTATTCATACTGCAGAGAAAATCAAAAAGTAAATCAAGCTTGCACTCTCTATAAGGAGTGGCAATCCCAACTAAATAATAGTAAGCCTAAAGTAGAGTTTAAGGAAATAATTTCAACATGACAAGTAAGAAGTGGAAACAGCAAAGTGCAAAGTGTACCTTTATCTGACAAAACCTCAGAATAAATAAAATATATATTTTTGTTGCAGATGATTCTTCTTCTTTTACGCTGCTGGATGACATAAAGCAGTATCAAGCGTACAGTGTGCATGTAATCTGGGCTGCCTTAAACTTCTGCTGCAATCTGGAGATGGTCTTCCAGACATCTGCAAGTGAAATAACATAATGTAACATATAATAAAACCGAGATACACCCGGGAATCAGAATTCCGCATAAAAATCCCAAATGAAGACTGGCAGAATATGTGGGAAATAATCAAATATCCACCAGTTCATGAATGTGGAGGGAATTCTCGTGGAAAAATTTGATATTTGACATTCCTATGAATATCCTATTCCTATTTGTGCAATTTATCTGAAGACAATGTACAGGGAAGAGACAGATATCTGGTCAACATTCTGTTAACAGCCATCACAAGGCAATGAGGATTATTAAAAACTCAACTCCCAAACAAATGTTTTCTTTTTTCCCCGTCACCTGTGTTTGGCTATTTGTTCTGGTCATGGATTGTTGAATACTTAATAACAAAACAGTCATAATTGAGATAACTAAAAACCACCAGATCTAAAATACAAACACAACATGTGAACTGTTGGATTCAGGATTACACAAAGATGTTCAGTTGCTTTACACTACTGCTAAACATGGAAATATTTGACTATATCTTAATGACTGTAACTGTTTTTATTTAATCTGCAGTCAAACACATACTGTAAATTCTGTATCGCCCTCTCAAAGTCCTTTCACACCATCGCCAACAATGCAGCTTTGGAGCTCACCCTTCTCGTTTGGTACTGGCCAGCCACTCCACAAAATCTTTAGCCTTAATCTTATCAAGGTAGTGGGTGAAATCACTGGTGAATGTTCCGTCTGCGTGCCTTTTGAGGTTTTGGACGAGGTTTTGTCCTTTTTCCATCTGATATGACAAACGCCCTCTAAGAAAAGCAGCGTGGATGAGTGAAAGTTGTTTAATTTACAGTCAGTTATTTGTGTTAAATATCATGTAGTATATTTCATTTCATCACAGACGTCAAATATCTGACAGCAGAATATTTACTGTTACTAAATTTCTGGAGAATGATATATAAAGCTGACATTTTATGTCTATGATTCTGTCTCAGATCATATCGTACAACATTAAGAGTGCATCTCAACGTCAGAACATGCCAGTATCCAAATGATGCAGTGAAGGGATCTAACACGTACCTCGGCAGTCTTGTTTTATCCACAACCATCTCTTTACTGCATGAACAGAGAAACAGGACTAACAAACACCACATGTGTGGGCCCATTCTCAGGTCACCTAGTCAACACATAACCAAAAACACAAACACACTGTTAAATCTGCGACATACATAATAAAATGCTGCATTTCTTAATGTCTTAATGAACAAACTCACCTTGGGGAACTCCGACACGTGTCCAGTGATCTGCTGTTCTTGCTTGTCTGGAGCTCATGCAGTGTAATGTTGATGAAGCCGCGGAGAAGCCCCTCTACACCTTGAAACAATACCTTGAAGATGGAGTGGAATAAGCTGCAACAACTGATGATCATCTCTGTCACTTTTATAAAGACAGCAGGTGTTCTAGTGTGACATATAGGTCACCTCCGCCCAGCTGATGACACTCATCCTCATTATGGTGGTCCGGATCATAACTTATCTGAACTGGAATGGCGTGTGCTCTCCAAACAGGTCAAAGGTCAGAGCCCACGCTCGCTTACTCAGACAGTAGCAGGTGTGTTGTTCTGGTGTCTGACGTCAAGAAACCGACTCCTAAACTGCATTGTTCACTTCTATAATGTTTGAAATCAAAGCCATTGAGTGTGTTTGGCTGCAGCGTGGCATTCCTCCAGGACTTCATTCTTCACTCTATGGTCATATTTTGTTCTCTCTTTGAAGCACACTGTAGCAAGAACTTTTAATAAAAGCACCAGCCAGGGATTGGATATGGAGATGGTGGGAGCATACAAATACCTGGGCAACTCAGATGCTCCTGTACAAAAAAGGTCAAAGTCGTCTCTAGTTGCTGAGGAGACTGACGTCTTTTGGAGTGTGCAGGAAAAACTTTCTATGACACTGTGGTAGCATTTAAAATATGCATGCAGTTGTCTGACAGAAAAAAAAACTCAACAAACTGGTCAAGAGGTCCAGCTCTGTCCTGGACCGCCCACTAGACTCCACAGAGGAAGTGGAGGAGAGGAGGATGTTAGCAAAGCTGAACAACTCCTCTCACCTCCTGCACGAGACTGTTGGAGCCTTAAACAGCTCCCTCAGCGACAGACTGATACTCCCACCATGTAAGAAGGAGCTCTACCACAGGTCCTTCATTCCAACAGCTGTCAGACTCTTTAACACCAGCATGACTTCATGACTTTATTCTATATATTTCTTATTTATGACTAATTTATTTTCCACCTTGTGTATACAAGCTGCTGTGACAAGTGAATCTCCCCGGTGTGGGATCAGGAGTGGGAATAAAGTCTATCTTATATTATCTGATAGATAGATAGATAGATAGATAGATAGATAGATAGATAGACAGGATGATGGACATCTCTTCTAACTAGTTTTTAATACTTAATTCATCTTATTTAGTATGAACTATAATGTATGTGTTGATGTAGGAAACTCAGCTCAGCCTCACCTGGGATGCAGGTGAGATGGCAGACCCTCATGTCCATCTTGTCTCATCAGTTTCTCATGTAGTTTCCCCTCAGCATCTTGTCATCCACCACCACCTCACCTGGACATGTATCCATTCAAAGGTCAGGTCAGGTAGATTTAGATCAACAGCCAATGAAGTGCACAGTCAGGGCAGCTTGCAAGCAACCTCTTACCCACATAAAGGTCTCTTATTTGCTACTGCAGCCTGTAAGTCAGTCAGACATAATGTTGTGCACGTATGAGGAAGAACTGGTAAGAGCTGCCACTGCCACAGACACATGCAGCTTATTCACATCCGAGAGTGTAAAGCTATTCATGATTCCTCTTGACTTTACTTATAAGACCATAACAGTTGTTTTAAGGTACATACATGTAACACTGTGTGCTACAGGTAGCCAGCTAGCACTGTTAGCTAACTAATATCATCCTAGCCCTTTACTGGGGTTAGCATCAATGATGTTAGCTAAGCTACGTTAGCTGTTTGCTAAGCTACACGTGTGGTGCTGTCGTCTTTGAGAGCATTAGACCGTGAGAGTGAAGACATTAAGGCGCCTTTGACCCTAACATAACTAAATATAGGTAGCAAATATTATAGCTAACTCTAGCATTAATGCTGCTAGTCATTTAGCTAATGAACTAGGTGTCTATTAAACTGCCAACTAACTAGCTTTAGTTGGCAGTTAGTGGCAGTTTGATAGACCAAAGCAGCAGATTGATGACAAAGTAATATAGAAGATGTTTGACATAGATATGAAAAGATTTGTTTCTTATTGATTAGTTGATATTTAAATTCCCCCTTTAACACGCTTATCAACTTACAATGTACAGTATATGCTGGTTTTGTCTTGTTTTCAGCTGATTTCAATTTCAGTGTGAGTTTTTGTGTTGTTTGAATAAAACATATGATGATATGGGTTGTGGTAAACAGTGATGAACAGCGATTAATCACATCTTTATGACTAACTAACGTGCCCAGCACACACCAGGTTTCATCACTGACTATATGTGTCCAAAACACAGAGAAAGTTGCTCATCTGTACACCAGAAAATATGAGTTTTGCCGCGCCATTTCATGGAAAATTAACATGGAAAACAGTGACCCCAAAACACTCATTATGTAGTCAACAAATTGCACACACTGCTGATAACTGAATGAACACACACAGGTGGACAAATGAATTCACATCAAATCCCTGGTTGTATCTACAAACAGTAACATTATGTGAAAGTAAATGAAGGAAAATAACAAATTGTTCAAAGATCGTGGATCCTGCAGGATCATTTTGTCCAGAAAACAAACAAACTAGATGTTATTAAACTAAGAAGTCACCTTAGAAAAAGAAGAGAAAGAAAGAGATCTTATCTGAACTATTTATTTGACCATTTGTTATGTTGGAGATGATTTCAAAGCAGTGACTCACAGTCTGCTCATGTTGATGTAGCATGAGAGCTGCGTGGGTCTCATGGTAACTGTCCAAACAAAGGTAAAATTATATGAATAAATGAGTCAAATCAAACACCATACTCAGTTATATCGATAAGCAAGGCACAGTCCCTGTGGTTGTGGGGTGGTCCTCATATTCTCTCAGATCTGTTCTGTGTATTTGGTTTGTGCAGGCACAGTTTTTCCATCTGTATAATCACAACATTTCCTCGAGCCAGTGTGCAAAGCAAAGCAGGGTGGAGCGGTCGACTTCCAGGGCAGGAGAACAAGTTTCCTAACAACCACCATTCCTGGTTGCAAAGCAACCTGCATGTCGTACGGCAGCTCAAAAGTCTCTGCAGGGCATCCAGAGATGGCCACGTCACAGTCAGGCTGAATGTCTCTAGAGTAGGCTAATGAAAGCCACTCGGAGATTGCGGCCCAAAGATTGTCAGGAGACACTGATGGGAAGACGTGGTTTAGTTTTGTTTTTGAGTAATGTAGTCTCTTTATCACCTCGTACTGAATTAGCCTGCTGCGTGATTTAATAAACATTTCTCAAACATCAATATTAGCCAAGCTTTAGTTGTTCAACAACACTGGCCACTGTTTTCACAGAAAACATGCTGTTATATATCTTGAGTTGCAGTTTAGGATGATGTTGTTTACTTAATATTATCTGCATCCTGTGTCCCAGGGAAGGTGTGCTTCGGGACAGGACATTTTTGGACTCGTCAGGACGTTCATAGTGGGATGACATAGCCTCTCCAGCCTGTCAGAACTTGTACCCATGTAAGTACAGACTGTCCACGGCTGAGCCTAATTTATTTTTGTTTCAGTGCTTTACTTCTAATTCTAGTATCATCACATGACATCAATAAACTGTTTATTAATTTTAGATTTGTCTTGTTTCAATTAAGATATGCTAGTTTTGATGTTTCAAAAGTACCCTCTTGGTCTGTGTGACCTCTCTCTTCAAGACAGACTAAAACCTGAGCAGTAGCTGTGATGAAAACACGAGTATAACATTGTATCTTCTTCATCGTTCACAGTTAAACCGATTGTAGTCTGTGATTGCAGCATTTCTTGCGTTGAAGACTGAAGTATTTCCATCTCAAGGTTTTTAGTCCACTCGGCAAGCTCTATGTGGAATTGCCAAAAACTGCAGTTCCTCAAATGTCCACTTGAAGCTGGATACAGAACGAGTCAATCTCCATAGGCCCCCATGTTAAAATGTCCAACTTCACAGCAGAAATAAACATGTTTACAGCCTGGTACAAAAAAACAGTTTTGGTCTCTAGAGCTAATTTCCCCGTTCATGACAACTGTACTGAATCTATTTTTTAACTCACCTATTCAAATGACATTAAGGCTTAAAGTTATGTATAATTAACAGCATGGCTGCTTTGATTGACAGTTATAGATGGCTTGTTTGAGCACCCAGGCGTCATTCAGCCCGCCTCAGGTCTACAGACGATCCACGTCTTTGCCCATTTTTCGATTAGCTGGGAGGTGGAAGAGATGGCGGTGGCCAGTGCCACCACACTCTGAGCTTCGAAATGGCGCTTCAGAAACCTGTGGGTGACGTCACACATACACTGTCCATTCTTTGTACTGTCCATCCACACCGGCTTCAACCATGGACTCTGTCTTATTAAAGTTAAAGTGGTTATTGAGACACTCATACTCACTGCTGTATGATGATATGATAAAATAGGCTGCAGTCTACAAATGAAGATAGTCACCTCTTTTTTTTAATCAATGGCCATGACTATACAAATGTTTGCCAGTTTCTGTATGTGGCATACTTCTAGGCTCTGACCACTAGGTGTCAGACTTGACCACAGCACTGCAGCGAGGCCCCCTGTGCGCTCATGTGGAGGGGCTTCTCACTGTAACCTACATTGTAGAGGCGTCTCATGTCCTATAATCCCAGTAATTTTAACAACTTTGTCAATTATCTTCCATTTTAAAGAGCATGGACGGAGCTGCGGATGGATAACACAAATATGTTGATACATTTTCATCATAACAAACAAACAAACAATCATTCAGTCAGTCTCCACTTTTCAAGCAGGCCAAAGCTTGAGAAACTCTGCTCTTGTATGTGCAGCCTAAAAGGTTTTGATTCCTGTCATATGAAATAAAGGCACTGATGGAGTAAGCTAATATTTGATCCTCTCAGTCTGTTAAAGAAGCTGTGATAGCATGTTTGAGAGTGTGCAGTAATATAGAATTCATAAGGAATGTGCCGGATCCTTGGAGAAATATACGCACACCTACCTCACAACTCAAACACGCTATTCTCTTCTGACGTTACCCCTTGGGGAGGAGAGGTATAAATGTTTGAGTCTATATTCGATATATGTTATCACTAAGAGAAGATGGGGAGTCGAGTGCAGGATCATATAGCTGAGGGTCATGCTTACAGGGGCTGCAATGCTGTTCTCTCTGCTGCTGCTGGGTAACTTGGTGCTGATTGATACATTAATATTGCATTGATCCGTGCCTTTTCTTACACACAGGGGCGCTCCTTTGCGTCGCATCAAGTAAAACCTCGGTAAGGGGGAGATGTTTGCAGCATCGCTTCCTTGTGACTTGATTTTGTCCCGATTCAGGCCAGTAATTAAAGATGTTGCATTAAATTCTAGGAGCTACATCTGAATGTAAAGAAAACTGGATGTTACATAAGATGTAAAGTTAGTTTACATTGAAGAGAAACTCCCACACAGTGCTCGTTCTTATATGAATCGTTCCTCACTTGGGAATGCTCCACATTAGACAGTTTATCTGCAACAACAAACACCTTCTCTGGCGAGGCAAAGCAGGTCTTTGAAACGTCACAGGAGACAAAACAGTCAGGCTATCACCTATAAACATCATGACTGAGGGCAGTGCTTTAGCCTGAGAGTTTTCCTTCAATTTATTTGGGCTGTTAATGATAGGCTATCAGATTCCTATCTCCCTTTCCTGCTTTCTGCTCCCTGCCGTAGCCTGGAGGACTGTTTTGGCGAGCATCTGGAGGCAGGCTGTTGAATAGGCTCCATTCTTGCAGAGCCCTGTGCTCCAGCGAGCGCACTCGGGGGCATGGACGCTCTGCCACGGTCCAGAGAGGAGACCGAGCTGGCTAGTGGGGGTGGGGAGGAGGGAGGAAGCCTGCAAGAACACAGCAGCTCGCGTTAGTTGTGAATTTCCTCTCTGTGTGTTATTTGCTTCCACGCGATTATCGGCGTCCCCACAAAATGTTGTTGCTACTGCCCCCCCCCCCCCCTCAATTCTCCTTTTGCTTTCCACCATCTCTTGTCTTCTCTCTTTCATTTCACTTGGAGGAGAGGCATGGTGGTCCTGTGCCACCTCCTCAGACCAGAGCAGGGGGGAATTTGATTTCTTCCTGCCTTTCTTTCTTACAACACAATCCTAAATCCTGAACAATACACTGCAGCATGGACCCAGGCCTTTTTCACCACAGGGGGAATATGTGGAGGGGGGTTGGTGCAGTAGTCAGCCAGGGTGAATACGGTTGTAGAGCAGCTGAGGACGTCTATTTTCAGCAGTTTTGAAGGATGCTTGTGGACAAATGCAGTCTCAAACCTCGGCCACCAAATGATTGCTTCTTACTCTTTTATAGCCTTGTGTCATTTTCTTTGGGTAAAGAGAGAACAACAGAGGATTTTTTTAAATTTCACAACTGAATTTAAAAGATTTATTGATTCAATCTTTGATTTGAAAACATCTAACATTTAAGTTAGAAATAGTACACACCAACAAATTTGTTGTGGGAATCTTTTCTGTTTGTTTAAGGCGCTCAGTCCCGACTAAAATCCTCCTGTAATCTTTGCTGACAGAATTTGGCTACTATAGCTCGTCCAGATTTGATTCGAAGACTTTCGCACTTCCCTCCCTATTGATTGTGCGGCTGTGAATCTGGGACTTGTGTCTGCCCTCGCTATTTGCTGGTTCAGATGTTGAATCAATGTGTTTGTGTCTGCCTAGGGAGGCGCTTGCTCGGGCCGGAGCTTATCTGTAGAAGGTAATGGGATTGTAAGTGTCTGGCAGCGAGGAGGAACAGTAATGAAATGAGGGGCAAGGGCTGTCAGAGTGAAAGATTTTACATGACAGCGACCTGCATCGTAGGATACACGCCATCTACGGTGTTTTTTCACACGTGTGGGAACGTCTGCATATGTTTATGCCCGTGCAGACACAGTGCTTTCACAGACTCCCTGCTCCTGCTGACAGTCAGACAGGAACACACGAGTTAGTGTTTGCTAACTGTCATTAGCTCTGTGGGTTTGTAGCCCCAACGCAGTGATAGACTGAAAAACCTCTGGATGACAATATAACTGCAGCATGTTACAGCAGAGAAGGCGTGACCGCGCTCCTGCATTTCCTGCCCTGCTGATAGTTCTTATCTCGGAAAGCAGAGAAATAGGGTAATGCTGTCCCTGCAGCTGTCAAAACACTTATTTTCTGTCTGTTTACTTGATGCAGGTTCCTGGGAGATAGAGCTTAGCTAAGCTCTAAGAAAGAGGTTATGGATTGTCATTGTACAATCTGTACTGGACTCTTGTATGGGCGGTTGCCATTTGAGTTATCTAAACAAAAAAAAAAGCATTTTATCTTGTTGTTATATCATATTCCTGCCAAATCCTTGTAAATGCTCTCCAAAGCATTCTGTGAATCTCCATCCTTCTGTCCATTCTTAGAAATCATCATATCACTGCTTGAGCCCTATATGTATCCCATTGTGATTTGATTTGGAGAGCAAAAATGGCAGATTAGTCTTAAATCCGCCCAAGTAGATTATCCACTCATCTCTAAAGCTCATGCATTGAGGGTTCCTCATAATTGCCGTTTGCGGTTGAGGGGGCAGGAGTGCCCAGCTTACCCGTGGCCATGAGAACAGGACCGATATGCTTCCACATTGCCATCCGCGTCTGCTTATTAAAAGTGTGGTTGACCCCGGTTTTTCCCCCGTGTGCCTCTTCCTATTGTGTTTTATCTGATTGATGTTGAATGGGGTCACCTAAGCCCATGCAGGGGATCACGGCACAGTGCGCGGGGGGCTAAATGTTTACATGCATTCATTTGACTTTACCCAGGGGTCTGCTGGCCCAATCCAGGGTCGGCCTGCGGATGTGCAGACTAGGCCATATGTCATGCTTTTTTCCACCACTGGATTGAAGGTCAGACCCACCAGGTTACGGAGGCTAGTTAGGAAGAATAAGTACTCTTTGTGGGAGGGTCCTTACCTCGTGTTTTGGCTCTGAGCTTTCAGCTGTGACACCAGACATGACTCTTAACATGAGTGGGTTGAGGAACATGTATAACACTAATGTTGCTTCTCTGTTGACATTAGCATGACAGACATGACAGAAATCTGTCCGGTATATTACGTACGGTGTTTAGACATGCACTTATCTGGAGCCGAATGTGACAGTGAAGAACAGAGATGAACAAATGGCAAACAGTTGGGCTTGAAAACGAGAATACAAAGAGCTGCAGGGATAAAACTAAGCAGCAGGACAGACACAAACAGATCTGTTTTCAGCAGTGAGGGCAGAGGTGAAAAGTCAGGAGAGGATCCTTCTGAAACTCAATGTACAGAAATACATAAATAAACATGTTGAAGAAAAATGATTGAGGGTTGTGTTATGCTCAATCAGAACTAGTTTGTTCAATTTGTTCTCCAACCAAATCCAAAAAGTTTACAGTTATTTACAGATGGCTTGTTTGAGAACCCAGGTGTAATTTGGTGATGCCGGTGATCCACATCTTTGCCGATTGTTAGATTATATTACAGATTTTGAGCTTCAAAACGGCTCTTCAGAAACCTTTGGGTGACGTCACGCATACGCTGTCCATTCTTTATACTGTCAGTGGTGTGACTAGTAGTATAGTTGTAGCTGGCGGACACTATACAGTAATTCTGCAGGTAAATTGTGATTGCGGGTCATGTTCTTGGTCTTGAGGTTTAAGGTGCTATGTATGAATCAATCAATCAATCGTGCACCAACAATAAGATCGCGTGTAGCTGTTAATACTCCGTCGATTTAGCATTGCACTCCTATGACGTTGTCAGACTCACAATGGACAATAGACAATGGAAAAATATGGAGATATTGTCATTTCTGTTCCGTATAATCTTCTTCTTCATTGTTAGAATCTGGTGCCTACATTACCCACAGTGCAACAGTTTGTTTGGAGGTGTGTTATGCTAGTAGCAGAAACAAGTCTCAAGCTGAGATGAGGAGTGGGCTACGCAGGTCTGGTAACCTCCATCTTCCATCTTCAAATTTGTAGTCTTCAGCCTCAGACAAGAAGTTGCATCAACTGACATCACTTTAGGCACTTTATCATACTTTGTGCAGCTCTCTCTGGAACAAAAGGTCATGAAAGGTTTTATGCAACTCTAGACTCCTAGAACTAGAAGACCTGTAAACAGATTTTATAAAGCATTTGTGTCAGAAGGCAGTGTGTGGACTGTTTTGCTTATACGTCAAAGCGGCACGTGTGTTCTTCATGCGGACCTGGAAGTGTCCGCCGCTCGTCGCAAAGTTGGCGGTTTTGTGCAATGCACTGTTTAGTTTGGGGTCAAGGCAGCAACGGACAGTACAGCAAAGAGTTCCCGGGTGTTACAGCAGCAGCTCAGCAGTGTTGTAATTCACCAAATGATTTATCAGCCAGCCATTGATCCACCTGGTAAACATTCATTGCTTTCAAACTGATTTTCCACCCTGTTTAGAGATCTCACTCTCTCACTCATACTTGTGCATTGGTATGCGAGTGTGTGTATGTGTGTGTGTGTGGTGTGTGTGTTTTTTAAATGAATGTTAACAGGCGAGTGGGGGTGGGGTAACTGAGTGAGCGAGTGTTGGTCGAATGTGGTTGAGACTACGAGAAGAATAGGACAGAGAACAGACAGTGTGGTAGTAAGGCATAAAATGAAGGATTGTCTGCTATTTCTCTCACCCATTAACCAGACCGGGGCCATTGTTGGGCTCACTTCCCACTGGCACACTGTTGCTGTGACTGACAGCCTGACAAGCCGCCTCTGTAGGTCTCCCACATGGTGGGCTGCTGAATGGGGAATGCAAAACGTCACTGCTTTGTAAAAACAGCTTACCTCAACTCTTTATGTTGCGAAAGGCTTTCACCTGCGCTTCACTTAACACTTTAGTAATTGCTTTCACCTCACAGCCCTGAGGCTAAAATAAACGTGAGTGCTGTTTTTAGAAGTTATTCAGATGATTACAAATGCAATTGATCTTATTTTTATTGATTTCTAAGGTGGTGAATGTCAAATTTCATGTAGTGGTCTTTGTTGAATTTCTTATTTGTGCATACATACAGCTGCTCCGTGTCTACTGATGACTATATGTTTATACACTCGCATGCACACGTCTCGGTAAGTGCAGTAGCATTAACGACAGGCCTGTGGGAACCACGTCTAGTGAGGATACCTTCTGGCACCCCATCCCCACCGTATGACTATCCGTAAACACCCACAGCGCACGACCAGGATGGCGGAGGGAGAGACGAGGCGTGTTGAACGACTCTCACAGGCGGAGGCCGTCTCATGGAATTCCAGGGCCGGAGCAGGAGGCAGAGAGGAGGCTGCTGGGGAAACAATGGCCAGGGACATCTGTCATGCGTGGCTGCACTCCCCTTCGCTTACAATGGGTCCGGGGGACCAGCCAGTGGTGGCTTTCTTTTCTCTCCCCTCCTTTCCGGGGACACTTCTGTCCCTTACAATGGGCCTTTTGTCCCCTCCCCGCTTTTTGCCAACGTTTAACCCTTCGAGTCTGCTCCTTTTTCTGCCTCTTCTTTCTGTCTCCACTAGAAAACAAAACATAGTTGAAACCGCGACTATTCATTCACCTCCCTCTGCTTCTGTTTTTCATTATGACTTTTGGCTCTGTCTCTAGCTGTGCGAGGTGCTCTTTGCATGAATGTGTTGAGACACTCTTTATGTTTTTGTCAATGCGAGTGAGAGAGTGAGAGACAGACAGAGGATGGAAATGATTCCTGTACTCCTCATCCTGGTCTGCATACGAAAATAAGATAAAAGCCTCACAGTCGAGCGCTCTTGCTGCGTCCACAGATCTGATTTCGCCACATGAGTCCATCGGCTTAAACACAACATGGCAGTAGCCTCTGGCACCTGACACACCATCCCGGCTCAATATGCTCCTTAACCCCAATGGTGTCCTCTTCCCACCCGCACCATTGTGTTGCAGCCAGGTAGCCACGTTTCCAGGAAGCTAGGCCACTAAGAGGTTGTCATCACACACTTACTGCCCGTTCATGCGACACAAATCACTTCCCCTGTGTGATACTTGGCAGTGTGTTGAGCAGTTTGTGTGCATGAATGACAGGAGTTTAGGTACTGTGACTTCCAGTACCATTGATTATCAAACCCATTATGATGTTTAGGCCACAGCTCTGCACTGGCTAGGATGTAATTATACTTGGATCCTGGGAGCTGTCTCTTTCTCAGTGTTTTCAACACTCATCAGCCTGATGTAAATTGCAAATTGATTTTTTCCCCAGCCTCTCATTCTTAAGGACTTAAGGGGTTCAAGCTGGTCTACAATTGATTGGTCAGATTGCAATTTATTATTGCTGTCAGCAACAAGACTTTTCAAGGGGAAACTTGGCAGTCCGCTGGGTATACTGAACTCATCACCTCTGTTGTGCCAACTTGACGAAGCAAAAACCAGCTGTG
The DNA here is from genome assembly GCA_033000465.1 of Sciaenops ocellatus. NCBI lineage: Eukaryota > Metazoa > Chordata > Actinopteri > Sciaenidae > Sciaenops > Sciaenops ocellatus. The sequence goes on along the minus strand of CP136883.1, from coordinate 15,266,077 downwards.
TATGAAGACTAATATCTCCACTATGGTATACACACTATCCCCTGTAGCACGATTTGGACTGATTAAATGTGTGTTGTCCTGCTTCGGGTATGACCACCCTTGAAAAGTTTCCAAGTAAGCGGTGCCTGATTTGGGTGAAGAGATTCCACAGCATCTATCACAGATCTAATTTACAGCCCCAGGCGCTTGTGATTCCATTCCCATACTTCACCCGGCCCTGCACTATAATGGACTGACTGGCAAGCTGGACTGCTGTGTCCTGTCCTGGCAGCTAATTGCTGCCAGCTGCTGGGGGGGTCGGGGGAACAAAGGGCTATTTGAAAAAGGTGATCTGTTGATTGGAAAAGCTGTCCGCCCTCCTTTTTTAATGGGATGTGCTTCACATGAGATGTGGCATCTGTGTACAGTGCTGCCTCATTCGCGCACACATGGCGAACTGTAACAGCAGCCCCATCTGTGTTTTGTAAGTCGAGAGCCAAATGAACTCCGAGAGTGAACAACAGGACAGAGGGTGCATGAATAATGTGAAGGTGGTGCAGGCCATTTCACGAGGTTGGGGAGAGGAGCTTGGAGGTGTGTTTTAAAATTTTATTAGCGTCATGATTGCTGCCTTGACATTTTTGCAGTTATTTTATGACATTGCTGGATTATATTAATATCCACGGCACCAGATGAAAGCAGCTGCATACATGTGAGGCCGTCTTATCTGGGCTCTCAATCTTTACACTGGTGCACATACCTTTTTAACTAGTTCTAAGAGAAGGCGGGGAGGCTTTTGGCAGCAAATGTTTCATGTGAGTGGTTGAGTCAGAGCATGTGTTGATATGGAAGCACGCCTTGTTGGAGATAACATTCTTGTCTTTTCCCTGTCAGCATAAATATTTAAGTAAACCTGTCAGTGGTGCTCCCTCCCACCCGGTGCTCACGGAGAGAAATAAGGGGAAAAAAGATGCAGAGAGAGAGGACGATAAAGGCCCCTGAATGATGTCTGTCTGTCAGCAGGGTTATACTCTGTGGCTCTAACCAGGACCACTCACATGCAGACAGGTCCTGTGTGTGTGTCTAACACCTCTCAGAGCTGCCTGTCTGATCGAACAGCCCTCCAGGCGTCCTGTTATGACAGCTTTCTCTCCGCCTTGAGAGACCTCATCTGGGGCGTGTTCTGACAGGGCGGCCGCTCGGAATAGCTCTGATGAGAGGCAAGCGCAGACCTCTATCATTCTGCTGCTGCTCCCTGTCACTCTTGCTTTCTGTCTTTGTTTCTGTGTGTGCATGCTTGTCTGCTGTTGGTTTGTCTTTGTGATATCTGACATCTGGAAAAATTGCTGTGCTACAACAAGAAAACCGCTTTTATAAAGTACACAAACATATAGGTAAAGACTTTTCACTGCAGCTATTGTAACACAGTAATTAGAGTATAAATCATGTAAAACAGCTGAGTAGGATGATTTACCAAAAGTTTAAAAAGAAAATTCAATTTGTAGGCTTATGTTTTAAGTTTTATTGCGCTACTGCTGTGTCAAATTAGATGAATGCAAAAGGGCTATATAAAAATATAATGTGTTTTAACATGTATCCAGGACCCTATTAATAATGGGCAGATTAAGTTGTCATTATAAACCAATTTTTTATTTTAAACTTCAATACAATACTAGTATTAAAAAACAATAATCCAAACCTCTTTTGATGCCACAGCAAAAAGAAAAAGTCCTAGGTACACAAAATATATATTTTTTGTTTTAATTGAACAACTTGCACACATTGCTGGTACAGAAAACGTCACTCCACCTTATTTCAGTGTTTACTCACAAACTACTTTAATCTGCTCACCTTGATTTAACTTTCTTTTCCCCCAAACGCACTCTTACACCTCTGTCTCTTATTGCTCACACGCCTGCTTGCATCGCCTCTCTCTGTATCATACAGGAACAGCAGTATTTTTATGAAGTCGCCCAAAAAAAACAGAACTCGCATTTTGATTCTGTGTTCACAGCAGCAGGTGAGCCCCGGGTGGAGGATTGTTGTTGTCGATGACATAGCTAATCAAAACCAACGTGGTACCGTTCAGGTGTGTTTACTGTCTATTGTTGCGATCCATGCTTGTAAAATAAACACTGTGTTGTGTCTCTGTGTCTTCAGTGTAATACAGATAACATCTGTGTGTGTGTGTGTGTGTGTGTCTGCAGCAGAGCTGTGTGATTGTCAGTAGACCTCACAGGAAGAGGAGAGTGAGGTGGAGATTGTCCACTAGTTAGTCAATCGTGGATGGCGGTGTTCTGTACTTTACATACGATTAAATGTTTAATTAACGGAGATCGTATCGTTTTAAACACATGGTATTGAAAAAAATACTTTTGACAGCCTTAGTGTGTATTATCCTGCTGAAATCTATCACTAAAAGCTATTTTTACACACACATTCCTGTGGCATGCAATGTGATATAAATCACTGAAACAGTTTCAGTGACGTGCCTCTCTGTCTACTTGGTTAAGGCAGTGGAACAGTTAATAGGTTCAAAAGGATGGTATTGTTTAATTCAATATATTATTTGTCCCCTGGTTCCTACTCTCAATATTGGCCTGAGATATGTGTAAATCTGTTTTGTATGTTTACACCTTCTGTTTTCTCTGAATTAATTTCAGCCTTTGGGCGTTTTGGACCTCAGTCACTGCGTAGGAAGTTACAGGATGAAAGCTGAGGGAATAAAGTTAGTGTGGTTCATGAGCATTTAATTAAAGTAAAGGATACGAAGAAGAATGGGAACAATCAGATTATTGTGCACATGTTTTTTTTTTGGTTTGTTTTATAAGTACAATACACTATTTTCATAATACATATTACATAGAGCTGCCTAGCGATAAGCACGATTAGTCGACGTCGATTAAACATCTTGCTAGTCGACACCAGAAATACTAGTCAGTTAAACTAATTATTAATATTTTTATTAATGTTGCCTCTATGTTATGCAGCCATCCCACTAACCAGGGTGCAGCCTCTCTCTTCATCTAATAACATGAACACCGTCTTCATTTCCTTCATATAATAAAAATGATCGTTCACTGCGTTGTATGGCAGGGAGATATTGTCCATATGTTTCCCATTTCACTAGTATCCTGACACATTTACTGACATTTATGTAATAATGTAAGGAACTACATTTATTACAGGGTTGTTAAATTTTGCTCAATTTTCTTTTTTTAAATGTTTTTCTACTTTTAGACTAGTCGACTTGTCTAAATTTAAATTTCCATTTAATCGATGGTGAAATTAGTCATTAGGAACATCCTCAGTGCTGCCATGAGAGTGTAACTGCCCAGCAGAGAAAGTAATACAGAAAATGGAATGAACTACACATAAAGTCATACATCTGTAGGAGTAGTACTGATTGACATTGTGAGAGAGCGATAAGGAGATCAGAGCAGTAAAAATGTCCTTGACAGCGCTCTGACCTGGCCATAGTTAACAGATCAACCAGCACCATCTGTGACAACCCCAGAAGCAATTATCCCCTATCACATCCTCGCTGACCATCTATATTAAAACCTGCTCACAACACCTGAGATTAACCCACACTCGCACCTCTCCTGCTATAATCTCGCCTGTCCACCAGACCTCGTTCTTCCCTTGCGTGCCTGAGCCAATAGTGTGAGGGCTGGTTCAGGGTCAGCCCACACCTTGTTCTACGTATTCAGCCAGGCTGCTGCTGCCCCTGGCCTGGTGTGCAATCATAGCTATGGCTGTCATAAAATGTCCTATAGCTGAAAATGACTATAAGCCATGCTATTACAGGCAGAGGTAGAGAGAGGAAGGGGGGTTTGGCTGTAAAAGTAGCATCGTGGACGTGTCCCTCAAACGGCACCTGAAGGTCAGTGGCCAGCCACGGTGATCCAGCGCTGCTCTAACTCTCTCTCAGACACGCCATCAGTTGTTTTTGCTTTGCAATGTTGAACAATTGAAGCTCAAATGCAAAACTTTATTCAACCTTATTCTCAGTGTGCTTTGAACTTGAGGTAGTTTTCTTATCTATTTAACATTTGTCATAGTGGTCTTTGACTCTGGTGCCATTTATGATGTGTACAGTTTTACAGTGAAACTGTAATAGGTATATAACTGGACTATGAGGTGAAAGGCCCAATTTTATTAGTATTACTGAATTGCCGTTTGTCAAACCCCTTTTGAAGTTGGCTGAGGTGATTTGTGCAAATGCTACCCAGATGCATCCCAGCGGAGATGTTCAAGGCATGATTGTCTGGCAGGAAGCCCAGGACATGCAGGAGGGACTACATCTCCCAGTTGTATTGCAAGACACTGCAGTGGAAAAATGATGGCTGAGCTGCTCTTCCTTAGGAATAATCATCTAGATCATTGGTTCTCAAAGCATTCACTCAGCAAACTAAACGTAAATCAGACCCTGATTAGATGGCAAGAAGGAAAACTAGCAGAATTGTGGTATTTGAGGTCGAGGGTTGAGAGCCACCGGTCTAAAATGTAATGGGATAGGTGGGTGGGCAAAGGCAGTATATGTGATATATTTGAGGTGTTTTGCTTTATGAGAGTTGTACCATGCAGGAGCACTAGAAATACATCAATATATCATTACTTTATCTTTGGAACTTTTCATATACATGCTTTCATGTCTTACATCTAGAGAGATTTTCAGTCCTTTCCGAGCACACAGCAGAAACTGGCCGCTCTCTGTGCTCGCTGTGCTTTCAGCTTAGAAAATGAACAGACCTTCAAAGTGCAGAGGGCCACATAGAAAGTGTGCACACTTGTGATGTTGTCAAAGTCAAAGGTAGTGAAATGGCACTGACAAAGAGCAGAGCTGCCGTGGCTCAGTGAGAATTAGAGGTGAATGGGGAGATGGAATTGAGTCCAGGCTTTATTGTGTGAAATGTTTTTCACTCTCTGCTGGACAATGCTCAGGGCTGCCGGCTTCTTGTGTGCTGTCCTTGTGTTCTTAGCTGCAGCCTGTGAAAGGTACATCCATCTGAGCCGGCTGAATAACACTTTTTTTTTTATGGAAAGGGAGTGGACATATTCCTCCACAAACAGAACATGCTATTCCACATTGTGTCATTGTGACAAGCAAGCCCACACAAAATATTGAAGCTGAGCCTGAATGACTTAAATATGGGGGAAGCGCCCTGTCTCTCAGTGCATGTTCTCCTCTTTGCGGGGGCCATTAAGCTATCAAAGATGTGGCCTGTGAAGAAATGAAACATTGTCCAGAGCTGAAGAATTCCTCTGAGCTGGGGGAGGATGGATGAGGGAGTGGTGGTGGTGGTGGTGGTGGTGTGTGTGTATGTATGTGTGTGTGTGTGTGTGTGTGTGTGTGTGTGTGTGTGTGTGTGGTGGATTAGAGGAGGTTTGGAGGTAGAGGAGAGGGGAGACGATGATGATGGACAGACACGTGGGAGCCCCCCCAGTATCAAAGCAACAGGAATGTAGAGCGGGCTGGTAGGACCTGGAACGCTCTTCGAACCCTCTGATCTGATGTGATGTGTGAAGTGGAGGGGTGAGTCAGAGCTTAGCACTGCACACAGCACTCGAGATACAGACCAGGGTCACGGACATACAGCTAGTTAATAGACTTGAACACAAGAAAAAGAAGAAGAAGAAGAAGAAGAAGAAGGAGGGGAAGAACAGTGGTCACTTTCATGGAGAGCAGTCATTAATGTTCTCCTGTGTGGATGTGTTTTGTTATATGAGCGTTTCTTATGCTCTGATGAATGACCTCATTTTTGTGTTTTTGCAAAAAAGCACAATACGCCTCACAACATCAATAAATCTTTTAACCTTGTGATACCTCTTGCAAAATCCAAATCCCATATCTATTTAGCCAGAAAAAAACACGTTGGTCAATGATATTTTCTATTTAACCTGGTGTGATGATCTATGGCCACTACCTCCTGTGTCTCACTGGTGTTTGGTGGTTAATACGTATGGAGGAATCAGAGCTCTGCTGCTTAATTGACCAGGGCAGCTCTCCAGCATTGCACGGGGTCACGGTCTGGCTGGAGACTCAGTGCCTCCACACCATTTTATTTCCCACTAATAGACAGAGAACAACTCTTCCTCCAAGTGTTCAATCACAATGAGAAAGATGCACATGGAGTGTATCTCTTTGACCTGACTCATATCCCTGTGAGCACATGGACAGAGACAGCCAGAGAGGGGAGTATAGTGCTGCGTCTGTGGTTAGCCATTACAGAGATGCCTAGAGCATTTACAGTATCTGTCCAATTATGGCTATACATCCGCATCTGCTTAAGTCCATTTGCTTTTACTTAATGCCCCAACTATTCCCTGATGCTTTGTTCTTTGCTCTAAATACAAATCTCTCTATCCATCTCTTTTGCTCTCTCCCCTTTAGTCTCCAGGCTGAGTGGCTCCTTGCCCTCTCTCTCCGCCTCCCCGCTGAACATGTAAGCTGCTTCTCACCGCTGGCTGTAGGGTCATTAGCCCAGCGGAAATTTTGGCTTTGTTTCCTTTTTTTTTTTTTTTTTTTTTTTTACCTTCGTCTGGAACAAAGGGAGAAACATTCAATAATTATTGATTTGGAGACATACAACTTTTACTGGAGATCCCATTTAATCACAAAAGCTGATTTATTGTAGGCCCTCTGACAATCCCATTAAACTGCTGTCTAGCTAATCAAGTCCATTCTTTCTCCTCGAGGACTAATCTTTTATAGGGCCAGCAGAACAAATCCCGGCAGTAACAGGATTGGCAGGGAAATGGAAGGTTTAGGGTTGCCTCACCTTACCGTAACGTATGATGAAAACACTTTCACCCCGAGTTTGGTTCTGATTTAGATTCCCTGGTAAAACAGAGGATTAGTTATAGCGTAAAATTTTCGTAAATTTCCTCAAGTAGTTTTGTTTATTTTGACAGATACAATGTAACAGCTACTCAAACTTTGTCATGTCTTTAAAACTGTTTTTTTGAAGAGATGCTGTCTTCAATTTAGACTTAAAAATAATCCCTCTATAAAATGCTGCTGTTGTATTTTTGTTTACATCCAATCTAAGCTTTGCAGTTTGTGTTGTCATTTTTTATCTGGATCAACTGTATTTTTAAAAAGTGTGTATTTATTTGCAGATGCTATATTATCATTTTATTTTACGTACGTCTCATGTGCAGCTTCAGATTTGTATGAGGTGCTCCCAGACACAGCAGGCCCTAAAGCCTCTCATAATTAAATTGTTCTAGTAAACCTTTATGTTTTTCTCCCTGCATGTTGTGTGTGTACATCCCTCCTTTATGAGTCACTCAGTCATTGGGCTCCAGCCCATCCACTAAATGAAGTGGAAACCCAAAAGAAATGATGATGGAAACCTGGAGACACATGACTGAATTTTATGACTTGCTGATAAAATTTCACTAGCTCTTGTCTCATTGGATAACTCCAGGAAAGATACAATTGAAGATGTTATTGCTGTGTTTTCTTTCATTTCATTTGGAGACACCCAACTCCCTCTGTTGTTTCTACATCAGTCTTTAAGCTTTGTGTATTTCACCTTTGCATTTATTCAGCCTGACTCTAAGTACAGTACTTTTCTCTTTGTGTGACACACCAGATCATTGTATTCCCGGGGAAAGAAAATGTCAGTTGTCAGCAAAATGATGTTATTTCAAATTGTATGTGATAGCGAACTGTAATTGCTTGCTGTTTCAGTACCTTTAGGAATTCAATACTGTCAATAGAGTGCAATTTTGTGTCATTTACTATTAGTCCACTGAGCATGTTCTTTTGATTGTCATCTGCTTTGAAAAGCTAACTGGGCTGCAGGGTATCCACCTGCTTTGTGTTTTCATTTATGCTGCTGTCCCTTTAGTATGATGGCTTTCTGTGTAGCCCCATCTCTGTGTGTAAGAACAAGACAACACAGACATTTACTCCAGTCTACTTCTCTCAGCCACTCATCGATCCCAGGGTTAGAAGGACAATGTGTGGCCGTTGCACAAATAATGCTGTAGCCACACTCCTGTTTGAGCCCATGGATATAGTTTCTGTTACTAGGGTCAGGTGTTTTCATATATGGGAGCTAATTGTCACAGAAGACCCTTGGCCCCAAGAATAAGATATCCTGTGTAGATCCGGAGCCTGACACACCCAAGACACACAGGACAGAGTGCTGCCTCTGCAGGCTGCTCCAAAAGTCCAGCTCAGCACCTCTGGACCTCAGTGGAGCGATCATTGATTTGATCTTCTCACTTATTCCTCCATTGACATAGATACACTGTGTCAGAGCTCCTTGACAGAATGAATCTTAGTCAGTCCAAACAGGCTTATTGTCAGCAGACATTTTAAGTTTTTTCCTTTGGTGTTTATGGAGATTTTCAGCTCCTGATTCAATAGGAGCACTGCTTAGCTTTAGATGGCGATTGCATTTCTCCCCTCTCATTTGCATACTAAGGGTAGGTTCCCACTGAAAAGATCAAGGCAATCTATGTGTGGCCAATGCTGGGCCGCTGCCAGGAAGACTCTGTCGATTCCATTAAAGGTGGGGCCAGATGTTTGTCATTACCTTTATTGATAACCACAGGGTCAATACTGTGATTTATTCTGCTGGGATAGGACTAAGCTTTAGTCACAAGTTTCACCAGGGCCTGATCAATAGTACACAATGGACAAGTACAACATGACCACACATGAACTGAGAGCATCAGCAAAGCTGTAAATCTATCATGAAGTTTTTGGTCAGGTGCACATGCAGAAGAACTATAAAAACCGTAGGGTGTGTTTCATTTCTGCTTCAAAGTCCAAAGCCCTTGACTTGTAGCATAGTCACATTTCATTGTGAAATGATTTTACACAGGACAGTTTACATGTGTTCCCGCATTTGTTCTGACATATAGCTCGTCTCTGTGCTATTTCATATCATTACTGGATACTCTTTCAGTGCTGGCGCCCTTCCAAAAAAAAAGCCCTTTAAAATAAATCGAAGGTAAACACTCTTTGATTGAAATCATTCTCCGTCACCACAACATCACTGTCTGTCACGAGACAGATCTGTTGAACAGCTTGTGACTGTTTATTGCAGAGGAGTTGCCTCAAAGGCTCAAATGTCTCAGCCTAGTTAGAAGCTGATACAGTGCCGAAGCAACTTGACTGTCACTGCATTCTTTCAGGATTTTTGCAGAGGAGAATAGTTTTGAATTAAAGACTGGATGATTGTGATGTAAATGTTAATTAGAGGTTATTAATTTCTATTTATTCATGTGTTAATTACCTGAAATAAAATGTAAAGGCTCTGATATCTAACGTGAAACACAGCCGGTGTTGAAAAAAATCTGATTATTTGAAGTTTGCTGATAAATGTTAGTTTAGTTTAAACGCAGTCCACTTCTGCGGGCTGTAAAGTGCAGTGGTGCAATCAGTGGAGCTGTTTTGTCCACAGCAGTGTGTCCAGAGCTGGACATTCCTCTGGTGACTGTGGTCTATAGGAGGAGGGCACTGACAGCACCTTCTGAATAGACGCTGAGTTGCCGGACTGGACCAAAATGTAATTACCTCTCCCTCACAATGTCACACTGCTGGCCGGAGCCTGACAGCAGCCTCAAAATGGAACAGGCTGGGATTGAATTAACCTCCAGCTGGGAACGGTGTTGTTGTGTGTGTTGGTGTGTGGTGTGAACCACACCTACGCCTTTTCCATGCCTGCAATTCACAGAATTTTCTTGAGCCCACGCTGTCACACTATTATGCAGCACAGATTCGTTTTTTTAAAATTGCTTGGGCAAGCAGCACTGTTTTGTGGCATTTTGTGACTTTTGGCCCAACCAGCCAACCACAGTAATCGGTTCAGACCACTGACCAGTGTAATACACTCTCACGTTGACATACTTGGCTTTCTGGTTGTGAAATCTGGTAGCAGTAATACTGAGGATATTCTCCTGAGCTTCATAGACTCATTGCAACGATAAGCCAATAGCTTCAATATCTCAGGAGCTATTAGAGTCAGTCTATCCCTGTGAGTGACAGTAATTTGCTACTCTGAGGATAAACCTTTGTCATAGTCTTTAACATCAAACAGATTATGTGCAGTCACTTATTGAGATTGATTCATATTTTCATGATGTGATTTATTTGCTGGAGAGTGTACAGTATGCGCTGGCTGAATGGGCTAATGTAATGTAATGGGGACTTAAATGAGCCATTAATCTGGCAGACCCAAGGGTAAAGGGACAGCACAACAGGGACCCATGGAGCATGATGTAACCAAGATATGGGGAGCTGCAGATGATCACACATTATTTTTGATTTCATTATTCTTTAAAAAGGATAACTGACATTTAAATTATATTAAGAAGCAGATTTTTTACGAGACTAAATCTCCTTCAAAGGATTACATCTATCAAAAGTCTAATAACACACACGTGCTGGATAGACATTTTTTCTCAAAGCCTTCCATCAAAAGCAGTTTATTCATAACACAGGAGGAGACGTAAACGGACATTTTAAAAGGGGGATACCAGGTGCTCCAAGATCGGAAATTGAAAATGGAGATAACACTGTGGAGGTGGTGATACACAATTATCTATGGGAGGCGTTAGGTATTATAAATGACCCTGTGAGACCAGAGAGGGAGGTGGGAGCCAGCAAGCTGTCGGGGGCTTCCTGGCCGTATAATTGAAAATCATTCAGACAGCTGTACAGTTTAACCTTGGAGGACCATGGTCTTAGTCACTAATTGATAGGTTGGCATGCACCGGCAATTGAAAAGTGAGGAGTGTGTGGGTAGACTTCGAACCCTTGTGCGTGTGTTTATGGACATACCACAAAATACCATAATAGGGGGTTCAGGAACATGCTTCAATATCTCTCTTGTGTCCTTTGACTTTTTTCTTGTGTGCTTTTTCTATCATTCAACCACACATCGCTGATGAATCATTGCATTTGATGTTTGTAACATCAATACGTGGGCTGATTTCTGAACATTTCTATGTTCGTCTTTGTTCCAGACAATGTTTTCAGCTTTGCAAACCGCCCACCATCATGATACCGTCTGATATAACATAATAATCCCAATTTTGAAGTAGCTTGTATTTGAGAGTGATACAAGCCAGAGAGTTGAGCAAACGATCTGCAGGAAGTAATAGATCTCTCTGTTCAGACTGAGCAGATTCCTGTCTCCTTCCTCCAAGCAGAGGGCCGGAGCAGTGTGGTCGTCTCTTCCCTCATGGAACCAGATGCATTATTGATGGATGGCTGATTGGGAACTCAATTACACAGAGATTACTGGGCTGGCAGACACTGGGACACCGCTACCCTGTCAGAACGATTGAATTAGAGCACAGGAGAAAAGGGAAAGTGTCCTTCAGAGACGCCTCTCCTCTCTCTGCAGACCTCCTGGGGATGCCAAACGGCCACAGCCTAGTTCATTCTCTGACAGATGACCTTCCCAACAACTGTAGCTGTAGCTGGGCAGCCAGCTGGCTGGACACTGCTGTACAGAGCAGCGGCAAGAAGCTTATTACAGGAAAACCAGTGTCAGGACAGTGCAGTGGGGCTGTGTTTGTGGTGGATTTAGTGTTTGTGCATGTGCGTGCACGCATATCTGTGTGTGTATTCCCCAGTATAATTTGATGTATGAAATGACAGCTGCTCTTCCTTTAGTACTGAAGTAGATGCAATGATGAGGGAGGCTCAGAATGCGAATGTATGTGCATAAATATTGGCATTTCACCAAATCTCATTCATATAACATGGCCCACCTGAATGAGAATCGTGCCTTGCAGGGTCGCATGCTATTACAAGTTTAATGTGAAATCTGGATCGAAGAAGATGAGAGAAGGGGGCCTCGGCATCTGAAATGGAAGCATTCATCTTCCTTTTCTGTTGGTCAGCAAATGTGCTCAAAGGAAAGGGAAAAAGCAAGGCGAGAAAAGCTGATCTCGAAGAAGAGAAATCATTTTATACCAGACCACGCAGTGAAGCCTATTTCACCCTGTGGTCTGGTACAAGTGGCTATCTTAGGCTAGTGTTTATTGCATTCATCAATGAAGATATGGAAGAGCGATCTCATGTGCCTGTGGCTTCACACTTCGGCTCCCGGCACCTTTTCTTAGAAGAAAACTCTATTTATTTTTGACATTTGTCATTTACAGATGCACTTTTCTTCCTGTATCATTTGTAAAGAAAGCACATGTGTGATCATGGACAAGGTTTTCCATTCCTTAAGTGTCTTCTTCTATTGTTGCTATGTCAGTGTGTCAGTGAAGAGAACGACCCTTGAAAGAGACCATTGTCCGGCTTTGCGTTGTCAATGGAGACGGGGCCACCGCTAGGATTAGGTGGACAACAGGCAGCTTTCACCAGGCTTCTTGCTTTGTCCAGGTCTTCTCCAACAGGCTGGACACTAGAAAAGACACCCCGGAGAGCCATGCCCCGCTCTGTTGCCCCTGTTTCCCTGAACACTGGGCACGAGCAAGACCCTGGAGAAAAGGTTTAATAAGGAGTGGAGAATAGCCATTAGCTCCCTACCAACCTCTGTTGATGGAGGAGAAAATAGAGGGACCAATAGACCAACAAGAGCTATTGGAGTCTGTGACAATCACGTAAGAGGAAACTAATTCCTTTTCCTGAGGTTGAGCCAGACCAATTCTGAGCTGGAAATGTACTATATTCTCAGTCATTACAAAATTTAAAAAGCCAGAGTTGAAAGAAAATTGGTGTGGTTGCACGTGATTTATTCCATATAATTCAGCAAGTTCATCATCATGTGTGTGAGCTTGTTGAGGCTCTGCATCTCTCTTTATTACACTCAAACATGCAGTATGTACATGTGTGCACAAATGGCTGCAGGCACACAAACAACCTCTGAATTATAAAACTCATATTTTCTATATTTCCTACCAGTGAAGTCGCATTATTACTGGATGCACTCGCTCACACGATTTTGTTTTGCATGTAGATGGCAAACATTGATTTCCTTCATGCCTGGCCTTCATATATGAATTGTCTTTTTAAAATTAAATCAATTTACAATCAATTACCTAGAAGTCTTTTCTGCCACAAACACATCTATCAATAGCTCCTGGTTTGAGAAGATGGTGACTGAGCCATAATTAAGTGAGATTTTATTAACACATACCACTCCAGTGACCAGACAGAAGTAATGTGATCAATATTCTATAAATTATTTTACAGAAAACAAGCCAGAGATCAGGTTATCTCTGTTAACAGTGAGTTTTTCTCACTTGTGATAATTAACACATAACTGCCACAAAACTGCAGTAGCGAGGTCACAAGATTGGCATTTTTTGAAGCTACAGTAGGTGATTGTCATTAAGGTCTGCTCCATTGTCAGTGTTCTGTATCCGTTTTCCACTGTTTGGCTGCTATTTGCAGCACTTGTATGACTGTGAATAACTCCAAGGATAAAGTTTCTTTCAACCAGCTGAGTAGGCTGAAAGTGCGCGCTCCGTGAGTCATTGTTCAGCCTTATGCCAAACGAGGGATGATATTGGGATCCATTGGATGATATTTGAAATAATGAATACATTCATGCAATTTGCAGCTGACCTATTCACAGTGAATAAATGAATGCCATTATTTAAGGAAATCATCTTCATTAAGTAAGCATTTTTGCAAATTAATGTCAATGACTTGTAGCATCAAGTAACAACTTGCCTCAGTAAGCAAGGTTCTGTTTTGCATCGGTTATCATTTTTGATCAACCTGCCCTCATTTGTAGGACATGAAGAGATGTGTGCCTCTGCAGAAGTAGTCATTAGATGCAGCAATGATTCTTTTTTTTTATTTGATTAAAAGTCTGCCTCTGTAGAGTCAAGGGGAATATGGCATATATGCATTACACTTGTGTGTTCAGTGGTTGGTGCTGAATTGAGTTAACTCTTGAGGTTAAATCACTTTTAGTGTCTAATTGACAATAACTCGTGTCCTGCAGCTAGTAGATTAGCTTGCAGTCTTTAATTACAGCTTAAAGTTGACAGGCTGAAAGGATGCACACAGTCTTTAATAGCTTTTAATCTACTGTTAACATTAAGGAATAATCCCATGAGCAGCACTCACTGTCTACACTCTATAATTGCTTTTCTTTGCCTGTTATTTTGGCTTTTTCCATTGTAAATCAACACAAAGGGGGTTACAAGCTACAGTCCAAGTGCCAGCAAACAGTATAAGTGATCCACAGAGCTGTTGTGAAGATCTCCACATCTGGAGTCAATGTTCGCCTGCGTCAGGATGGAGAACTTCTCTCCGTTATCTCCTCTAGTTTGTCTAACTGTTAGCCTACCTGTTTCCTACGACACAAAATGCCCACACAGATTGAAATTTGAAACAGCTAGAAGCCTTTTTAAAATCTAAATTCAACTCCTTAACCTCCATATGTCCAAAGACCTGTTTCCATGCCCTCAGACTGCGTGCCTGCATGGTGTGGAAAGTTCAGGTTTCCCAGTTCCCATGGCCACATGTCCCTCTCCAGATTAGCAACATGCATGGACGTGACAAGAGAACCTCTGACATTACAAGCACATGCCAACAGTGTCTATAACAGAGAAAGTCCATGTGTGCAAAGGATGTATTGAGAGGCGGATAGCTGGATGGATCCAGTGTGTTTAACGAGCTTGCTCAGCCGTCTTTCTCTGTGGTCATCTGCTCACAGGTCATAATCGGCAGCATAAACGCAGAGTGAAAAGAGTTTCTCTGTGAATGCTACAAAAATAGAATCAAGAGACTTCAGTTTGTGTTTGAGGCTCTGGCTTGAAAGAGGAAACTCAATGGGATTTCGACAAAACCTCAAGCTTTTAGCAGCCAACTAACACAGCCTTATGTTTTTCAAACGCTCACCCGCGTCTGAAGTGTGAAGCTATTCATCGACCTGTGAAGTCTGTGAGTGTCTTATCACTTCAGAGCGGTAAATCTGATGTGTCTGTTTAGTTTTGTGAATGACCTCTGTGGTGTGTGTGTATGTGCTGCGTCAGTATCTGTGCGCGCTGTCAGTGTGTGGAGCCATGCCACAGGGTTTAACCCTTCTGCATTGATCCCCGGGTTGCTCAGGGCTGCCGCCTAATTCTCCCAATTTTCAGCTGTTAGAGATAGAATTGGAATAATAAACAGCTGAACCTCCCACTAATAATCCTAGTGACCTCCCCCTTAGTCCGTCTTTCTTATACACACACACACACACACACACACATACACACAGACTTTGTCCCTTCCTCCACTGCTCGACCAGCCCTCTTCAGGGCAACTGGGGCTGGGGTAGAGTTTCTTACTCTGCCCTAATCTCAGCCAAAGCCCCTGCACTCGCTCCTCTGCGCTAATGAAATGATATCACCCAACCTTGGGAGCCTGGAACTGATTATCACTACCAACACACATGCACATTTGTGGATTGTTTGTGGATACGTAAAAGCACCTAGGCAGAACTTTGAGCTACACTGAGCTCTGGGATGCTGTCACAGGAGGGGGAATACAGGAAATTGCATGTAATATGTGTTTTGAAAAACAAAAGGTGCAAAATTTGTCTGGCATCTTTTTCTGCTTGAAGGCCTACGTGTTTGAATGTGGATGTTTAGTTTCTCTTAAGTAGTGCTTTGGTTTGGCCGGTTCACACAGTCCTGGAAACAATTAGTCTCCTGAGGTCAGACCCTAAGTCTCATACCTGAGGTCTGGTCCACTCAGTTCATGTACAACATCCAGATTCCCAAACCTACAACCTTAATGGTTAACTACAATCAGTTACAGTGTCTGTGGACTTTTGAATAACATAGGTGCACTAGTTTTTATGTTCACTGGACAAATAGTTGCTGTTCCACTGATAATCTTGTTCTTTCTGAAAGTCTACAAAGTTTTTTTGCACATATGTCACTCACATATCTAGGGCAGCAACTAACATTTATTTTCATTAATCTGTCGATCATTTTCTTGATTAGCTGTTTTAGCATAAAATGTTGATCACTGTTTTTTCAAAGCTCTTATATATAGAGGCTGAAATCAGAGAATTTGCACTAATAAAAATAATTAATTGATTATCCAAGTAGTTGGTAAGTAATTTAACTGATGAACTAATTGTTGCAGCTCAAAACTCTAAATTTAAAAATTCTATTTTTTTTAATTAAAAGACCTCAGTCAGACATCATGTTGTTAGTTATTTTGACTGTGAGCAATACATAGCTTCAGCTAAGTATTAGTTAGAAACTTAGTAAGAAATAACAAATTCATTGGCCCAACAACTTATCATATAGAACCTATTTTTGTGTAAGATGCTATGAATGCAAACAGGTCACTAGTTACATTATTTAAATACATTTTTGGGCCGTGTATTTCCAGTTTTTCGAGTGGTGTGAGACGCATAATGTGATTAACTGAAAATATATTCATCACCACATCCCTATTTGTATTTATAATCCACCCATCCTCACTATGCACACATGACAGCTAGGCTACACCGTCACTGTTTTTACACACATGGCCTGTCTGCACTGTAGCTGTCACGATTTTGTAGTTAAAAAGTAACTTTGCCTAAGACAGTGTTGTCAGGTGTGAGGTACAGGAAGTCTGCTCTACTGTACTTTCCAAGTAGATCTAAAACTTTGACTCACAGCCTCTCGGATGAGAAACTATGTCCATACAGCCATTAAGCATTACATTATGCTTATCTAATCACCCTGCACTGCTGTGGTGCATGCAGATTTTCATTTAACTTAATTAAATATAAGCCTGATTCATCAGTTTGGCTCGATGAAACCAGCTGACCCGCTAACACAGTTCATCGTTGGGCGAACAACCTGCTGAACAGAGGTGTTGAGTTGACATGCCCCAGAGTATTAGGTCAAACACTAGCGTGTTGAACTGCACCCTCTGTCCATTCAGGAGTCATTTTCAGCCTGCCATGGCTCTTTTGTCTGCCTCTCATATCTCTCCATTAACCTCCAACCACCAGGCACCTACTGCCCCTAACAGTAACCTATGTCCTCCGATGTCCACGGGACTGAATGTCCTCTGAACGTTTGTGGAGTCTGAGCTGTCACAAGCCTGCAGAAATATCTTAATGCATGTCAGAGGAGGGGGCGGGATCTTTTTTGACACCTGTCAAAATCACTCATGTGACACAGGAACTAGTCTGAGCAGGCATACCTGCTCTGTCTCATTTAAACTTTCTTTCAGTCTTATTTTTCTCAGTTTTTGGCTCGTCTCGTGTCCTGGGGCCCTGAAGTCTTTGTGCTTCAGTAGTGCTGGGCTCAGCAGGCTGCCTGTGTCCACACACTGCTGCCTCAGCACTAATAAGGCAATAGAGTGATAGAGAGAGCGCCAGAGTTGTCTGCTTTCAACATCCCTACTCAACCGTACCCTCACCTAACCCCCCACAGAGACACCATTAGCAAATCTATTGAGGATCCCATATTAGGGAAAACATTAAGGAGTCTAATTGTGGTCCTGAACTGGGACTCACTGGGTGTGTTGAGTTCTGTAACCACTCTAATGAGTTGCAGCGTTTCCTCCAATGGGTTTATTGCCCTACATTCCAATTTGAGCCATGTCACTGACCACTGGGGCATCTCCTAAAATAGCTCAACCCACATGACTTACAGGAGACTTTTCAAAAAAGGATAATTGCAGTTTATTACAATTTGGGCCATCAATTCTATCTGTTATAACACTGTACTCACTATAGTAATTGCTGACACCCGGGAACACGCCGACATTGATACGAGACAAGTCTGACATGGCAAGAAACACAAGCGGTCAGGTGATCAGATAAGTTGAAAACAAGCCAACATTGGACAGGAAACTGCACGTCAAGGTAGGTCAAAGTAAAACCAGGAAGTTGGTCCGTTTATAATATAATGGACAGTTTGGGTAATAATTTCATAGTTTACTTCCATTTTATCTTGTGACTCATGACTCATTTAGTCTTTTTTTAGAATAAATTTGACTAATTAGTGAGTATAATGTTAATATTACCGATAGGAATGGTAGCGAGAACTATGGAGATACCAAAAAAAGTGATCCGTTAATGATAAATGTAACTTTTTTCTATATAGCAAAAATTATTTTGAATGTTTTCAGTCACTCATCACTTGATTCATGCTCAAATTGCACTTGTTTTCTGTTGTTGGCCAACCAAGAAACAAAGTTTGTTTAGATATAAGGGCCGAGGCGGCTGCAGCTGAAAGGGTAAACTAGCCACTGCTTTTTTAACCCACCAAATTATTGAATTATTGCAACATCTTAATGTTTGTTTATACGGTTTACCATTTAGGCTAATCTCAACAGTCTGTGCAGTGATAATAATTTAATGCAAGTACTCAAAGAAGATAACTACTTAAAATGCCCATCCCTAATTATCAGACAACATCATGGACTAGCATGGTTACAGTACAGGACGATTCATTTCATGTCAGCAGACCTCCAGGCAGCTCTGACGGCAAAGACCTTCCGTAATACTGTCACATGTTGAAGTGCATGGGATGCTCTGGACACCAAACATATGATCACAATGTCCCTCTCTATTTTCAGCTGGTCTGCTCATTCTATGCGCTCACTTGTATATGAATATTTGGGGTGGACTGTGTGTGTGTGTGTGTGGGGGGGGGGTGGTATCTTGTAGCTTGTGCGGCAGCACAACAGGGAAGCTTGACTGGACTGGCGGCTCCGTGTAACAGGAGGAGATGACTGGGCCCTCAGTGTGGCGCTAAAAACAGCCTGACAGCTGTGTGTGAAGACCGAGTAAATGAAACTGGAACAGCACCTGACCATGGGATAGATGGAGCTCTAAACATCTGAGTGTCATGAATATTGGATCATAAACACATCAAATATATTTAACACTATTTCTTGTGGTGTTTACTAGAACCGTTGCGTGTTTAAGTTTTGGATTTGTTCTCTTGGAAAAGTTGCCAGACAAAAAAAACCCAAACACATCATACAAGGCCTGGAATCCTTCCTTTCTTATTTGTGTGATATTTATCGTTGTCATCATCAGTGTTACAGCAATGAGGTTAGTTATTAGTTAGTAATAAAAAGTGTATTAGAAAGAATAATTAATGATATAATAGTTACTAATCCCAGTATACTCCATTACTTTAACACTTTTGGGGAGCTTGGCTTGTTTGCTGTCTTACCAGGAGTTGGATAGGAGGTTGAATTTCAGCTATGTGTGTTCAATGGACAGACTGAACTCATTGGGGAATGATGTGGTTGACTTCCCCACAAAAAGGTAGCTCAATTATGATTCACCTGTCAGTGATTTAAATTCTGTATGCATCATAATGTATTACATTTTCAGTTTCCTGTATTAGTGCACATGTCTACTTTCTCATCAATTAATACAGTCTAATTGAATCAGTTTTTTAAAAATAAAATCTGAGCTCTGTTTCTATTTACAAAGTGCTTTCAAAAGGAACAGTCTATAGCCTTGGACCTATTATAGTATATATACCAGTGTCCATGTAACCCACCACAGTACATAAACATGATTCTCTTCCCTTTCTCTGGGTTTATTGTCAAAGTTGACAGTGCCTCCTCGGTTCTTGCATGATTAGCTGGGCTTGCTGTATTCTTTATGGCTGCAGACGTTAGTAAGGAAGAAAAAGGCTAACGTGGTTCCTTAAATTTGTTGCATTACCAAAGTTAATTTTTGTGAGGGAAATTTCACACACAACACATCTTTGTTGACCAGTTTGTGCTTCCCAGTTAGCATAAAATCCAAAATGCGCTCAGTTATCTGCTGCCTGCCTCCCTCTGCTATATCTGCCAACATATAAAGGTTAGCTATCATTGTGGCCACGTTCCAGGGTGAGAACATGTTAAGTCTACCTAATTAGTACATAGAGCTTCATTCCTAACGCGAGTACATTGTTAACACGCTCTCGGGTAACGTGTTTTCATCAACAGACAGACCTCGGTGCCTACATTAGCTTAACGTTTGCCCACAGTTTAATGCAAGAGAGCAACATTGCAAAATGTTATTTATGTTAGTTATGTAAGTTATGTTGGAAAATGAATGTTACTAGGCTAGAATTTTGTGTTCACTGCAGAATTGTCTATTCCCACATGGCTTTGAGGACTAGCTCTGATAGCTGATGGCAGGTAACCTTTTGCTGCAGGAAAAGAATCGTCAGGCAAGTGTAAAGTAAAAAAAAACACACACGGTTTATATAGGTGCCTTGCATGGACGTCGGTATAAACCATTTACAAAAATGTGAGGACGGGACTAGAGTGCTAGTACTGGAGATCAATCACCAGGGGCTGTGCTAGCTGTAAATACCCCCAAACTGCAGGCTGTCTGCCGTGCTGCTGAACCACTTTTGTTTTCTGTTTCTAATTGAGTTACATACAGAAAATGTGACTTGTGGGTGTGGCAGCTTCAGAGATGTTTGAGACATCTTTGGAGGAGCTGAGCTGAGTAACGAAAAAAGTATATAACAAGTTTTTTCTGCTGTTGAGTAATTAGTTAGGTGGTGTAATTATTAATTTTTCATGAGTGATAAATAACGAGTAAATGATTACATTTTTTCTTTTCATCGTCTGTCAGTGAAGTCAGAGAAGAAATAAGAGATTGTTCCTGCATGTTTTCATCACAATCTGACCACTGTTCCTTCAGCTCTTTCTTAATCCTCACAGGGCAAACCAAACTTAACCTAGTCATTCCCCTCCAACCAAAAACTCTCTTTCTCTCTCTCTCTCTCTCTCCGCTATCCTCTGTGTCCAAGCTTCAGTATGATCGCCCTCTCTCTCTCTCAGAGCATGATTGGTCAGTCCCCCACCCTCTCTGCTGCCCTCCCCTCATTCTCTCTCTCTCTCTCTCTCTCTCTCTCTCTCTCTCTCTCTCTCTCTCTCTCCCTACTTAAATACTTTTAGCATAAAGAGAGAGAAAGAGGGGAGGGAGAGGGGGATGGGAGATTCATGGGGGAGGGGAGCTGAGTGCTCACTCTGTTGTCACTGGCCAGAGAGAGAGAGAGAGAGAGAGAGAGAGAGGTAGAGGGAGGGAGGGAGAGGAGAGACAGAGAGAGCAGAGTTGTGTCCCATATGTGGGAAAAAAAGCGTAGCAGTGCACACACGAGTCTGGTCTGCTCCAGGGATTATCATAGCGCTTTCAGATCTGATGGAGGACATGCAGGCATGAATAGGTAAGGCTGCCTGTCTTCTACTGCATCTCTTGTGTTGATCTGCTGTCATAGCCTGCAGCTTCTCCCTGCTGTTTGACTTGGCTCCGCTGGCTGGCTGAAGTTGGAAGAGGACCGGAACGGAGCTGAGCGTGTTGTAGCAGCTCTCCTCTTTGGCTGCTGACCATGAGTCATTTCCCTGAGCAAACCGATCCTCCCGACTGTGCCTTCTCCTTTCAGCCTCTCTCTGAGCTGTGTAGGGACAGAGCTGTGTTTGTTTTAAGTGGAAGCTGTGGTTTGCTGCTGTAGTTTAGTTAGTTATTCTGGGCTGAGTGTTAAAAGTTGACTGTCAGTTAGAGCAGAGGGGGGTTGTACTCGGAGGCAGTGTTGTATGTGAAGCCTGTTGGTGTCCAGAGACAGCCGTGTGGTCATTGCGTAATTTCTCTTAGATATGAATGTTATGAGAGTGGTGGCAGACTAATTGTTTGTTTTTATATATACTAAGACAGATAGAGTGACAACTGCAATAATGTGCAAAAGCAATAAATGTCATCATGTTGCTGTTAAATACTGTTATGTACTTTCAATATATGATTGATTGATTGTGTGATGTTGTTTGTCAATAGATATATATATAGACTGTATATTTACAAAACATTTGCATCTTTATTTGTGACAATTTCAGCTACATCTTCATTTTTACACTACGTTTCCTGAAGCAACTTCTGAATAAAAATTGTGGCTTGGTGTCCACAAAATTGAGAGATAATCCAAATGGCTGTTTGGAAAAATAACAAAAAATTTCAGACAGTTGTTTTAATCTCATGGGTTTGCTCAGAGAGGTGCCTCATATTCGAATAAAACAATAGAAACTGGAGGATTAAACTGTCTTTAATCCGTGTGTGATTAAAATATGACATCTACAACTCAAACCAGAACAGAGAGAGAAACTGGATTTCTTTTTCTCTTACCTTTGAAGATAAATATAGTCGGCTGACTTATTTATGATCTCAGTTTTCAGGTGTATTCATTTAGATAGCTTGAAAAGTGAAACTTTGTCGTGGCAGGTAACATTTTTTTCCTCTGAATTTTGCTTAGGCAGCTCTAAAAGTGTTTGGTCTCCTAAGAATGCAGTCTTTATTGCCCCAGTGCACAGAGCAATGGTATGCATGAGTCTTTTTGTGAGGCAGATTTAGAAAGCCCTCTTTAGAGGCTGAACGCTGCTTCACAATCAGCTTAATGCCTGCCTATAATGAATACCCTTGTGTGCGTCAATTTGGCAGACTGTGTGTGTGTGTGGGTATGTGAGCATGTGCGTGTGTGTGTGTGAGCGCAAACTGTTTTTGTTACACTGATAGGGTTCTCAGGTTGGTCAGTAATTCTATCATACTGTGGGTGAATTCTGGTTTGTATGTGTGTGCGTGTGTGTGTTTAGGTTTGTGTTGCTGTGTGAGCTTGTGTGAAAGGGTTGGTTGACGTGTGAGTGTTTGTCCAGACATTGTGCAGCAGCCTGTAACTGCCTCACCTCTCTTTCTCTCTCTCTCTCTCTGTCTTTTTCTCTGTCTCTCTCTTAGGACTGTTCTGTCATCGGTGCGAGCTCATGCTAGTGATGGACTACAGCCGGACGGACGCTAACCTTAGCTGGCATTCACAAAACAGCATTCCTCCTTACTGAGACCAGCTCCACAGAATGCTGAGTCCTATTGTCCCCTATAGTGAGTACACTACTACACACTTCTTTCTCTCTCCCCTTCTGCATATCACACCGAACAGCCCCGTTTGACTCATTTGGACTTTGACTAAATCAATGAGACTCCACTGCAAAAATAAGCAGGAGTGGACGCTGTGTTCTGTGTTTTGCAAACAGAAGGGAAAATGCACAGCTAACTGTGAAAATGTGCAAGCCTCAGTACAGAAACCTGACTTTTTCCTTGACGTGCACTGTGGAAATGCTAAACCTTGGGCAATGGCCCTGTCTGAATGTTTCATCACCGGGCGGAAGACACAGTTGGGGGAAAGAAGAGGGACAGAGGGAGGTTGGAGGGCTGATGGTTTAAGCAGCAGACACCCCTTTGGTTCTGCCAGTGTCATTTTACCAATACAACTCAGGACTTTCCACCACACACGCTGCCTCCTTCCCCCCCTCTTCCTTTTCTCCCTTCAATGCTGACCTAATAACTGACGTGTCCAGTTTTGTCCCCCCCCCTCCCTTGCACCCTCCCACCAGGTTTCATTTGGGTCCAGTGCTCCGGCTCTCCAAAACAGCATTGTTTGCCGGCCAGCATGGGGCTGCCTCGGCCTCAAGAGCCCCTTTTTCCCAGCTCTTTAACTCTCCTCAAAGGAGCTTTATCGGCATGACAGTTACAAGAAAAGAGGGAGAAATCAAACAGAATGGTTAATTTAAAAAGTATTACTTCATAATCCATCCAAAAATGGATTGCAGAGGCTGTGTAAGTCAAGTGTGTGGGTGTGAGAATTCAAACTGGAAAAAAAACAGCCTGATTAAAGAGTCATGAGCAGATGTTTTATTGTAACCATGACACTTTGTTTGTTTTTTTGGTAAATTTTACCCTTGAAATAGCTAATGTTATTATCCAAACATTCATCAGATGAATGGAATTTCAAACTGGTGCCAAACAAATAAGTAGTTGGCCACATGTGTTATGAAACATATCTTCTCAAAATGGCTCTTTATTGATTTAATGCCAGTTCTCCAAGAACATGTTTTGTTCGTTCCCATCAAAAGATGTTTATAGCTATAAATCCAATGAGGCTGAGTTGCTTAAATAACACCGATGGACCATTAATTTGCAAAAACAAGCATGCATGCTTGTGCTGCTTCCCATCAAGGCTTGTTTAACTAGTCCTTCCATCAGCTCCCTGCACCCTGTTAGTCCATACTGACTGAAAACACTCTCCCCGCTGCTAAAGTGGACGGCACGTCCAAGAATGTCACAAACTGCTGGTGGAATATTTAGCATGCCTTCAGTGCCGGCACACTGCTGTTCCTTCATGGGAATCTTCCAGTACGCTGCGTGCTAGCCTTTGTGTGTGATTCGCTTTTATGATCAGGATGCACAATGCTGGTTTTCATCTGCTCTGCTCTGTAGCTTGATGGGTTTTTTCATGTACAGAGTAGCTCTGTTCTGCAGCGCTTCGGCAGGGTCGAGAACGTTTTGGAACAGCTCGCTAGTGTGCATGTACGGAGACAGAGGGAACGTATGAGCGCACACACAAGTGTTAGGTAGTCATGTTGTTTACTCTCAGACCAGTGACACACAAACACACCCCTGTGCTCACTGGTGACACTGCAGCTCGCTGTCTTTTAGTTAAAGGCTGTAGTCATGATTCTGCTGAGCAAAACTCTGACTGTGAGGGACTTTGCATGTGTGCAGGACATGCGAAGACTCTCACCTCCATGTTGGAATCCCCTTTGGCGGAATATGGAGCATTCCTGCTTCCCAACGCTACTTCTGACTCCTGCTGTAGGCATTTCTGCTGCTGCACGTAGTCGGGTCCTTGTGTATAAATACACACATGAATAGGACAGGTACACCTACCAAAACACTGGTATCTTGTTATTAGGACTGCTTTTGTAAATCAAGTCTCAATGATTTAGATCTCACATTCAGCCCATGTGGGTGTCTCATTCTGCCCTGGCGTGTCCGGCCTTGGTCCTCGTCTCCGGCCAGTCCAGAGGACTTCAAGCTGGGGCGAGCAGCCCCGGCCGGACCTGTGAAGAAACCTGAGAGAGATTCCAGGGGCCATGGATACTCCTGGAGGGATTTGGTGCAAAGAATCTGTAATCTGCACTTCAAACACACTCTTAAATCAGTCCCAGGCCGCCAACCCAGGAGTGCCCTAACTCTTGTTGCTGGGGGCCCCCGCTGGTGTAGCGATACCTTTTCTTTTAAAACTGCACACACACACACACACACACACAGAGCAACTACACACAGGACTCCAGATCTGGCAGTTTTTATAGCTCTCCTCTGACTGACCCCTCTCCCTCTCCTTTCTCTCTCCGGCTCTGTTTTCATGTTTTGTGCGAGTGTCTTTGTGAATGACTTGGCTAAGTCATGGAGCAGTTTGTATAGAAAAAAGAAGGAGTAGATCTCATCCTGGCCACTGAAGAGGCAGGTTGGAGGGCTGCGCCGGCGTCTATCCTCTATTGTAGGCAGAGTGGTATGAGTGGTGCAGTGGAGGGGCCTGTGAGGCCCTTTAGTAAACACACAGTCTGCTAAAGTGTGTGTGAATAAGAGCTGGGATCATTAGTGTAGGGTGTGAATGGGCTCTAATTAGCCCCCAGTGTGTTTGTGTGCGTGTGTATGTGTTTGCATGCGTCTGTGTCCACAAGAAAAGAAGGTTAGGGACCCAGGGCCCTGTGAGTCCACTGGCCCTGTGCTCTGTCTCTCTGAGGGTTCATCAGCTCATTAAGGAGACCCCCACTCCCGTTAAGGGCCCAATTAAGAAGGAAGGTGGTGAGGCTCATTTAGATGGCAACACTTCACTGGATTCCTGAGGCAGCAGAATTCAGAGCTCGACAATGAGACACGGCGTCTTTCACACCAGCACAGCTAATTAGTAAATGACTACGCTTGAGAAATAACATACTTTAATCGTTATGCCATTAGGTGTTTGTAGTGCAGTGATCATAAAATACACCGCCGAAGAAGGAAGTGGGGCTGTTGAATATATTGAGCTTTCTCTAATTTGTGTGTGTACTAACAGAAAAAACAAATCCCAGGGCTGTCCATGTGCTGAGAGTATAATCTGGGAGCACACAGGGGCCAGGGGATTTGGACAGAAAAGAGGGAACGCAACATGCTCATTGGGAATGGGGGGGGGAATAAGGGAGGTGGAGGAGCAGAGAAACAGCGAAAGAAGGCGATTGCAAGAAAAAGATAGAGCTGAAGAGGGGGAGATAGAGCAGAGATTGGGCGAGTGAGACAGATGGAAGGGGTGATTGGTCATCACAGAGCCTTGGGACAGCTGTTCTTTGATATATTAGTGGACACAATGACCTAAAGCCAGCCTGCAGTCACAGAAAATAGGGACCCTGTTTTTCTTGAAGGGGAGGGGGCTGGTGGACGGGGTTCTGCCATTTGTGGACGTGCGTTAGCAGGCACGGGGGATGGGGGAGTTGTTTCTAAAATTACGAGCATGAAGTGACGCATCCAGCAATTATTCCGGAGGCTTTCTAGTTTTGGAGAGTGCTGAGGAAAGGGCTGTAAATTGAGCAGGTTCTCAGATGGGAATTTTTTTGCTGCACTATCATTAGCAATTCTAAACACGTTTGTCAATTAATCAATGTTTAACAAATGCCATCAAGTAGTTTGGCTTCTGCATCTCTTCGTCCGCTCTGCAAAACAACAACTTTTAATGACACTCTGAAAATTCGTCCACCACTAATGAATTGGATATTTACCACATAGAAGCTTGTTTTATTCTGTTTATCGACTGGTTTTGAACAATAATTGTCATTTACCCTAACTATATTTTATTACAGACAAGGGCAGGATGATTTCATTATTCTGTATTCTGCATATTTTCAAAACACTCTATACAAGGCTGTCATATTGTCCTTCTCCTCTAATAAAACCATATTAGCTGCACACGCTGACAAAAACTGTTCTGACAGCTGGCCTGAAACATTCCCAAAGGGCGGTGAAACAAAAAATAGTGTAAGTCAAACTGTCACTCTGATACATGGAGTACAGAGAGCTCTATCCACTGTAAGAGATAGGGAGAGAGGGAACGACACACACAGAGGACATCCCTCAATGCCACTGCAGGAGATGGGCTCCTTCCTCCTGGGATTGGACTGGTGAGGCGTGTTTGAAAAGAGCTGCGTCTGCTCGTGCTCTGGGCAGCAGGTGTGAAAACTCCCCACCAGAGCTCCCGCACTCTTCTGTTATTACATCTTTTTAGGGCCGTGAAAGAGGGAGCAGATGAGCCAGAGGGAGTGAGAGGCAGAGTGGGAGAGTGGGATTGTGTTTCTTTTGATTGATAGCAGCCCCGTGACTAACACATAGATTTATAATAATTTTCCTCAGCAATGCCCAATTATGCATGTCTGATAAATTATGATCCCCGTTGTCTGGTGTGCACATTATCCCTGTTTTAAGGCAGTTTGGGAAGGGTCTCAAGAACTGACCTTGCGCTTCCTTTAACAACTTTTTGACAATACCCCACACGATAGCAGAGCCTATTCAGCATCTGTTGGGTGATATTGTATGAGGTAACTTTATATAGTATGGCAGCAGAGCACAGTACAACACACATAATCCACAATGTATGTGAGGAATTCATCATAATTTTTTCATTATGTTGGTACAAACTGTGCTAGAGCTGATAAAATGTGTATTTCATTCCAAAGTGAGAGAACATCCAGAGACAATTTACCTCTGTCTCCACCTGCCACGCTGTGAAATGTGGCCGACCTCTCAGATTGGTGTTTTTATGACAGACCAGGTAGTACGCAGCGGCAGGACGGCCACAGCCTAGTGAGAATGTCCTGCTTGATATTAGTGTCATAAATCACAGTGAACTTGAGAACAGAGGACTTAAAGGGCTTCAAGAGTGAACGACAAATCAAGATAACAAACTCTGATAAATAACGGACCCTGAGTGCTTCTCCCTTTGCACACCAAACACAGTGGTGGATTGTTTAAAGCAGTTTATTGAATGTGTTTGTCTGAAATGCACAAAAGTGTTTAAAGATTCCTGAAGAAAGATGTAATTTCTTCTACATATTTATGTCCAGCAAGCAGGAGTTTCATCCAATAACTCATTGATCAGCTTGCGCTTGCTGAATACGTAACAACCGATGCAGTCATCGGAGCATCAAGTTTGTGATTTATCAGCACAAATATAGCGTCTGTCACATTCTGCCCTACTCTCCACTTTCTGCCTGTCATTCCCCTCCAGTGCAGCCGCGTGCCTTTTTATCGTAACTCCCTCCATTTCAAGCTTTTCTCTTTAAAGTGACTGAGGCTAAAATCGAACCCCTGACATAGTGACACAACAGCCGGAGCAGCATTCTCAAAACAATCAGATGCTGTAACTTTAGTCTGGAAATATTGAAAGAATTTTGTTTTTGGCCTGAAGTGAATTCACCCCCTAGAATTTTATTTACTTCCTTGATGAACAGATAAAACTACCTTTTAGTCGTTTGGCTGCACAACAAAGTTTAAATTTCACGACTTTCAGGATAACTTTTTGATTCTTTATTAAAATGTTTCCTTTTTTCTTCATGTAGTGTATTTTATAATTTTGAGGCTGACCAACTAAGCAACCATCTGCAGGTCTGCATCATGGCAGCTCTTGTAATTTATGTTTTTAAGAAATTAGGAACAGAGGTTGACAGGATATAAAGATCTATGTACAAGCATGTTCTTGTGCCTCTGTGTGGAGGTGCACGTTGGAGCGAGGTGTACGTAGTTTTTTTCTGGTGTGTTGGTGGGGGTAGAACTCAGCCCTGAATAGAGCCCTGATTAGATTGATCCACAGCGCTCTTGTTTACAAGCGGCCTCTTCACATTCGGCACAGTTTAATAGCATGCAGTCCCTGAAGGGTTGTTGCATCCGTGTCCGTTTTGTTCCTCGGGGCAGGGAAAACAAAAGTGCCGGGAAGGGAGAAGGGGGAAAGCAACCTCAGGGGAGCTGTGAAAACGGCACTGGAGCCCTCTACCTCCGGGCTTCCTGCCAAGATAACGTTTCAGCTCACCCACTGATACTTCTTTTATAGGAAACCACAACACAGTCTAGAGTACTACCAGTCTTTATAGGCCAAGATCTACTTCGGTTTCACGTAGTCAACATGAGATTCAGTGGCTTTGTAGATGGTATATTTGAGCAAATGAGGGCAGAAACCACAAATGAACCTAACACACTCCCCCGGAGCCGTAAGTGGTCTAATTTTAATTTCAGGGCCTCCTCAAAATAAAGCTAGTTTCTGCTGAAGAGAGCTGTGCCACTGTCTTCATCACGCACTCCTACAATAGGATACAGCTCACACAGGTCCCTCAATAAATCCCAGGCTGACACAAAAGCTGTCAGTGGACTGCTGCTGAATAGATTAATAAGATTTCCATAATTAGACAGGCCCCTGACAATAGGATCCTTCAGGCTTTGTCTCAGAGCCAACTGGATTGTCCGAGCCGCGCACGTCTGCTGGACGGCCGTCCGCCACAATGGCCGCACGGACAGTAAGGCGGTCGGCAGAAGAACATCTGTCTCTCCTGGGGCCGAGAACACACACACACACACACACACACACAGTTGGAAGTTTAATGTGCATGCACACAACGTTCATATCAACCTCCTCGCAGCCAAGTAAGGCCATCAGTCAATAGAGAAGCAGCCTCATCACATATTTATGTATACTTAACTTGGTCATCACGACTGATTGCTGTTCACCAGAAATTCAACAATGCGGCTTATAAATGATAAAAATATATTAAATATCTTCCGAGCCCTTTGTGAATGGATCACGGAGCAGCTTTACTGACATTAACAACAGCTTCCAAAATAATTGAATGAGGACAGGATATGCATTTTCAAATATACTGATGTGCTTGTCCATTTTTCAAAAATGTGTTTTTAATCCTCCTCTGATGTGAGTAGGAAAGACTTGATGGGGGTGTGGCAGGAACGGGACATGCCGCAGCTGAAAAATGTAGTAAAAGCAAAATGAAAACTTGCATCTGGACTACAATATTCACAAACGATATTAGCAGTATGTTTTTTGCTTTATAAGTTTAAATGCAATCTGTTATCATCCTGCAACGTATATTGACGTTAATCTAATGATTGCACTGCTACCCACAGCATGTCCACATTGTCCTGATTTCCTGCTTCTAATCTTAGCTTTCTTGCTGCCCCTCCAGTGAATTAATCTACATGATGGCTCTGATTTAAGTAGAAGTGTAGATTAGAGCTTGCTCAGTTTATTTTGGAGTGCTACTGCTCTAAAAACCACAATCTAGCAGAAGGCACGATCTAATTACATGGAAATGGCTAAACTGCACTGCAACCCTGCTGTGTTCATCAGGGGTAAATGGCAGCTGATCACTCATCTAACTCACTGTGTACATATAGAGAGAATTATAGAGTGTAATGTACTTTTTTTGAAAAGACTTATAGAAAGTAATTACTCTCCGGTTTCATAGTGAATTGGTTCTTCAGGTATGGGCAGCTGGTCATTACATTGGTCAAGGGGGTAGTGTGAGAGAAGTCCATTCTGTATTAGTGCTACTCTAATGATGGAGTGGACAGCAGTTAGCCCGCCTCACTGAGTCCTCTAATGTTCGCTCGAGTCCGCTTAGAGAGGACGAAGCGCCTGCTGTCCACTCTTTTCCCTCCCTCCATCCCTCCCTCTTCCATCCCTCCCTCCCTGCTGCAGGTTTTATGAGCTCCCCTGGGCTCTCATCCATCTCTGTCACACACAGGCCCCATTATTGGGGCTGCTCACAAACTGGTTGGGCTGCAGATGGGAAGGGCCTGCAGGACATATATGGTTTCTGCAGGCTGGACAAAGACCTGCGAGTCAGACCACAAAAATATGTGGTCATCTGGGTGTGGACAAGACAATGTCTTCAGCATGTTTGTAAAAATACAAGTGGACAGAGTGTGAGAATGTTCCTTTACATCTATCTTGCTGTGGTGGGTGTGTGGGTTGGCTAAAGCTTAAAGAAGTACTTGAACTGGTCTGGCCACTGGGAACTTAAGGCAGTGGATTTGAATATGAAGGACATGATAATCCAATGGCCATCTGGTCTGCTGGTCTCATCTGACTGAATAAATAACGGGCGTAATCTAAAAACACACATGGGGAGGTTTGCAAAGCGGGTAAAGAGAGAGGCCAAAGTTTAGGAGTAAGCTAGAGAGCGGGAGAGCAGCAGCAGAATCACGGGCTGTGGATATTGAGATTTGATTTAAATGGCAATAAGAAGGCTGGCTCCACACACACGCAGACAGCCATGAATAATGAATCATCAGGCGTCCACCGAAGGAAAGGCAGTGGAGAGGCCAGTAATGACGGCTTTTGCCATATTCCTTTTTTACCTCCCTGTTTCTGGCTGGAGTAGTCCTCACCTCAGGGTAAATTGTGACAGTTCAATAATGCCAAGCTATGTGTGGAATGTCAAGCTAATGCCTCAGCAAGAAATAGAGCTAGTCTCCATGAAATATATGATTCTATAACTACTCTTAAATGTGTTCACAGTTAAGTCACTATAAAATGAGCTTGAGAGGGTAGCATGCAAACACTGAAAATCAGCAGACGTTCTATACATTTGGGCAAAAGAGTTGTTTGAAGTAATTGCAGGAGAAATGCCAGTTGAATATCATACAGGTAAATAAGAGCTTTGCACGAGTGGGCATGGAGCGAAAACAATTCATGGGATGTAATCTCTCTTTTCGACTGCCCTCTCTCCTGTTGGCTCTGCGATGTGCTCGGTGCGTAGCAGCCATGATCAATCAGGCCTCGGCCAATGCTGAAGTCAGCCAGAGGAACAGACATTCCACTTTCCCAGTGTTCCATGGGAGACTGTGCTGATGAATAGCACACTATGCTGCAATTCCAAACCCAGCCTCCCCCCTCTCTCTCTTTCTTTCTTTTTTCTCACTCTCTCCACACCACTGTCCACACACACACACACACACACACACACACACACACACACAAGCCCTCCTTCCCCCTCCCTCCATCCCACACTCCCTCCCTCTGTCCAGCCGGCCACTGGGCTTTTGGAGCTCTGGTGTACCGTGGGTGGGTGGATTGGTGGGTGGTAGGTGGGGGTGCAGGGCGGAGAGAGCAGGCATTCAGAGCAACATGCACGGGGAGATAACAATAGCTCCTCTGGGAGACCTGCAGATGTTAGCAGTACAGGGAATAGTAGTGGGATCTTATCGCTACTCCAATACAAGCTGGGAAACTGCAAAACAACACATCCAACCTACCGATCTGCTTTCACTCTTTTTCTTTCTGCAGCTTTCTCTTTCGTCCTCCACCTCTTCTTTACTTTCCTCTCACTTTGGAAAATTTGAGCCCCCTCTGCTCACATGCATGATGGTAACAGAGAAAAAGACTCTTCTTTTCAGACAAAAGAAAGACTATTTCTTGTCAGTGGCTACTTGGAGAGAAGGGGCTCAGCCAATGTGTCACTGTGCACAGGATAGAGGGAAAAACAGTCAGAGAAGAGTGTCTGAACTTTGCACTCTATGGTTTAGTTTTATTTTTGGTTGTTGTTCTGTCTTACAACCCTAAAATAATTTCTGTTTCTTCCCGTTCTCGCTTCATGGTTCACACTCAGTATAATTGTTCTTTTTGTACGGCTATGGTTATAGTCTCTCTCCTCATCCCTGCACTCATTTTGAGTGTAATTCATTTGCCAAAAAAAGACAAAACACACAAAAAAACACAAAAAAAGATGACATTTCACTTTTAGCATTTAAAAAAAAAATTATAGATGTTGCAATAATATTGTTATCATACATTCTTTTGGCCACAATAACCGTGCAGTGGTGGTGACAGCCCTTGTATGCAGTAGTCCAAACAGTTTGTCTTGTACTGTGTGAGAAATAAACAGCGTTGAAGCATAGTGAAACAGACCTCGAAACCACACTTTAAGCACTTAAAAATAAAAATAAAAAATAGCTAAAAGAAGTCTTCATAAATCATAAACAATTTGTATACTGAGTCTGCAGTGTCTGAGTTCTTGCAGAGTGTCAGGCTCAAAACTTAAAGATTAATATTGAGCCATTTCACTACGTGACCTATAATTAACATGACATTTATATATTGGCCCCCTTTGATGCATTTTGCATTGATGTAAATGCTAAATGTGAGAATTATTATGCTCATCGGTTAACGCAAATAGAAGGAGAAAGAAAAACAACTATTTTCCAGTAAAAACCCAAATGGATTCCTATTGTAACCACAAAGCTTTATAGTTCTTTAAGATATAATCACTCCTACACCACCATTTTAGACCACCATCCTATTTTCTGACATGACTGTAATTACACCATAATTCTAACCTGGTTTCTGTGTTTGTTTCTTTCATCAGGCCTGTTAAAGATGCACTGGAACCCAGAGCATGCCCAGTCTCTGAGCCAGTGGCCTGAGCAGCACCTGGACGTCTCCTCCACCACCTCCTCTCCGGCCCACAAGTCGGAATTCTACGCTGGCCGAAGCCGCAGCTCCTACAACTACGCCTGGGCCAATGATGACATCTCTGCTCTGACTGCCTCCAACCTGTTGAAGCGTTATGCAGAGAAGTATGCCGGTGTATTAGACTCACCGTATGACCGGCCACCTACAGTGGGCACTTACCCAGAGCCGGGGGCCTTTGGGGCTCTCAACGGCCAGAAGACTGAGCTAGAGCCCTGGCCACTGACGCACAGCACTGATGCCTCCTATTCCCTGGTGCCCCCTGGAGGCCATGACAGCCTCTCAGGTTCAAAGGCTGTAGCCACATCTGCAGGCCCTCCGGGGGTTAGTAGTGTGTCTGTAGTGAACAGTAATCTTTCAGACTCTGGCTACAGTGGCAGCAGCTCCTGCAGTGGCTCCAACGAGTACCCTTCTAGCTACAATGGCACCTATCTTTCCTCAGGGTACTGTCCCCAACCCAGTGCAGCACTTCCCCCTGCCTCTCTCCACACTCTCCAGTCCACCCCCACTCTGGTGGCCAGCTACAGCCCTACCACACCTGTTTATAACTACCCCCCTAGCACATACCCTCCCCAGACCAGCCTTGCCCCCAGCTACAGTCACCCCTCTGCAACTTACCTGCCCTCAGGTCTACCAGCCCCTACTCCCATACCCTCAAGACCCACAGTGGTAGGAGGCAGCTATAGTTATCAGAGCACCAACCTAGGGACACCTGAGACTGGAGGGACCTTAAAACGAAAAGCATTTGAGATGAGTGTAGAAGATGATGAGAGTGGGGATGGGTCTCGTTACAGGAAATATAGCTATGACCCCTTGAAGGCCGGGGGAAACTCACCCTACAGTGTGAATGACAAAACAGAGTGCCGGGGTAACGGCTTCAGCAGTTCAGGCAGCACAGACCCTCAAACCTTTAAGTCCACTAAGCCCTCCTCCCAGCCACTGGTGTCTCCTCAGTATGGGGCAGCAGGAGAGTACAGCCCTCCAGCAGGCATGACGGGGGAGAATGGCGCAGCAGAGCAGGGTTTCATCCAACAGCAGCAGCACCGCTCCCAAGCCCACAAGCGCCCTCCATTGTGCCCTCAGACCATTGAGACTATGAAGAGCCCAGACCCCAGACTGTTGGACCTTGTCAATGGGGAGTTACTGGACTGCAGCCCAGCACTGGGTTGGGGTGAGCTGGCCGGGCTTACTCACGTCAAGACTGCCCTGGAGGAGGACATTCTGTGGCCCGTGTTGAGGCCCAGTCCAGTGGTGCAGCCACCAAGAACCGTCCTGCTGTTTGGTCCCCGGGGAGGGGGTAAGACGACGTTGACTCGTTCTTTGGCTTCACAGATGGGGGCTTCTTTCTACCGGGTCAGTGGTGCCATGCTGGCCTCTAAAGGGAAGGCTGAGGCAGAGCACATTCTGGGGTCTCTTTTGCAAGTGGCAGGAGCACGGCAGCCATCAGTGGTGCTCCTCAGCCAAGTGGAGGCCATGGAAGAGGAAGGGCTGAGGCAGACACTGCTGACCACCCTGGAGAAAGCCCAGGTGGGGACCACAGGTCTGGTGATTCTTGTATGTGCCACTGGCAGGCCAGATCTGCTGCAAGACGCAGTTCACCGGAGCTTTGCCAAGCGGTATCACGTTGGCCTGCCAGATGTGGGTATGCGCAGGCAGGTGCTGCTGCAGGCGCTGTCGCCCCAGGGCTGCAGCCTGAGCGACAGGGAGCTGAACGCCGTGCTACAGCGCACAGAGGGCTTCTCAGTGTGGGAGCTGCTTCAGATCAGCCAGCAGGCACTCTCCTCAGCATCCTCCCCCACTGGGGCCATGCATGGCCTCCCCACCTCCTCCAAACTCCCAGCCTTCACAGACTTTGAGAATGCCTTCTGCAAGGTGCGCCCACACACCACCACAAAAGAACTGGACACTTGTATAGAGTGGAGCAAGATGTATAACCACTGAGAAAGCAGCCAGTCACTGTACTCGGACTGCATTATGACCCTGTCTTTGCTTTGAGATGGCAAGCCTTGGGAATGTTTTGTTGTTGTTTTTTTTTTTTGTTATGTCAGATTATGCAGCCAAAAGAGTGAGAGAAGCTCAACGATACGGCAGAGTTGTTTTACTGGCAGAAGCATGCCATGGTGTGCTGTTTTTGTTTCCGTATGAATATCCGCAATATTTTATTTTTCCCAAAGAAAAGAAAGATGAATAGGCTTTGTTGACTGGGGTAGTGTATTAGTCTTTTGGCCGATGGGAAAATCAGATTATATACTATTTGGATACTCTCAGAGATCCTGATTAGCCTTGGTCCAGGACAAAATCAATTATTTGTTGCTAGGTGACGTGGTCCAAGATTATGGATAATCAGGGTTTGAAAAATCCCCCCCTTTGACTGCTACTCTCAGGATCCTATTTATTGCCAGTCTACTTCCATGTTATCCTAATGTTGATTTAGTCATTGGATTGTCACTAATTATTCAGTACGAAGGGCTTGGGATCAGCAACATTTCAGCAAACCACAGTTTTTGACCAAAAACACGTCAAACCAAATGCATAATCAGCAGCGTTGTGATATTTCTCGAAAAAAAGAAGACTGGTTCTCAAAAAATCACAATAAATTAGTTCTTCTTGATAGCTTCTCACCAAATCAAAACAGTTTATCGTCCTTGCTGTTAAAAAAAGACTTTTATTAAATCCAAACATGCTGCTGTCCTTCACAGGAGTTCAGTAGTTAACCCTGCAGTTACACTCAACATGTTTGGTTGTAGAAATACTTCACATATATTTCTCACTTAACTCACAATAGTATTATTGGTACAATTCACGGACAACTTATGTTATTATTTCTGGGTTGTTGTCTTTAACTTCAATACTCATTTGTTTTCCGATCACACATTCCTCATTGTCTGCAGTTTTCCTGAGAATCCCACGTATCGAACAAAAGGGTACCCACCTGCACACCCAGCGTCTCTGTTTTCTATTTCACTTACTCCTTTTGTTTTCTTAGTATGTAGTCTTGTTTGAAATGCTCAGGAAGAATTTCTTTACCTCAGAAATATGAAATTAAAGAATGTATGTAATCTTAGGGTCTTAGTAGAGAGCGACGCGGAGCGAGATAAAGGAGCGAGGAGAAACCTGACAGTCTTGTAACACCCACTACAGCTGGGCTTTTACCTCGGGAGAGAAACTTGAATATGCTACAAAGAGTAACATTGAATGTAATTCAGGTATTTCAAAGGATATTTGATGCCATAAATCCATGTATTATTATATATGAATATATAAATACATTTTCTTTTCTGTTCTTTTACCCTTGATTTTTATTGTAGTTTATGGTGGAGTGATGATTGTCTTCAAGAAATGCTATGTAGAATACAGAAAATATTCCTTTTTTTGTTGGACAAACTGCTCTGTGTCATTTAGTGTTTACATATCCTGTATATGCATGTCTGCAAAGTATCATTTTGGAAAAAAATGTAAATATAACGCACACAATCATACATGTGCACTCACAGTGAACATCTGAGCACAAAACACCATCCAAAAAGACAAAGCAAACAGAAACATAGATGCAAATAAAGTTTGTCGTTGTATGTAGCTTTCAGCAAATCCCAAAGTCTAAAAATTTACAATTAGTGTGTACATATTGTGGATGAACCCAACATGTAGACAATCCAGACAAGTCTCTTCGTCCTTTTCCACCAGTCCTACAGCTCTGTTTTAACAAGCTGGAAAAACCCGGTCACTGGACTGCAGGTACAGAGGTCGTACGTCTTAGACTGTTGCCATGGTCCTGAGGAGGTATACACAGAATGATGTAATATTTCCTACCGCCCTTTCCTCCCCCTGTCTCTCCCTCCCTCTGTCCTTCATCATTATTTTTCTCTTTTTCTCTCTCCCCAGTGCAATCTCATTAGATTGGATTGCCCCCTGGCCACGAGCCCCAGTGGCCATGTGGCGTTGTATCCTCTCCCCACCCACCCCCCTTCCCCCGTCCCCTTATACCGATTCCTGTGTGGAGTGTGTGGAAGTGGTCTGATTGATGTCCAGCAACCCTATATCACAGTGCAGCCGTCCCTCTCCAGCTGGTGGCTTCAGTCATGCCATACAGCCAGATCAATCAGAGTGACCCCCGCTGTGCATACTGATCACTGTCTCAGAAAACACATTTACAAATTACAGACCAGCCCCTGCCTCAAGCGGCACAGTTTAGATAATGCTTGCGATTATTCACAGGTAATCACAGAAACGAAATAATAACGGTGGCTTAGAGGTGCAAATAGATACAATATTTTGATTTATGGCTCCCGCTACTCCCAACAGTTTGTCCAACAAAACAAGCTTTTATTTTTTACATGTTTTAATCTGTTATCGCGGTAACTTTGTTCTTGGTTATTGTACATTTTCTGTAACCATTTCTACCTCATTTTTGCGGCATATTGTACATGAAAGTATTTATTTCATGTCTTTTTTGATGTCTGTTTTAAAAATGATAATAATGTTCTTGAACTGTAATGGTCTACCTCAGAAAAGACTGTATTTTAAGAGAAGAGTATCACACAATATTAAACAGAATTTGTCAATATTGCATTGCGGTTATTTCTTTGTTTTTTTGTCTCTGGTTTTAGCAGTCAAGGGACTGTCATTGACCATCGTTGTCTCAGCATCTGTAGCCTGGTTTGACCCGAATGTTAAGGTCAACGCAGTTACTTAAACTAATTGCTAATTCGTTTAACGTAGAAACACACGAGACTACATCACAAGGTTTTGGATTTGTTCATTAGCTTGAATTGACTTCAGACAGTAGGCTGTAAAGTCAGCAGGTGATGTCAGTATTAAAGAAAGAAACAGGTACACAGAGGGTTCACGTGAAGGTGTGATGTTGTTTGATTTGAAACAATTACTTTTTCAGTTATTGAGGCTGTGTCTCGCGAATGTGTATCAGTGAGGTGAAAGATTAGGATGAAAGGACAGCTGTGTGCGTATTAAAGATAAAAACAAAGACGGAGAGTACTGTATGTGTTTTGTGTGTCTACATGCACATAAGTTTGCTGGCCTGCGTGTGTGTGTGTGTTTATCGGTGTGTTGCAGTGTCCAGAACAGCAACAGAAGCAGCACACTCCTGAGGCTCCAGGCCTAGCACCAGAGCACAGAGGTCCTTCATATCTGTCACTGTCTGTAAACAACAGCTCGTCCCAGCGGCCTGCCCTGTGCTATTTCTGGCCTTTCCTGACATATTTCAAAGAATCAAAACTAACTGAACGAAGAAGTAAATCTGAGAAACTCTGCGCGAGCAAGTGAAAGTTTAGTCAAAGTCTGAAACAGGATGTATTACTCCACAGTTATGGATAGTGGTGTCAAAGCTGCGCTCAAAACATCTGTGACTGAATCCCAGTAGAACAGTGGTGCTGGCGGTGTTGATGACAGAGTAATTAATTGTCTAATAATGATGCATAGCTCTGTTATAAGCACAACCTTGTGCAGCGGCTGCCCTTCATCCTCTGATGAAGGATAATCGTTTCTGCAGCTGTTTAAAAATTATTTCCTAGATTTTCCTGTCACAAACTCAATAACATAATCCACAGAACAACATAACCTTGCAAAGGTAGAATACACCATGTGGAAATGTGACATTAGTATATGCGGAGACGCTTATTTATAACTTGCATACTAAGTTCTGACATGAAGTAAAATATTTCGCAGTGGACACACCAGATAAAGTTTCATGTTTTTAAACAGTCACAAATAAAATTGTGAAGGCTTTACCTCCACACTGTGATGGTATTGCTGGATTGGCTGGAGTGGCGAGAAGACACTGAAACAGTAGCTCCTGCCTTCTATCTATACATGCTAACATATTCGGACTTCCTGTGAGTCATTTTCCATCCAGTAAGCAACTGAAAACCAGTTTGTCCTTTTTGTCCTGACTGATTTCTGTCCTCCAGGAAGTCAATCATTTTCTTCTCCCTGCTGATTGGAGGTAATTAGGCGAGCAGAGTTTGTAATTGGATAATAAAAGATGCTAATGAGCTGCTGTCCTATTTACTCATACTTAGGCAGTGAATAGCAGAACACAGCCCCGCCATACTTTTCCTCACTGCATTACAGCTTTAATAAAAAGTGATATTAAGAGTGCATTTCACAATAATTAAAAGATATACATGTTAATTATCAGAATAGTTACCTCGATATACAACGCTGGGTTGATAATTAGTTAAGGGTATGGGAATAATTAGTGTTCTAATGCATTTTATATAATTTGATGATGTGGGTAAGTTTTTTACATTGTTATGATGGAGGGATTCAAGATCACTTTGTTTGTTCAGTATTTATGTTTGGTTTTGCACTGATGTCACTCAAATATCACATTTTTACAGTATTCATGTAGATCTTCTTCATGTGCTTTATTCAGAGGTTCCTTCACACAAACTTTAAAGTTATTTATGGTAACAACCTTCATAAAAGAAGAAAAGGTCATTCTCTGAATCTCATTTCACACGGACACAGTCCTCCTCCCTACCTTTACCGTGCTGCTGGCCTTCCATTGTCCGGGCCTTGATACTGACAAGGTTGACATCAGAGGAGAGCTCTGACACTGGGTGAGTTAGGGCTGCCAGCTGTTAGCAATCAAGTCTATTTTGAAGTCAGGGACACATGGACCCCCAGGGCCAAAGCAGCAACCAGCTCAACCCCTCAACTCCCCCCCCCCAACCAAGCCTACAACCTCCGAGCCCCCTGGTACCACAGATACCCAGCACAGCTGTATTGGTTCCAGATGTTGCAAAGCTGCAGTAAGGGCCCTTTACCTAAGAGGACCCTGAAAATGATGACAGACCTGCAGAGTCGTAGTGCAACAAACAATAATAACCCAAACATTGAGCTAAAGGATGTTTCAACACCTAACCTGCAACCAGCAGACACCTGAAAAGCTGACAAAGTTGAATCCATCAAGTTCTAAATACTCCTTAAATGTCTTTAATTGAAAGTTTATACTTAATAGTCTCAAACTCGTGTCTATGGAGCTGTATGCTGTGACAGAGAAAGCACCATCACAGCACAGGATCAGTGTCGTTTAACATTAGATATTGGCTCTTTCCTGGACGGCGGTAGCTGTCATCACAAATATTGCCCTGAATACTAAAGAGTCTAATCTTCATGGTAACAGGGACTGAGTCTGACAAATCTGTTCAGTTCTGTACAAGGTAGAAAGACCTAAGGAGAGCACGCAGAAAAGATGAATCACAGTCATCAGATGAAGTCTGCGGCTTCAGGCCAGATAAATAAGATCAAGAGATCAAATGAGGGGGAAAATGGCACAATGGAAACTGTTCAGGTTCTTTGTAAGGAAATGATCAAATCTTTGCAGCTGCATTGTTTCTGTGTTGGACAGGTCAGTCACAATTCTCAGGAAATTGAGTTTGACAAGTGGAATGTCCTGGTAAAATATCTTGGCCTGCCCCCTCTCACATGACTAAAGTGTGATCACTGAATAAATAAACATTAAATAGGTTTATAAGAGAATAAACAGACTGCTGCTGAAGACCAACAGAAACAGAAATGTCCCTGATAGCAGAAATGTCATTGATAGAAACACATGAAAGAGTTAACATGAAATTCTTCTACAAGATTAAATTTACTTCATGTTGGGTAGTCTGCAGATGATCATGAGAGATCTTAGTATGATGGCACCTAATTTCAAACAGACTATTGAACATACTGAGGCATACTTATACTATACTATACTTCCCCCATGTGGCCAATATAAGTAACTGCAAACCCAAACTGTCCAGATTGTGACATGACGTTCAGATTATACAAATAAGGCTACAATCAGTTGATATTTTTGAGGTGTTTATTTTGAGGCAGTTCCTGTGCAAATATATGACTAGACTCAGCCTGGAGATGTGGAGCATTCACTAATGGGAAACAGTTTTGGGAATG
Source organism: Sciaenops ocellatus (assembly GCA_033000465.1). Taxonomy (NCBI): domain Eukaryota; kingdom Metazoa; phylum Chordata; class Actinopteri; family Sciaenidae; genus Sciaenops; species Sciaenops ocellatus. The sequence continues at coordinate 15,224,896 of CP136883.1, read as the reverse complement.
GGAAACTAGTTAATGGGTTTTAAATTTACCAAGTGCAATATGACAGTAAAACAAAGTGTCACACATTTACAAAATTATAAAACACAGCACACAGTTTTAAAATGAATAAATAAATAAACAAAATAATTTTATTAAATAATAAATACAAATAGAACAATATGCCAGCTGCAAAACCTTTGACAGCAAAGCACCAACTGAACAGTTACGTGTAAAAATGACCCGTGGTGGCTCCTTATGGTAAGTTTTATTCATCTCTATATTCATCGCATGGAAAGGAAATAATAAAACATGTGATTTAATATGAGGTACGAACCTACAGTACATGATTATTAGTATAGGTTAAGGTCATAATTATTGTTTGTGTGTACATGTGAGTTCATACCGCATACAGCATATAATAAACATACACTATGAATATGTCAGTGTATATGAAGGAACAGAGTGAATTTGCATGTCACCATATATAATGCACATATGTGGAATAATTAGTAATTATTTTCAGTAGGTATGTGATCCTGTGGGCAAACTATTTTCATATATATTAACATATATTTGGCTGCTTGATTGTGACTGCACGCTCCTATTTTATTTATATCTCAAATTTCAACATAATATAATAAGAACATAATAAATGTGTTGTATGTTCAAACAGTTAAAGATGTGATGTGGTGACTGCTGTACATACATGACATATCTCATGTATATATTTTCTTATGTATGTTTTGTCCAGACACATATACATACTATACATAAAAACCTTATTTCAGTATTTAACATACAACATAAAGGTGTTGAGTGACAGTGGTGTAAGATAGTGAAAGATTGGCATTAACATGAGGTAAACATTTCAGGTAGAATGAAAAAAAGTGGACCAGGTTTACTTGCTGCAGCTGCAGCAATCCTCTATGCAAATCCATAGTTATAGACATATACATAGGTTTGGTCACTGCTGTCCTTACATACAGCATTTTGTAAGCAGAGCAGCTGTAGAAGTTTAGCTCACATCCAGGTCCTTCGTTTAAATAAAAGTACAAATACCACTTCATATAATAACTCCATCCCAAGCAAAGTCATGTCAGCGTCATAGTATTATATCCTGTACTATATGATGAAATAATGTGTGAGCGGATACATTTTAATGACTTAATACACAGTGGGATAGTACTGAACTGTCCCACGTGTGATTAGTAAATAATGTGTAGCAATAAAATACATGCAGTCAAGTGAAAAGTACAACATTTAGTACAGTAGACAAAGAAGAAAAAGAAAAAGAAAAAAACTTAAAGTACCTCAAACTGTACTTAAAAACATTTACTTAGTTTCATTTAAACTTGTTCAACATCATCAAACATCAGTTTCAGGTTTTATAAAAATGAAAGTAGGAGCTGGAGCTCCTGCTTTCATTTTTTCATTTTTGAGCCAAAACGGCCCCTTATGCCAGCAGTAAAAACAACTATGATCTACAACTATGGTGTCCATATTTAGACTACATCTACATGCACAGCTATTAATAATAATTAAAAAACAAAACAAAAAACATCAGCTATCAACAATAAAACAGAAAGGTGTAATCTTAAGGATTAATGGATCATGTAGGCCTGGTGATTTTTCGACAGTGGGTGCCGTTGGGAAGAAGTCTGCCTTGAAGGCACTGCCATCTGCAGATATGGTATCATGTGTCTCAGTAAAGACTTACTGGAAGTTACAGCATCTGGTGAAATGACTCAACATTACTCCGCCTACGAATCGTTCACTGGAAGTTTACCAAGCCTACTGCTAGTTGTAGTTTCTGTTTTAAAGGCGGCAGATCAATTGCCAGAAAAAACAAAGTATTTATAACCTGTTGGTGATCAGTGGTTTCATTCTTGTAATATAAAACGCAGCAGAGCGACTTCTTATAGGATTATGTAATCTTTAATGACAAACACACTGAAGACAGGAGGACAGATAAGGTGCTCTTTTCAAAACACAGTCTACTGTGGACTATTCTGCCCCTTCGTGGCTGCATGCACATTTTCTGTGCGACACATTGCTTAATTGCAGCCCTGATGTGACTGCACGTCTCAGTCGTGTGTGAACTTGAACGTGAGGACAGGAAATAAAGCGCGATCCTCCATTCGTGGCACATTTGTGCGTAACAGGGAAGTAGAAAGCCTAACCTACTTTCTACGTTGTTAAAAGTTGTCTGTGCGTCTTGTGTGAGCTGCTTGGCACTCAAAGTGAATTTCTCCTCGGTTAAAACGACGGACGGTAATTATTCGTCTTTTTTTAATAAGAGACATTAACATTATACTGAGTCATGGAGGCAGGAAATGTGCAGTAGGATCTTCGGAGTACTTATGAGACAGAGGAGGAGGAAGAGGCGACGGACCGGAGCGTTTTTCAATCCTTAGAAATCTATATTTAACAGAAGGTAAGTGTTATTTGTTTGTTTATGTCTCTATTAAACACTATAACCCTGTTCAGGTTATGTTTTGTTGTGAGGAAACAGTATGCAAATAAGTGAGGTTGTCTATCTCATGTTTTGGTCACAAAAAAAAGAAAAAAAAAAAAAGAAAAAAGGATGTAAGCTATGTCGGCCTTATATCCTTCTACAGCTAAGCAGACATTAAAAGTGGTTTTGTTCAGTCTTTTTCAGTTTGACTAACTAAAAACTAAGGCTCCACCCTAACATTGTGTTTCACATAATGTGGAACAGTGAATTATGTAATCATCAGGTCAGTAAGAAGATTGTTTTTATCAACACACACTGTGCCACCCAAAGGTACTTTTGTTTCATCATCACTGTAGATAGTGACCCTGTAATCCTTAATGCTGTTCATGTGACATTAAAATTGAATATTTATAGACTTGATTAGATTTTAACATTGCTCATGTCTCATATCATATACCATGTAATAATAAGGCCCATCATATTTTAGGCTAATGCAGCTGTTTACACTGCAGTTTCTACTTTTTCATCCAGTATTTATGCTGATGACATTATTTGTAAACTTAAGTGTGACCTTGCAACTAACTTTAAGACAGTGGTTAGTGATATTCATCCTGCAAGCCCAGACTAGTAATGCTGAGGACATGCTGAGACAAAGGTGTGTACTGTAAGTTATGTTTTTATTCTGCTGAATCCGAGTGATGAAATCCAGATTTCACTTATACGTGTAGTTGTGCAGCTCTGTTGGAGTCATGATACACCTCAGTAAGAGCAGAAGCTGCTTCCAGGGCATGAGAGTGTTGATACATGAAAATATAAAACAATCTTTTGGCTACAGAAGTGAGTTATGGAGACCAGAATCTGATATGAAAATGATTCATGTGACAAAAAACTTTCTGTTCAATAATATTGAGTTGAGTTGAGCAGCTGTTTTCCATTTTATTTCCTCACCACTACCATCTGTACCTGATGAAAAGAAAGGGGGCTTTACCTTTCAGATCAAATCAGATGATATCAATTCAATGGCATGAATGAGAGACAGATGATAGAATTCAAATAACACATATGACATATATGTTCATGAAAATCTACAATATGAGAGACATACTGTATCTACACTGAAAACAAGGAAACAACATGATAATTCTGCTATCAGAGGTTTTCCTATTTGTTTTCCTCCCCTGTTGCCCTTCTGTGGCATTTCCTACCTTAGTCCTGTTAAAGTTTTAGAAAGTTTGTATCTGACTTGAGGGTCTAAAGTTAGAAGGCTGTAGAGGTTGTAAATTTTTTCATTTTGGGCTATGACTGACATGACTGACATGACTTGAGGCATGCTCACACTGCCAACAGAGCACAAAATTTAGGGAAGTTCAGTTTCATTTATCTGATGTAAGGATTTTTGGGTATTAGACTTGTAAGATTTGGTCTGCGAGTTCAGTAAATTGGTGCTGTCTGGGAGGAAGTAACTCAGTTTGCAATGAGAGCACAGTCTGTTTGCACCCAGGTTCATTTTCAAGGTTTTGGATGTGTTCGCTGCAGGCTGCTGGAGCCAAATAAGAATTGGGTTTGTGTTGTGGGTCACTGCTCCTTGATGATCTTGGGAATTTTAGAAGGTTTAAAGGCATTTCTGAATGGTAATTTTTAGGAATTGACCTGACAGGGTGTGCTTTCCAGGACATCAACTAAGTACTCATTCAATAATATATATTAACAAATGAGGTAGCACAAAGTTTTCTTTCTAAGTTAAGAATTCAAATTCCCCCACATTGATTTCTGAGAATGCCAGTGAAAAATGGCCAGTACTGGTTTGACTTCCCATTGTGCAGTGACATCAGCCGACACCTGATGTGTGGTTTTCTACACCTCAACAGATTTTATCATATATCATGATATAAACAGAATGTCTTCTAAATATCATGGGTTTCCATATCACTCATGCATTTTATCAGAAGATACAGCAGTGTGTATCTGTTTGTTTCCACTTTATTCTTTGTATGAAGAGTCTGCTGAAGATGTAGGGTCACCTTTGTTACTCAAATTGAAGTCCTATTTAGAATACAAAATTTCTTTTCCAAGAGAACTGGCCAATATTGCAGCAAGACAGCATTTCAAACAGCAAACACTCAAACAGTAAAAACAAGCATCAGTATCAACTCACAGAGGAAATGGATCTGGTTGAGGAAGCAATTACAAATTACAATTAAATTAGCCACAAAACTCTTCACTACATTTTAAAATGCTTCGATTGGAATCAGTCTATATGCAAAACTGTCTGCAAGTGGATCTTGTTTGCCCATTTCAGTGCAACTCTAAACTGATATTCAGAAAATTCAGTGTTTGTTCCTGATTTGATATTTTCTTACTCGTTGATCCCGGCTTAAACCAGAAGTCGTTCTGGTCCGCCATCTTCCTGACTGCCTCAAAGGTCTTATTTCTGCTCTGAGGATCGAGGAGGTAACTCTGAGGCGATGCGAGCGAGGATACACGAGAGCAGTCTTCAGAAGTCTTTTACCTGCCAACACGCCCCATTATCGCATATCAGTTAGACACTGCAGCTGACCTGATATATCACAACATCACTGGAGTTTCATTCCAGAGTGAAGAATAATTACACTCGAGCATCACTTCCAAGATTTATTTTTGATTTACTTTCTGATTCAGGATGGAGTTAAAAATATTTGTTTACTGTTGCTTAACAACAAAAGGACTAAAAACATCCATCCATTATCTGTAACCACTTATCCTCACTAGGGTAGGACTAAAAACAACTTTTTTTTATTCTTCATCATCTCTTATTTCCCCCATTAACTTTTATTATGGATACAATTAAAGTCAGAGAGAGGAGAGCCTGTAAGAAACACTTACATCACTGATCTTCTTTTATATTCAGTCAGGTGTGATGCTGATAACTTCTGAGCATTGGTTTTGATATGAGCATAGCTTACTGTACACAGCCTAATTTAAATTTAACCTGAATCATTCAGCCTAATAAATAACTTGTAGTGTTCAATAAATACAGATATAAATAATGAACACAATTTAAACACATTCTGACAGTAGAAATGATTTTGTAACACAATGCACTGTATAAACACAGATGTAAAGGTATAACATAGCATGATGTTGTCCATTATAAACCACACAAATCCACCATGATTTTTTTCATTTCTGGTTTTGACATTATGCTTATTTTAGACTTAGCTGTAACTGAAGAACCAGGTGGGAGATGGGGAAAGGGAACAAGTGTTACCTCAGTCGACCTTACACTGGAGAAGGAGGAAACTGATTCCCACCAGCGATATTTCTAAAAGGGGGAAAGCCTTCCAGGATTTGTTGTACACCAGGGAGATGTATGCATGTCCTTGACTTATAAGATAAGAGCGGACTTGACAATATTGAGTATTCTATTCTATATTTATATATTCTATATAAATGTATATATTCTATATAAATATAGCATTTTAAAATCTACTTTTTAAAATTAAGTATTTAAAATAAATGTCTTACTACATTACATAGTGTACCCTGGGTTGCTACATTGCTTCTAAAGTGCTACTAAAATTTCTGGCTGCCCACTTTCTGTAGCCAAAAGGAAAGGCCTTTCTGATTTCATCAGAAACCACTTGTCCACAGCTGCACATTATCTCAGGGGGCCAAAACTAGTGCTAAGGTTGCTGTCTCTGTGCCTCTTAGCCGGATGCATCTTGTGACCTGAATGCCTGAATGGGACAGCTGACACAATATTCAGTTACTGTTACTGTTGATCGACTACAACAATGTTTCATTAAATAGCCAATGCCTTGGCCCACGGAGTAGCAGGGTACTCACAGAGTTGCCTCACAATGCAGTGTAATTGCAGATCAAGAGATTCGGAGTCAATGTTTCCATCCATTGTACCCTTTCCTTGCTACAAGAGGCTGCACGACTGCTTTGCTTGTGTCAAACTGACCTGCCAGAATCCTCCTGTGTTGAAGAATCAGAAGTCAAAAGGTGGTGGTTTTGATTTTGGTTATTTTTGGCCTTAGCAAACATACCGCTGCAGCCATAGTGATGCTATGACAAATGGTTATAAGAAAGGAAACAAACAAACATCACACATGGCTATAACCACAACTGAGGCAGGCCTGACTCCAGAGCAACAGATGAAAAAAGTTGTCAGTAAATGAATCCAGCGTCTCGTTCCTTTTCAGCAACAGTTTGCTTTGTGAGTCCAAATAGCATACTGACTGACTAAACATAGCCTCTACAATTTTGCTTTCTTTTCAAGACAAACAGAACATCATACAAACATTATTTGTAAATGAGTTATTCCACTCACAAAATCCATTTGTTTTTTGAGTTTCCCATTGGCTCTGATACATCGTATACTAAATTATGAATTACCAATTAAATAACTCTCCAACTTAAATCACCACAGAAAGTAATGTTTAATGTGGTTAAATCAGAAAAGTCAGTACACCATTCTGCATTGATCTGAATGGATGTGGTTGATTCTTTACTCTATGACATCTCCTTCAGTTCATGAAATCCCTACAGCACCTGAAGGCAGCAGGACTGATATGTTGATAAATCTACAGCCTCTGAGAAGTGCTGTGCCAGCGCACAATGTCGTTACGACGGCCTTTCAGTGTATATACCTTCGTTAAATGAAAATGACACCTCTCTACACATCAGACTGGTCAGTTATTACCCAATACTAGCTTTCTTTTGAGACATTACAAGGGCTCATGATAGCAAACTATCTTTTTAGACATTGTAGTGCAAAACGTGTTGTATAATGTTAATTATGAAACTGTGCAAAATTGTACAAGGTAACATTAGAATTAATGCTAAAGCATTGGTTCAATGTAATCATAGATTGTATCACCCAGGGGAGTAGCACAAAAAAACAGGACAGTGTACAAATGTATTCTCTAGTCTATGGGCCCTGAATACTTCCTCAGCCCTACGCCCACTTACTATTTGATCGAGAATCAAACTCATCTTGCCTTTGGGTGCATATTTGTGGTGATGTGGGTTTATGCCGTGACGGTTTGAACCATTCAAACATTTGCTGAAGTAAGGCCTTTTGTTTGCTCAGCTCTTATTATCATGTTTAACTGTGTGAACAATGAGACCAGTGATATGGCTGAGAGAACATTTATAAATGACCACGCCCATGTCACACAGCCCTTTTGCACATTGTGCTGCTGTATAGATACAAATATGAACCAAAATCTAAAAGACCAATACAAAGTGCATGTGAGTGGCCCACACAGTCCACCACTCAGTCCAAGCAGGCCTGAACTCAGCCCTCCTTTCTGTATACTACTAGCATTGGTTGGCTTATTCATTGGGCAGCTCTTGTGTAGCCACCAAAGCTATTGATTGAATTGTGCAGAGCATTTTGTTGAGGCATAGGTGCAGTGTACCTGACGAGGGAAGCAAACTGCTCTGTGGTTTAATGTGCCCAAACGCTTGTCTCTAAGATTGCAGGGCTGAAGTAAGAAAAAAAATACCACAGCCTGGATTTCTATGTTCACACTGTGGTTTCCAAAAATGTAGATCTGTTTCAAAACAAAATAACAAGTACCAGCATGTGAATTTAGCTCTGATGATCCCGCAGCTAGGTAGAAGGTGGCAGCCACAGAGATAAATAGTTTGTCACTGGAATGTTTGAGGGGCTGGTCTGGCCTGTTTTAGCCATACACATCATAATTGGGCTTCGAGCACTTTAGCTGTCTGCTCTATCTGCTTTTTATCACATTGTGATTGCATTACTGACTCTACTCTGACAGTTTAAACCTTGCTTTACATTCATCAGTCATTTCTGTTTATGTTTATAGTCTTTATGCTAAGCTAAACTAACCAGTTTCTCATCTTCTTTTTCTTCTTCTCAGCAGTATTCTCATTTTACAGATAACGCCTTTACAGAGCCCCCCACCAAATCTTAACTGTGTAACCATAAATAGTCAATTGCTGATGTGTTCCTGACTGAGTTCGGAAATATTCAGTATGTTGTACAAGTTGTTCTTTCTTCCACAGCTGTAACACAGTGGGAATGTTTGCAGTAGCTAAGTAACAACCGCCAAACATGTTGACAAGAGTTGCTGGGTCACACGAGTTGTTCAGTCGCATTTTATAATTAGGCATTGTCCCATTTTTTTCAGTATGATAGTAGACATGGTGCACTATGAGGATTTTCTTTTTCATTAAATTATCGCTTATCTCACCATTCACAAATTAAATTCAAGATAATAAGTAACTATTAAGTAAAGAAAAAACATAAACTGTGAGTAGAATTGAAACAGGAAACCACTCTCAACTTACATGACAGTCAAACTGCAGGGATATATCCAAGCTTTAGGATTCATGAAGGTCAATTGGATGTTCAACGCAAGTGGTGGTAACTGGGAAAATGTTTTACACGTTCAGAAGTATAGGGATTAATGGACTGACCTTCACATTATTATGAAATAGTGGTAAAACCACAGAGCTGTTGGAAGGTTTAACCTTTACATTATGTGCTTCGCCACATGTGGAAAGTTGATAAAGCTTGCAAGATATATTTGCTCGACAACATATTTAAAACATCCATCTGTGTCTCTCCCCAGCAGCGGTGTTTTCCCTAAAACAGTTTTGGACTCTGTTCAAGTTTTCTGACTGTCAACAAATCCTGTGGGGGAAAAAAACAATTGTACTAACAAGTCTAACAAGTCTTGTCTGAGTTTCCAAAACTTGATATAGCTCATTACTCTGTACCATAGATCTCAACTGATCTCCAAAAACGGTTAAAAATACAGAAATAAGCCAGACAGTTTCACTTTTTTTACTCCTTTAACTCCTCAACATTCCTTTAACTTCATACATACAATGTGTATCAGCCCGTACCAGCACTCACTGAAATATTCAGCCCCACATTCTCTAAAGGCTACATCACTCCATCATATAGAAATACTGACCTTTGTTCAATATTTTATTCCCATTTATTTAAAAAACATCCAGACGTATTTGGTATTTTTGGAAACTTGGGGGGCGCTGCTAAAACGTATAATGTAGTTATGTTGGTTTGAACAATGTTTGGCTGCTCTGCACAAGTCTGTACTGACAGTACTGTCCGACAGTGAGATGGTTGAGGTTAAAAATAAAGATTTACATTTTTACGAGGTACGAACGTGATTGGGCGAATGTGAGTGCCACCAAAACGTTAGGGAAGTGGAAAAGTATAGAGAGACTAACTTATGCTTTGTTATGATTTGTAGATAACAAGAAAAATCAGAAATAACACCTGCCTCATTCTTTAATATCAGTGTGGTGTTTGATCAAAACATGTCTTGTTAGGTTCCACTGTAATTTAAAAATGCAGTAAAGTGTAATTTTCATACCTAATGTACTTTCACTCTGACTTGTGTAGCCCTGCTTGACCATGGCCCAGTGGATTCACATGTCCCAGATGATACAGTGCCTGTCTGATGAGACTATCAACAACCTCTATCCCCCCAGCGCCTTCCCCATTGAAGTCAGACATTTTTTGGCTGATTGGATCGAGAGCCAAAGATGGTATGACACAAACACACACACACACACACACACACACACACACACACACACACACACACAAAACAATACATATACACACCTACAAGTGCACACAAACAGTTACACAGATGCTGTATGCTTGCATATACAGTACAGTATACAGTGTATGCATGTGTGTTGTGTTTACATGCACATACTCTATATGCATGTTTGTGTGTATGTGCTCACAGGGATGACTTTGAGATGGAAAACATGGAGCAGGAGGGCCAGTCACGGGCTCTGCTGGAACAAACCATCAGCATGCTGCAAACAGTTGCTCAGCAGAACGCCAGCGTGGTGGACAGGATGAAGCTGATGCAGATCAGCAGGAACATGGTATGGGGACTGTGTCACTCAGTAGCTCCCAGAACAGGATTATGGTTCCTGTCTGAGTCCCTGACAGGTTTCAATAAGACAGTGTCACTCCTGTCTGCTCTTTGCAGTATGCAGTTGAATGCAGTTTCTTCAAGTCACGGTGTAATATTACATGCAGCTGTCAAAAGTCGCAGCAGGTTTGAGTAACAAAGATGGTATTTTCATAAGCCGGAAAATATTGTGTTTCTCATGACTAATGTTTGGCATTTCTGGGGTTGTACAGAGGTTGAGAAGTGCCCACAACTTTCATTAAGTAATTCAGGAAAAGGAAAGTGCTGCATATAAGCTTACCAAAGGAAATAAAAATATCTCTTAGGAATTCAGAACCGCACAAACTTGTTTGTACCTACCGGCTGCAACATAAATGTAGGCAGTTTGCCAGATGTATTATCCTCGACATCAGCTGAATAAACTACTGCATACTCATAGCTCCACTGATGTATTATGGGCCATTCTTTTAGATTTGATGAGACATGTGCTTGCTTTATAGACCATGTTTCAGCGGAACCCCCTCCAGTTTGGAGTGATGGTCAGGGATATCCTCAGGAAGGAGAGGACTCTGCTCAGAACGGTAAGGCCAAATTCCAATTTCGACTTAGGGTTCAGTAAAGTATTTCTGATTCTAAAGATCGTTTGAAACAAATACTGTCTGTCTCACCCTTATAGGTTGGTAATAAATCGTTAGAACCTGGTAAGGCTTGATCTATATCTACATATAGCTGATGAAGGATTGCCTTCTGAAATTAAAAGTAGATGTAATTACAAAAATGTAGGCACACAAGAAAAAGGAATAACCTTAAAAAAACAAACAAACAAAAAAAAAACCTTATACCAAAGCACTATAATAGTAGTTTAGTACTTTTTAAATTTCAGACCTTTTGGGGGGGGGGTGTTAATTTATTAACCCTTTTAATTTCCAGTATGTTTTCCTCCTGCAAAAGTTATAATAATAACAACAACTACAACAACAACAACAGCAACGACAATAATAATAATAATAATAATAATAATAATAATAGTAATAACTTCATTTATGTAGCACTTTTAAAAACAGAGTTTATAAAGTGCTTTGACAGCCAGGCACAAACAAGATACGCCAAAATAGCAGCAGAAGCACGATAAAATAAAATTTTAGAACATGGTAATGGAAAAAGACATTTAAAAGACGAGACAATTGAGACAACACAGTTGGGTGTGAGCCCAAATTTGTGTCAAAATATGTAGTCATAAAACACAGACATGATATATACAAATTTTTGAGGACATCATTAATAATCTTCTGGTAATGAAATGTCCATAAAACTCCTTAGAAATCAGAAAATGATTCTTCTTTTAACTCCAGAACTTGTCTAAGAATCATCATGTTTTTAAGTTTTCTTCAGTATCAAAGTAATCTGGTGACAGTTGTCTGTACATTTAAAGGTACACTACAAAGATGAACTAACAGATTCCATGGCAGGATTGTACTTCTAAGAAATGTGACAAGTTCTGCTCCTTGCATCCCACAAGTGTATTAAGTTCTGTTTCATGTCCGTAGCCCACTCAGATGCCCAACCCTCCTCAGTACCAACAGTATCCGAATAGCGAGTCCTCCTTCCCCAACATGCAGGATGTAGATCACCTGGTTCTGAAGGTGCTGGAAGCCCAAGAAAACCGACAAAAGAGGCACCAGCTACAAGAAGAACTCAACTGGGAGAGGGATAAGTACGAGGGTTTACAAGGTGAGAGACACAAACACAAGGTAAACACATTACGCATTCCAGTAACACCCTCCTTTATACCTAAACAGCCACACTGCAGTACCAAGCACCAATAAGCTCTACTGATGTAACTGGAGCTTACTCATTCATGTTTTCATTTTATTTTCAGTTTAGTTTTGAATGAGAATAGTTTTTAGCTTTTTTACCCTTTTTATTTTTATTCTTTTTATTTCTCTCAGTTACTCCTTATTAAAAAACTTCGGGGAAACAGTTCGGGGAAAGAAAATGTATTTATAGACAAGTGGGGGAGAGGAGGATGTTAGCACAGCTGACACACCTCAGAAACAACTCCTCTCAACCCCTGCACAATATGGAGGCCTTCCAGATTCTTTAGCAACAGGCTGCTACTCCCACCATGTAAGAAGGAGCGCTGCTGTGGCACTGTTAAATTACTCAATTACTTTGTGTTATACCTGTGTTACTTATATTTACTGTTATATGTATATATATATATATATATATATATATATATATATATATATATATATATATATATATATATATGTACAATATGTATATGATACAAATAATCCAACATGCACATCTGTATACTTGAATGTATACATACGTTGTTCATTCTCACCATGTCATTATTATGTCAGTGTCTTATCATCATTAGTAAGAGTTTTTTTTATTTCCTGTCATTGTGAGTAGTCCTTCTCTCCACCTTCCATTGTGTCACAAATGACTCCGTTTACTTAGTGCTTTCATTTTCGTGTTAGAAAAATGAGGAAAGTTCTCATAATTGTGCCCTGTCCTGTCCTGTAGTGTAGATTGGACTCAGCACATGATATCATTTTTCGTTTGCACAGGGCCCGTCCAACAGAACGGACTAAATCCCACAAACTCAGAAATCCAGAAACTCCAGAACAAAATCCAGCAGCTGGAGTACAGCGTGAAAGCAATGTCCACGGTAAGCTTGGCAGTGCTTTCTGCTATGAATGCCAAAATTAATGACAGCGGAATTAGTTCTCAGGAAGCTTTGTCATCAAAATGCAGCTGTTATAAGAACGCTTTTTTTAGTCTTCTGATGCTCATTAAGTATGTCTTTTGGCTATTTTATGGATGAACACTGATTAATATGCGATTATAGTGGTGCTGAAAAAAGTTTTTTGAAGAGGGTTGTATGAAGTACTTCTCCACGGCGGTCAGCATGATCTCAGTTTAGAGAAGCAGACAGAAATCCTGGCCAAGACGTAGAGCAAAGCACTGCTGTGGACAAGGTAATCAGAAAAATGTGTTTTAGCCACATAAAAAAGGCCCACCTAAAAATATCAATATCAGTTTAAGCTTGTAATGATCATATTCTCACTGTACTACCTTGCCTTCAGATTTGCAGCGGCATGCATATCACAGTTGGGCTTCGGTGTAGGAATACATAAGTTCTACAGTTGAGACAATGTAGTACTTTAACTGTGACGGCAAGTTAAAGCTGTGAGAATATGCTCACTATAGCGTAAACTTAAATGAATCTTTTTTTATGGGCCTTTTTAATGTAGTTTAAAGACTTTTTCTGCTGATCCTGGGTGCCAAACTGGGAGGACGCTGACTGCTGTCTACTGTAAGTAACATACTGACTATGGATAAGTACCTTATACAATCCTACTTAAAAAAATACAAACTATCCCTCTAATCAATTAGCTAATCAACAGAAAACAGTTTAAATAGTTGATTACTAAAATGTGGAGTTAGAGGTTAAAACAGTTTTAACAGTTTTCAGTCCAGGATTTTTTAGGCGGTCCTAAAGGGTGGCTCTATGACACACTGAGGCCACCCTGAGAATACCCCTGCACCCCTAGCAGAGAGATAGAGATTCATTTATCTCGCTCAGAGTGTTTCAAAGTTAGTCATGTCATTTTCTGAACTCATCTGACATGTTTCAGTTGCTTCAAAATTGCTGCTTGACTGCTCCCATGAATGGGCGTGGCTTCAGCACATTCAGCGGACATGTTCCCACAGTCCTGGAGCTGAGAATGCTGCTCATTTTTACCCAATTTTGACACCTAATTTCATAAACTTGTTTTTTGACTGAGTGGTTAATAACACTTTCTTCTTTGGTCTGACAAACTCAGAGCACATATTTATTCTTACTATACACAGACTTGAAATGATGTGCAGACAAAATGAATGATTGGTAGACGACACCATTTCAGAGTCGCATTTTATAGAATAAAAATGTGGTTTACAGATAATTTGAAACAATTTGTAATTGCATAAATTATGTGAAGCTCTCTGCATCATAATATGCTTTGGTATGTATGAAGCTGTGATATTTCTGTGTGCATGATATTTATTGACATGCACATGCATCCATGTGTTTGCCCATGTGTGTCAGTGTAATGTGTTTGGATGTTGGTTGTTGTAGAAGTGTTCCCAGCTGCTGGAGGACTGTGTGGACTGTCTGGAGCAGTGTCAGACTCGACTTATCAGCAGGCTGAAGGCGTGGAGGTGGGAGCAGCACAAGGCCACCATCGGACATCCCTTTGATGACAACCTAAACCCCCTGCAGACCTGGTGAGGTGCACTCTACTCTACTTGTTACTTTTTGGACCGACTGCCTCTGTGTTGTATTGTTTGTATCCAGTTTATTAAAAGCACACACCTAATTAAATAATACACATAAGAAAGACAACCTTACACAATTTAAGTGCTGTACTGTAAGTTTGTTTTACCTCTTTTTTAAAGGGCTAATCCATAGTACACTATTACTGCTTTATAACTTTACGAGGGTTCAAACACTCACTGTACAAACATTCACTTACTTTAGTTCAAGTGCCACCATGAAGTTTAAATTTGTGCTTTGGAATCAAATGTCTTAACTGTTTGATGGATTGCTTCAAAAAGCAAAAATAAAATTCATGATCAAACTTACAAAGGCCGCCGATGCATCATGTAGATTATACTCAGGCATTCAAGAAATCCATTGTTCAGGCAAATTCATGTTTATTTTGATTTATTTTCCTGGTAAGAGCAAAAAGTTCATCTTGCTGCCTCTCTCTTGCTCTAGTAAAAAACATATCTGTTCCTGGTGCACCCTCTGAACCTGATACACCTATTATCTTTATTTCTGCCTGCTTAGTGGGTCCTAGAATCTACAAAAAGAAAGTACAAAATAAATGCAAAAAAACTTTTCAACTAGCACCATCATATAGTCAAAAATCAAAACAACTACAGTACACTTTGTGTTTATTGCTAATTATAATTTATTTCAAATGTTAACATGCTAACACACTAAACAAAGATGTGAATATTGTATACACATTAAACCTGCTTAATATCAGCATCTCATTGTGAGTAAGGGTTCATACTGTCACAAACTGTCAGCCACAATTTTCCAAAAGTAAAAGTAAATGTCTTGTTTTGTCTGACCAACAATCCAAAACCTAAATATATACCTACAATGATATAGGGTGGCGACAAGTAGGAAATGTGTGAGATATTTTTTCCTGGTTGCTGTTGATTATCTTCCTGTCTGAGTCAAGGCCAGGAGGCTTACAGGAATTCAGACCTTTTAGTCATATTCATTTATTCATATTCTGATAACCATGTCATAGTGTATGATATGATGAACAAGCACGTAATCATTTATGTTTTAACGGCTTGAAGTGTTTGTGCTTTCACTTTAATTCTTGCTCACTTGTGGTGTTCACATATTTTTGGATATATTTCGACATAGGTGTGAGCAGCTACTTGGTGTAAACGGGAAGCTGAGACAGGAACTGATGCTGACAGGTGAATTAATTCCAGATCTCCAGGAAAGGCTTGGGAAACTCCTGCAGGTCCTGATCCAAAGGTAACACAATGACATTGTTTTCTTTACTATATATCTATGTTTTAATAGTTGAACTGTGAAAGTTATTTTATCTAACTAATTTTTCCCTCTCTTCCTCGTGTTACTGTTGACTCCCTCAGCTCTCTTATAGTGGACAAACAACCCCCTCAGGTCATTAAGACCCAGTCAAAGTTCTCCACTACTGTGCGATATCTGCTGGGGGAGAAAGTAGCTCCCGGGAAGCCTGTTGTGCTGAAGGCGCAAATCATTAATGAACTGCAGGCCAGGAGCCTTGGCAGTGTACCAGGGTGAGTCATGCAGTATACACAGCATAACATAGCAATACCGAGGACTGCACACTGTCAGGGAGGATTAATTCATTGGATTTCATGATATTTACTCCTTTTTTTGATCTATAAAAGGTATTTTTGGATTTGTTGTGCTATTATTTCAGTTATACTTGTATTAAAGATGAAAACCTGTACATCAAAACAATTAACTTACAATATATTCCAAGACAATAATGATCAACTCTGAAATAACTAGATAACGTGAAAGCTTTACGATACACATTTTCATTTTCATACTCAGCACCCTGTATTAATAATTATAGAACATTTCTGTTATGTGAATTGGATCCTTTGAAATGTATTTGTAAATTTGTGAAACTGATCATGCATGACATGTCTGAACATGTCCGCTGTTCAGAGTTTTGTAAACCCAAATTGGCAAAACATAAAAAAATAAAAACTTTAAAATAGATTACTGGTACAAAATGGCACTTACTGTATCCTTTTCTGTTTTTCCTTTCAGTGATAATGTCGGAGAACTGATCAACAACACCGCCATCCTAGAGCACAACACATCCAGCAAGAGCACATGTGCCACCTTCAGGAATATGGTGTGTACCTCTCTAGATTTCTCAGCCTAGATTAAATTATTATTTAGCCTTGCTAACAAATTCAAACCCTTGTTGTGGTTTAACAGTCCATCAAGAAGATCAAGAGAGCAGATAGAAAGGGATCAGAGTCTGTGACAGAGGAGAAATTTGCTCTCCTGTTTTCGACAGAGATCACCATCACAGGCTGTGACAAACCCTACAGGATACAGGTTTGACCCTGCCTGTTGTTCTACCTGCTATTTAACTGGTCTTTACAAACTGTTGCTTAATAAAAATGTTTATATCATATATTATAGATGATCTCACTGCCAGTGGTTGTCATTGTCCACGGTAGTCAAGACAACAATGCTCTGGCGACCATCATATGGGACTGTGCCTTTTCCGAACCAGTAAGTGTCAAATTATTCTTTTGTTTTCCTGTTATCAGCGATGCAGTGTGCTTGTCTTTGTCATTATGAACACAATAACTCTATTTTAGTCAGCCAACTCATGTGGAATAGATTATTATGTGAATGTAGACAATGTGCAGCATTAATGTTGGTGCCTATGCTCTAACCTTTAATAGAAAAGAGAGCCTTTATTGAGAGAGCTGTTCCTGTTGTTTCTTTTTTTAACTTCATCACTCCCCATAAGGAAACACCAAACTCAGCACAGGAGGGTAATGATAATAACTTCCTGCATTAAGGAAATGTAGGCTACAAAACCCACAGATGCATCCTGCATAGAGTGAAATTGGGGCTTACGAAATACAATATGAACAACAGCAGCATAAGTATGTTGACTGTCTGAACTAGATTTCAGGCTTTACTTCATTTATGAAATAAATAACTCATATCACATTGCAGGGTGTCTTTTTTATTCTGATTTGAATTAAAATACACTATAAATCCTCAATAATATGTTTAATAAGCCAACTAACATATAATGAATTAATAGCATTCCCCTGTGCAGACTCTATATGAGTATTTACAGAGTTGACATTTGACATCTCATCACTTGAGGCATACGACAATCTGGGCACTGCAGACACCAGAGAGTCCTCCCAAACCCACAGAGACTGACGTCAGCTATTCAGTTGAATCTGTGTGTGTGGGCATTGCGATCATTCGTAAACAAAAGCATATGAAAACATTGCAGGGACTATATTCTGGTGAACTGAGGCACATAAGCCTAAACCCAAAAACTCTCCTGAGATGAAACTGTAGGCTATGACATGTCAGTTATGCAGCAGGTAATTATGGTATTAACTTACATGAAGCATATTTAACATTTGAACAAAGACATTAAAATACAGGGATGGTGGTAGAGCAGAAAAAGTGAAGTGGAGTGGATTAAAACAGGTATTTCAACAAGAAGAGATCAGTTAGAGTTGTAAATATATTTATTGAGGTTAACAAGAGAGAAGGATTTCAGAAATTACACTTGAAAGACGTGAAGAATTTTCATAAAGCAACGGGGCCGAATGAAGCCAGGAGACTGGTAGTGGAATAAAGCCAGCAGGTTGTTGATGGAAACTTTCAAATCAATCTCCCTGGACATCATGGGGGTTATGGCCGTGATGAGCCACCCAGGATCTGATTGGCTCGACAAACTTGAGCAGAAAGATCGTTGGTCAAAGATAGTGCTGGGATTGTTGCCAGTATTTGATGGCAGACAAGAATCAGGCCAGGCCCACAGCAGTTTTATGGCATGCACCTTTACTAGCTATCCTACTTCTCGTACGTTGCTGCCACACTGCCAATGCATGCTGCATAACTTCCCTTAATCACTGAGTCTGCACAGGGAGTTGTGGGTTTTTCCAGTTCAGTAAAAATAACCTACATGCCAGAAGTACAAAGGTTCTAACCATACGTGCGGCTACTCTCACATCACATCCAAAATACTATGGTTGAATTGGCTGCTGAAAAATACCAGTTTTAAATATAGAGGTCTAAAAATTGAATGATTTATAACAGTGCCAACATATGAGCAAGGGAGGAGGAGAGCCATCTGCGCCATTCACAGATGGTATCTAGATTAAAATACATTTTAGCAGACAAACTATCAGATATAATGTTGTATGATGAGCAGACCAGTGCATTTATTTAACTTAACAGGAGCTTAGTGGTTTAGATTTAAATATGACATAAAAGGTAGTAAAGCCAACTGACACATAACATTTTGGCAAATATGCTAATTTGCTTTCTGGGTTACATGAGAATATCAGTACCACTCTCATATTTATTTTATTTAATTTTTTTATAGATACTTTATTGATCCCTCGAGGGGAATTTCTTTTTTCACTCAAGTTTTTACATGCATTTTACCCGAAATACAACCATACACACACAATGGGCTCATAAACATGCAAATGTGGAGAGATAGTAGAGTGAATGGCAGCCACATGTAGCGGTGTTCTGGGAACAGTTAGGGGTTCGGTACCTTGCTCAGGGGCACCTCGGCAGTGCCCAGGAGGTGAACTAGCACCTCTCCAGCTACCAGGCCACCCTCCATATTTCTCTGTCTCAGATATGAAGGTACAGTCAGCAGCCAGTTAGCCTAGCTTAGCACAAAGACTGGAAACAGGGGGAAGCAGCTAGCCTGGCTCTGTCCAAGGGTAACAAAAGCAGCACCTCTAAAGTTCACTGAGTAACATTTACAGGGGGTTTATGCGCCGGACTATCAATACTATGGACCTTTTTCGTTGCAGACATTTTGACTTTGTGTAATATTAAAAGCACAAGTAAAACTCAGTTCCATTAATTGTTCCAGTAACTCATGACACGGTGACAGTGAGCCAGCATATACAATACCAGGACCTCAAACTGGGGACCTTTCAGACACGAGGCAATCTGAGCTGCACTCATTGCCGGCTTCATCGCTGTCTGCGGCAAGCAGTGCAGCACGACCCACTTAGCTCGACGTAGCGAAAAGCCATCATGGCGTAATGCAAGCCATTGGAAATAATGGGTTTCAGAGCGTAGTGGTGTCAGTGTGAAAGGGCCTTAACTCACCTAAATGGAATGCAGTCATTTTTAATATTATCAATTACAGTTGTGCGTTTCCTTTCATGACAAGTCATAATATCGGCTGTGAAAAGGGTCTATTGATTTATTCATAAAGGCAATATTAGAGGAGGATAATCACTGTGCAAATAGGCAAGATAACGTCACTGCTGCGAGTAAAGAATATTATCCACTACTGGAGACTTCAGTTTGCACAAACCCCTATTCAAGACTTAAACATCAGCACACAAACATGTCTCCTGGTTCATTTCATCAGACAAAATATTGTATGCAGCATTACCAATTTATGATACGGAGTTAGAAATGAGTCACAGACTTACAGTAATGTGCATACAAGCTCTGTGGACAAGTTTCCTGTTTGCTTTGGCAATCAAACCAAGTCCAAGTGTTTACTGGAAATAGTCCGAAGTGGTCTGTAAGAAATAAATTGATTTTTTTTTAAATGCCCAACCACTGAAACACAAGAACCATTTGTGATGTTAGTCAGCTTCCACTGACATCATTGTAAATACAACACAGTGTTCTCGCCGTGTCAGCCTCTTTGTCATTGTCATCAGGACAGAGTGCCGTTCGTGGTGCCTGAGCGTGTGCCGTGGAGGATGATGTACAGCACTCTCAACAGTAAATTCACCTCCGAGGTCCAGACACAACACAATCTGGACCACTACAACCAGCATTTCTTGGCCCAGAAGATATTCGACAAGCCTGACTTTGCAGATGACTTCAGCAACATGATGGTTTCCTGGGCCCAGTTTAATAAGGTACACACAGCTGTATGTCTCCTCGCACAGACATACACAGGTTGACATACACTCAAATCTCACAGTGCCTTTTAATCGCACAGGAAGTGCTCCCAGGGCGGCCGTTCACTTTCTGGCAGTGGTTTGAGGGGGTGATGGAGCTGACCAAAAAGCACTTGAAGACCTACTGGAGCGAAGGGTGAGGAGACCCCCCTCTGCTATTTCGAAAGTAAATATTAGCAACCTGCTGCAGTCTGTTTATAATTAAAAGAGTTTCCAATGTTTTGCTCCACTAGGCTCATATTTGGTTTCATTGGGAAGCAGCATCTACACCTGATCCTCAAAGAGAGGCCCAATGGGACGTTCTTGCTTCGCTTTAGTGACTCTGAGATCGGGGGCATTACCATTGCATATGTGTCTGCTTCTGAAAGTAAGTTCTGGTCCCAGTTTGAGTTTGGCTGAGTTTAATGATTTTATTTTACTTTTTTAGACCTTTGCATTTGGACATTTTATTGTTGAACTGGCATCCATTTTTACGACAGTAGTCTATTTTGAAAATGACCAAGACGATCAAAAATCTTATCTATAGATACATACAGTATGTTAAATGTTGATATTTATGTAACTTTTCATAGTAATAGCAGCCTGCTAAATCTTACATAGTTCTTGTGTCCCACACATGAAACAGTGGATGGTAAGAATAAATACTACTACTAATACTGCTAATAATAAAATTAATATGGACACAGTATGTCACTGACACTCTCTCTCCTGATTCACACACACACTTGCACATGAACTGACACATCAAACTTTTTTTCTCCTAGATGGGGGACAAAAAATCCAGAACATCCAGCCCTTCACCAAGAGAGACCTTGAGATCCGAAGCCTTGGTGACCGCATCCGGGACATCAGCCACATAACACACCTGTATCCTGATTTTCCTAAACATGAAGTTTTCAAAAAATTCTACACAGGTAATGGTCTTCATGCACAGAGTCATCCCACATTGAAGTGAGAACAGACATTAACACATTTCTTTTCTGCTATTGTTTGAAACAGAGCCTCAAGCCTCGCCTGTTGGGGGTTATATCCCTGTGTCTCTCCATACTAAAGTCGGCATGTAAGGAACTGTTTTTACAAATACACCGTGTCATTTAATGCACTTAAAGTAAAAGCATAGGAGTTTATCGTGTTTGTGTGTGTGTGTATGCAGGGAAGCTAGCTCAGCCGCACAACCACCTCCCATTATGGCACCTCTCGCTGAAAGCCCTCACAATCCCGTTGGCTTACCTGTGTAAGTGTCACATCTCCACATTTCTCTCTTTCACTTTCTTTTCATACCACCCAACGTACTTCCTGTCATTCATATTCCCTGGCACTGTCCTTTCACAAGCAATCATCTACCATTAGGAACATTTATGAGGCTCAAATGCAGAAGGTACTCAAATCTTTTGCATTTTTACTGTAAAAGTGTCCACCTCTGAAAGTACAGCAATAGCATTTATGTTATTATTAAAGGTAAAAACCTTTATTCTTAATCATGCAATTATGGCTACTGTAAAAGATAGAAAATATAGTCAGCCGTTATGTTCAGTGACATCAAGTATTTTGTGTGTTTGCTCCAGTATCTCACTAAAACTGAAATCTGTAACAGTGTAAAGCTTGAACTGAGAGGAATATTCCAATCCCAGCTGACATTACATTGCAAAGGTGTAGAAAGTTACATCTTTGTTCTTTTAATAGTAGTCTGAAAAGATTATGTTTGTAATAGCTGGTAGCACACTTGGTCTACTTTCTTTTGACTTTCTATTGGCTCGGACTTTACTCATGCATCATTGTGTACAAAACAAAGGTAACATATTTGTTCTTAATAGCAGCACAGCAAATTTATGAATAAATTACAAAACAAGTCAACTACTCAATGTGATGCATATTTGTGGTGCTATTTCAGATATTTATTTCACAATTATATCTTGATATGAAAAGCAAAGAGTAAATAATGAGGCCTTTGATTTGTAATTTGATCAGTGTCAGTTTATTATGCCAAAGCATGACAATTTGCATCCTTTGATCAAGTGAAACTTGTATCTTGCGCTGTTACTGGTCATTAATTCATCTGTGGTTTTAGTTTATAGTGCTTCCTGCTATTTCTTTCAGGCATCCTTTCCAGCAACCATTCAGTCCACCAGAGTCTCTCCCTCCAGAAGGAATGGATACTGCACCAAATGCTCCTGTGGACTTCAGTCAAAACACTTCTGTCTTCACTGGACACATGTAAGTTTTTATCTTAATTTCTGTGCATGAAATCCATTGCCATATTTTGTTTTTTGAAAAATACCTTTACTCAGTTCTGAGACGCCACTTATGTGTATGTGTCTGTCTTCTAGCCCCGCAGGTAACAATATGGACCTAGACATAGATTTAGATTTTCTCCAAAATCTGGACAACTAGGAAGACTTCCCATCAAAGTTTTCTTTGGAGCGCAAAGCAGACATTGGATAAGAGACCAGAGCCTAAATCACCTGTCTGACTTTAAATGTGAAAAAAAGCGCCATTGCTTGTGCAGACTGTCTTCCTTCACTTTCATCATTCATCTACAGCTTCATCTACGTTTGAGTAAAAAAAAAAAAAAAAAGACTTATTGGAGACAAATTTAATTTCTCTGGGACTCAACATGTTGAGCTAGTGCTACGTGAAAGCAGGAAATCATCTTAAGGACAAAGTAAAACTGAGAACAAACTAGAACAAGGGATTGTCATTGTTCTCCATCGGCTAGCCTTCTGCCTGTCTCTCTCTCCCGATGATTTTTTTTTTTTTTGCTTGTCTGTTTATACTACACACATTTTGGAAAATAAGTGATGTTGTACAGATTACGGTAAATTTGCAATAGGGACCAAACATGCATGAAAGCAGACAGTATGATGCTCATGGTAACGTGACAATGCCGCTCAGTGGACCGTCAGCTACCTGAGGTTATTTGGTCCTCTGTTGCATGTTATTTAGTCATGATAAAGAATAGTATTCTCCTGTTGTATATAATCCCTCCTTGTGATTGAAAAGCCTGGCTCAGCCTCAGCTATATTATATTATACACTCAGTGTCACAGAGACACACAGTATGCATGACGAATACTTCATGAAATGTTTATGATCTGAACTCATTCTGTATAGTAAAGGATTAGGGACGTGAAATAAACAATAAGCTTCATCACCGTTGACTGTGAAACTATACCACATTGATGGACACTTACATCAGATGGCAAAAGGAAGGATGATGGTGGTTAATGATCATATTGTATCTGTCTACTCAGTTGGGTGCATTTTCAGTTATATGTACGGTATATATTGTTTTTAAGCTTTTGTCAGTTAATCTCAGCCAGTAGATTTTAGACTTTTTGTAAGTATGTATTAGGTTCTACTAACTGAGCTTAAATGTCACATTGTTTTGATTCTTTTTTTCTCTGTTTAGATGCAGGACTAAGAGTTAAAATGATGAAAATAGCAAAAGTAGATGATCAACAATATAATTACAAACCATTCCTTCTTCATTCCGAGATGTAAATTCTCAAATTTTATGTTATTTTACGAAACTGAATTAATGCAGTGTTGTTTGGAATCTAACATTACATATTATTGTGCCATTTAAATGTTTTTTTAATTTTTTGTTTAGAGTTTAGAGTTTTGTGGTTTTCAAAACTAAAAAGCTGAATATAGTACTAAATGAATAAACGCATCAGTTGCAGTTAATCAGAAACATTACAGGGAGATGAACAATATCAAATCTTTGTTTTGCGGGAGCCGTTTCTAATCGAATTTTGTTCTGATCTTAGCAGCTTTTATTCACATCTGAATGTATATTAAATCAATCCTCCTCATAAACTAAGTTCTGGTTTTATGAAAAGCTTGTCAGTGATGTGTTGGATGTACCATGTTGCAAGTATGTTTGCTGGATGATAACCTTTTATATCTTGTGGATTGACTTTTGGATAAATTGCTGCGAAGCTACTACTACAACCCATATAATCTTATAACCCTGGTGACAAATAAAATCTTAGTTTTTATCAAAATCTAAAAAATATTTTTGTGGATTTATTTAAAAGAAATTAGTCCACCTCGACTAATATTATAGGTGTTATGGCAAAGTCTGAAACCCTGCACATAGAGGAATATGTCCTGCAAGCAAGTGAAATGAAATAACCTAATCTGATTAGCAAATGTTCATATTTATGATTCCTGGTTTGTCCCATCCAACCATCTATTTAAGTCCCATATTTTTCTACAGTTAGTCTAAAAGAAAAAAGACAAAAAACAATTGGAAACATAAGAATTTTCTGATTTTTTTGACATATAAAAATAGTGGCATTGTGATTGGGAAGGCATGCCTGGTACCAAAAAGGCTGTCCACTGAATGAGAGCATATTGGTGTATAACACAAGTGGCATCACTTCCATAATCCATCAGCCAAAGAGGAGACATTGCATTACTAGCATATTATATTTCCTATCCATCCAGTTTCAACAATCATGAAATGTTTTTTAAAAAAGAAAACTTTACACTGTACATCACAAAGCTTTTCCATTAGAACACAACTTCTAATTTCAACATGTCACTAAAATGTAAATTCTACTCAACCACTGCCAGGGAAATCACACTGAAAAAAAAAGTAGTAAATGTAGAGGAAGCAGAAAGAGAATCAGCTTACATGCCTGGTTCAATGAAATTTGTCAAAATGCTAACTTATCTCAGTGCCCCGTCCCCTCCCCTCCATCCCAGCAGCTTTAGATGTCCCCTCATTAGAGCAGAACAAGATGGCTGCCTCGTAAACAAAGGGAGGAGGTAGGGTGAATGAAGGAGGGATGGAAGAGAGAGAGAGGACACCAGGCCAATGTAGAGCTTCAACTTCAAAGTTCATTCTTGCTTGTGTAGATTGTAGGAAAATAAAGGTGTACATTTATCACCCTGTACAAACACACTAAAGATTTCAGTTGCCTTGTAGTGACCTTCTCTCTTCTCTCAAATATCAGAGAGGGGCTTGGCCAGTAAAACTATCTCACTCCTAAAGGGCCACCCAGCTCCGTGTAGAAAAGAGAAGGCACCAGGTGTTTGCCAACACCAGCAACAAGCCACTACACCTCATGCACTCTTTCATTTCTAACCTCGAGTTGATGTAACAAAGACCCTTCAGTCGTGTCAAACAACACAATTCAATTAGAAAACGCTTATTCCTCATGACAGCTTGTCAGGTTTGCTTTCTTTGTTTTTCCATGGCAGACACGCAAAAGTAAAAGCAAACCAGCTATCACACACCTGTACATGAATCTGTGATAAGCGCTGCTCTAAAAGCAAAGCTCATGTCAGAAAGTAATTTAAAACGTAACCCAACACCAATACTGTATAAGTTATCTAAATGTGGTACAAACCTGCAGATTTCCCACTTAAAAAGATTAGCAACACATTTGGTGGTAATTTTACCATTTCAAGTTTTTATAACTGTAACTTTGTTGAAGACTGAGCTCAAAAAAGACCAGATGGTTTTGTGTTTTGTGTTTATTTTAATATAAATATGCATGTGTGTGTGCTTCGCTAGATGAGACACAAACTCTAAACTGAATAATTTTGGCTTTGACTCATAAGTTATTTTTATCTGTTATAAAACGGGGATTACTCTAAACAGCTGATGAACTTTTGTATCAGTGAGGGCGTGGAAACAGCTGCATCTTTCCCTAAAATATGTTTGTATGTTAAAAAAAAAAAAAGAATCATGATACAGACAGGATTGTGGCAAAACTGAAAAATAAAAATTAGCAATTAAAACAAGCACCCACGCATATACATGCACAGACATGCATGCACACTCACTCTCAGTCTCACACACAAACACGCGCACACATACAACTGAAAAAAAAGAAAAAAAAGAATGTGAGCCAAATAAATACTGGTCAAGTACAATACGTACATGTAATTTACCCAAAGTTCGTTAAACAAAACAAAACAAAGGGCGCAATGACTCTGGATCAAAATGGAAAAGCATGCAGAAGTCCACTGCTCTACTGTAGCTTCACTCTTAGCAGACTACAAAATAGGGAGAAAACAGAAAGAGAGAGAAAGGGAAAGAAAGAGAGAGAGAGAGAGAGAGAGAGAGAGAGAGAGAGAGAGGCCCCTGTCCTGAGCAGTTATAGCCACCTGGTCAGCCAGGAGTAACTGACTCCCCACACCACAGGGCACAGGGTGCTTCCTTCAGTGGCAAGTCTTCATCTAACCCTCCATCTTTGTCCTGCAGTCCAAGGGGGAGGAGGAAGGAGGAGGAAGGATGGGTAGAGGTGAAATCAGTCGAGGTGGTCAGGGCTGTGGGTGCCCCTTCACTGTAACTCATTAGGTCCAGTTCTGGATGCAGAACAAGGATAACAAAGGTGTTTGGGATCTGTGTTAGTATGTGTGAAGACGGGAAGGAGGTATGTGTGCAGAAATGCTGAATGGGCTGAGGATGGACCAGGAACTGAGGGTGCAGATTGAGGGGGTGAGGGATGGGGGTCAGAAAGCCAATCTTCTCCAGGCTTATAGAGCCTGTGTCTTGAGCTCGATGGGCTCTCCCCTGGTCTCCTGGTGGCCATCAGACTCTGGGGGCTGGATGCCCTTCAGTGTGGCGAGCCTCTCAGAGAGGCCACGCATACGGGGGAACAGCATGAAGTCATAAACCAGAGCACCCAGGCCACCACCAATCATGGGGCCCACCCAGTACACCTGTTATTGACACAAAAGACAAAGAGCAGAATGTGTTAGCGAGTCTGAAGTTTTCCAAGAGGTTGTAGAGTAAAAGGATTGACAGATATGATCATCTTACCCAGTGGTTGACAAAATTCCTGACCATGACAGCAGGGGCGAAGGACCTTGCTGGGTTCATTCCTGCTCCAGTGTAGAACATCTATGCCCAAGACAGAAGATAATTCAGGGTTAAGACTGTAAAAATGTATATGACGTGATAAAATGGTTAGATGCATGTATGAACCCTCAAATTTCTAGATCCCTGTGGTGGTTCCTTACCCCGAGAAGATGTCCCATGAGCACAGAGAAGCCAATGGCCAAGGCAGCAGAGCCCATGCGTCCATTGCGCCTCTCATCAGTCACAGCAAAGACGCAGATGACAAGCTGCATGGTGAGGAAGACCTCCATGGTGGTGGCCATGCCCAGGCCGATGCCTGGCTGCAGCTGCAAGACAGGGAAAGAGTGCTGAAATTAATGGTGCGAGTGCATTAATTAAAAATGTGTAATTAACACGGTTTAAACAGTTAAATTGTCGTATGTACAATTTGTGTGTACAGTGTTTTACACATACATCTATGCACATTGATTTTTTTTCTTTTGAATGACCCTTTGTTTTGTGCACATGCAATACTACTTATACATTATGCAGTTTATGGTATTTTATCCATCTAACTTACCGTGTTGAGTGCTAGATTTCCCCTCATGTTGTTGGGTGTGACCCCGTAAAGCACGGCAGCACCAGCAAGTGCTCCCAGACACTGGGCCATCATGTAGAAGAAAGCACGGAACATGGACATCTGGGCACCAATCAGGTAAGCAAAGGTAACAGCTGGATTGATGTGTCCTCCACTGATGTGGCCGATGGACTGGATGAGGGTGGCAGCCGCCAGCCCAAAGCAAAAGGCAACGTGGAGGACATTATGGGGCCCAGTGGTCCAACGGAGAGCTGCCCCCAGGCCAAAGAATACAAAGAACATGGTTCCATAGAACTCGGCGAACACCGCCCGCCAGAAAGACATGGACCTGAACTCCCACATGGTGGCAAAAGGTCAAAAAGCAACCTCTGAGCAATGGAGGGATGAAAAGTCAACAGAAAAACTAACTAATTAACTAAAAGGAGATGCTGTTTCTCCACAATAATGACTGAGTTTCAGACCAAAAAACACAGAGCAAATGACAAAAAAATTGCCCTCAAACAGAAATTGCCTCTCTAAAGCTAAATACAACAACAAGGAAACTGCTCAACATGTAACTGTGAACAATCTGCTGCTCTGCCTTCTGAATTCTGATTTCTGTCATAGATAGCTCCTGAGTGGAGCAACACGCCAGTCTCTGTGCATCTATGTGCCAACCCTGCTGGTTGTTAGTAGAAGAACATGGATAGACAAACGTTAAGCATGTCCTGCAGACATTCAGCCTCTTTACCAGAGCAGGGGTTGCTCAGAGGCCTTTTTATAACAACCCAGGCCCACAGCAGCCCCGCAGAACCCAGGGGAGGGGCCAGCACACAATGCTAGAAATCAAAACAAAATCATTTAACCCTTCTCCTGCCTTGACCTACCTCTGTCTGCTTGATGCAGAAACTACTCTGAATCTGAACTAATATGTTGCAAGTTTAACAGGCATGGACCTTGATAATTATTCATGTAGGAAAGTTCTAAAAATATTGCAAGAGGTAAAATCTAATCTAATCATGCAAGAGGTTGAGAGGAAATTATGTCTTTACTTCTCTGTTGCAAGGAAAACATAAAATGCTTTGGTGCATCTTATGTTTTTCCACTGGAGGATCTGGAGCTCTAGAGTGATTGAAGTTTTAATACAATGACAGTTGAAAGTCCCATTCATAACACCAGTGACTGAAAAGCCCCTGTGAGAAACTACAGTGACCTTCACACCTAAAATAGAGAAACAGTGGGCATGTGGTGGGAAAAAACTGTTAGAGGAGGCATGCAGTGAGAGTTTTACTTCATTTCTAATAATTTAGATATTTTTATATGCACAGAATTAAAGTCATTGCAATGTCCAACGTTCACTCATTTCCCATAATTTTGTTCTCATTGTCTCCCCTGTAATGTACAGTCAACAGTTCACATTCACTCGAATCAAGGCTGTGGCCACCAAAGCACGAGCAATTTCTCAATTTGTCCATTTGTGCTCTGGATTTGTACAAATTAGGTTTGTGGCAGCAGAACTGATTAGGCACAGTTTTACATTGTGTGTGTGTGTATGTGTGTGTGTGTGTGTGTGTGTGTGTGTGTGTGTGCTGGGCGGGTTTGGAGGCTCAGGTCAGATAAAGCGGTGGAAAATCCATGGTTGGAGAGGAAGAGGGGAGAGCAGGTCTGGCATTGAGCTTCTGCACTGGAGCATCATGCTGACCAGTGCAGCCAGAGGGACGGTCACAGGCCTCTGAAAGGATTATGCTGAGCTCAATGCTTTTCTCCTTTCTTGCATGGAAACAAAACGCTGGCAGTAACAGTTTCTGCTGGTTTCTATGATCTGTTTGTCTTGCAGTCATTGTTGAATCTGTAAATTTCCTTTTCCACGGGCCAGAGTGGTTTTATATGTTTTTTTGGGGGGGGGTTTATTGCTCTCTGCAACTCCAGAGAGTTGTGCTGGAATGGCAAACAAATATAGTTAATATATATATATATATATATATATATATATATATATATATATATATATATATATATATATATATATATATATATATATATATATGTTTTATGTCTCTTTAGAAGATGTTATTTCTCCCCTCGATCTCACAACAGTACATCCCACATTCAAAATAGCATGGAAAAACATGGTAAACAACATCTACCACCATCATGATGAACAATGATGGTTGTTGCTAGAAGAAAAAACTTTTTTGCTAAAAAAACGTCTGGATCCTGTTGTCCTGATAATGACATATTAGTTTGCCAGTTGGTGCGCCTCTATTGTGATGAGTATTATGTCCTTCTCATGACTCTCTCCATCAGTGGTAAGCCACCTTTTGTGGATTTAAGCCCACAGTTTAGTTTTACAGGGGAGGGCGTTGAAAAGGTGCTTGCATTGTATTTTCCTGTTCTTGTCCAGACTGCTGACACATAC
This sequence comes from Sciaenops ocellatus, assembly GCA_033000465.1. Lineage (NCBI taxonomy): Eukaryota > Metazoa > Chordata > Actinopteri > Sciaenidae > Sciaenops > Sciaenops ocellatus. The sequence continues at coordinate 15,194,498 of CP136883.1, read as the reverse complement.
ATAATAACATGCAGCCCCTAAACATCTCACACTGGAGTAGAAGCTCTGGCCTGTACTCACCACACAGTGGTGAAAACATGTATCGCAGCAGGACACATGAGATGAGGGACTAAAACATACAGTATAAATTATGTTTGGCTTTAGAAGTGCTGATAAAAAAAATCCTCAGCAGGGGATATTTAGGGATTTTCCTACAAATTAAGCATTTACATGACAGAAACCAGATTAGTGTTTTTGCCATCTGTGATGGTTATGCCCAAAAATAATCTATAGCTTTTATTTACTGACAGTGAGTATCACATATGACGTCACATCGCCATGTTTTGATAAATCATACATGGCAAGATCAAACATTTCACACTCACACTGGAACCAACATTAAGGAATTTCTGGCTTCCCTTTTTTGCACTCAGTATAAAAGTACAGAGGGAACGGGAAGCCCCTGAAACCCCCTGTGGTGTTAGAGAGAAGTGAGAGTAGAGTGCTCTGAAACATTAGCACTACACAGTGGTTACAAAGTGACATCTCACATTTTTATGGGAACTAATTAAAGACTAGATTCAAAGAGGTTCAGACAAGTCTCCTTCTGACACCATTACAATGTAAGACATAGAGAATATTCAGTTTGTGCAAAATCTAAAGTTCAACCTAAGCTAAAATGACACTTCCGCAGACTGAGTTAGACAATTCAAGTGTTTACTGTCGCTCCTCTAGTGCTCAGCATGGTAACACTGTCAGGAAATACAAAGAGGGATTTTTTTGTTATCTAAAATGACTAAGCAATGCACTTGTTGATGGTTTTGTCTCCATCCACTTACAGTGGAATTGTGATGGGGGGGGGGTCTTTGTGGCCAGCATGGACAATTAATAGTAGATCTTTCAAATTATGTCGGGGGGTGTGTCAGTATAGTTTTTTAAGACAGTGGAAAATGTGAACCCATCTTTTAAACTTGGTTTACTGGGACCCCGTGGAAGAAAGTAACTATGTACATTTACTCAAATACTGTACTTCAGTAGAACTTTGAGGTACTTGTACTTTCAGTATTTGTATTTTCTGATACATTACAGACAAAAATAATACTTTTATATTTTTAACTTTAGTTACTTTGCAGATAATCAACAAATAAATTATGTATTCTTATTTTGATAAGACTCTACTGATCCTAGGGCATACAATTCACAAGCTACCCAGTAGTGTATTAAATAATTAAAATAACCCTTATTCTAACCAGCTATAACATTGAGTTAAACAAGTGATGCTTCAATACTAGGACTTGTATTCAGTGATCTGAAAGAGTTTATTAGAAATGTATACCCAAACTCTCACAGCATAAAACAAATGCAAAAGTGTTGGATCAAATACACACGCCTCCAAAGCAGTTTTAGTACATCGATTGACAAACGTTTATGACTTGTATTTCTTAAACTACTTGGGAAACTCTTGGTAGACCACACATGATTTCTGCACTCACCTCTGGAAGAAAATGTATATTTGTACCTGCTACAATGTTTTACAGTGACACAGAGAAACTAACTCCTCTTTGAAAAGATATGATATGCAGATTGTACCACTCTAATATTATAATCTCAACACAAGCTGTAGTTGCACAAGCATATCAGTTTATTTTAAATGCTGAAATATGTTTAGAAAATGAAATTATTGTTAAATATTTGCAGATGTTGGCATACATTGGAAAACCCATTTTAAGGAGAACTCCTGCCTTTTTAAATTAACAAACAAAATAAGTGCAATTTACAATACAAACATTAAAGGGGAAAATCTGTCATTAAAAAAATTAACTTTTTTGAAAATAGCATTTTGAGTTATTTTTTTCTTCATTAGAAATCACAATATTCAATACATAACCTGACATTGCAAAAAAAAAAAAAAAGAAATTAAAAACAAAACGAACAAAAAAAACAGAGAAGGTGTAAGACATCAGCACATCCCATTACAGTCATTTAAGTCGATGAACAAGAACATTTTCATTTCAACAGAATTGTCCATGCAGAACAGAACAGCAAAGCACAGCACTGTATATCGCTATGGATCTCTGTGCATGTCTGTGTCCAACAGCCAGTCCCTGTCGCTCCCTTGAGAGGTTTCGCTTTGGAAACTGTGTAGAGAGACGAGGTTTCTTCTCCAACATGGCTGCTAACTCATGTCTAGTGTCTCTCTTCAAATGACTAATAACTTCGCTTTGTTTACTGCTGAGGTGGCATCCATATTCCTCTACTCAAGGTCTGGCATTTCTGGGAGAGAGAGGAAAATGAACGTATGACTAGATTTGAATCTAATCATTGTCCTATTAATAACATAAAAACTAATGTACAGACAAAATAAAACCTTTACAGGTAGTTCATAAGAAATAACATAAAAATGACGGCACTGCTACAAAGTGAGATCTCACTGGCTTTTTGATAGAGTGCACCTATTGCTCTTGATGGACTGGTGACAAAGCAGATTTTTTTGTGTAGTCACAGCAGGAAAACACGGGCGGACGTAACAGTAATGTCAGCTCAGTTCCATTAAGTGTCCCAGTGACAGTGAACCAACACTGAGAATAGCAGAATCTCCCCTAAGTGGAATGCAGCCATGTCTGTTATATCGAAATGTCTGCTGTGCAACCTGTCCATTATAGCCATGTGAAACTCATTTAAATCTCTTTAAAAGAACAGAAATAAACAATCAAGCCCTTCCTAAAATAGCATCGTCATCACCATACTACATCGCCCAAACACTTTTTTTTTTGCTTATCTGATGCTACAATGAATCAAGTTGGTGCGCACTTGGCACTGGCTTCTTCTGTTTTCCAACCCCTCGGGATCCTACTCATTACAAACAGCTAGCTTTATAAAGATAGTACTTACTTTCATCGTCACTGTCTGCAGACTCATGCTGCAAAACAAAACAAAACAATTCTTCATACACTGCTTTACTTGGCAATTTTCAATTGATTAATGTTTCTCCAAACAAAACACCCGTCTAATAAAATATATGAAGCACATAAAAAAGTACTACGTGTATTAAAAACATACCTCTTCATCTACACCTTCATCTCCCATTTTGTTCATCATCTGGAGAAATGCAAAGGAGACAACAATGAACACTACAGTATGTATGGACAGACTCTCCCTTTAGGCACTGTACATGTTCAGCACGCTTACCTCTGAGAATTTGTCAAAACTTGACAAGTCTTCTTCTGAGTCATCTTCCCAGTCTCTCCAATTAGTAAAGTCAACACTCAGCCAGTTGTTCTAAGAAAAGATAGATTCAAGTGTAGGTAAGGCAATCTTAAACATCTAATGCGTTTACTCCAGATGTGTTTTAATGATATTTAATAATATTGATATTTAGGACTAGGTGAATGCAAATTCTATTAATATGCAGGTTAAAGACATGAGCTCGCAGCTCGCCAGGATTTATTTAAAGACAATTAAATTGGCAATATCTGGTTTATAACAAGCAATCTGTGGATTGAAAAGTTTTTTTTTGTTACCTTTGTCTTGTCTTTGGTAAGTCTTGGCCATGATTTCCCAGCCTCTGCTTTTCTTAAACAACACAACACAGACCTGTCAGTGCGTCTGTGTTTGGATCCCTGCATGGAACAGAGAGTGTTTTATGAAGCCTTAAAAATGAACACATGGTAGAAGTGCAGCTATGTCTGCAGGGGACACACATACTTTAGGATCAATCTCTCCAAACAGGTCCACTGTATTTTGGTGCTTGATGTTGTCTGTTCCACTGACACAGCTGTAAGGTGACAAGAAAAGAGGTCATGACATTTCCTTATATTCCAACTGCAAACAATAACTGTAAACAAATAAGTAAATTGTGTTTTCATTATTCTGTTCATACACTATACAAAAAAGGATCTTATGGATCATCTTTTCTTTAAAATGAGAAATGGGGTCTTGGTCAGTTTGCCCTAGAGATAACAAATATTATCATTTAACATGCTATTAACGCATCTTACCTGAAATCAAATTTGGAACTGTCAAATTTTACTTGCACATCTTTACTGTCCTCCACGCAGAACTCAACAAAAACAGAGTCCCGTCTGTCATACCACTTAGCTGTTGCAGGGTGCCTAATGACAAAGAGAAGAATATAAGTGACAATCCAACTTCACTCTCATCTGACATTATAATCATTCAAGCTTTCTAGTATTAGTGGTGCATATTATTTTATCAGCCAGGGGTAGTTATTCTGCTCTAGTAGCCCACATGTATAATGATGTAGTACATTTGAAGTCACTTTTAACTCATGTGACTAGAGCTTCATTCATTCACTGCAGATCTGGGCTCTGCAGAGTCCTTCATCTCTTTACCTAACAAGCAATAACTGTCCTCTCATTAAAAAAAGGAGAATAAACCCCTTCATCAAGATGGTGTACCTGCTGGCATTATATTCAGATGCCAGAGCATCAATCAGATTGTCACAGAGGAGTCGGCTAATGCCACATTAATAGTGAGATGTGTGGTTATTTGGATGTGAGGACAAACGCTTGTGTTTCGTGTATAGCTGTCAAGTGTGTAAGCTGTCGTTTGCTAACATTAGCCGAAGTGAAATCTCACCAGCTAATCGTGACACCATGCTTTTTCAGCAGCTAACATTAAGGTTACCCTTCTCGTGTTGGGTGACATTAGCCGTCTAGCGAGCGACAAATGAGCTGATGTAAGCCGCGTAAACAAAACTATCTATGAGTTTATAATCGCATGGGGCATGGTGGTGCCACATTATATTACTACGAAGGAAAGTTAGCTGCGATGCGCTGTGCCTTTTAGTCTTGACAGCCGTGTTAAGTATGACTGCACCGCTCAGGCTAACTCATGTGCTGCTCAGTTAGCTAATATTAGCTAGCTGGTCCGCTGTATATCACTCTACCATGACTTTTAGCTAGTTAGCTAAGACTGTTAACGACTACGTAGTAAACCCAAGACTTACATCTCCACTGTTTTAGCAATTAAACTCCCTCGTCGGACCAGGATATTAACGTTAGTTAATAGTGTTACCTAACCGTAGTGCCCGGCAAAAAACGAACTGAAACCTAAACGGTTAACTCTAACGCTCGCAATAGATGCGCTCGAGTCGCTGCCCCTCCAAACATCGCGTGTTTTCCGTGTTCTCTCATGACGTACTAGCGTTTCACGCGCTCGCTAAGATCGTGAGCCCGGGCACGGCCGGGTTCTCTCGACAGACCGAGACAGTTCTAGAACGAGTCAGCGTACCCGGTGTTCCGCAGCGGCACGAGGGCTCCACCATCAGTGTATCAACGTAATAGACAATATGAAACACACGGAAACAGACGGTGAATATCTAGTTCTGTAAATACAGTCATATAAACTGCGCTGAATCATATCTATTTTTAATATGGCACAAGTGTAGGAGGAATGTAGTAATACCACACTGCAAAATACTCAAAGTCAAAGTAACTGGAAATTGCATTGGAAATGTAAAATAAATAAACAAACGTACAAAAGTATTTTTTAAAATTAATTTAGACAATAAATACAACATAATCAACTCAAATAAACATGTTATCATTAAAAGAGTCTGTCATACAAGACAAATACCCATACAATACCCAAAACAAACCTCTCAACTAATACCAAACAAATACTTAAACTAAAAATCTAACATACTGGTATTCCTGCTTACATGCATACACACACACACACACGGTGCATGTGTATGTTAATTTATTATATATAAATGGATCAAATGTGGAAGTATCATTTTGACCTATACACAGACACACACATAGATAAAGTCCACTATTTGCCTCTGAATTTAGTGGAGCCGGAAAGGTGAATATCATAAAATACAAATGCCTCAAATTAAACTTAAAGATGCCCTGTGAATTTTCACCTGATGACTCTGTAGACTTGCCTGCACTCTCATGGTGGTGGTTGAACAATGGCATTCAGAGGAAGTTGCCTATGATCCCAGTTGAGCCAGCCACTGCAGTTTAACCTGACCAGATACAGGGCCCAGTAAGAGGTTAAACACCATTTAACACGAATGCTATAAGACTATATACTCCAACAGTTCTCAAATACTGTCATTAGCTGTAATATGATTGATAATATAATATAAATCAACAGCTTTCTGACACACTGTAGACAAATTTACAAGATGCCACTGAACTACTGTATTGTATTTCACCATTGTGTTACTAACAAAATATATTTGTGACACAAAGAATGTTTTCATATAATATAAAACTTTGATCCAAAGAGGGGAAAGTCATAAAAACATTTACCGTATATGGAATCTTGGTATGAAGAAACATCAGTTAGAAAAATCTAGCAAGCGGAGATAAGAAATGATGACTCCTTTGTGAGATCTCCATTGCAATGTGAGTAAAACTAAGGAGAAAATAAATGAGAGGTTCATTTATGAGTTATAGGTCACCAATATAAAATAGGCTTTTGAAGATGTACTTTACAGTTTCATGGGAGAGCAGAAGACTGAAAACATTGCTGTATTTTTGGAGATGATGAAAAGACACAAGACTCTGGCTGGTGGTTATTTTCTGAATAGAGACAAACACAGACGCACTGTTGGAAGCCAAAGCATCTCCCTTCACAGCTTGCTTCTCTGTCAGCTTATTAACAGATGCCTCTTTAGCATCGCTCTCAGCCATAATATCAGAGTGAAGCTTAGCTTCATCAGTCTGGGTCCTCATAGGAATGGATGCTGTCAGATGCACCTACTACCGCTGTGTTTGACTTCCAGTGTTTTTCTTAGTGGGCCAAAGCACTCAAGCAGTAGAAAATGACATGGAAACTGACAGATGACTTAAAAAGCAAACATGAGAAACTCTAGTTGCTGTCACACTGGGAACAGCTTCAAGCAGTTGGACTTGGACAAGAGAGGAGAGGCAATGTCTCCAGTATGTGGCTTGGCAGCTGTCGATGGAGCAAGTGGAACAATAGCACAAAGGCAGAGAAAGACAGCAGGGCCATCAAATGAGTGGGAAATGTTCACTGTGGATTGAGCCACAGATGATAACTCGGATAGAATAACAATGCCAGGCAGCGTCTGAGTATGTGGGACACGACTGGAGATGTCAGGGAGGATGAGGTGAAAATAATAAGAATCAGATAGTCTGCATCAGGTAGTGGCACATCACACATGCCTGGTGCAGAAGAGGGTTTATTAGAGCAGAAGTTACTGATGATCATATTATAAATAATCCTTTATTTTAAAGTTATTTTTCCAGCTTTGATCACCTTGTGTCAGTCATGTGCCTTTCACTTCAATTAAATTCAGCCTTGTGATCAAATACATTCATACAGGAACAATCATAGTGAAATGTATTGGTGTGCATCTCTCTCTCTCTATCCTCCCCCTTCCCTCTCCCCCTCTCTCACTCAAAACTGATGGCTGCCATGGTGCCAGGTCCTGCTTGAGGGGGAAAGTTTTTCCTTGCCACCGTTCCTAAGTGCATGTTTAAAGTGGGAATTGTTGGGTCTCTGTAAATAATATTAAAAAGAGTATAGTCTAGACCTGCTGTATATGAAAAGTGTCATGAAATAAATTCTGTTCCATGATTTGGTGCTATATAAATAAAATTTAATTGAACAACAATAATAGTAATAACGAATAGAGTGTAGAGGTGCTTCTTGTACCACTTAGTGCTAACCCGGTGTATCCAGAACCTTCTTCCTGATTGCAGCAGGGATCTGGGTGGTTGGGATCCTAAAGATTCTTCTAGTTTTATTTTTGCAGCGTCCTGAATAAACTCTCCCCACTCTCACCATATGTGGTCTGCTCATCAGGAAATCAAGGAACCACGTGCACAAAGAGATGTTTAAATCCCAGGGCTTTGAGCTTTGTGGTCAGCCTAGAGCAGACTATGGTGTTAAATTCTGAACTGTAGACAATGAACAACAATGTCAGATAGCTCTGCTACATTTCTCCAGAGTGGTGTACCATACAGCTCTCTGATGACCACAGAAGGCATTAGCAGCTTTGCAATGAACTTGTCTCATGAATTAGTCATCATTAAAGAAATAAAAGACATAAGTGATATCTGAATTACCTCAAGGAGCTTTCTACAGCTGCAATGTGATTTGAATGGGGAATTAACATTAGCTTGCGGTGCTGTTGTTTTTCTCTACCAAGTCACTCTGGCAGATAATAAGTCATAATTTGGATGCATTATTGCAATCTTAAAACTTAATTTCCTTTTTCAGTGTGGTCCAGTGGACAAAAGTTTGCCTACTGGCCTGATAGTAATGATGCCATTTATAGTTTGTCAAGCATACTGTTGAGACTCAGAGACAGAAATAGTTTCTGCAGCGTCAGATGGCATCACTGAAAAGAAGAAAAGATTGCATTGAACTGATTATACATTGCACTATATAGCAGTCCAGTCCCACACAGCAGACAGTCTAAGAGGGTTTCGTTCAGGTGCTCATATTGATTGTAAATGATATAAGGTGTAAAAATCCACAATTGATCTACCTTAAAACTGCTCAGCTCTTCACTTTAATTTGAGACATTTTTCCTTTAATAGCAAAGAGACAAGACCATGATAATGTCAGCCAGACACAAGCCCTAGAGCTGCTCCATATGCAATGACTAATGGAGCAATCCTTCGGACACTATAACCGCAGACATGGGTGGGGGGTGGAGGGGCCTTTCCCAGCATATGACTTCATTTTCTGATTCACAGCTGAATGACCTACATTCATGTAGCACTCATTTGACGTAAATCTAAAAAAAAAACAATTTAGATTTAACGCTGGCTCAAAAAAGTGTCAATAATTTGCCTCCTGCACGCTGATCTCCAGCTTAGGGAGGTTGTTTTCTGTGTGTGAAGATACTGACTATTCAGCATCAATAGAAGAGAATGTAAAATATGTTTCAGGGCGAATTTTCACTCTCTTTGTATGGCTACAGTGAAAGAGCTGAGAATTACATGTTTTGACTGTGCGGTGAAAACCATAAATGAACTCAGATAACAACTTAGTAGTGTCCTACTAACTTTAGTGAGTTGGGCCAAGTAGCTTGCAACATTAAATGGAACTATCTGTAGAGATAGTTGGAATATTACTCAAACATCTCAGCAGTTTTAATCTAATGTTTATAGCATGATGAGTAGCACCATTAGATATTAGATATCTCCAGAGGTTAGCTGAGGAAGCTCAGTTTAATGCGACGTTTTCATCACATTTACATGCATAATCACAGTCTGAAATGTGTTTAGGGAAATAAATATATTGTGTTATGTTGCTGGTATAAGCTCTTCAAACAGGGTGATCCAGATCCTATTGGCCACTGACAGCCAGGGCCAACTGTCACATCAGCAAATCCTAAATCTAACCAAGAACCAAAATAGATGGAGAAACAGATTATACTGTGGTTTCACTGAAAGCCTTGCTGGTACATTTTGCACAAGCTGCAGATTGGAGAGGGATTTCTAAGTTTTCTGATACCCTTGTGTCAGCAGTGTTTTTTAAATGAAAGAGGAAAAACTAATCAACCATTTTCACTTCTTATTGATGGCAAGAAGAAATCACTGATTTCAATATAATGGCAGATCCATTACAGAGGTTGATATGAATCAGGCTTAGGAAATTCATTTGTAGGTGTTGAAACATATTTCACAGTTTTAGACAAAGACAATGTCTCCTGTCATACAGTATGTGTTTGAGTGAAACTCAGGTTTACACCCCCGCATTAAGTGAAAAGCAGCAGAATGGAGACTGTGTTTCCCATATTCTATCTGTACAGCCTACCTCAACAAATTTGCTTTTTTAAAACTTTTGTCTATATTGTTTGTTCCTTTCAAAAGTGTGTGTGCAAATGGAGCAGACAGTCGTGACTGACTGAAGGACCTCTGGAATACTGCATTTTTGTCTTATTGGAGAAATGACTTTCTCAATCAGAAGTAAACTTGTGAATGCAATTTTGTTTTGCAGCCAACTCTAAATCATTAGATTACAGAGCTGAGAGCACCAAAACAACAACCCCGGATTGCAAAACACTGCAATTTCTCAAGTGAAAAATGCCAATATGGTTGTAACAGCATCTCAAAGGTGCTAATATTCTGCTTGTACAAGTTTAATTTGTAAAGTGAGTGAGGTTTTTTCGTTGGTCAAAAGTTCTCCTTCAAGACAGCACTTCTGTAACTTGGAATGGACTTTGGGATTGACTCAGTGATCAGTTAATTGATTAATCAATGATGAAAATAATCTTTTTGGCCAGCTTTCATATCAATCAGCTATAATTTATTTTTATTATACTCTTATTATATACTATATGTTTATCGTTGCACCGTGTAAAATGCATCATGTTGAAATGTGTTTTAGACATTCAGAATGCGGTCCAGTATCTCAGTAATAAACATATACTTACATGAACACCTTTGTGACAGTGTCTTTTTTTTCCACAATATGTTTATTGGCATTTTCTTATAACATTCTATAAGGAAAACATACATTAACAATACAGTTTGAGACTGCATGTACTTACATTACACAGACACACACCCACACACTCACATGCAGTTACCCACATGCACCAATATTAGGTAGAATACAAAAAAAAAAAAAATATTTCCCAACATCATTTACAATTTCCTTTCAGGTAAAGCCCACATTTCCATCTTTAATGATATTCATGTAAGGTTCCCAGAGCTTGACAAAGTCTTTTCGCTTGCCCTTAGCAATGTAGGTCAGTCTTTCCAGACCAATACAATGTGAGAGTTCCTTTATCCACATCCTCGATGATCTATATTCTTCCAACACAGAGCAATAGCCCTCAAAGGCAAAGTCCAGAAGTTTAGTCTGTTTCAGTGCCTGTATCTGTATCTTTAGACATTCCCATAAACAGTAAAATAGAGTACCTTTCTCATTCAAACATTTAGTACAAACCCTCTGTGACAGTGTCAATCAAAAGGGAACATTATTATTATTATTATTATTATTATTATTATTATTATTATTATTATTATTATTATTTTAGCTATAGCCTTCTAAGCCAAGACTTTTTTGTGAGTGATATTGAATTTTAGTAATGTGTTCACATAAAAGGCTCTAGTTGTATGTATGTATGAACAATGTATTCTGTCAAAAGTATCAACATTTACATCATTGCTGTCAATAAGCCTGAAAGACTTCATTTGCATCATAACTGAATGAGTGGGTATTCCCTCGATGACACGTAGGTTGGACACTTGTGTGTGTATTGTGCATTGTGTTATCATGAAAGCTGGTAATCACGACAAAAGTATGATTCACTCGGAGCATAGAAAAAGCAGAAGAAGAAGAAAAAAAAAACACAAACACAAACCACCATTTGTCAGCCAATCGTGTCCGCCTGGTGACGAACTTCCTGGTCACATTTTCTCGTAGGTCCCAGTCCCCTTATTAATGTGTATGTTTGCTCCTGCACAGTCAACAGGGGGAGGACACGCTTTGAAAGCGAAAAAACTCAAAAAATGAGAAGAAAAGGCAAATAATCTGCCTGGAGAAAGAAGTCACACAGCTAGCGTGTTCGGAGCCAGATAAGAAGAGTAACTACAAATGCTATTTACTCTGTGTTACGCCTAGCCCAAGGACGTACGAGGAAGGCAAACACAGGCGAGACTTGGAGACGAGGTGCAGGATTTGGATGGCATTTGCCAGGGCCAGGGAGGGGCTGTTGGAAACCTAAAGAGATATGAGCTGGGAATACATTTGGATATCATGTCTTGACTACAAAAGACTAATTATCCGCGGATAAACTGCAGCAGCACGTCAGAAATAAAGGCCTCCTCTGATGGAGTACTGGGCTCTTTAATCCGAGCCAGAAACCTCCCTGACGGGCAGCGACAAGCTACGGCAAAGGGTAAGGTACCGAAGTAACGAGGGGGGGGGGGAAAACCCACTTAAATAAATCTTAAAGAGACGCGTATTAAAGTCCAAGCTAATGTTGCGAAATCTTTGAATTTCCCTTTGGTGTTGCGGAGAATGGCTCAGTCAAAATATCGCCGAGCAGCTGTGATAACGTTTGTACCAGCCTTTCAGCTTGTCTTCCTCTCTTTTTCTGTTCAACAGGACGCTTTATTCGCAATTGAAGGGATTTATGGGATCACAAGGTAACCTTTAAACCTAAACAAGTGTCACTCTGGTGTTTGCATGTGGCTGTCAGTTGGTTTTCATGTTTTCCGCGTGTGACGGGCTTTAGTTTCCTTTGTTTACAGTCTGAATCGCTGAACAGCTGATACGTCCTCGGCAATGCCGCGATACTGCCTGTTATGTGTGTCTTTGACGTGCTGCAGCCACTGCAAATAGCTACCCACACAGGGAGGATAGCTTTATTTTGTCACGCAAACAAAACAGCTGGAATACATCTTTTCATTTGCTCTGCTGTGAGCTGTTAGGCCACGTAGAAAACGAAAGTAAAGCCATCACAGCCAGCAGACAGGATCATTCCCCACAATGCATTTGAAAAAATGGGTTAGTGCATAGCCAGGTGCAACTTCTACAACAGGATTTACCTCCATACACGTGTGTTTGAGTATCTTTGCTCGTACACTAGTGTTCTGATGACTTTTTTTTGTGCCTCTCTGTGCAGTTTCTTCTGATGAGATGAGTGTGCGTGCTGGCCAGGGCAGTGATGAGGTACTGGTTTCACAGGCGGTGTGGGATTACCTGGCTGCAGCTGGGCGGCCCTGGCTCATTGACTTCCAGCACAAGCAGGGGATGAGTGCTGGTATCATTAGGCGAGGAGAAAGGGGGGGCTGCTGCGCTGTGAGGCTGCAGCCGGTGGAAGGCTCCAGGAGCTCAGGAGCTGGCGTGATGGATGGACCCATCTCCAGCGAGACACGAAAAGCCTTCATTGACTTATGCCGCTGTGCCCGCAAAGAAATGAGCAAACAGGAGGGGGGACCCAAGAGGAAGAGGACTCTGCTGCCCTGTGTGGGAGTCCTGGAGCCAAACGGAGAGGGGAGCCTGCTTCAGCCTCCACCTCCCCAGCCTCGGCGCTCCCAGAGACAGCAACAGAGGTTCAGGAAGCCTGCTGATGAGGAAGCCTGCGCCATGCTCCATGAAGCAGCCCAGAGGAAAGACATGGATTCTAGCTTGGCTTCCCATAGTGAAGCAGAGGACAACAAAACTTGTTCAATCTGCATGGGAGACATAGTGGAGAAGACTACCTTGGAGAGATGTGGCCATTCGTTCTGTCGCTCTTGTCTGGATCAAGCCTTTAAAGTGAAGAAAGCGTGTCCTGTGTGTCGGCTGGTTTACGGCCAGTTGATTGGAAACCAGCCTGCCAATGGTACAATGATCGTAGAGCGAGATCCTGACCTGGAGCTTCCTGGCCATGAAGGCTATGGGTGTGTCTGCATCATCTACAGCTTCCCTCCTGGCCTACAGGCGGTGAGTAGACCAAGAGCATGTGCACATGCAGTCTGTACGTGCCAGTCAGTGTTACTGGAATGACTATGATCATCATCTGTGGATGCAATGAAACACAGTTGTTTTGGATAATATGGTCTCAATTTGGCATAAATCTAATTGATTTTACTTATTAACTATAATTGTGTATATAGGTAATACTACATGAAATCATGAGGTCTTTTTAAACAACCTCTGCTTGTTTGTGCAAATCTTGTCTATTTGGTTTACACTTTAATATTTATCCACTCCCATGTTACATCCAACGCCTAATATCCAGTTTCAGAAGGAAATACATCCAATTAATCTTGGATCTAATTATAAACACAAGTATAGTGTAATTGCACCACCAAACTTAAAACACAGGGTCTGAACTAGGTGTCACTTTTTAATGAACTGACTTTTATTTCTTATAAACAAACAAAAAAAATGTACATTGTGTGTATCCCTGTGGTCTAACAAAGGTGTTGAGTGCACTTCCATCCTAATAACACATTTGCAAGGCCACATTTAAAAAAAAAGCATTTTAAACCCTGTTATGTTAGTTATTTATGTTTACTAGCTTGCAGACTTCTTCTTTCCTACCTTTGTTGGCGCATTGCTGCGTATATTGTATGTATATATAAAGTATAATGTCTTTCAAACTCCATGTTCTCAGTTTGTAACGCAGGCTTTCTGTTATAAACACATAGTCCAGGCTGAGATTGTCCCTAAGGACATCTGCATTTTTTCTCAGATTCTACAAAGCTCCTCCCCGTTAGATATTATAAGACTGTTCTCACAAGCTTTAGCCCTTCCCCCTGACATGTACTGTAATCTGACCTTAATGTGTCAAAATCAGTGGAATTTCCCCTTCATGAGAAATGGATAGCTTGCAGAGGTCAGTGTCCCATACGTGTCAGAAGTAGCTAATATCTGTTCTTTATCTCAAGGTTCAGGGGCTGCCTTTATTGTCTCTGGGAGGAGAAAACTGTTTTGGATTGAAGAAACTGTTGCAAACACACTACTCACAGAAACATGTAGCAAACGCAGTTAAAAATACACAAGACATGACTGTGTTAACACAATCAATTTTGCAAGTGTCCCATATCCCAACAAATGGACACAATTGTTTCGAAGCCATTGATGTTTTAACTCTTTTGTTGCCAACAGCCAGAACATCCCAACCCAGGTGTCCGGTACCCAGGAACAGACCGTGTGGCCTACCTCCCTGACAGCCCAGAGGGGAACCGTGTGCTGGGCCTGCTGCGCCGGGCCTTCGAACAGCGCCTTATCTTCACCATTGGTACCTCCATGACTACGGGCATGCAAAACGTCATCACCTGGAATGACATACACCACAAGACCTCAATATGGGGCGGGCCCCGCTGGTATGTATGGCCTTTTAGCTAGAGGCGAATTGCCATTGAGGTTTGATTTGGTAATAGCCTCAACAACTTCCTTAAGAGGTGTGGTAGCTGAGAAAAGGGCCCGGTAAAGACTGACAGATGTAATTTAAGTTCCTGACAAGGAAATGCTTTCAGTTGATGACCTTGGCTAGATGGAACTATTGCTGCCTGAACTCATACAAATGCAGTGATGGCTTTTTTATTTCTCCTGACAGTTTTGGCTACCCAGACCCCACTTACCTGGTGCGAGTGACAGAGGAGCTCAGAGAGAAAGGCATCACGGCGGACTGACAGCATGAAAATGACAGACTCTTCCAAGACTTTGTAGGACTTTTCCGAATGTCCTTGCGGTCGACGTGACTCAGCTCCAGGTTGTGCTCTGAGACTGTCCGTCCCTTATAGGATGGCCGAAGACAAGGCCCTCAGCAGACAGATGTCTAATGCTGCAGCAGAGCCCACATCACTCCACTAGTTGTTCCTCTGTTTGTTCATTTGTACCTCCAGAGTTCATCTTAATCCAGTGCTCCATGTGGAAGAAAATACTTTGAGTGCAGTGCATTCTTGTATTACACAGTCCTCTACCTGTCACTGTCGGCAATAGGACCGATATCTGATGCACTTATTTAAGAGCATCATGGTGTGTTGGAATTCACGGTACTTATATATTATTTAGGAAATCTAAGTTTAATGTTATGAAGACAGCTTATGTTATATTAATGTTTATTTCTACTCTGGGGTTTATTTCTTTTTCTTACAAGCACACATTCTTTGTTTTATCTCCCCAGAAATGTTTGTTGAGTAAGTCTCTAATTTGATTGTTACTAATTACCTGTTATAAGGATAGTACTTGGGTCATATAGCAGAATAGCACTGCTTCAATAGAAAGAACTCATTTCCTGAAGTTATTGCAATCTAAAGCACTCATAGGCACTTTGAAAAGGGAGTTTTCAGTGAAATCACCGTCGTGGTTATTGCTTCCTATGTGAAAGAGTGCTCGGGGCAAACAGTTTCGTGCAGCCATCATCAGCTATAAGCTTGGTGGCTACAAGTTGATGTCAGTTGTTTGAAACTCTTCCTTTGCGTGTGATCGTTATTTTTTTCCTACCCATTTGTTCTGAAAGAGGAAGAATGTTAAACAATGTGTCCTTGCAGCACCTTTTAGTACATGCATTAGGACCTTCCCCTGGGTTTTTTTGCCATCGGTCACTCATGTTATTTCAAGATGTCTCCCAGGCGTTGAGCCCATTACCTCACTTGTTAGTAATGTGCTCATCTAATTACCAGATTTATGACGATGTCAAATAAAAGGGCATATAGACCACTTAAACCAAATGAAAGGCACAAAAGCTCTTTAAATATCTATGCCACTGTCCCTGTCAAACTGGGAGATTTGCCTGCTAATGGTCTCATTTAAAATGAGGGAACTGTTGTAAATTTGTTTATCTAAATAGATAATCAACGATAACACAGTGGAAAAAAAATAAAATAAAATGTTGCGGGAACAATTGATTTGATTGAGGGTGGGGTATTGATCTCATTTTGTTGGTTTTGTTGTGCCTTTCTTATATTCACTTTTGATAAAAAAAAAAAAAAAAAAATCAAGCATGATGTTACAAATGAATGAGCAGTTTGGGCGTATTTCAGTGTTATTTGATAGATAAACAGCATTATGTTTGTAGTTCTACTATCTGGCTTTAAGTTCCAATACTACACAGTTCATCAAAATATGTGTACTACCGTATATTAAATTAGCCTCTCCTTCATAAACACACTTGTAGTCCAAAAGCTGAAAACCCCCTCAGAATTGATAAAGCTGTTTGCGTGAAAGTGCTTTGCTGAGTGCAGTAACCTGCTTAGCTAGTGATAAATCTTTCATTAAATTTGATTAGTCAGATCCATACATCAAATACCCTTTTATTATGTTTCCATCCCCTTTTTATTTTAGTTATGGGACCAACTGAAGTATTTTTGGGACACAGGATTGTAGTTTACTAAAGCTACTGTGCAAACATTTCTATGCATTACATGACTGAGGAGAAGCCAGGAGAATGGATAGGTGGAGAGATTACACATATTACAAATTGATTGTTAAGGAAAAGTTGGAGTTTTGCTTTTCTAATTGTGTTGATTCGTACTTTGTTGAGAATAATGTGCTTTACATTTTAATACTTGAATAAAAAGTTATGTTTGGGTTTGTGTTGTATAATTAACGTAGGCTCCAAATAAACCAGGTGCATCATAAACAACTGAATAACAAACCTGTGTCCATTTGGAAAGTGTCCTAATCTAAGTTGCCTCAAATCAAGATTTGACGTGAACTGTTGCCCTGTAGTATCAAAGATTCTTACAACGTCAAGATACTGATACTTTGTTAATGCACTTTGTGCCATCTAGTGGACAACATCATTAATGTAGAGTGAACAAAGCTGGAATATACTGTATTATACTGTACACACTATACTTAATTTGACCTAATTTTGTACAATAACTACTCATACAAATTGGTAAAGACATGGGCTATATTTGATTAGGCTTTTAAGTATAATCATGAATATTAATGGGTCAACTTTCCAGTGTATGAGGTGGAAAAACTGTTTGGAATGGGGTGTCACAGTGGCAAAGATGTGTATCAAGCAAACAACAACGCCCTGGTTTGAATCCAGTTGGGGACCTTTGCTATCATGTTATCTTCCTCTCACACTCCTCACATTTCCTGTCAGCCCCTCAACTATATATGCTGTCAACTTAAGGCAAAAATGGCTGGTTAAAATAAAATGAATTGTTAGGTATCCTATATTGCTACAAATAAAACTCAGTTTGGGGGTATGTCATATTAAACACGAAGAAAAAGGATTATATAAACAACTTCTAAATGCTGAACGAATAAATTACACAATTAACACAGAATAAATCACCACTGGTAACGGTGCATGCCAGCTTTATCAAGAAATATACATTCAAAGTCATGAAATACTCAGTAGGATGCTCATTTTAGCTTTGAACTATTTTCTTCACCAGGAAATCTTTCATATAAGGAAAAGATGTCAGCAAGTAGAGCATTGTTATTGTTTAGGACAACCTCTCAGACACTATGACTTTGCAACTAAGTGGCCATTGTCTTCAAAACCCACTTAAGTACTTTAACTTTGCAAAGTCAGCACACAGAAAACTCCTGATTCGTTGTTCTCTTGCACACAACTAAACTCATCACTAATCTGTACATTCAGATTAATACATTAATTTATAATCAGTTTGAGTTATGTGTTTAAACATGTACTTTGTGTGTTTTTTATCTGATCATAATCCAGACATGGTTACTCCCTAATACTTATTGATGTACACAAAACTTAAGCAGTTTCTAATATTAGGTTAGTATGTTGAGTGTTTAAAAGTGATTAAAAAGATTTCACATTACATGTTTAGATTGGTGGAAGAAGTATTCAGGGATTCTAGTTAAGTAAAAGTAGCAACACCATATTGTAAAAAAATTCTCATTTACAAGTTAAAGTCTTTCATTAAAATTCTATGTAGCTCATGTAAAAGTAATTATTACTTAATTGTATATGACTGTGGTGGAGCTAATTCTACCTGTTCTATATACAGCTGCCTGTATGTTATGTTCATTATAGTTTTTTAAAAGCTTTATCTGTAAAGTAACAAGTAACTCAGATAAGTAGTGGCGTACAAAGTACAATGTTTCACACTGTACATATCTACTAATCCAATAGTAGACTACTAATCAAATCTACATTTTCTCGTCAGACCCGCCTATAACAAATTTAGACCAATCAGAAGTCAGTGTTTGTACCATTTCCTTGCACATGGTGGTGTATCGCCCAGTGGAAATGACCTGATACTTTCCATGTTTTGACGTCACATAACACCGGACATATACCAACCCATCTGCATCCACACACGGAAAAGCAACATACTTGTCGTCACATACCGGAAAAATAATGGAAAGCAGACCAAATGACCACACTGATGTTGTCCATAAAAGTGCGGAAGACTGCGCCATTTGTTTGGACAAAATTCAGGGGAAGAAAACGTTGAAGTGCCTCCACTCTTTCTGCTCTGAGTGTATCGACTCGGTTTTCAAGTTTAAGCCTGCCTGTCCGATATGCAACACCTACCACGGAGAGTACACGGGGACCCAGCCGGAGGGCACGATGACCGTGACGCACAGCTGGCTGAACCTCCCCGGCTTCGAGCACTGCGGATGTATAGTGATACAGTACAGTTTTCCATCAGGGATACAAGGGGTGAGGCTGACAGATTTAAACAGAAGCTAAAGGCCACATGAGTAAGCTCCTCACCAACAGAGCTTCTTCTTTGACTTCACATTTAAGATGTCCACCAGATGGCGCGCTTTGTGTTTGTATTACATGGACTTAAAGCATCTGGATTATGATAAAATGGCACCCAATGCAGCCAACTGTTGTACATCTAAAGGGATTTATTTCTTAGGTCCAGTCCGCTGTTTTAAAGCAACATCCACTATAAAATATTTAAGTTTATGGAGGCAGGTGGAGAATCCCGAGGAAGTGATCTCATAGGTGCGTTCTTCTGTTACCATAGAAACAGTGTAGGGATGCAGGAGGACAAGATGTGCTCGATTTCATGCTTATTTCCTGACAACTCACCTTGTTTTATAGAGACATACATCCCATTCTAAGTGAGAGCAATGTTATTTGGTGATAGAGTGAATTCTTGTTTTACTTATGCTGAGAAATAGATCAGTGATGAAACACTTTTCTCAGACAATGTTTAAGATAACCCAAGGACAAAGAGAATTGCTTAAGTATGATAACTCTCAACTGGGTTGCAACTAATGACTAATTTCATGATCAGTTAATCTGCTGAGTATATCTTTGATTAACTGATAATAACTCATTTTATGAAATGCCAAGAAATTGTGATATCCATCACAGTTTGTCCGAGAAGCAACTCATCTTCACATTAAGCTTGAAGCTCACAAAATTTTGTGTTTTCGAATGAAAAATTACTGAAATGATTGATTATCAAAATAGTTTATTAATCATGTAATCTTTTTTAGCTCTATTCTCAACATGTCTGTTTCCAATTAATTTATCTACATGAAACCAACAAATGTGATAACTGTGGCAAATTATAGAAAGTAAGCATTGATTTTCATCTTGGATCCACACAAAAAAAAAACGCCGCAACAACCCAGGTTTAAAAAATTTATAGGCCAGGAGGATATAAAGAGAAGAGATGTGTGTGGGAGAGGGAGAGAGAGGGGCTATATTTTTGGATTTTGTGCAACACTGAAGGCATCTTAAAGTTTCTGAAGAATCTGTTGTACGAAGGAGTGCTTTCTGGGTTTTAGTTTTGAGTATTTCAGATATAGCTCCAATACCAATATAGCTACAATGTCAAGGACTGCTTCCCAGTGCTTCCCAAAAAGCCAAAGCTCTACCAATCTATAATACAGATATATTACAAAATGCATCAGTGTCTTGGTCATGAAAACCTGCATTCTTACCATTCCTAAAGGAAAGATTTCTATCTTGTCACAAATGGGCCACAATTGTTGATCACTGTGTTTGATACATGTATGCTGTTGTTTACCATGTTACAGCCTGAGCACCCAAACCCTGGGGTGAGGTACAGCGGCACCTCTCGCACAGCCTACCTGCCAGACTGCAAGGAGGGTCAGAAAGTCCTAGGACTGCTAAAGAAAGCCTTCGACAGGAGACTCATCTTCACAATCGGACGATCTGTTACCACAGGTCTCAACAACGTCATCACCTGGAACGACATTCACCACAAGACCAACATAGAAGGTGGTCCACAAAGGTATGCACATTATTGCATTTGAATATTCACCCATTTCACCTGTTTGTGCACAGAAATGTGTCTTGCTGTCTGTATTGGAAGATTTAGAACTTTTCATCCTGACAAACGAAACTTCACATGAAACAATTTTACGTGAGGTCTCTCACATTACAACTGAAACAGGTATAATTTTAATTAATGCCCGACTGTACTTATTTTCAGTGAAGGGCATTATAAACAACATGAAAAGTCTACAGCCTTGTTAGCGGATCTCAGAAGCTGTATTTAAGCATGCTGGTGCTTTGAGCTAAATGTGTCAGCTTGCTAATAAGCTCATAATGGCCATGCTAACATGCTGAAATTTAGCAAGTTAAACATTATTATTTTAGCATGTTAGCATGCTAACATTTTGCAATGCTAAGTACAGCTGTGGCTGATGGGATTTATTTTGTAGTAAGTATTTTGTTATAAATCAAAATATTGGGTGTTGTGGAGAAATTGCTGAAGTCAAAGGTCAATGGTGAGGTCAGGAGGGAAGAAAGTGTTCAGGAGCCTCTGATGTCTTATGCTGTAATATTTATTGACACTTGGCCAAGGAGAATTAGAGACACTCTCAAAGTACATCCGAAGTGTCTGAGTCGGTCTCACATTCTGCCCCCCTCATGCTGGTGGATAGACTTTAAACCCCTACAGATAACACCACAAATACTATACGCCCAGAATTAGTCAAAGAGAATGTTTTTACCCATGGAGGTGTTATTGTCAACATATTCTAGTCTGGAGACACAGATGTCTGTTTACGCAGATTGGAACGTCAATGGCCAGCGATCTATTATGTCTATGAAGGCAGCAATAGGTCTCTTCGACCCTGGCCACCACAGTGTTGAGATAGACTGGCACCTACTGTTCCCAATCAAAGCCAAACAATTAATACTGCTGAGTGACCTCGTGTAACCTAAGGATAGAAAATTCCAT
The DNA here is from genome assembly GCA_033000465.1 of Sciaenops ocellatus. Classification (NCBI taxonomy): domain Eukaryota; kingdom Metazoa; phylum Chordata; class Actinopteri; family Sciaenidae; genus Sciaenops; species Sciaenops ocellatus. The sequence continues at coordinate 15,172,941 of CP136883.1, read as the reverse complement.
AACATTGGGGAAATTAAAAGTTCATCGTGAAGAGAACATGAACACCAAATTTCATTGCAATCCATCTAATTGTTGTTGAGACATTTCTCTCAAAACCACAAACGTGAAGCTCATTGTGGCAAAAGTCATTAGAAATTGATAGGAAGGATCTAATGGACCATGAGACAAGTAATTGAATACACACAACAGACGACAAGTTGATCTTCAGTTGTTGGTCATCATTATTATCAGCACTGAGGAGACCACAGACAATCTCATAGAAAGCCTTAATATATGTTTCGCAAACGTTTCGCTTTAGATTTCTCTGGGCCTCCTCCACTGAATCTCTTATCAGCGTTTAGGGTCCCCCTCTGAACCTGCTCCGTTACTCATCCTAAGGCTTTTAGGAACAACACCAGTGTATCTGTTGTATCTGTCTTGGGCCAAAAGTTCTATCAGATGTGTTAATGTCAAACTGATGAATTAATACAAACATACTTTTACACAGGTCATAAAACTTTTGTCACATACATCTTAACATTAATACATCCCAACAAAAGTCATCCTCTGGAGACCATGAATGTTTCTACAACAAATCATGGCATCAGATAGTTGGTGAGATATTTGAGTTTGGACCAAAGTGGCAGAATGACAAATATGGATTTTGGCTTGTTTGGCTGTATCAGTTGTATATTGTCCTTGTCGGGCAAAAACATTTTTAAGTCACAGTTTTTCACTTTTGATATTTCTTTGTGGGATGAGGAAACTATAACGTTTAACCTTTAAACTTTGGGGTTACAAAGGCTTTTCAAAAATTCATTGGATTAATTGAAAATAAAGGTTCAGCTATAATGGAAGTTTTTTTCTTGTTCCAGAGATGTACTTACTACACTTTCTTGCATGTTTGTCTCCAGCTTTGGATATCCAGATCCAAATTATTTGTTTAGAGTTCAAGAGGAGCTTCGCCTTAAAGGGGTGACAGAGGATCACTGATGGATGAAGACAATCAGAAGACGTCCTTCAAATAGACTTAATACTGTGTATTGGTTCAAAGTTCTGCACTTTTTCAGTGATCTTCATCACTGACACTTTTGTTTGTTATATTTTATAGCTTTGCATGAAGGTTAGTGGCTTTTCCCAAAGATTTCCAACTGACTATGCAAAGACATTATTTTAAACCTTTAATCTGTGCAGTATGTAATCCAAGGTATGTTTAGTAAAACAGGTTATACTACAGATTGTCCACTTTCAACAAGGTAAATATCTCAAATTTTGTAACACTGGATCATTGATGATTTGGTGCGTAAAAGCCGTAAACAGAACAGGTAAAAACAGTATTGGCTGCAAGGCTAAAAGTAAAACTACCTAACAAAGAGCAAATATCAGCTGCTATATAGACGTATACTATAGATAGTAATGATATATCCTGATGATAATGTGGCCACAACTGTTCACAACTCTGCAATTGATGAAACATTGACTTTAGCTGTAGCACATTTCTTAATGTAACTGGAATGGGTCCAACAACTTATCATCACTGTTGTATATTTCAAGTTCAAACTGTTATGCAATATCCCTGCTTTACAATAGCTGATGTTGGACGACTGCCCTGCCATTGTTCAGTATAATAAATTCAGGTTCTGTCTACGTATTCAACCAGTGAGTTCCATGTAGGAAACCTCTGCACACATGATAATGTGGTTAATTTATCATCTGTGAAAGTAAGGTTTCTTGAGGATATGAGAGATGATAATTTATGTGGTATTATCATAGGTAGTGTGTTAAGTCTGTTGATCTTCTGTATTTCTCTTACTGTCAACAAATCCCTTGAAAAGAAAACCAACAATGGATTAAACCTACTAGCAAGTACTCCCTGCGTAGCCAAAGCTTACATAAGATGTAACTTGAAAAAATTTCAGTCCTGTCTTTTACCCGCCTGGTCCACTAGAGGGTGATGCCCCCCTTTAAAGAAGAAGATGGCGTCCCTTTAGTATGCAGCTGTATCATCATCACAAACCCACAGTCCCACAGCACCTCCCGAAACATCATTGCCCAAAGTCAGTGAGAGGAGCAGAGCATCTGTTATAGATGATGAGTCATGTGTTTCTATGGTGCTCGGGGCAGTTTTAGCAACAGCAGCAGCTCACACTGCATGTACAGCGGAGAGAACAGTTGTCACCTTGTGTTTGACCGCACGGTTTCTTATGGCAGTGCAAGTACTATTAAATATGAGTTGTGTCAATGCACAAACAGATGCAGGTTCAATTTAAATGTTGATAAATAGAAAATAATTCAGGATTAATCTGTTTTTTGTATAGCCTAAAATCACAGTTTGCCTCATGGGGCTTTACAATACGAACAGCATGTAACACCCTCTTTCCTTAGACCCTCAATAGGTAAAGAAAAATCCTTTTAACAGGGAAGACATGGAAGAAACCTCAGGAAGAGTCACATAGGAGCAATCCCTCTCCAGGGATGCCGAATGTTAAATGTGTAACAAGTGTCCTAGGTGTCACTAGCACAAATAAATCTGAAAATATTGCAAACATTGAAGCATTGTATTGTCTCAGATCTCTTTTCATGCAGCAAAGCAGGATACATAAGCTATGTTTTCTGCTTTTCACTGGGCTCTGACCAGCCCGCTAATGCAAAGTTACAACTGAATATGATTAATATACAGTTGATCTTCTGTAGGATGAGAAAATGCCTTTAACCTATATTTCTATATCAGAAAGAGTGCACATGTGATCAGACGGAGTTACTGGGCTCAACCTCTTTAGTGCTCCAGTGTTTAGCCACTGCAGGCATTTCTGTGGCCTAGGATCTCAGGGCATCTGCTGCTCTCATGAAGCAGACCAGGACCCATCTGGTCAAATGTATCACCCACCCCTCCACCTCCCTGTACTCCATTTTCTCCCATAATTCATCAGTCCAGTCCATCCATATCTCATCATCATCATCCCTTTTCCTCTCTTGTCCCTTTAACCGTTTTCTATTAAGTGTCTCTTCTTTATAGCCTTTTCTCTGACAGTTATTTTACTTTCTGCTGTATTGTGTAAATTGAAAGCACACAGGATGACCTGACACAACTTTATGAACATTTCATTACCTACTGAATATTTTGTTGTGATTTATTTCTGTTTCAGATTTAGAAATGGACTTAAAGCGACAGACTGGAAATTTGTCTTTTTAAGTTGAGGAGCAGATTGTGAAAAAAGAAAAATGAAGCACTGACATACCTAACATATGGAGAGAAATACAATGTCTAGTTCTTCAAAATTCACTTTCAGTTCAGTGAATATAACCTACATTTGAATGTGAAATATTCTCTGTGAAGACTGGAGAGTTTCCATAAGTAGACATCCACCCATCTGACTGTATGTCTTCAGGTATCATTATTTACATGCAAATTATATTATTGATCCCCCCCCAAAAGAATCGCTACCTTAATGTTGGGATGGGGTGTGTTTATCTTGGTGATCCTGGTAGCATCACACTGCTCAGCCACCCCGGGAAAGTTTATTGTGCGGTGCTGGAAGCTGGAAAGGAGACTGTGACCGATTGTTGACTCCCAGATTCAGGAGGAGCAATGCAGAGTCCATCCTGGCTGTGGAACAACAGACCAGCTCTTTACACTTGCCGTGATGGTGAGGGGGGTCATGGGAGTTTGACCATCCAGTCTACATGTGCTTTGTGGATTGGGATGTGGAGGAGTATGGGGCACCAGGGCTGTTGCTATGAGCCATCCGTTCCTTGTATTCTCAGCACCAAGTGAAATACGTTCTAAGCGGGTGTTGGACTCCACCAAGGATGCCCCTTGTCCCTGATTCTGTTTGTGATATTCATGGACGGGATCTCAAGACGCAGCCAGGGTGACGAGCGCGTCCTGTTTGGGAACCTCAGGACTGCATCTCTGCTTTTTGCAGAAGATGTGGTTCTGTTGACCTACCGCCACCACGACCCGACCCTGAACAAGTGGAGGAAAATGGATGAATGGATGGATAGATTATATTCTTGATTAAACTGAAATAAAATGGCATGTACTCTCAGTATCTTGTTTGTACTCTCACTTATAAAGTAGGACCTTTGGTCCAGAATTTATATCAAAGTTGAAAAAAAAAAAAAAAAAGACAAAGAATGACTCTTTGCCTCTCCCTGTGGGTATTCCCCTTCCCTGTCATTGTCCATCTGGACATCTGTGAATAAGGGCAAAAAATTACAGAAATGTAACCCAAGATATAAATATGTATCAGTGATTATGCAGAGCAATATTGTGGGTGGATTAAACATGCATCAGTATAAATGACCAGTGACAAGCCTCTGCTATAACTGATGACAGGGTGAAAATAAGCCCTCAGTGTATGGATTAAGACTGATACATCCATAGCTGCTTTCATTAATTTCCATCAAGTGTCGCTCTACACTCTTGTGGCAGGATGCCTTGAATTTTCTCCTGACAGACACTGAAAATAGCACCAAGACTTTCTGGGTGTGACTAGACGGCTGCTCGGGGGGGGGGCTCCCAAGAAACACACAGACATACATACCCATCAGATGAGAGATGTGCAGTGTTTCCTGTACTAGAGATGATAAGAAAATCATTATGTGACAATGCAGAGCTGTTGTTCTCGCCCCCTCTCCCCACTGTGCTCCTTAATTAGAGTGTCTCTGGCTGTGGGGAGAACCCTGGCACATTGCCTGCCTGCCTGCCTGCCTGCCTGCCTCCTCATCCTCTCATCCTCTGGTGCTAAAGCCACCCAATCACAGACATACCTGTCTATCTGGGGGCAGGGCACACTACTTTTCGTTTCCCTTCACTATAATGAGGATGAACTCCACCAGACGTAGCCTACTTTTCCATACCTTTGAAGGTATGTTTTTTTTTTTATATCTTCACCCAGTTTCCTCTTCTAATGCCAAGGTTGACAGAGATAAAGATTCTCTGACTTCCCTGAATTAAAAATCTCTAAATCCAACTCATAAAGGACAAACAAGGCTATTTCAGGCTGTGTTTGTATGTTAGGTAAATGGACAGGAGGGGGCTGAGGAGGCATCTGTCTCCATACACACTCTTTGTGTGACAGAATGTCAGCCCACACCGCTGACATGCTCATTCACTGTGCCTAAGGCTGTTTGCTTAAGAACAGTAAAGTGAAGGTGGGTGTGTGGGTGCTTGTGCTTCTCTGGCTTTTGTCTGTGTGCCCTTGACTGCATTTGTGCATACAGTATGTAAGGATATGCACTAGTGAATACTTGAGCATGCATGTGTTTGTTGAGGCGGTTTCTCACATTCTGTTCTCTGATTCATAGCCGGGGCTACATGGCTTTTTGTCTGCCTGATTTAGCAGAACAGACCCTCTGCTTTTCTTAGTAATGCTGACAGATTTACTGACTTACTTCGCCGACAGGACACAACAGCAGAGCTGGCAACTATTGGGGTCTTTGGCTTGGTTGTCAGCATCACAGATTGAAGGCTCTGCTCAAGCTGTTCTTCATTAGCGACAGCCGAGCTTCTCCTCGATATGAGAATAGCAGCTCCATCATCTGTCCTCTGTGAGAGAAGATTAAAACCACGTCCAGTAATTACCTCTCCAAATTTAAATTTATCATGCTTATTGCAAAAGTGTTTTTGTTCATATCATTCACAATATATCAAACTGTAATAACTGGTTGTGCAGCAAAATATTCAACAGAAGCTGAGTAAAGACTCCTGCAAACACAGTCTAGTAAATGTTTTCTGAGTATATTGAGGAATGCCAAACTCCTTTGTGTCCTTTCTGTCTGCATCCTCAGCCTTGGCCATCGACTCTCAGACTGCCTCATGTAAGAGCAATTAGCTGTGGCTGTCATGGCAACTAGCATGACCTTTCTGTCATTTTATAAACAAGAATCTCAACCAAGGTCTGTCTTTCTTCCGAACAACTGCAACAGCTGTCTGCGGCTTAAATAACTGCTTATTTTTATTCCAAAATCCGACTGAGGCTGGCGTCACACTGGGCACGCAATGTCTCCACTGGCATTCAAATAATCTGTTAAATGATATTGTGGATTTCATTGAGTTTTAATGCAGCCCAGGAAGGTTGTTTCCAGTTGGCACCACTACTGTATGTGAGCCACATTGAGTCTCTGAGAGCACCAGTTATTATAATGCTTGAATAGCACTGAGCCATTTTGTCTCTTCATTCATATGAAGTGGATCTTATATACATAGATGTAAAACAAGTTCAATTGAGTGGAAAGTACGGTTTGCTATGAACATTTCAAATTAAGAATCAAACATCTGAGGGATATCCTGTGCTTCAATTTCATCCCCATTTATTTACACTTACAGACTACAGAGGAAGGACTAATGTAATTAGTATTATCCGATTGTTTTGCAAAGAATTGCCTAATTGCAAATGTCAGAGAGAAAGCATCATTGTTATATAAACAATTGGGCTTATGCGTGATCCTGTGTACAAGCTTTTAAGGCTTCACATTGGATTTACAGTGTAAATATAAATATGGACCAGCTCATGAAAAAATCACACTCTTGCACAATTGTAGATTTCATATTGCTGTGCCAAAGTGTAGGCTGTAAAGCTTTCTCTGCTGCAGCCGAGTGCACCTGCTGACAGATATTGTGGGCCACACAAGAATTTTATTTACCCATATGTGATGTAACTATTTCTTATGTTATAATCCAGGTTGAGCATCCATGCAGAGACCTGATACAGATCCAGGCTAAACCTGCAGAACTATCAGACAAGTAATGTTGAATGTAATTTTTTTTAATGCCTCAAAGTTATCGTAAGTGTGTCAACAGAAAATCATGAAAATTATGAAGTGCTTCACCTGTGGTTTGTTGTATGTTGATGTACAGCCGTCACACTTCCAGAGGGATAAGCAGGAAGTCTTACAATTAGCAAATGAAACAGCTGCACCTTATGGCAACAAACAGCTCACTCAGCAGTTTAGATGTTAAATCATAAGAGTAAACAGAAAGCTTAATCATGTCAGATAATTATAGCAGGAGTTGAGGATGTTGTGTGAGTAACCATTCCTGCCACACTATGTCCTTGCATGATACATAAATCAGTGTGAGTCATAAGATATATTTATGTATTCATGGCCAAACTGGTATTAGAATAAAGTTTACGGTAATAACCTAAAGTAGGAAAAATTAGAAAGTAGCATTAGCAGCAAATATGGCATACTTCTCACAAACCCTGAAGAATAAGGATATCTTGAAGACGCTTGTAAAAACAATATTCATATTCAAATTTCCTGGCATACATACTGTACATGTCTAAATCAACAGCAAACAGAATTAAACTCCCAGATTGCCTTCTTAATTTAATTACTGAAAATATTGTTTTTAAACCAAATATCACAAAACAAATGAAATGAGACTATAATATACAGTAATATGATGTAACACACTAGTTTAACACAGTGTTAATCTATGAATATTTTGTACAAGAGGTCTTTTGAACATCAAAAACAATCTCAGTAATTGGAGAGATAGAGATGGAGAGGAGTGAGTGTTTAAATATTACCAGTCTGGCGTGCTGATTCCTGTCACAAAGGTGCCTCGAAGTCTTCTACAGTCGTATCAAGGCAGGAAAGATAGCAGCTGGGAAAAAATGCATATTTACTTATCAAAGACGCCCCCCCCCCCCAAGCAGCTGTGAATCAAGAACCAAGGAATATGTGAGTCAAAGAGAAGAGGAAGAAGAAACAGTGGAGAAAGAAGAAACAGCTTTGGGAGGGAGGACACAGACAGAGGGCAGATGAAAATCATCCATGGGAATATCTTTGGAGCTGATGTGCTGCATAGTAACAGACTATGCATTCCAGTATCTAACCCATGCATTGATTAAAAACGTCTTTATCTTAAAGTACTTTTTTTCTCCACCCTTTTAAGTGTGTTAATGCAAAACCAGAGGGCCTGGCTTTATATGAGAAGCCTGTCAGGTTTGTATAATTGTCCAATGCAGAAAGGAAAGGTTTGTAAGAGAGTTTATTAGAGATATTCTCGGAGATGTACTGGAGAAATCTGAATCTCACTTTGTCCTAAACAGGATTTTATGTCAAACTTTTTATTTGTGGTAACGAGCTGACACGTGATAGCAGGTAAATCATGAGTTAAATCTAGAACAAAAACATTTGATGTGTGATTTAAAATACAAAATGTATCACAGCTGTGCTGAACCCAAACAGCAAGCAGGCTGTAAAGTGAAGCCAATGCGAAGTGCCAAAAACTGCAGTTCCCCAAACGGCCACTTGAGGCTGGCTACAGACAGAGTCAATCTCCATTAACTGTTGTATATTAAAATGTCCAATTTTACAGCAGAAATAAACATGTTTACAGCCTGGTCTCTATAGCTGATTTCCCCATTCGTGACAACTGTACTAAGTCTGAATTTTTTTTAACTTTCCCATTTAAATTAGGCTTAAAGTTATACATAATTAAGAGTGTAGCCACTTTAATTGACAGGTGGGAACCATTACAAGCAGTTTGTTCGAGCAACCAGGTTTCATTCGGATTATAATATAAGAAATAGTTACATCACATATGGGTAAATAAAATTCTTGTGTGGCCCACAATATCTGTCAGCAGGTGCACTCGGCTGCAGCAGAGAAAGCTTTACAGCCTACACTTTGGCACAGCAATATGAAATCTACAATGAGAGCCGATTTTTAGAAAACAGTTTTTCAGAAACCTACGGGTGACGTCACAGATATGCTTCACTTTACAGTCTCAGGCTCAGACAAATGGGGCAAACTTTTATTGTTGTGTAAAACATTCTTGAATGTAACATTTGCATAACTTTAGGATAAATAAATGAGAGCCAAAATGGATATGTGTGACAGATCCAAAGATAGTTACAAAAAAAGACAGAACAGGAAGAAGCTGCATGTATGCTCAGGTTGGCAGCGGGCTTAAAGCCAAATCCACCCAGACTTTGCAGGACTCATGTTTACTGAGCCCCTCAGCTGTTTCATATGTATCATAGTGTTGCTTCAGTATCTGTACTCCATGTGCTGCTGAAAAAGCTGCTGTGAGTCAGTGACTGAGGCGCATACTGTAAATCTACTTCAGGCTGTTGACACCTCTGTTCTCTGTATACTGTAAGACAAGAAGATGCACACTGCAGTTAGATGGTCAAACAGGAATGATACATTTTCTATGAAAAGGCATCTACTGTCTCCTTCAAAATCAATTCAAAGTCAGGAAACATGCTTTTATCACAGATGTGCTACCTGTTGTTGTCATGACAACATATCCCTGCAATGAAATTGTTGTAGATCAGCACACCAAATGTTAGTTTAAATAATTAGACTGAAAGAAAGATAGAGTGACCATACAGTATAAGTATGTTTCCTTATAGGGTGTCTGTTTGATCTGCACATCTTCGCTGCAACTTGGCTCGTTTCTGTGGATGCTGCCTGCCAGCAAAGACCTCTTCCCAATGCAGTGCTTATGTAATCTGCATTGGCTCTATGCTTCAGTTCCCCCTTTGAGTATGTACATGCAACAACATCCCTCTAGTGTGTGTATTCTCAGTGCTTTTACAGCTCTCTTGTCACTAGGGATCAATGTCATTGCTCGGCTCAGTATTTCTCTTAGATCCATCCTCCTTTAACACTCTAGTGTCTGTATCTGTTGCAGCAGGGCAGACGTAAAGCAATTCTCTTTTCACTTAATTTTAAAGTAAAGATGAGGTTTAGACTTAAAGACACAGAGTTATTGAAGATATCCTCCCATCTCTGCACACACCCTCCCTCCCCCCCTGCCCTGTGCTCACTTTCCATCTCCTTATTTCTTTACACCCAACCCTCCCCCAGGCAAGAGCAGGAGAGTTATTACTTAGTGGGAGGGCCCTCCGGCCCCACGTGCATCCCGGACTAAGGCGAAGACACACCTCACACTCCCTTGAACCACTAAAAGCACATGCTCCTGCCTGTAGCCATGGTTCCCTAAAGAGGAGTGGCAGAGAAAAAAAAAGGAGCAGAGTGCTGTCTGCAGTAGCCTCAGCCTCCCTTTTGTCTGTCTCCCATCCTTCCCCCCACTGCTAATACTTTTCTCATAGCTGCATGGACCTTAGGGATAATAGTTGCACACATGCGCGCATGCTGATCATTGATGGAGATGTGCTCTGTTTGGAGGAATGCACTGGTCCTCTTAATGGTTGCTGATGTTTCCCCTCTGAGAGCAGGTTCATCCACCAAGCTAGGTGGCCAGATCTGGATTCAGTACACTGATGTGTGCAATTAAAACTGTGCTTTTCACACATGACGACTGAGTAAAAAGTAAAATGATGGGGGTGAAACACAGCAGAGACACAATGTGTATTTAGGTGTAATTATAGAGTAATTATCACTGCTGTGCACTCAGTCTGCTGCAGCTGACCTAATCTAACATTTTAATCAGTGTGAAGGACAAAGCATGCTTATTTCTCCACTGGTGCAGCTGAGGCGCTTATGGGCACTGCACTGGATGTCTCCATGTTATTTTGGCTTGTGCAGACACACGCAGGATGTGGCCCATAGCCAAATCCGCTCTGTGTGTTTCTCTGTGTGTTTTAAGGGTACCGCTTTGTGCTCAGACACTGTCACATTGTGAAAAGCAGAGCATGCCTCGGCCTTTGTGTGTGGTTGCCCAGTGATTACAAAGAAGGGTACAGAGCATGTGCATATTGTGTTTGTGTGTGTGTGTGTGTGTGTGTGTGTTTGTCTACTGTGTTTATGTTTTGGATGTAAGGTTTGGATTGGTGCACTCACTGTAAGGAACATCCTCTGCATAAAATGTTGGCAACACGAACATTGCCATTTGGTGTACTGCACCAGACTTTTCATCTGCGGTCTTTTAGGTTAACACAAACATAACATACATTGTATGATATGAACAAGACTAAAAAGAGCATATTTTTTTATTTTCAACAAATACCTGCCATTTCATATGAACAAGATTGAAGAAATTTGCTTTTCTGGCAAAAAGTAAACATACACCAGAGGGAATGCTTTCACACACAAATAGCGCCGAAGGATTAGAATAAACCAATGATTACTCATCCAGCTCGCATATGCTCAATTTGCATGACTTGTGCCACAGATGCATTTCTGGCCAATCCTGGTTAATGCATAAAGATGTGTCCTAAAAACAACACAGAGAGTTCATGATTCCGTTAAAACAACAACAGTGAATTTCAAGGGAACAACTTGTGCTTTTCCACTGTGGCCACGGGGAACATTAAACAATTGCTCACATTTGACTGAGCTCATTGGTGGTGCTGCCAGGGAAACACAAGGTCAAGAGAGAGCTCTAGGGGAGCCGTAGGTTTAGCCACAGGCGGGAGTTTGGGGTCAGGGGTCACACATCAAGGTGGGGGTGGTGGAGGAGCTGCAACATAGTGTTTAGTCCCCACTGAGACTGAAGATACAGGGGATAGATCTAATCAGGTGGGCAGTTGCTGCTGCTGTGTGAGTAAAATGATGAAACAAAGGATGTATTTGTAGGGTGAGGATTTTATTAAAGTCACAAACAGGTAAAATAATCATATAGCCTACAGTAAAAACAACATTAGCCTATCATAAACACTCGTTCCTAAAATCTCATATTGTGCATCTAAAAAGAACATCATGCCTGCCAGCCCTTGCAGGAGCTTGCATAGAGATTGTGAGGATAAAAGGAATAACAGCTATGCTGTGATCATGTCCTGTTTAATCCTGTTATACTACCCCCCTTTTTGAGAACAAAACTGGCTGAATTGGGAATTGATGGGTTTGGATATTCTGGCCCTGCCCTGCACTGCGGCAGAGGCAGAGAATCTGGTGTCTGCGTGTGAGAGAGACAGAAAGGGAGAGAGAGAGAGAGAGAGAGAGAGAGAGAGAGAGAGAGTACACACTGCAGGACTCGACACATCATCACACCTCATCAGTAATCAAAGATTAGCACATAGCTGCACAGATGCACGTAGATGGATACACATAATTTTCGCTGTAGCGTTCACGGGCACATTTTGTTTTGTTTTCTCGAGATGACAATACGGCAGATCTGAATCTGCCTGCACACACACAGGAAACATAAAGTGACAGGTTTCTTCTGTGCTGCTGTGTTGTTGTGTCCTTGCAGAGAGCTATCTGAGGACCCAGAACATGATGTTAATATTACACAACAGCACTGAGGGCTGTCCACTCAGTGCTGCGCAACTACCCTCAGATCACCCTTTGTACACCAACGTCCAGAAAAACTGTCTGGTTCAACCCGAACACTGACTCATTGTCCTGAGCTGTCAGCTTTCACTCCAGTTTTTTTTTAATTGTACTTCTTGGCTGCACATACCTTTGAACTAGAATATAATCACTGTAACAACATTGAAAAGAATGCCCGTTGGAGCATCTTCCATCATCAATCTAGATTTTTAATTAATTGATTTAAATGTCAACAGGGCGATAATGATGTTAGCACTCTTATAAATTTAATTTTGTAATGTGGACCGATGTTCTGATTAGTTTAACATGTTTGTGAATCAGAATTAATCCACTGTGTTTTACAGCCAGTTAATTTGGCTTTGTGCGGGTAAAATGGCTCCTCTCCAGCCTTTGTCCACAGCAACACACTAATCTTTAGTCAAAGTGACCAACTGTTTGTGTTGGAGACAAAGAACTTTTCTAAGGTGGCTGTATGTGGTAAAGTCTTAACAAAAAGGCAGGGTCAGTCCTGAAAGCTCACTGGACTGTGCCATGATGCCACTTCTCCTTAACCGAGCCCTCGAGGTACAAGCCACAGCTGAGTGGGCAATTGAACTCTCTGTGCCTGTCCAGATGTTGGCCTAATTTACTACGACTAGCAGCGTATGTGGCCCATTTACATGTCCTCACACCCGGTGTGTGCGCCTGCATGTGTACAATGTCAGACTCTACCTCAGGTGCTCCAGCATCCACCCCACTGACATCCCATGAATCATTTTGTTTTTAGCAACAGAGTGTTTTTTTAAGCAAAAAGCAGCAAGTGTTTTGATGTTACACATTCAACTTCCTCACACCAGTTTCTTAATGTTTCGGTGCATTTTGCAGAAAACTTTAAATCTTTTTTATTTTCATTTTACCTTTCTTCGTCTTATATCCTGAGCAAAACATTCATGTCAATGTGGCATCATGTCAATGCACAACATCTTCCAGAATATCAGACGAGAAGTCATCATTACTTTGTTTTTATAGCCTGCATAAAAAAAAACTGTACATCACCTGCTCAGCTCGGTGAACAAAGTGGAGTGTTTAGCATTTAAAGAGCCTGATATTTTACCCAGGAGTTGGTGGAGGACAAACTAAAGCCTAAAGGAGAGTGAATATTGAACTTAAATTCATCAGGTAGATACAAAGATAACCACATAAATGTTGCTCAATATTTGCAGGATGTGTAAATAAGCAACTGTTTGTTGACAATGTAATGTTTACACATTTTTTTAATATGCCCTTAGGATGGAATAAAATATATTAAAATGCCCCCTATATATGCTAACATGTTCACTTTCACAGTGCACAACAAACATCGCCAATTCGATTGCAACCAGTTCACTTTAAAAAAGCCAGTGAGACTTCACTGGTTCCTCGATGCTTCATTATGATGTGGTTCAATATTGTTCAACCGACTCTACCTTGCAGACATTACTCAGTGCTCACTAGAGCTTATTAGCACTACTTAGTGTCTGTAGCATTGGAAGAAGAGGCAATGTGAGGGCACATGAGCTGGTTGGCCTGTTGACACTTCTGTGGCATCAGGCCAGTTTTAGACACCTCTGCAGCTGGCGGCGACCAGATGTGGCGTGTTTGAAGACAGATGAGAGCAGCAGCCTTGTGCATCTTCAGAAGAGACAGGGAAGGTGTGAAGAATATCTATCTATCTATCTATCTATCTATCTATCTATCTATCTTAGGAAATTACTTTAAATGTGCTTTTCATTACCTTCAAAATCACATGATACATAATTAACACATAATTAGTTTTATTCTTATATTGAGCGGAGCGGGTTATTTACTTTGCAGTGGCTATCAGAACTTTCATGTCTATCATCCTTATTATGCTCAACATGCTGTTAATCATTTGCAAATTACACATCTGATTGAAACATTTTTTTTACTCAGTCTGTGATAATAACTCCCTGATCATCAGTGTCTATGATCTCAGTTCAGGGTTGAAGTAATAGAAAATGACAGTAATCCCCCATCCATCGTGATTTAAATTTGCTCTATCCTTAATGAGACATGCTCTGCATGCATGCAGTGACACGGAGCCCTGCTAAAGGAATTATTAGCACTGATAGAGTGGAAAAGATAAGCAACTCACTTCCTACAGAGATGATTGAAGTGATACACTACTGGAGACATCTGTTCACTTTAATGATAACCCTTTCAGAAGTGTGTTATCAGGAAAATGATAGGAAGGTTTAAACTAGATGGGCATCATTTTCACATTTTAGGTGCAGATCAAGCCCACGTGACTGTCTGATTAAAGTATAAATCAAAATCAGTATATTGTAATAATCCGTCAGTACTATGGATCAAAAGGCATCTCAATAGCTAAATGCTAAACGTCTCTGAATTTATGTAGGTGTACTTAAAAAAAAATGTATAAAATATGTGATATATTTTATGTTTGATATGTACAACTATCAAACATTTATCTCACCACCAGCTGTTTTATTGGGAGTAAATATTGTATTTTATGACAGTACTATGAAAATGAGTATATATCTATAAAGAATATCCTCACAGAGGACAATAAATTGTATAAATTGTTTTAGTTTTAAGTTTTAAATGACAAAAGACCAACAATTTAAGGATGCCAGACAGGGCAAGCTTTATTTAAGACAGCAAAATAAACAAAAAACAAACAAAAACAAAAAAAGGAGAAAAGAAATAAAGTTCAATTTCCAAAATAGATTTTAAACAAATGTACAAGTCAATCAAAAAAAAAAAAAAAAAGACAAAAATAGCTACCAAATAAATATTCACATCAACAACAATATTTTTATGTGACATCCTTTAAGATGTCTTACAATGATTATAAAACAAGAGACTGTATGTACAATCATACAACTTCAATAGGACATGCTTAGGAGTTTGACTGCACCATTGTACCACACACTGACTACAACACAAAGGCTGCATATTAACTGACATGGTTCGTGAGCCGCCTGTCTATCCCATCTTCAGAAGGCCTGGCATCAGCTCCCTAACTCAAAGAGAAATATCAAGAAATGTTTTCCTGAACAAGCCTGGCAATAAATGCATAACTGACGCTGTAATAATGGATGTGGGGATGTCTACTCGTGAGCCAACCCTCTCTGTCCACACAACCAACCCAAGAGCCAGTCTCTGTTTCCTACGCTGAATTGTTGCTAGGCAATGCTGAGGAATTTGGTGTGTGACCATGAACTGGAAGCCTTTGTGCAAATCACCACTTTAAGTTCCTCTGACTACAAGGGACAGTCCACAGCTGCTTTAAAACGCTACAACCATCTCAGAGAGATATTTTCAAACAACACGAGACTCACATCATGCTTTTAAATACCAAAACAAAAACAAAAAGAAAAAGCAAAATACACATTAACCATAAAAACAAATAATGGAAAAATAGCTTTCTTTGGACAGGGCCAGCCTGTGCATTTTGATTACTTGTTCTCCTTAGTCCCACATTATTATCTTTTATCCACACACTAGCCCTTTTTACAAGATGATTGTTAGACTTTTGAAGGTTTCCGAGTAGATTTCCAATTTCACAAGTACATGATGCACTGTCAGCTCACCCAAGCAGCTTATTTAGATCCTACTGCTTCACTACTTTTTGATTTTTGATTTTCTAAAATTGACAGCAAAGTCTAGCATCTCCAACTCAAAGAGCTTTGTTCCCTCTTATTCACATACTCTGATCTATTTCATAGCACGACACCGCCATCGCTTATTTTATATACTAGTGGCTACTTACACGGAGGAGGGGCAAACACAGATCAGCAGCCTCTTTGTACAGCAGAGATGGTTTCAGTCTATAACATGGATGCCCATGGAGAGCTATAGCATGACAGTTATCACAAAGCTGCATCTTTATTGCCACACAGGTTACCTTGTATCACAAGCACTTAAATCATTATTGCTTTATGGTTAGAAGCACAGAGATCAATGCTGCACACACACATAACCATGAAGCCAAAGATTTAAGCTCAGAAAAGGGTCCAATTTTTGCTCCGTAGTCATTGTAACCTACAGTAAGTGCTGCTTATTGGATGTCAACAGATTAACAAGAGTGTACAACACAAAGACTTGAGTCATCTTGGAAGAGTAAAGTCAGGTTGGGAGTGCTACATTGGATTGTTACAAATGAGAAAAATCCATAGGCATATTACAGTAGTCAAAAACTCTCAATGACTTCTGGGAATATGATATGAAAGGCATTTTTCAAAACTGCATACCATTTGAGAATTGCTGAAAAACTCTCAACAATACAATGCTACAAATCTTTTCCGAAGAATATTTGAAAATACAAACCAGATTTCCCCAACAGCAGTCAGCCTGACTTAGGTAGGCGTTATCCTATGCTTTTTAAATATGCCTCACAACACCTTGACTGGCACTAATAACCAGCCACAGCTTCATAAATAACGCTCGACAGCTTGGCATAGAGCTGTTTGTGTTTATGCTCCTGGTTACAACAAAAGTATCTTTGCTCTTCTATTAAAATGTGTCTGTCCCATCACCAAAATAGTATTTTAAAACAGACTCCAGCTGTGACAGCAGAGACACCTGAAGCGCAGCTACACTTCTCTTCATTTTTTGTGTGCCCTCATTTCGTTTTGTACACACAGCGCCTCTTCAGCCTCCTCCACTCAGTCCAGTGAAAGCTTGTGGAGCAGTGCTGTCCAGAGCTACACAACCATGCATCAACAACCCATGAAGGTTGAAATAGTCTAGACTGCTGTCTGCACAGCAGCCTGCACTCACAGCTCTTGTCCCTGCTCTCATCACCACTGAGACAATGAGAACAGCTCTCTTTGTAATAGCTCTCACTGTGGTTTGTCCCACTACTCCTTCCCTCGACATCTCTGTGCTTTAACAGGCTTAAATGGGGACACCAGTGACAAGCTATTTCACACCTCACACACCTTACTAAGAGGGATGTACAGGATTTTGCTAATTCCTGACAGTTTCATGCTAGATATATTTTTGTATTTAGAAAAATATCCATTGAAGTGTCTGAGAGCCATTTACATCACAAGATTAAACGTCACACGTTGCACATTTCCAATTTGGACAAAATCAACATGTGCCTAGAGATAGTAAAATCAGACAGATGTAACACCATTGTAGTTGCATACTGTTTACAGGTGAAAAAATGATAGCTCGATGATCAAACCTTGACTGATATTGTTTCCTCGAAAGCAAGATAAAACAGTTGTGGAAAAAGATGGATGTGCGCTAAAAGGTTCAGGAGCAAGTGGACAGCGAGGTGTCCACCTCTTCTGAGGGGTGTTTGGTTTCTGGGGGGGTGAGGGAAGGATTCAGCAGGGAGCCCTGATAAAACCATCGTGCCCACCCCCCCTTCCCCGAGACCAAAGAGGCAGGGGCTTGGGGGTTGCATGTGATGACTGTAACCCAAGAGGTCTCCACTCACATGACCGAGCAGCTCTTGGCCTTCTCCTTCTTGAAGGTGGAGGAGAGCAAATCTGACTTGCTGGGCAGGTGGAGAAGTCTTTTGGAGAGGCGGCGGGTGGGGCTGGTCTTTGGGAGAGGCTGCAGCTTGTTAATGCAGGCCATCGCTGCTGTGCGGAACACGCTGTGGATGCTTTTCTCCGAGGTGAACGCTGAGCACTCCAGGTAAGCCTCAGCACCCAGCTGCTTAGCCATAGCAGATCCCTGCAATAAATGGAGTGATGAAGGGTGCTGTTCATAACATCCTTTAATAAATTTTTATTGTTTTCTATTTGCACCAGGGTCACCATGTAGTGTGAAGTTCATGAAGAGAGCCCCCTGCAAGCTCATAAAACGGCTGTGAAATTAAAAATGTGCTAGCATGGCATTATTGTCTCTCATTATATTCTCCACCCCTTGTCATCATAATGCAACTTCATTATCAACAAGTTTTTCAACCAATTAATGAGCCAAATTCCCAAAATGATTTCTGAAATACTTGAGAACTGCAGCTGAAAATAACAGCTCTGGTAGAAGTGTACTGACATGCAAGGTGTAACGTCCAAAGCCTAAACAGATATTATGAAATAATCAAAAGAAGGTCTGCTTATTTCACACCGCTGAGCCGTAACAGCAAGTAAAGCAGCAAAATTGATATGTTGTATTTTTTTGTTTTGAATTCACATGAACTATATTCCTGACTAACTGTATGTGTTCCTTTCTTTTGTCTCACCTGCTCATAGGCAATAGGGGTCTGTTTCTGATTGGACAGCTCCATGAGCGTGCAGACATCTGTGCGCAGGTCGGTCTTGCAACCAATGAGCAGGATACGCGTACTCGGACAGAAGTCCAGGATCTCAGTTTTCCACTGTGGACACAAAAGGACAATCAGTACAATAAATAATAACTACAGTAGCCTACACTATGAAGAAATGTATGTAACAATGTGGGATAAAAGAGATTTATGAAGCACTAATGTCATTACCTTCTTCAGACTGCTGTCCACAGTATCCGGGCGGCTGATGTCAAAACACAGCAAAACTGCATCTGAGTCACTGTAGCACAGAGGCCTCACATTATCGTAGTACGGAGAACCTTAGAGGGCAGAAAAGAGAGACTTATTAATGTGGATGAAAGACAAACTTTGAAAACACATCTCAGATTTCAAGTAGTTCCATGTACCATCAGTGACTTCAGTGCAGCCCCTTCTGACCACAGGAACTCAAAACAGAATGACTGAAGTGCTGAATATTGCTGATTTGTTCGAGAAAGGTTTCAGAGGAATCTTGCAGAAACCACCATTTTGAAACATTGGCAAAGGTCCTCAATGTTTTCCACATCTTCATAGTGAAATGGTAACACACATGCTAGTACTTGCAATACTTTGTAGTTCTCAAAGTTACTCTGTGTGTTTTTTTGTTCCTGGATGTTTGATGGATAAGGGACTTTCGATATTTTTCAAACTTTGAGGTCAAACCTGCAGGGGACTGAACATACTTGTCTGCTACATTACAAGCCATCTTTTTTCATTTCACATTTTTATATCAAATTTACGAGGGTTTAGGCTATATTTGCATTGTAAAATGTTTCAGACTTCATGATTTGAGTTAATCTTTCATTCATTTTAAGTGGAGACTGTTTCAGGAATCGATTGCTGTGACAACAGGCAGTTGGTCAGAGCAAAAAAGGGTGATCGAGTGGCAGAGTGGCAGA
This sequence comes from Sciaenops ocellatus, assembly GCA_033000465.1. Taxonomy (NCBI): domain Eukaryota; kingdom Metazoa; phylum Chordata; class Actinopteri; family Sciaenidae; genus Sciaenops; species Sciaenops ocellatus. The sequence continues at coordinate 15,153,579 of CP136883.1, read as the reverse complement.
AGCAGAGCGAGAGAATATAGCTGTGAGGATTACGTGCAATCGGCATCACTTCTCCTGCTGAGCCTCACTTTGCTGTCCCTGAAACTGCTCTTTTCCCTGCTTCCATATCCTCTGCTGCCATTTCAGAGGAGAGAAGATGACAATCGAGCACTAAATCCTCATTGATCTTCTCTTGCAGTAGATTACGCAAGTGGAACGGTGGGGCTCGGGGCAGGCAGACGCTCCCACTCATGCTCAGAATCCTTAAGTAAACCACCCACCCCCCCAAAAAAAATCCTGTGCTCGGCGCGCAATACCTCCAGTCCCTCTGTTACCACAGCAACAGCCTTGGAATCCACCATCTACATCAGGCATTCCTCCCACCTCTCCATAAAGGCTTGCCTTAACTGCCAATCAATCATTTTACATCGCACACTGCCCACCCACCTACTGTTGGGGACATTCCTCTGCTCTGCAACAGAATTGGGAACCACAGAAATACATCCATATCACACACACACACATTCACACCACACCACACCTAATGACACACAGACTCACTATTTAAATTTGGCAGCAGCCAGGGGCGAACCCAATCTGTGTATCAGATGAAACAGAAGAGGAGCAGCTCAATGGGATTACCGTGTTTACTTTAGGCTCTGTGTGAATCCCAAAAGGGATTCTGTGCTCCTCTTATAGCTACAGATAACAAAAGCAGTCTGTGTAATCACTCATTTAGATATTACACAACCACCCTAATTGATTTAAGGCATTGAAAACAATGCATGAGAAGAAAACATATGAAAAAGCACACACAACATGGGTGTGTGCATATACATCAGTTTCATGAATACTTAATGATTTTCCACATTATCAAAGGGTAAAACTGAATTTGCCAGCTGCCGGGCGCTGTGAGTGGAATAATGACAAGCTGCAATGAAATTCCTTAGGGCTCAATGTCGTGAAGAAAGTAAACATTTCTGCAAAGGAACAAAGGGACATGCATGTTGTATAATAACTCTGTTTAAATGCCTTTGGATAGTTTGTTCTAATTTTAAATGAACTGAAACATTCTGATTAAAGTAAATGTATTTTTTTTACAAAGAGGACAGCCTTCGCCACCTTAAAAATGTAAATTACATTATTACCCTAACACCATTCACACCTAGGGTTGGTGTAGAAAAGCCACGCTCATTTGTGAGACAACTTTGCGTTTGCTGACTGTGAAAACTGACACGCATTAAGATCAGAACAATTAGCACCACTGGGGTGATGAGTGTGTGTGTGTTTGTGTTTAAGCCAACTCTGAGGTATCTCATAGGAGAGTCAGAGGTAGGGCACTCTATAAATCTTCTAAATCTCCCACAAGGGGTTATCACACCCGGGAAACTGGGTGTGATTCTGCATTAAATGGCCCCTGATCTAAATGCAGCAATCAATGGAAAGCTGCACAGGGGGGTCCAAGAGCCTTTGCAATTAAAGCTGACAAATTAGTTACCCTGCCAAGGGGGAAGGGAGATGGAGGGGACATCTAGGGTTTTTTTTTCTTCAATCGATTTATCCTTCATTTTGGACAAACAATGCACAAGGCGTATTTATGCTATCTTCAAAGGGAATAAATAAAAAAATATGTGAATGTGTAAATATTAGTATTTGAAGCTCCACAGCGTGCTGTTTGGGTACAGGAGCAGCCTTGGCAGCACTCTCCCGACACTCCAGGACCCAGTTTCTAATCCTGGAAGAAATAGCTGTTTCTATTGTGGCAAGAAAAAGCCAGGAGGAAGAGAGGAGGGAAAGCAGGAGTGTCGCCCACTGAGGCAGATCACAAAGAGCCCTCCTATGCCATTAATCCTTCACCCCCTGCAGTCTGATATCACAGAGTACCAGTCTCTGACTCTTTCTCTCTCTTCCCTCCTTCTCTACATTGCAACAACCCAAAGAATGGCTTGGATAGATATATCAATACACATGCAGAGCCTAAGCATGCTCCAAATGTTCCCTTTCTTCCTTTCTCTCAAGAGCATGCCTCTACAACAGATGGAGAGTTTCTGAGGCATGAAACATGGAGAGTGAGGCTAACTGGGGAATGGAAGGAAAAGAAAAGAGCATAACCAAATTCCTGCGGCTGAGCTTTACTCCATCCGTCTTGATGGTGCGGTGCCCAGAGCTAAGTGTCGAGGTGGAAATTGGGCCAGAGCAGAAGTAGGCTTCGCAGGCCGAGACGACGGGCCTTGTGTTAGAGTGTACAGGTGGGGGAGGGGAGGATCTGCTTTTTTTGTGTGTGCATGAGTGAGATTGTGAGTATATTTTTGTGCATGTGTGCTAAATTAACGAAGTGTCAGAGTCCGTCTTCATCATTAGCACACTCTTTCCTACAGTGAGAATGCAGGGGTCAGACAGATTAATGATCCAGTGATGGGATGACTCACAGATTTGGGGATGAGAGTAGCCCTGCCCCTCCACCCACATTCAGCCGGCTGGGCTCTGTACTGCTGCTGCTGCAGCTGATAACTATGGACTTCACAGCAAGGCCAAAAAACACACTACATTGCGTCAGACAGTTGTTCCCTGGTTTCACACGCCAGAGCCAGTCAGAATCACAGCTGAAGCCCCCTGCAGGGGAAGAAAGGACGATTCTTTGTTCCTGAGCATCACTGCGTCTGAGCTGTTAACAAGCTTTACTTTGTGAAACGTGAACCTGTCAAAACTGATCACAACCTGTGTTTTGAAGTTGAGTCAGCAAACAACAGATTTAAAAAATCAAACCAAAGCCATGATATGCATTGAAATAAAGGTAAAGCTGCTACTAATCTTTCACAAAGTTATAGTCAGAGTCTCAGAGGTAAAAATCTGCAGTTGTCAGAACGGTTAAAAGGTTAATGATAACACTGAATTAGTTCACCAAACATGTTGGATGTTGGAAAATAATTCACTTTAATGCCTTATTCTTTAATCTAATTCAAAACTACACTAGCGCTTAAATGGTTTGTTAATTGAGAACCATCTAAATGATTGGTTAAGTCATTCAAAAATGTGAGGACTTCCTGCTTTTCTCTGTTTATTATAATTGCAAATTGAATACATGGTACTGAAATGTAGACTTTTGGTCGAACAAATCAATTAAATTGCATCAACTTTTCCCCTTTCTTGGACATCAAGTAATTAATTGAGCAATCAAAAATTAATCGATTGATGAATTTAAAAGTAAAATAATCATTAGCTGCAGCCTTAAAACAGACTGAACCCTAGAAATGACTAAAAGCTGAGTGCTCATTAGAAGTGACTGATACGTAGCTATTAAAATGATTATTGTCTATTAACGATGCCTCTCTTTTACAATTATACAGATTGTTTCATCAGCTTAAATGCATATTGGGTTCATTACAAATCAATCTCATTCATTAATCATATAAGAAATGATGATATATACAGTATCCTCTAAAACTCAAAGGCTTTATCAGCAAGACCATTCAACCTGAAATAAATTACTCACTAACACTATAACGAGATTCATTATTCACTATACATGAGTTACAACCACTGGACGGTGTCCCCCCACATGTCCGATCGGACCAGGCTGATTAAAATCGGTGGATTGATTTTGGTCTGTAAATCTATGGCGGGCTGGGAGAAGAAGCTGCCTGCCATGTGGAGCCGGTGATGAGGTCAGTCCAATCAATGAAGGGGAGTCGGGATAATGAGGAGACCCTCTTAGTGTGGTGGGGCCGCAGCAGCACAACTCCACGCAATTAGAGCAAATTACAGTAAGAAGAAGAAACTGCGCGGTGTGACCAACAAATAGCCCATGTGCCTGTCGTCCATCAACCAGGAGTCTGACTCGAGACACATGAGAGTCATCCATAACAAATAATGGGGAGGAGGGGGTGATGAAAGTCCTCTCAGATCAAGATCAAGAGAGGGAACATTCATTGAAGTCTTTAAATTGAAGCTAAAGCTAATAAAAATATTGACATCTTCATGAATATCTTCATTTTGTGGTCAATTTAATCTGTTAATTTTCAAAGGTATGTGTAATTGTGCAATTTTGGATTATGTATGGATAATGAGGGAGAAGAAAGAAAGAAAGAAAGAAAGAAAGAAAGAAAAAAAAGAAAGACAGAAAGAAAGAAAGCATCTCACACTCAGGGTCAGTCAGAAGGGATGGCCCTGTGGTCCTATTCAGAGTCTTAATCCCCTGCATCATGCTGTTCGTGTGGGTGACCCGGAGCAGCATATGGAGGCGAATGCAGGTCACCAGAGTTTCTGAGCTGCCTCCTGTCTGTCTGCTCCAGAAAACCTTCCTGCTCAACAGGATGTCTCTGTGTGTGCCCGTCATCCCCCGGCACCAGGCCCACTCCTGCTGGCCAGACCAAAGGTCCACAGTCTGGGATTAAAAACCAGGATTTGGTCTGGGGAGGGAATTACACTCACTTTTTTCCTGTTGCTGTTGCTGGATCATGGGGATGGAGGGATGCTAAAACACAGTAAATACTGCATCATCTCATACAAGTGGGTCTGTTACATAAAGGATTTGTTGTACACTGACACGCCTATGCACAAAGACACACGACAAACGAGCCAACTTGCTCAGCCATGGTGACCTAGTGAGGCTGCAGATACATCCAGCACGAGTATGGATGGAGAGGGATGTGGGCTGAAGAGAAGAACCATTGTGTAGTGAGCATGAGGGGAATCAAACAGGTGCTGCAAACTCGTGTTCGCAGCATCCAGGTCAGCACTCTCTAAACAGCAGATCCCTGGGGAGAACCACACTGACACAATGACCCTGTTTTTCACGCTTAGTGTAAATGAACATATGATGCACAAAGTCAGCAATAAAAACAAGTGAAGCGGAATAATCTCTGTCTTTCTGCATAGTTTCCAGTGAAACATATTAGACAGAGAAACCTACTTGTAGATCTGCCAATCCTTTATCCTGCCACATGCAAAAATGTGAGGAAATTTAATCAGCTGCAACTTAGACATTTGAAAGATGGCTGCAGTTCAACAAGTGCACACTTACATGTTTTCACTGTTATTCCAAGATGGACAGAGTCATGACAATTCCCAAAAAGAGGAATATATATGAGGAAAATCAAAGGTGCAGCTCTCCTTTCAGCTGAGACAGACACTCATTACATTCACAGCACATTGCCTAATATCCCATTCTCCTTCAGTGCTGCAGGCAGGCAGAAAGGCAGGCCACGATAGGCCAGACAGACAGAGAATAGGTGATCAGTTACCTGAAGTGTCCCACAGACTGAGCTCCACTCGCTGCTCCTCCAGCTCCAGACAGGCCGTGTAGTTTTCAAATACCGTGGGCACGTAGGTCTGGGGAGCAATTAGCAACATGGTGCCATTAGTGGGGAGGTGTCAGTCAGTCAGCTACAGGTAATGGGATTTATCCAGCTAATTAGTGCAACACGAAAACAAGCACTGAGGGGGGTCATTCGAATAATGTGCCAAATAAAAAAAATGTTCCTCATTTTGAGGGAATTTCGGATCAATTAATCACATGTATCACTGCAGCTGCAGGGAATATTCTGCACAGGCCAATAAAACACGAAGCAGTCATAAATCTGCAGGTAATAGCCTACACTTCAATTGATAATGCTATAAAAAGCTAATGCATTTAAAACTGTTACGGTAAGTGCGTACCAAGAGGACCAAAATGTATGAAAATGCGCATGAAAACTGACTGCAACAGACGCACCGATTTTTTTTCCCCTGCCACATTTATAAACATTTAAAGAAAACTAAACACTCTGATTATCAACGAATCAACAGGACATTTTTATGAGCATACATTTGTGGTTCATTTTTCACAAACATTAAATACATACCTCTGGATAACAGTCCTTCGCCAGGACTTGCAACATCGCCGTTTTTCCGCATTGAACGTCTCCCACAAGAACCAGTTTACATCTCACCACCAGCGGCTGTGTATTTCTCCTTTCCTTCATGATGTTAATGATGGTCCAATATTTTTTTTCTTTGTTTATTTTTGCAAGAAAACGTAAAAAAAAGAGAAAGAATAAAAAGCAAGCAACAGAACAGCCCAGAAATCGTCCCAGTCTGATCGAGAGTCCCGGTGTCTGCTTCTCGGAGGATGCTCGCAGTTGATCTGATTGAATTTGCCACTGCGGGTTTTTATAGAGGGGAGCAGCAGCCAATAGGAGCTCACCATTCCACAGGCTTTCTAACATCCCCTCACTGCACTCAGAGATGTTCTCAGAGAGCAAAAACAAGTTATTTTGTCAAGGATAGAACAGCTGCGTTATAAGCAGGGATTTCTTTGGAGATTTTGTTCAGAATACAGTACAAGATTTCATTGTAAGAGGAGTTTCACAGTTATATACTCATTTATGTTTCTTAAACTAAACAAATCTATTATTTTGTACAAGTTGTCATTCTGATTTAATGTCAAACTGTTTTAACATCTTATGAAATAGAGCAGACAGTCACTGCAGACGTCTGTTTTGTCACCTGTGGGTTCTGTTGCAAATTGATTGATTAGATTGACATGACTGGCTGGATCAATAGCATACCACTGAGTTGGGACAAAGGACTGATAGATCAATCCGCAGTGGACCAATTAGTTCTAATTTCATATGCACTTAGACAGCCAAGTCAGTTTTATCTAAACAAATCAACTTCTTGTTTTTGGTAATTATTCTCCATTTTGCACAAGACTCACATTTAGCAGTGTGGTAGTACGTGGAAGGTAAGTATCTTCAGCTCTAATTAGGCAAATTAGTCACTGAACCTCTTTTTTTCTGTGATTATGTATTTGACAACAATGCTAGGTGGTGGCTTTCTTCTAAAATCCAACATTTCTTTCAGGTACAAGCCTTCTAAAATACACCGATAAGACATTTTAGTGAATATTTGCTGATCAAAAGACAGTCTGACCTGTGTCAGTGTGGTTATTGCTCAGTATAATACCACCATGTCGACATGCGGTGGGATGGTCTGAGGCCCCCTGATAGGTGACCAGCTATCGGCTGCCCACAGGGTCAAGTCAGAGGTCTTTCCTCATACTTGTGGTAGTCAAAACCCCTGGAGATGCCCAGACACTGACTTTCACACCCTGAAAGTTATTACTGCATGGAAGCAGCATCACATTGTGAGGAAAAGGGGAATTAAAAGATAAAAGTCAATTAGCCACCTTCCCCCTGTGTCTGGCAGTGCACTGGCTAATTTACTTACTGTTGCCAATCAGAGGCCTTGCATTTTTCCCCACAGTGGGTCAAAGCAATTTGCCTTTGTTCACAAACAGCCTGTATCATGCTGGGATCTGTCTGTGTTTCACAGCCCAATATGTCTTGTTGTCATCATACACAGCTCTGATTGTGAGGGTGGTGTCTGCATGCAAAGAGAGAAATGTTTTGTGTTGCTGTAAGCTTTTTATTTACATCATCAACAACAACAACAACAGCAATGCACTTTCTCCCTTTGTTCATGGTATTTCTTGTGATTGTAATCTTTTAAGTGAATGTTGTAAAATAATACTGTTAATAATCAGCAATGAAAAGAAGAGGATTTTTTTTTATTGTGATGCAGTTTTATGTTTGACTAAATTTTATTCAGGTTATTCAGGTTCAGAGTATTTATTCTGCAGTAGGATGGACAAAAATAGTTTGTTGATTGTTGAATGGGCACTATTTGCTTACTCATTTGTCAAAATGGTAAATATTGGTATGTAACATGGCTAGCTAATTAATATTATAATAGTTAGCATAGCAAATGAAGCAGCATTACCTTAAATTACAGAACCTTTTTGTTAATATCCATCCATTATCTGTAACCGCTTATCCTTATCAGGGTCACGGTGGGGCTGAAGCCTATCCCAGCTGACTTTGGACAAGAGGCAGGGTACACCCTGGACAAGTGATATATTTTTTAAATGTATATTATATTGTCTTGTTAAGTTTCTAATGTTCTAATATGCCACTTACTGCTATGTTGCAACAAACTGGGTCGAGCACTTGTTGGAAACAGTAAAGACGTATTTGGTTGTCTTTTATAATATAGTAATGCATTAATCCTTTCCCAGTGTAGGGGACAGAGTTTGATGGCTTTGCACTTTTATCATATTCTCAGAGTGTTATAAATACTGTAACAGAAATAATGTCCTACATTTTTGTAAAACCTCACTGTGAAAGCTTCACACAGTAATTGCAGTACGTGGAGGTGCTGTGCCGACTTTCTTAACGCATTAATGCATTATAAACACTTTCTTGTTAGTACAACAATAGATATTTTAAGGCAGGAGTCTCTTGATTTGTACTGAATTTTTGAGCTAAACCACTGATGGTAATGAATAAAACTTAAATAAAGTGGTGCATAGGAGAAAACTAAACAATTCAGAAGAAAAGTAAGACTATGAACTCTTTCTACCCTTTGAAATGAACCGCAATGCATATATGAATGCCTGTGTAACCACCACAGAGCTCCACTGATGGGACAGCGAGAGACAGGTGGCTGTGAATAATCATCAGGCATAAAGTGACACCTTCCAATATGGCTGATACAAGAGGATGAGAAGGACAAGGCTGGGGGAGGAAGAGCTGACTACTGGCAGGATGAAGCATTGACACCTTAAGGCTTAAGCCATCACACCTCGATATATTTGGTGACAGTGTTGGTAATTATCATCAACACAATGAGAGAGTGGCAGAGAGTCTACAGACAGTCTCAGGAAAACAGACAAAAGCTGAGTCACTATCTTTCTCACAAGATTCTTAGATGGTTAGAAACATAAACTGGGACTCTTGCTTATTTTTCTGCCACAAACCATCAACAGATGGTGTTGTAACCCAGGATTTTTTAGCATGACTTTCACACGTGATATTCTACACATGAAGCAGCAATTTACACTTTTTTTTTTCCATGAGTGTGTCTGTGAAGACTGTTAGATAAAGCACAGAGGGAAGTGATTTTAGGCTACCAATAGATGAAATGTGGTATTACAAGCACAGGACAGATGGTAAATGATGATCATGCCCAGATAGAAGTGGTAATAATATGGCACGCTGTAGGAAATAGAGCACAAGCTGAATCTCAATGAGTGGCATATGGGTGTAGTTATGAATGATTTGAACAGATTGATGTAGCTTATCAAAAAAAACAAAACAAACAAAAAAAAAAAAAAAAAAAACAGACTGATTAAAGGAACACATCTCCAAAAGTGACCATAAGTACGTAGACACTCCAACCAGTATACTTATGTTACTGTTTTATGTCTCATTCCATCCCATGATCATTAATAAGCGATAGCAGCCTTTAATCTCCACAAGATTTTTGATTCTGGTCGCCAGGATTTGGTCCCATTCAGCTCTTGTGGCTGGTGACGGTGAGGTCAGGGCACTGTAAAGTTCTTCCACATCAAACTTCTTTTTATGAACATGGCTTTGCACACATGAGCTCTGTCATGAAACAGGACTGGACTCTTAATTGTTGCCACAAAGATGGAAACACACTATTGTCTAAACTAAACCAAACTGTGAAATGCACTAGATTATAAGCGCACACCTTTGGTCAGACGGTGTCTAAAAGCAGGATACACTTAAAGGCTCAGTTCATCCAAAATAGAAAAACAAACAACAACAACAAAAACATATATAGTGGTATCTTTCCAATCATTTGTCTAGGGTTTGAAATGTATGTACAATTTTTGCAACTAACTGTAATAATGGCAGCCAAAGTAGATTATTTGTGATGTTAGCAGCACTGTAAAATTCTACAGCAACAAATGGTGTCCCTGTTAATCCACATAATCGTTGTGCAGGTTTTATAAAGACTGTTTTAAAGTAAGTAATTCAAATGAAAACTGTTCACTGTGAAGTCTGCAGTGGCAGAAATGTAAGAAAATCATTGGAAAAGCATTCCACTCGAGGTAAGTTCAAAAATATGTTTTCTTTTTTGTAATTAGGACGAACTGACCCTTTAAATAGCTGTTAGAGCTAAAGAGAGACTACATTCATCACTATATGATGTATCTGGTTTACATTGGACTGATTATTCCACAGCGTCATAAAACCTGAAGGTAAAGACATGCCACTTCTGCCCTCTGTTGGTGGTTTTATGAATCACTGAGGAGAAATAAAAACGCCACACTGTAATGTTACTTAAATGTTGTTGTTGTGTTTTATTCACCCCCTCTTTCAAATGTTCTATTGACAAAAGATGCACCCTGTACACATCATCATCAGACACTGTTGAATATCCATTTATCTTATGACTTGTCAGAAACCACATGAAATGTTGACATCATCATTAGACCATTTGTTCAGTATTGGAGGTGGGTACAGTATAACATTTAGTGCATTTATTGCATTGTAAAGCAGACATATAAATGATAGTAGTGCAAATACCCCATCATAACTGAGGAGATATCTTGATAGTCTCAGCTAGTGTCTCGTCAATGCTAGACTTTGTATTGCATACAGAATTTAGGCAAGTGAAACGCAATAGGAAATAATAATTGTAAAAAATTGTGCTTTGGACGTCCAAAGATTAATTCACTTTTTGTAGAAATTTCCCGCAATAAAAATTAAGCAAATAAAAGGAGCAGATGTCTATCTATATATATATATATATATATTTATATAATTTTCATCGAAAGAAGGTACTGTGCTCTCTGTGTTTCATCAAGTAGAAGTTATGTATCTCAATCCTGGTCCTTCAGAAATGAATGTGGGTGTCAGTGGAAGTGAATTTTGTGATGGTCCTAAATAACTGCAATGCATCATTCTAAAAAGAGAGGAAAATACATATAAACACATGCTTTCTGAGGCGTTTAATAATATATAATTGTGTACTGTCACTAAAACCCTTCTACTTTCTGTCAGCATGTTTGTTTCTGTGCATTTGGTAATAATAATAATAATAATGATGATAATAATAATATCTGCATATTGAATATACAGTATGTACAATGAAGCTTTGATAATGTATACATGAGACTGGTTATGTGTGTCATGTTGATTTACTCTGAACTCTGAATGGCTCATGTGAGGATGATCCCAAAAAGCCCTTCCGATGAAACAAGAATACAATATGTCATGCACATACATTAGAGTATTTACATATGTGATATGTTAGCTGAATTCTATAGTTTTATATGATGAAAGCAAATCCATTAATGTGAGAATTTCAGTGCTTATTGAGATGCATTCATTTTTGTTACTTTGACATGAAATGGAGGCAAATAGATAATTAAATAAACCCAAGAGAGACTATTGGTGGCAATGCACAGTTTGGATGAAGCTTTTGGTATTTGCAGCAAAGACATTTAAATAGTATTCTGAATGTACGTATTCTTCTATATATGTTCATTTTATGTATGTCTTGCAGCTTGTTTGCAATGGGCAGAGAAATAAGCAGTGGTGTATATGAGAATAACATAAATATGCCACCAGAGGTCTCCCTCCATATACTTATAAGCCTGCACTGCACATGCTGATTTTTAGCTGTTTATGCAAAAAAGATGATGAAATTATATACTGGGCTCACGAGGAAGTTACCCATCGCAAATCTGTCGATTTGCTAAATGGTGATCAAGTCTTCTAATTGTTGTAGCACAGTGGTGGCTGGATGTAAGTGTACACAGCATTGCTACTTCTCATTTACTGGGCAGAATCTCCACTGATGTCCTCAGTTATCACCACGAAGTAGGAGTGAAGTGTGAAATTTAAATCATATAGTAAAACTTAAATGCAGATATGTTCCTGTGTGTGCAGTTTGTGGTGATGTGTTTATTTTAGTTTAGTGCTAATGTCATCAAGAATTACATTCAGCACACATGCTGAGGTAACATGTAAATGTGTTATTCATCTATACGTCTTTGGAAATCATACAGTAAATCTACTCAAAAAAAGTGTTTTTCTTAAGTTTTCCAGTCCATTTGGAAAGTTGAAGTCACGTAGTGTTTGTTAAGTCTCTCACAGACATATCATTTTGTTGAAAAGAAAAACAACAAAATACAAAAAACAGCCAATAGAAAAATGTTTTAAATAAGATGTAACATCTGATTATAAATGTATCAGGACAGAGTTTTGCTTTCAAACCATCATCAGGAGCAGTTTGGTGTTGGGAAACAACAGCTATTAAATAGCTGAAAGCCTGAGACTGGATCTGGATCTGTCCTTTGGGGTAACCTACACACATGTTAATATCGGTGAATCTCCTGATATCTGAATATGTTATATATCATATCTCTGCATGGATCAAATTGTGTTGGAAAGAGGAATTTTTATTTCTTTGGGCTAAAAAAATGCATATTATTGTGCAGCAATTGACGTACAGTATGATTAATGGAAATGATTACAGCCAAATGATAGTTGGTGATTCGTTTTGTTTTTGGATATTATTTGTTGGGACAGCTTTCTTGTCTCAGCGAACTGTAAGTGATATCAAGGACCTCAGTTTTTGATTAATATTGGTTAGGTCATGGGATTTGCCATCAACCATTTAAAAAAATAATCGCTCCTAAGCCAACAGACCAGCATTTATACATTCACAACTGTGACAAGAGATGCATATAGATGTACAAGTCTGTGCTTGTGTGGGTTTTGCATCACTGTTGCGTATGTTGTGATCAGCTATACTGAGGGCCAAGATATGACTTATAGATGGAAGTATAGATAGTTACTGTAAAAAAATAAATAAATGGAAAGGATAATTTAAAAAAAAGGCTACTGAATAAACAAGAAGAGGAAGCAAGTGATAAAGGAACAATTGTGCCTTTAAGGGAACATTTGGTTAAACTGGAATGACAGCTCGCAGAGAGCTGTAGAGATGGAAGACATACAGAACTGATTTTCTGTCACTCTCTGCACTTTTTGGCCAGAGGGGGAAGCCAGGTTTATCAGAGAGGAAATCCTGGGAACCCTACGACGGGAAGCTATTCATGTTTGTATTCTGTGTTGTACTGACAGATTTGCTATGCTACAGTACTTTATGCTAACATACCCTGACTTCACAGGTGTGTCGTTTGTCTACAATAAGAGCTGAATTAGCCTATCTGTGTCTGGGTGTCTGATCACACATAGGCTGGCTCAGCTGTGTCAGGTGACCTCCAGTGTGAAAGCAGGGAGTTGGGAACAAGGTCAGGGAAGGAGGGAAGGTGAGGGAAGGAGGGTGGCGTGCAGCGTCTGCACTGCTGTACTGGTTTTTGTTACCAGTAGGCATGCAGCTGTAGAAAGCGGCCCTGAGTTGTCGCGTGGCGGTGGGAGCAGAGAGCTCTTGCCGAGGGGGCAGCAGCGAGGTGGAGGTTCCTCTGGTCAAATTTTCCTCCTCCTCCTGCTCCTCTCCCTCGTTTTGTGTCTCCTCTTCCTCCAGCTCACCAGCCTCCTGCTCTTTCTCTCTTTGGGGACTCTACTCTTGTTCTCTTCTTCGCCCCAGGTGTGGCCAGAGAAGGTGGCGGCTGGCTTTGGAGAGATGAGGGCTGCTGCTGCCCCCTGGTGGTGCCCTGGTCCCTGTGCTCTATGACCTCCTAGTCTGACCCCAGCCGACAGCACAGGCTGCTCCTGCAGGGAAACAGGGAGCATGTTTCAAGAGAGAAAACACTACAAGGAGTAGGATTAGTAATAAAAGAAGTAGGTAAGAGAGAGAGAGAAACAAATGTCTCACCTATGTCTGTGGGTAGTAATCATTCTATCAACTCTTGAGTCTCAGAAAACTAGTGAATAGACACAGGAGGCAGAAAAGTTGTAATTAATAATGCAGCCAAACTGTTAATGAATTATGCATCAGCTGAGTGTTTATCTTACCTGTTGGCTGGAGTTAGCTGAGGGTGGGGTGATCACACTTTGGTCCAGTAAGGGGTTAACAGGGGCAGAACAGGGGAGATGTGTAGCGCGCCAGTAAATTTCCAGGTACTCTGCGAGGTGTTCACATGCGTCTTCCAGCTGATTCTCATCCAGGATGACATCAAACATCTCCTAATAAGTTAAAGATAGGAACGTGAGTGATGAGGAAAGTTTGTTAGATGAAAAGCTGTTTCTGAGGATTATGATTAGTTCTGTGCAGAGTGACGTACAGGTGGACACTGAGCTAGCTTGTCCCCTGCCATCATCTGGACATTGAGGTGTTTGCTTTGTGACTTCCCTCGAGATTTGATCAGCCTCTGAAGAACCTGTGAGATGAGCCAGGGACACAGAGAGTCAAACAGTGAAGGTTATCAAATGTTCTAATTTAATTTTCCTCATTGTTCCTCTTTTATTTAGTCACATAAAGGGAGAGCGTCATAGCACGTCACCCTCACTTTAATGTGTAGAATCTTTAAAGCCCATTTTAGCCTTCATCATCATACAAGAAATCTGTTCTGTGGATCATAACTAAACACATTATTTCCCTTATAAATTAATTATTAAATCCAGTGACATCCAATGTGACATCTTCAAATATCTTGTGTTGTCTGACCAAGCATCCAAATTCTCACATTAGAGAAGGTGGAACCAGCAAAGGTTTGACCTTTTTTTTGCTTGAATTAACCACCAGAATGATGCATCAGTTGACAGAATAATTGCTGATTAATGTTCTGTCTTATATAATAACTGATTACTGATCCACTGTTTCAGCTTTAATTGTAATAACATGCAGCGACTACGTAGGCAAAAACATAATTCTTGAATGAATTTGTCTGTGAAGTTTATGTGGGTTGTGCTCTACTTTAGGCGAGGAGACTTTGACGTAGACGATGATGGGAGCCAGAGAGGTTTTGAGGAGCTGTGCTGGGTGGTTTATGGTGTCTGCATCCAGGACGACCAGCTGAAGAGACTTGGCCAGCTCAAAGATCCTCTCTATCTCACTCTGAACCTCAGCTGTCAACAAACGGAAGAAAGACAGGGACTTTGCACATTAAACACAACAACATCACTGACTTTACGTTTAGCAAAGACCTAACATTACATCAAAAGAAAAAGAGGAATTTATTCTTAGCAGGGATTAGTCTTTATTTAGCAAAGTAAAAGATGATAGACAACTTTCTTGTCACTCACCCAGACTGGAGCGTGTGTTGGATCTCTCCATTATGGCCTTCTTGTTCAGCACCGAGCGCTTCGCCAGTGACAGATCAGCAGTCACCCGTGTAATAGAGATCCTACGGAAGAAGCGTCTTATCACATCACATCCACAACTGTTCCATTTCAATGGATGAGATGAACTTGTACTCTCTTGCAGCTAAAAATAAATCATCATCATCATGTGTCCTATCGACCATGAAACGTGATAGGCAAAATCCCACCAACAGCTGTGGAGCTCGGTCACAGCGTTACTGTACACTGAGCTGCAGCTGTAAAGAGCAACACAGACAGCCGTACCCACCTGCCGTCAAACCTGTGCTTTAGGAAGTCAAACAAGGCTTTCTGCATCATGTCTG
Organism: Sciaenops ocellatus; assembly: GCA_033000465.1. NCBI lineage: Eukaryota > Metazoa > Chordata > Actinopteri > Sciaenidae > Sciaenops > Sciaenops ocellatus. Next base: position 15,138,215 of record CP136883.1, on the reverse strand, counting down.
TTACCTAGACGACAGATAGGAGGAAGGAAGAGTGGACAGAAGTTAGGAAGGACTAGTATTATGAGATATACACCTATGCACACACATTTAGCTCTACATTATTACTTATATATTTAAATCATTTTTTATTTCAGTCCCCTATTTAGCATTTATGAGCACTATATAGAAACATAAGAAATGCATGAATCAACATGGCAGACTGCATGGAAGAGGACCTGCAGAGTCTGTAGATATAAAAGGTTCATTCTAATGTAGCATCATTTTCAGGCCATTTTCATATTCGGTAAATAGCGCCCCCAAAATCTTACACAATGGACCTTTATGTATTTATCAATACACAGTATTTGCCAACAATTATATCTTCTCTTATGAAAACATATTTTATATTATTACACCTGTGTTTTACTATATTGTCAGTGATTATCAGCTTCCACTTATGGGTAGCCACAGGAGTTATAGTGCTTGATAAATACCTTAATAATCACTTATATCTGCTTGTAAGTACATTATGGTGTGTTATTGACTATTTATTAAATGTTTAGCTGAGTACAATTGCTGAACAGAAGGACTTAAAGTAAAATGCTGCCTTAATTGTTTGATTTTATATTATCTCTTTTATAAGAACACAGTCACATGTGAACAGATGCAAAAATTCACATTTATAGCTACACATAATGTAACCTTTTCACCTAACAATTACATCCATCATGAGGGAAGGTATCGCCAGAAAAGACAATCAGCACAGTCAGACGGAAATGATCACCCATAAGTTAAATCTGAGTTAACTGGCAGGTTTTATGACATCACAACTGGTTTGGAGCCAGTCATGGTCGAGTATGTTAAAAGTGTGATGTGGAAACCTGAGAAATTTTATGTCCAGTTTAATTATTGAAATTAACAATATTTACATATTTTACAGTAGTATGGAGAAGGAGAAGGTGTAGAGGTAATTTTATAAAATACTAATCATGTAATTGAACTGTTTGGTAGAACAACCATAACATCATTTATCACTATAAACAGAGTTTATGCGTGGAGGGGATTACGTACATGGATATACTGTAGATGGTGTGTGTTTGCATTTGCACTGTGAGGGCGAAGTAAAGCAGCCTATTTTCAAACAGTCCTGAAAAATGGATGGCCTTTTGAATAGGGGATGAAGTGCACAGTGGTGTTGCTCTTCCACAGTGTAACAGAGAGATGGGGAGACAGCGAGCCGGAAAGAGGGAGGCACCGTCATAGGACAATGGCGAGCAACCGAATATAATATGTCGAAGAGAGACAGAGCAGAGAGAAAAAGAACGGGAGTCGCAGAGAGAAGGAGGCAGGCTGGTGTTCGCCACTGGAGCATCCCCAAAGCACATCACCAGAGAGATGCATAAATATTTCACACACACAAAACAAACGGCTTGGCACACAGCCTGCGCAGTCACAGAAGAAAGAGCGAGGCAGAGAAAAAATACTGAAGCACAGAGACATTCTGTTCAATTACACGCCTCACATTTCAGCATGTTCATCCGCAGATTCATTCGAAATTGACATATTCTACAATTAATTGAGTTTAAGTGCAAAATGTTTTCCTGCATTTCATCCCGTATGATTAACAGAGAGTTTAGCATAGCAGAATATTGCATACAGTAGCTAATACAGAAGGGCATTTGAGCAGTTCTGTATCACTCAAAATGGATCTAAGATTCCTGTTGTGCGTGGTATAATTTCATCAGGATGTGACTGTGGTGTTTAGTATCAGTGTTAATGGGATAATGGAGGAAAGAGTTATTCCCTTTAGATCAAACTAGGCAAGCGCATACTGGACTAGAACATACAGTCCAGATTAAACTGGAATAAACAATGACAGTCCAGAGAAGAAACGAGACTGAGCTCAAACACTCAAAAATGTTGCATTTATTGTGACAGATATTTTTTAGAACTGATTCATTTACTTAGTGCATTTTTTTGATGATTTAAATTTATATTGTATAAACTATTGTACTAACAATAAAATAACACTACATATGAGCAGCTCTGTGAAGCTGTACTTGGCCACGGCAGTGGACTAAACACTAATGTCAGCATGCTAACATGCTCATTATGACAATACTAACATGCTGATACATATATTTGATAATGTTTAAGGATTGCCAAAGTGAAGACATATCTGTATAAAATATATGTATATACAAAGTATATGCCAATCCATCATGTACATTAGATGTTGAGAAACCGGCACTTCCATACCTAGAGCCTTTAGTCAGAAAATATTCATATCTCAGAAGCTATAAGAACTTGAGCTTTGGTATATTTACTTCAGCACCAATATTCAATGATATTGTATAATTTTTAGCTGCGACCAGCAGCTCTATAACTTGCTCTGTTGGTTGGTCGATCAGTCAACAAAATTTTTGCCAACTTTGGCAGCCAAAGATTTCCACTAGGAGGCTGAAATTTGGCAGTGTGTGTGTGTCTGTGTGTGAAGTGTATAATGGCTAAAAGGGTGTGGCAATGTAAGTGGCCTATTGAAAAACAGGCCAAAATTTACAAATGGATTCACAGACATGCACAAGATTTTTTTACAAGACAGCTGATCAACTGTTCAACTGGCAAAAAGGAGGTGTGGTAGTGGGAGTGGCCTATAAAATACCATGTTCACCATCTTAATTTAGCAAGTTTTCATGCTAACGTTTGATAATTAGGTTTGGTTTTTGTTGTTGTTGTTGTTGTTGTTGTTGTTTTTGCCGAACTAATTGATTTATCAGTTAAATTTCAGCACATAATCCATGTCTGACCACATCCAGGTAATTACTCCAAACACAAGGCAAGACTTGAAGTAGCAGAACCAAACTAGATTACTGAAAAGCAGCATTGTTGTCTTACCTCATATCCTTTCAGTGAAGGGCCCACCAGCACCACTGGCCGCATAGAAGGGACCACATCGTATGGAGGAACATGTTCTGTCTGTACAGGCCACAAGCACAGACAAGGTTTGGAGGTGGAAAATATACAACATGTTGAAGTGAATTTACTTTAATGATACACACATTTAGCTAGCACACTCAACAGAATGATAAATATGCGCTCTGCATGTCACTAGCAAAGTACAGAGCCATGTAATGTACTCAGATACATTGAGTGTAGCAGTATTATTGAGGGTGTTCTTAAGAAATTGTAAAGATGTGAGCACAATGGCAAACATACCTGTTTCTGCTTCTGTTTAGCTTTCAGAATAAACAGAATGAAGATTAAGTAAGAAGTATAGAAGCTAACAAGAAGGCTCTTGCAATAACTCATGACTTCAGTAGTGAATGTTTGAGTTTTAATGCTCCATAAGAGAGTGTAAAGAAAGAAAACATGCATACCAAGGAAAAGTATATTTACATTGTGGCCATTCAGTTGGCATCTCACATAATCTTTGAGCTTAGTTTGATGTATGTAAAAGGCAAACACTTTAGACAGGAATAACCCTTTAAGCAAATCTGACCCTGAGAGAGTATGCAGTCCCACTAGAGGCAGAGCAGACAGACTCATTTGCAGACTCCTGCAGCCCCACCTACCTGCAGATGGCGGGGTGGAACTCCAGCCTCGTGATGATGCGTTCCCTCCTTTCCTGTGGAGCAACATAATGCAATACTTTGTTATGCGTGAATCCCCTCAGGAGGCAATTTAGAAAGAAGGACTTCCGAAACCGAGCAACATGTGAGAAGAGCTAGTTCTAAGACAAAAAGTTTTCAAAGTAGACAAGAAGCTGGTGGAATTAGGGCATCAGAGAGAGACAGAAAGACAGAGACAAGTAGAGGAGTGATAACAGAGACATGGAGATCTCTCAGAGCTGTGTGATCTCTGACCTTGCTGCTGCTTTCTGCTCTTGTTTTATCCTCATGGCTTCCAGTTTGACTGGGCTTGGGATGAAAGTAATGTCTGCCCCTTCCTTCACCAGCCGACCAATCCACCAATCATTGTTGTATTTCTGGATGACAGAAACACATATTTTATGACTCTATAGCTGCAAAATATTTTGACAGGGATCAAGTTTTTACATTCAAGAAATGTGAAAATAATTGATGCTGAAGCCCTCTCACCTCTTTTATGTGCAGGAAGTCTTTGGTTTCAAAGTTAATAGCGGCACCTTGGACTGGACAATCTTCATCAAGAGCCCCACAGTAACTCACATTGGTTTTCACTGCAAATGCTACTGGTTTAGACTGTGAAAGACAAAGAAAGTAAAGAATATAAATAAGATATATTGCAATACACATGATCATACATATCATACACATGATGATGACACATGCTTTATACTTTGGTCTTTTAAGATTAATTGACTCTACAACAAATATAAATTGGTCTATTGAAAAGCAACCTCTGAGTATTATGATAGAGCTGTTTACATGCAGCTCCCCAGGAACTCAAGGTGAATTTAAAGACAAGCATTGACCTTTGACCTCTGGGCTCTCACCTTGGCTCTCTCTAGCTGCAGCTGAGCCTGGCGCTCGGCTTCACGCCGAGACGCCTCCTGGTCCTCCTCCAGGGACAGGTCGGAATCAGAGGGTCGACTAGTGTAGGAATCGGCTGAACCCTGTAAGAAAAGAAGGAGAGGGGAGAAATAACTGTTACAGCTACTGTAACAAACACTGTAGCACCTTGTAGCTTACTCATGCTATAGTAACTGCTGACTTCTAGAAAATAGCTCTGATGCTGCTGCAAACAGATAACCTACATCTCCTTCCGTGTCTCCCATGTCTTTCTCCTTGTTCATCCTGTTTCTGAACCTGCTGGTCCTTTCCTGAAACCATGTGACCCAGCCTGCAAGGACTAGTAAGTTCCTACAGCTTTCCAAAGCAGCTATCTCAAGGGAACATGTGCGTGAGTATTGCAACAACACCAAGTATCAGCACAGTACTTGTTGTCTACTTATCCACTCAGCCAGGCATACTAGATGTTGGCAAAAGCCCAGAGACTTCAACCAGGAAAAAAAACACCAAGACACAACTCTGACAGGGTACTGATAATACAGGATGATGCTACAAAATCCATTTTTCAATCCATTTTCTAGACTCCAGATTGGTCTGTATCAACACAGGATGTGGTGGAGTATCACAGACAAATCATTTGTAATTATATGTTTGAAGTTTGTGCTCTGAATTTATTTGTGTGTCAGTGAATCAAAATGCTTTAATTTATATCAGAATTAAAAGTAATAATTAATAAGTAGATAAATAAGTAATAACACGCTTTAGAATCCAATAAACACATTTTCAAGTTTTGTTAGTAGAAAGTTTAGTGCCAGAGGGTATGATTTAATCAAACTAAATAAAACTTTAAGTGGCCTCGTACTTAAGAACAACAATTGCTTCCAGATATAATCTTTCACTCAGTGGTCATACTATATAATACTTGACATTTTAGACATTAATATTTTGAACGAACAAACAAAGCACACACAAACGAAATTTTCTACAATAAAGATACAAATCATAACATACAGTAGCACAAACAAATCCAGATTTTAAAAATATAATTCAAGTTTATTTGGCTTGTAGCACAACTCTTACACGAATGTTCTACAAGAACATCAAACCTACTTCACACATACAGTACAGACAGATACAGAGCCTGCCACCCTCTTTACATTTCATACACAACCTGCAGACTGATAAAATCCAGCCTCTCTTCACCAGATCCTGCATTTCACTCCATCAGCATCCTGCTGTTCCCCCAGTGACTGCAGTCCCAGCTGGCTGCAGGGCTGGAAGACTCCTCACATACCAGACAGGAGCACCCACATAACACAGCCAAATTTAGCTCAATAACAACGTCATCCTTCTTTTGTCATTTTTCCCCACCTGTTCTCCTCCCTCTTTTCTTCCCTCCGTCCCCTGTCCCCCCCAAAAAATGCTTAGGCCGAATCCAGCACAGAGTTTGTGGGTATCATTTGAATATCAAAGCCTGAGGAGTCTACCAGCAGGAAGAAACAAAACCTAATTAAAGCACATAGCTGTGCGGATGGATGAAGATATTCTGAAGTGCAGAGTCTCTTTGGCTCACAATACCTATACATTGTCACCGATACTGATTGCAATTTTATTCTGTCACAGTTTTATATTGTCTTGATTTAATAAAGGGCTATAGCACAAATTCCCATGCAGATACAAAATGACATATAAAAGAAAACTGTAGAAATATGAATTGAAGACTGCCAGTCTCTTTCTCTTTGTTTCGGTCTTTGAATAAGCATCACACAGCTTTGCTTAATTCCTCATGGATTCGAAATGAGCTTCAATGATCCAAAATATTCAGATTTTCTTCTCTGTTCAGAATCAGATAATAATGATAATGTGCATAGGACAGTATGAACTATAATATCCTCAAAGTAGCCTCCACTGCTGACAACAGCGTAAACATTGACAGATAAATATTGTGCTGTATTCTAGGAAGCCAATTTACATGATCACGTGTTATGTTCAGAATATATACAGACGAGAAAAGAAGATCATCTTTCAGACAGCAAAGGTTTAAGTAGTTGTGTAGTTTAAAGATTTATTTCGATAGTGTAGGACGTTTTAAATAATCTCATGTAAACTGTGATAAGTGATATTGACATTCACATATTACAGCCAGTCACTGTGAAGTTTTGACAAACGTAACCCATTGGTAACTCTGACACGTCCCTCTGTGCAAAGCTATTCCCAGTCAGAGAGACGTCAGACTCTTGTCTGTTTTGTATTCCTCTCCATGTGCATGAATGAAGGAGCCAAATGTATAAATTCACCTTGGTGTTTACTGAAGAAACCAACAAAGGAACCTGGAAGATTTTAAAATCCTTGTCAACTGACAAGAAAACAGTGCAGCTACTGAATGTGGAAAACAGATCCCACTTATCCGCAACATCAAATATATTACGGACATCCAATTTGCCAGAATATTTTAATATGAAACTGTTATTAAAAGATAGGTTTTGAAGGCACTGGGATAATATCCACTGCCATCATCCTGTTAAAAAATATATTGAAACCATTTATCTTAAATTAATATGGAGCTTCAGTAGTCTGATTTAATTATATCAAATGGGTACGCTCCAGTCAGTTTAGTGCAAATGTCCTGTTTGTGTGAGGGAGTCTCATACTAAAGAAACTGTAACATCGAAATATTCCCACTTGAGTATGGATGTGGTCCCCAACTTCTCTTTAATTCTTTAATAAAAGATCTCTTTAATTTTTGAAATTTTTCTAAGTGGCTGTTGCACACCCAAAGTAACAAAATGAAACTGACTAAGCAAAGTATGAGCTCAGCTACAATATTTAAAGGTGCAAATAAGACAAAATAACAGCTCCAAAATCCATGATATTCAACAGATGGGCCTACAAGTTCAATGCAGAGAGAGTTCAATGCAAGTTCAGAGTTGACAGAGATAGACAAACTGCATGTGTACAGTACAGTATGTCCAAAGAAGATGAGGAGAAGGAGGGAGGGAAGAGAGGAGAAGTGGGGAGATGCTGACAAAGTGAGTGATCCAGAATAGACTTCTGCTGAGACAAGAGTGAGAGGGGAGGGGAGAAGAGAAGAGAAAAACAGAAAGAAGAAGAAGATGTCTCCGAACAGACAGACAGGGGGACTCGTGGACAAAGAGACTGAGTTTGCATGCAGAGTGATTAAACAAAACGGGGAGCATCAACAGCATACCTTGTTACAGATGAGTCCTGTAGCACTCGAGTCGGAGGCAGACATGATTGTGCTGCCAGCGCTCTCTTCTCCCCCATTGCACAGAAAAAAGGCAGAACCCTCCTCCCCTCAGTCCGTGGTTACAGGGGGGAGAGAGAGGGTGGCGCGCTCAGCTTAAGTGCTTCACAGCTGACGTTGCTGCGCTGCCTCAACAGCCATTTCCTATACAAAATTGATGCCCTGACTGCAGCACTGGTGTGTACACGCCCGAATACTGGTACAGTGGGTCTCTTCAGCTTTGAGCCAGCCCTCATGTGAGAGAAGCAGCTTTCCTCTGGTTTCATGCACCGTCTCTCCTCTCCTTTCCTCTCCTCTCCTCTCCTCTCCTCTCCTCATCATGCCACAAATCTCCCTCTCTCTCCTCCTTTGTGAAGTTTTTTCCCTTTCTATCTCTGCTTTAAGAAATCCTGAGAAAGCAACATAAAATCAACTAGGTTGGTCCGGTGTTAACTCTCACACTGCAGAGCATAATTTATAATTTTTTACTGGGTACAGATAGAACTTCTGTAAATAAGACTGAACAGTTATGTAAGCCATGTTAATTGATAATAGTCTGTGATTGTCATTCCTCTGCCAATTAGTGGCTCTCTTTGCTTAACAGGTGAATTCCTCAACAGCAATAATGGCAAAAACTAACACAAAGTCAGTGGACGACATGGAGAGAGAGGTGAGGAGGACATGAATGAAGAAAGAGGGAGATGAGAGGAATAGAGGAGGGCAGGGCTGTGCCTGCCTGCCTGTCTGCCCTGCACCATCCTCCTGACAGGAAGGTGATGCATGAGCCTACAGAACAGAAATGCAGCGGTGAGTCAGCAAGCGGCCATCTAGAGTCCATCAGATGTCTTAATAAGCCACCACAGAGGTCTCTATTGTAGGAGACAGCCTCATTTGTTGCCTTGTTGTTCCTGCCAAAGCAGGGCTGCATGCCTGCTCTCCAGGTCGCCCCAGGCACCGAAGACCCTACTTTGCAACCATTATGCTGGCAGCATACGCTCTCTCACCCTCATTCAACTTTGGCTGCTTAAGAATTAAGTGCACTCCACCAGGGCTTTTAGCAAAAAATGTCTCAGGGCTATATTTCTGTGTGGCTTTTCAGAATTCAAGCTTTCAAATACACACACACATGCACACACATATTATTGTAGTTAGAACAGCTAGCTCCCTCGGAGAGACACACACAGAGAAGATAGGGTGACTATTTTCATCATTAGTGCTGTGCATGAAGCATTTGCAAGCCATTGAGTAACAGCCTTTCAAACAGTGGGTGAGGAAGGCAAGGATGGAGAGGATACAACAACAACAAAAAAACACAAGGAATAAAAAGAGAGCTAGAAACAGTAAGAGAGCAGCAAAGAGGAAGTCATACCTGAATTGCAAATTATATTCATGGAGCAAGAGAGAGTTCCTGATTGAAGAGATACAAATGTTTATAGTGTCACTGTTGACGCTCTTTAAACTGAATTGAAGAGGGCGGACAGAATGATAAAGACAAGGGGAAAAGGTGGACGAGTGTGAAGAAAACAGAAGGATAGGACGAGGGAGGAAGAGTCAGCGCATTAGAACAATATGAGAAGAGATTAACAGCAGAATCTTTTATCTTTTTTTTGTTATTTTTCTGCTTTTGAGTCGATCTAAAAATAGCTCTTCTCTCCTCTCCTTCCACTCCTCCCATCACAGACTGGCGTTGGCAATGGGGGGAGGATAGTGGAGGATTGTCAAAGTTCACTGAGGTTTGATGAATTCAGACAGATTTAAGACTGGCTCAGCTATATGCACTGATGCCAGATAGCCCATCTGAATGTGAACTAAGTGCCTTTACAGACATTAAGAACAGACAGACAGCGAGGCTTGTTCCTGTTCAGTCGACAGCATGTATTCAGCCTCTGCAGCAATTTCTTCTTCTTTCCAACAGGATAATATTACACCTATATTGTGATGCAGATGTACTCCATAATGTTTCTTTTTAAGCACTTTTCTTCACACGGGCCGTCACAATCGAGGCAAGAAGAGCTGCATGCATTCACAAAGACACAGATCTGATCATTTGATGTGGACAATAGGAAGAGCGGATAAACTATTTAAACCATGGCTGGATCTGTGACACACGCTTATTCTCCTTACTTGTTCAAACTCGTGCAGACACAATACCTGAGTACTGATAACAAACAACATCTTTTTAAACATATCTTTATCAAATATGTTCTAAATGAGTAAATATCTGATTAAAGTTTAATTAAATGAGAATTAATGAGACATTCAATACCAAACACCTGCCAGTCTAGTGCTAATGCTAATACTTGCTGGTGCTGCCACAGACACATTTAAATTGGTACTAAAAAAGTATTAAGGTTTGATATTGAGCCCTTTACAACCACACTTGTGTACTGTAAGCAACTGAGAAGCTCTGCACCAACTTCCAGTAGGGCACTTAAGAGAAAGCAGCCTTCCAAATTTCCCAAACAAATCTGGAGATTTTTTAGCTTTCCAGTCACCTACCCACGTCTCCGACCTTTTGACTTGTAAAGAGGCACCTTACAATCTTACAAACTGTGTGCAGTGGGAGCTGAGGCAGCATTACAGCAAGAGGTGGATCATCCAGAGCCAGAGAGAAGGTCTCTTGACAGTGCAACCAGAGTAGGGCAGAGTGGATCAATAGGAGAGCTACCCAGATTGATACTCATCCTGTCCCAAGCTGCTCCACCCTCCTCCTGCTCTAATGTTACCTCAGGATACTTTCTTCCTGCCTGTATTGAGCCCTTGGCAGCCTATAAATAAGCATTTCCAAGTCATTTCAAACACTACTTTCTCACCAAAGACACAAAGTCCTTACAGTAACAGCAATCTGTATGGAGGTTTAAAAACTAAGAACAGCTTGTATCAGTTGACTGCAAAAGGAAAATGCTACAGAGGACAATGATCATCGATGGGCTGGCAGTGAAGCTGACATACAGCTGAGAAAGAGTAGCAGAACCCACAGAGAGCTCGACCAGGAATCTCTATCTTTCATCCATGCTGTCGACTTGGCCTTGCTGGCTACGCTGTGCATACTTAGGTTTTCATCCCCCAGGGGATCCCTCAACCTGACTTCACCAAACTGCTTCAAAGTGCAGAGAGGCTGGAGCTAACCCACATAAAGCTGTGTACCTACAGTGCAGCACAGAATGGCACAGTGCTGCTGCATCCTTCATTAAATCACATGCGTTTGTTAGAAGCTGACCTGATTTAGGCTCTAGGTTTGAGTTAGGCCTAATTGGTGCGTCTTGACAAGTGGGCTGAGCTTACTGAGGGAATGTCAGACTTATCAATATGTAATGGTGCCCTACATATTCGCGCATAGCAGCTTTACATCTAAAAACAGTGTGTTTGAGTCCTTTTAGTGACCCCATAGTGTTGGTTTATCAAAATAAAAGTAATACGAGCGTACAGATTGCTGACGTTACAGCCAAAAAAGCCAGATGAATCAGTTGGAGAGGTACAAAATAGTACAATAGAGGTGATGTCCTAGATATGAAAACAAGAGAGCATACTTCCTTACATTATGACTTTGTTCTTGTCTTTAATAAGTTAAAAATAATTTAAGCAGCAGCGTTTCCAAACAGGAACTCAAACAGAAGCTAAACTGGAATCTTTGGCCCTCTCAACATTGCTGGTTCATCAAATTTAATCAAGGCATTGCACACTGATGCGCCAACACACACACATATGCATGCACGCACACACACACAAATACACAAAGCACTTCGCTCCTCATGGGACAGGCTTTTAGTGCTCTGTCTCATGCAGTATTTAATTGACCCCACACAGGAAGCCTAGCGGTCCCAAATGCACTCCTTCCCCCCACCAACGGAGAAAAGCATGAATGCCTGCAAGTATGCCCACAGCTTCCCACCACTGCTCCTCTGTCACACAACTGCACTAAATGCCATTTTCTGCTTTAGTGCAACTTAGACTTTCCACAGAAATGTCAGCGCTGAGGGTGAGGAGTTTGGACATACATCAAATCTGTTCAAAACGCTGTGAAAAAAAACCATGCCCCACTTTGACTGCCGCATACATCAACTCCATCTCTCAAACTTTCATTCAAAATTCCAAGAGCAGAGTTGAAAGCTTTTCCTGCTTCGACAAAGTAAACTTGCATCTTTTATTACAATATAATCAGGGGTTATTTGACAAGCATGTACACATCTATTGTTAGGTTTATAGTGGCTATCAGTGCAATTTGCAGCAGAGATTAGATGCAGAAGAGATAGCAGCGTACTTACTCAGTTGGAGGTAGGAGAGCACACTCCCCGTCTCTCTTGCTCGCTCTCTCTGCTAGTCAGTCATGTTGTGCTCTCTCTCTTGGGTAACACTGAAGTGTACTGTAGCGTGCTTGTAAGCAGACTATCCCTCTCTCTTTCTCTACACCCCCCTCTCCTGTCTTATTCTCCACCACTCTCAGTACACAACCCCTTTGCTACGTCAGTGAGGCTCTCTCTGCTCAGCATATCATCCTTCCCCACTCTCTCTCCTGCTCTCCTCTCCTCCCTTCATCTTTACCTCGCCCGTCCAATGGGAATCTGTATCGCAGCCGCATATATAGTTCATTCAGGACTCTATCTCAATAGAACATCACTGTGGTGGGGAACAAGATCGCCATGAGTTGTTATGTTGGATGGGGTTTTATCTTACAGCAACAATCAGACTCATAAAATCTCTTCTGCTATCGCAATGTGTAATCAGTGTAAACTAGTAAATAAACATGTGAAACATATCTAATATATCATTTTAGACACTTATTGGGATTCTCACATACACTAAATGGACAAAAGTATGTGTATGCCTGAAAATCACACACATGTGGTTGCTGAACATCTAATTACTCAATCACAGGTATTTACATGCTGCCTCCACTCTTCTGGGAGAACCTACCACAAGATTTTGGACTCTGGCTGAAGGGATTTGCTCCCATTCAACCACATGAACATTAGTGAGGTCATGCACTGATGGCGGGTGATGGTCTGGCTCTCTGTTGGCTTTCCAGTCCATCCCTTAAGTGTTTCATGGTGTTGAGGTCAGGTCTGTGAGCAAGCCAGTCAAATTATTTGCGCACCAAAGTCAGGAGTCTATTTCTTCTTCTATACTGCAGTCAGTGTCATGCTGAAACTGTTGCCACAAAGTCTGAAGCGCTCTATAGTCTACGAAATAATTGTATGTTGTAGCATTAAGATTTCCCTTTATTGGAACATATGGTGCCTAGATGATGGAAAATGGCCACAGCAAGTAAACAGGGGTGTCCACAACCATGTTATGTAACTCACATTTACAAAGACAAAATCTACAGTCCTATCACATTGTTATTTCAGCCACCGTGGATTTCAACATGTCAAAATCCAAAAGTTAAGAGACAGGAGAAAGTCCTGTGGTGGTGAGGGGGTACGGGAGCCATGTAAGTTTCCTCTGTTCGACGTGTGGAGGCGTCCCCAGCGTCGCCCTCTGTTCACTCAGTGTGTTCTTCAGATGTCACGGCTGGCTGTACTCTGACACCTGCTCAGCTGCTGGGTGTCTTATGGATATGTACAGATGTGGAGGTTTTTGTTTTAAAATCAACCAAACATCTCAAGAGAAGAAACATGCATCTTCTTTCATTTGTGCACAGAACGTCTTTTGAAAATACTGTGTGAGATCAACAACATGCATCTTAAGACAGACGAGTCTAAAAACATAAAACCATGACCATGGGTGATGTGAAAATCTCCAGCAAAGTTTAGATTCATAATTCATAGGATAGGTTGCAGGAAACAGTGAGGCGGGGGAGGAAAAAAAAAGAGGGAAAGAGAGAGAGGGGGAGATGGAGGAGGCATCCATTCCAATTCTGCATGAGCAGTCGATGTGAATAAAACATGAATGAATGAAGGTTTGAAAGTTAAACTCCACGGTGCTGTGCACTGAGCGGGGGACAGGCAGAGAAAGGAGAGAGAGCAGCTTTAGGAGCTGCATCGAAGCATTGAGTGCAGATGTCTGTTAGTCTGTCCCATATGAAGCGCCTCTGTGGGCAGAGCTGCTGCTGGTGCATTATGGATGAGGGGCTATTTTAAGGCACTGGAGATGCTGCGTTTTGATTTTTGAGTGGAGGGAGATGACACCTGGCTACTGCCAAATCCTTTCATGAGGTTTGTACGCTACTTGATGGGTTCAGACATGCAGGTACGGCTTGTGTTCCAACACCGACCTGATCTCTGTTTGAAGTGTGCACGCCAAGAGGAGGGAGGAGGTAAACAGACTGGTGGGATGCCAGTGAAATGAGTGAGGGTGTCACCAAGCAGCTCTTCACACAGACAGTGTATTTTATGCACACATACATACAGTATGTTACATAATGTCTGCTGACGTCAGTAGAGAAAGATGCCAGTGTAAGTATGACCAGTAATAAAGTTCCATAAAGATACATTAGTGCGAAATGTGAAAGTGCAATTTATCAATAATAAATAATCAAAACTACTGCAATAGAAAGAACTGAACATGTATTATATGCACTAGAGTCTTGTCTTTAGCATCTCAAATTTAATTAAATCAACTATCAGACAAGATTTGTGTTGCTAACTTTACTTTTCAAAGAACTCTGTTCTGTCGTTTGACTCTTTTATCAGGTAGAGGATGAGTAAAAACATACAAAAGGAAGGAAAAAAAGTGTCTCATACTATACTAAATGCTATGTAATATAAAGGTGACAGCTGATTTTTCAAGAGGAGATGTTTAATTTAAAGTGCAAAACCTATTTAAACAAGATGCTGGAGAGGATTTTAGCACTCCAACATGCAGGATGAATCTAGTGCTGAGAGACTGACTCGACCCCCTGTAGTTTGCCTACCAGACACACACTGAAGCAAATGATGCAATCATCTAGCTTCTCTAGAGGACCTTTTTCCCAGCTGGCAGCGCGGTCAAAATCATGTGGTTTGACTTTTCAAGCACTTTTAACACAGTCCAGACACTCTGGGTGGGGAAACAAGCTCATAGAGATGCAGATGGACGCCCCAAAGGTGTCCTGGATCATGGATTATCTCACCGGTGGGATACAGTTTGTCATCAGAAATGTGTGTTCATTCTGGAAAATACAGTATCTATCTCTCTATCTTCTATAAATCTAAACTCACCTACAAATCTAACGTTTGATTTAGAAAAACACAAAAAACCTAAAAAAAAAAAAAAAAAAAGGAAAAAAAAAGAATGCTGAAAGGTTTTGTGACTTTTTGCTGAATTATTGCGTTGCTATTTCATCACACTTTTCTTACGTTCTTAATAAAAACACAATTTCTTAATAATAACACAATTCTCAGGTAATAGTGGATTACATAACATACAGACAATTATTACATTTGTAAACATACTGGGATTACAACTCTCAGTCTGTTGAGCTCATAGCCGTTAAAGTCTTTCTCTAGGTTGTCACCCTAACAGTGGCATTTCTTTCAATTGAAACATTTTTTTCCTAATGTCATTCTGCTGCCAAGTTTACAGAGAATATAAGTTACAGTAAAAAGTCACATAATTGTCATATCATGAATCTCCTGAGCACAAGTCAGCCTCACATGTACAGACATTCCAGTAAGTAGAGGAATAAAGGAGAGAGTTGTTGACACTCTGACTGCATGTGTGACAAAAACATGTGACAAAAAAAAAAAAGATTACTACAGCCTAAATGCAATTACTGGATCTCATCCTGGAGTAAAATGTAATTATTTTTCTCATGACCTAATAAATAATCAGATGGAAGCATGAACAGACCCCACAGTGTTGGATGATTGTTTTCATCTGTTGCTTCAGCTGACCAATTATTTTATTTTGGTCCAAATGTTTATCATGAACATTTCAAATCCCCCTGCAGCCCTGCTCATCTGTGTCTAATTCCTGCTGGCAGACTGACAGCGCCGATGCATGCCGAGACTCCTATACTCCAAAGTGAAAGATTCCCAGTGAGGTCAGCCTGTCTAATTTAATTATCGGTATCCCAACGAGGACCTGCTTTCACCTTTGCTGCTTGTTTATGTCTTAATAAAAGGCTACACGACGCACGCAGGTTCACACAGCACAGTCAAAATCTCGTTCAGTCACCCTCAGAGATGCAAAAGAAGAGAAAACTGACAGTAAGTAACCCACCTCGTTGAGCAGAAAGACGCTTGAATTGGTCAGGGACATCCGCAGTTAACGGGGATCTCGGTCACCTCAGCCCAACTTGGGTGAAAAAAAGCCACAGTTGTTTGGTTGTTTTTGTTGTTTTTACAGTAAATGCATCAACTAAAGGCAGTGCACCACGCCTCGTCCAAACATTTTCACAACACAAGATGAAAACGGCTCGGCTGCTACTCAACGCTTCATTTGGACGTGAAGCTCCGGCGGCATCTGCGCTGTAAAATCTCTAGTTTGTGGTTTCACGGCATGATCAATGACTGTACACAAAGCCATACGCACGGACACACGGATGGATAGATTACAGCTTTCTAAATAAATTATGCAAGACTTGCACTTTTCCTCACAGCCCGGGTCCCTGAGAATTTCTGCAGCTTTTTTTTTGTCGGATTTCTATTTTTGAATTTAAATACATGATGATCATCTGTGAGTTTGGCATCAGCCCCCATTTGAATTTGTGCCCAAGCTCATTCACTAACATCTATTTTTATTAGAATTTAACTGTGTGTATCTGCAGAATTAAACTGTAGATGTGGGGAACATTTGCTTTGCACACATTTTCCACCTCAGTGTTCAGCAGGATTTATTACTTGAAATGGGATGAGCCATTATTCTCTATCTCCTGCTGAAATTTCATTACACGTGGAGAAGAATTATTAAATATGTTATATAATTATCTGAGAGGTTCCAACATTTCCTTTTGCTGCACTTATGAAATGTCTAGAGGTTTGTTGGATGCTGTTTTCAACGAGAGGAGGCGTCTTGTGTTCTCTGGCTGGAGATGTCCAGGCAGGCTGGGATGGGATGCGTGTCTTCTCAGTTTTCACTGATCCAGCACTTTGGCCCCCCTCTCATCCTGTAAACGCCTTCCATTTACACAGGGCCAATCGACCGCTCCAGTTAGGTATACTGCCAATGTCAAAGAGACAAAAGAAAGACACACACACACACACACACACACACACACACACACACACACACACACAGAGAGAGTCACAGAGGCGCCCATAAAAAGGACCTTTTGTAGTGTTATTTCACACTACTTGATTTCGGAGCAGTTTGAAGCAGCTTGTTGGTGTTGATGACAATCTGGGACAATCAGAAATAACACTCGGTCATACAAAGTGCAAATAAATCCCAATGATTATGTTTTAAACACACACGTCTCATATGTTTACCTCACAAAATTCAATTATAGAGTTAAAAATCTTAAAATCTTTGTCTGCAAAAACCAGAATAAATGTATGACAACTATTTGGACACAAGATGTCTCACTCCTTTCTGTGTATGTGTGTGTGCACTGGAGGCTTCAAGTTTCCACATGACACTTGTGTAAGTGTACATATTGGACCATGATTGGCTCCAGGCTGGTTGTGATGTCACAAAGTCTTGCTCATGAACACACACACACACACACACACACACACACACACACACACACACACACACACAAACCCTCCCTTCAGCAGATGAATGTGAAAATATCTTTACAGTGTCAAACAGAGCAGTGAAGCTCAGACACTGAGCAAAACTTAAACAGAATTAAACTGCCCGAATATGGGACTTTTAAAAAATTTTGTTGAGACATCTTATTAGACATATATTTAAAAAAAAAACTTATTTCAGTGTTGTGGATGGTTCATTAAAAAAGGATAAATGGTGAGAGAGTGGTGAGTACCTTGTGAATAAGCTCTTGGTTATATAACTTTGACATTCAGTAACAAACATACACACATGCATGCAGATTATTTCTGTATCTTGTCTTCTGTGTCTTTCCTCAGATCTTTTCATTTTGCTGCAGACAAATAATTGACAGTAACTTCCAACATAGGGAAGTCAGTCAGAGTTGGTGGTGCTGAGAGAAACTTAGTCTATTTAATGATGTCAAACAAATTATTGTGCGGCATTCATGCATGTAAACTATATACACTGTGCCCATAATGTGGAATTAAATATTTTTACCTCTTCTCATCAAATGATTATGACAACAATTATTGATCGTTGATAGTGAAAATTAAACCACAATTAACCTGATGTGTATAAATAGGAATAAAAAGAGGAATGTGCCTGAAAACAAAATTATTCCAACTTTATGGGTAACATTATATAACAGTGTTTCACAAGCAGACAGCAAACACGAACACCAACATACTGTATACCAAAGCAACCATACCGACCACTGAACTGATGCATTAAAGACCTAAAGAAATCTACCAAAGCTCATTTAATCAGCGATGTACCCGTTCATATGAGACACCTGTCTGCTGTTATAGTTTCAGCTGTAAATCGAGAATCAAGGCCAGGAAAGTACAGCACCGCAAAACCTCAAAAAAATTAGACCAAGCTCTAGTTACCAGATATATTTCTTTACTTAGATCTATAACCAAATCACAGATCCTGTTGTACTAATAACTTATATGTGCCACTGCAATTGCAGTTACTCTATGTATTCTAGCTGCAGCTGGCTGAGTTGAACTCTCTGGGATGTACCAAGACATCTGACTCAGTGGGATTCTCTAAACTTCCTAAAACACCTCAGTGTCTCATGTGTGATAGATTCAATTTGTCTTCTCTTAATCAGGGTTGGAAATAAGGTTGTTTTAGTATTATTGATATACAATAAAACAGTCAAACCTCTAGCAAACTGCACAGTGCATATACAGTATCTCCGAATAAAAATGTAAGTTTTACTGATGGGGTCTATCATGTATGAATTTAAGGGCTGCTGAAGCCCCCTCAGCAGACCTACTTTCTATGTCGATACAGAGTTGAGATGCACAAGATGGTTGGTGAACAATGTCACCAACTGCTGAGCAAACTGATAAAAATGGCAACACATTCATATACTGTGTGTATATGTATATACATTTATTTAGATAAACCTATGTGAAAGGAAGTTGTTTTTATAACAATCACCACAACTATAAGGATACTTTAATATTAGTGTAATGAATTAACGTACATAACTCACTGCTGTGTAAAATACAGTGCAGATAAGCTGCCAACTTTGCAGACACACTTCCTTCTCTTAAGCGCATATTTGCTTTACTTGTAACTATTTTTTGTCTCAGTACACTCTAAAGTTACTGTTTCTGTTGGTGTATATAGTATGTATTACCTTTTATGTTAGTTTTTAATGCTTCAAGATGTAGATAGTACTTTAGCTTAAAAAAAAAAAAGTTTCCCAGTATGGGGATATTATTAGTAGAATTAGGTTATTGTAGTAGCAGTACTGTCCTGGATTGTAATAGTAGTATACAGTGTAGTAGTCTGTTATAACTACTATAGGATAGTAAACTTAACATCTCACTGCAGCCTAATGTTTAATGTTCTCAGCTGGATCACCTAGGGTGTGTAATTGTTTTAAAGGGTGTAAACAGTTCTTCTGTGTCAACACCAGTGTTGCCTTACTGGTTTACAGATTAAATTTAATGATATGGTGGACTGTTTACTGGCTGGATATATAGCCAGTAAACCTCACACTGTTTTTTATTGTTTACTGCTGAAACGCTATAAAAAACACTTGTGGAAAAAAAACAATGTGGAGTAGTTTTAAAAATGACCTTTGCGGTGATTATACTTGTTCTCCACTGGGTGGTGATGTAATGCTGTCTGAATGTGATGTTTCATAGTGTTGTCTGCCACTTTAAAGGAAAGCCAGTGTTTCTAATGTGTGTGTTGTGTTATCATTTGGGCAGAAGACTGTGGGCTGACGTGAAAGTGACACAAAAAGTCAAAGAACAAATGGAAAACACTGCAGCAAAGGTGTGAAACAAATCCACACACACACATATAGGATATAGGAAAAACACTCGTGTCACCTCTAGGGGGACTCATGTGTTCACGAATGCAGCTTGTGTGTGTATGTGCGTGTGTTTGCTGTGTGTGTGTGTGTGTGTGTGTGTGTGTGAGAGAGTGAGAGAGTGAGAGAAAGAGAGAGAGAGCCGGGGAGGTCGAGGCGGTGGGAATGTACTGTAGCTCCGACTGGGAAGAGCGAAGGTTGTCCGGCCAATTTCGCAGTTTTTCCTCGCTTCCCTCTGCTGAACCAACCCCACCACCAACACCAGCACCACCACCCCCACCCCCACCTTCCAGACAGACAAGACCCGCGTCTGGACGCGTGTGACGGCGGCTGCGTGAAGCCCGAACGCGGAGCTAAACTGGAGCTCCACTGCAGTGTTACAGTTACTCATGTAACGAGGATGTCCAAATGGTGAGTACACTGCCTCTTATTAAGCGTTGCCGTGGCTGTGTTGGGCAACTGTTTTGCACAATGTTAATTTGTTGCAGGCCGACTAAGCTGAAATGCAGTAAGAGGATACAGCAGTCGGAAAAAATGCCAACAGCTGACTTGTACTCCAGTGTTTTGCTGTGATGATTGCGGCGGCGTTGAGGAGCCTGAACAGTTCTGCAGGACTGTACACACTAAGCACTGGTCCCTGTGCAGACACAGGCAATTCATTTGCACTTTTTTTTCCTTTTACAACGTGAAGCCGCGATTGCGAGGCCAAATCAACTGTTTTTACAGTTTGCATTTTGGCGCACAGCTTTTCCACCAATTTCCTCTCATCTAGTGACCTGTTTGGAGTCTAAACATAATGACGTACACGTTTATTATTGAGGGAGACAGGCCCAGTGTGTAGCCTATGTAGACCCCACGTTATCACTGTGCATTTTGTCCCTGCAAGCTGGACCGCACATCCCTATCAGGAGATCCACTGCCAAGGCTGAAGTTGCCCGACGGAATGTTTTACTCCTGATAAGTTGGCGAAGGCGACGATGGTGTGTCGAGCTGCACTTTTCTCTCCTGCAGCCTACAGACTCCAGGCTGACTTCAAGCTATCCAGTCGCGCAGTGTCTCCATGTGTACTGTGGTTTGGAGAGGCTTCATTTGAACACAGAGAGCCGCCGACTTCGCCTGTAGGCTACTTGGAGCGTCCTGTTATGTAATGCGCCTCGGCCGACCGCCCGCATCCAAACAGCCAAACAGCCAGCCTGGGCCTACACGTGTAATTGTGAAACATGTTTTTTTATTTTTGAACATCATGCCTGTGTTAGCAATGATGGCAGGAGGTCTGCTGATCAGTATCATGTGGAGGGAAAGCAAGATGTCATTAGTCTTTACCGAAATGTAAAAGCATCACCATCTCCTTTATTTGAATGAAGTCGGCCCATATGTGGCACAAATTATATTTAGCTTTATTCTATGGCAGATGCATGTAGCCTACAGACTGTATTACATAAGAGCCGCATGCTGCTGCCTGACCTGTGGTAAGTGTATCAAAGGTGAACCGAGGACTAAAAGGTTATTCCTGCAGGAAGCCTGTAAACTCTGCAGCGGAAGGTTGTTAACCTTTTTGCATTATCCCACACTGGGTCATATGCTAAGTTGTTGCTCTCATTATGAAATGTCATGCTGTTTGTTGTGGTAGTTTGTAATAACTTGGTTATTAATAGTTTATTATGAAAGAGAGAATAAATTAGAGCTATGGAGGAAAATGTTCTCCAAGCAGGAACATTTTTCCAAGGGGGTTTATTTTAAAAATGTTAGACACATGAAGCACAATGTGTACCTGAAACCACTCTTTCAATTAGATTTTAGTGTGTGTGTGTGTGTGTGTGTGTGTGTGTGTGTGTGTGGTGGTAGTTGAGCAACTCAGGCTACAAACTGCTGTTGGTTGTAAACATGGCCATGTGTGCACTTCATGTGAGCTCTTCCCACTGTTTGTCTCAGCTCAGTCAGCCTGGCAGAGATTTGCTTATTAAGTTTAGAGGTTAGCAGTGTCCTTGACATGTGCTGCCAGAAGCCAGCTATAGTGAGTCATCAAAGCTAATGGGGGAAGCATGGACAATTTAATCTGGACTGGAGAGCTCTTGATCTCTGATGGTGCCCACTCAGTAGGCCTTTGTTGTCAAATAGAGCACACCCATCCTTGCCCACTCAAGATGTTAGGGGCAGATTGCAGTGATAGAGCGTAGCAAAGTGCTATCCACCAAGAACAGTTGTTAGTCTCCTTTAAAAGCCCCCTATGGTAAATGTTCAAAATTCCAGCAATCAGTGAGAGAGATTTTGTTTAAATGGGACTTTGTTTACCTTTACTGTTTGATGATGCAATTGACCAGTGGCACCTGCTGCATGAGGCAATAATTTGAGGAGAATTTGCTGTCACAATCCAGTGCGACAACTCATTTCTATAGACTACCAGGCTGGTAGGGGAAGGTGATGAGGGAGAGAGGGAGGAATGTACAAGCCATTCACCAGATGTTATTTCCTGTCTCCGCTATAGATTGTCAAACTGTCTTCCAGAGTCATACACAAATACAGAGCAACTCCGTCACCAGATGCATTGTGAAAAATGTTTGCGTTCCTTGACATTGTTTTCTTGATGTGTGTATCTTTAACGATCTTGATCTTCAGGTGATATTTCCTCAGGCAATGTTAACTCAACAACATCATGTGTGTTTGTGTGTTTTCACAGGAAAACAGGTGGTCTATAGAGGCACTAATTGGTGTATAGGGCTGTCACGCTGACTGTTTCTACAAAGAAGGACGGCTCAAACAAAGACACACCTCTGATGCCTCTGGCCAGTCTGAGCTCATGGTGTGTGCTTGCTGGGATAAACTAGTGGCCTGGCCAAAGAGCGCAGTGTTGCTACACACAATAAAGCCCACACAGGTGAGAGGATCTTCACTTCTTTATGTCCTTACCAACATTTCGCTAGCGCAGTCAAATGCTCTAATATCTCTACATTGTTTTATGTGAATTTGTTTCCATCTGTTTTGTTTAGGATGTCGTGGGCCAGAGGCCTCTTCGTAGGCAGAGTGGATGAGCGAAAGACAGCATGGGGAGAGCGCAATGGCAAAAAGAGAAAGGACAGCTCGTCACTGTGCAACCCACACTACATGAGCTGCCTGAGGGACCCTGAGGACTTGGAGCTCCCTAATGCAGCCCCCCAGCATTACCATTGTGGAGCGGGCACCAGTGGTGGCAACTTTGGCTTGCGCTGTGGCTGGCAGGAGGACCACTATGGGAAAAGGATGGGCGGCGGTGGGGATCTGGGTCTAAAGGCAGTGGACTTGGGCTTTGAAGATGGTGAGCTGAAGGGCAGGAAAGAGGATGAATTAGCAGAGGGCAGCTGCAAGACGATGACTGTAGCAGACTGCTGGATGCGGGTTGTGTGGGTTTTCCAATCCAAGAAATTTCAGTCCGCCAAACTGGAGCGTCTGTACCAGCGCTACTTCTTCAGGCTCAACCAGAGCTCTCTAACAATGCTGATGGGGGTGCTGGTGCTGGTGTGTGGGGTCATGCTGGCCTTTCACTGCATTCACACAACCCCTGACGTGGCCTACGTCTCAGTACTCTCTGTGGCCATGGCTCTCTTTCTGGCCATGATGGTGGTGTGCAACCGCAACGGCTTCCACCAGGACTACATGTGGATTGTGAGCTACCTGGTAATCGGGGTGCTGATTGTAGTGCAGGTTTTTGGGGTCCTGATGGTGTACCCCTCCAGTGCCTCAGAGGGAATCTGGTGGACTGTCTTCTTCATCTACATTATCTATACGCTGCTGCCAGTCAGAATGAGAGCTGCAGTGGTGAGTGGAGCTGTGCTGTCCACCATACACGTAGTGACGGCCTGGCAGCTCAACCAAGAGTACAAGTTCATTTTTAAACAGGTAAGTG
Source organism: Sciaenops ocellatus (assembly GCA_033000465.1). Classification (NCBI taxonomy): domain Eukaryota; kingdom Metazoa; phylum Chordata; class Actinopteri; family Sciaenidae; genus Sciaenops; species Sciaenops ocellatus. The sequence continues at coordinate 15,114,648 of CP136883.1, read as the reverse complement.
ATACAAGGAATAATACAGAACAATAAACCAGGTATGAGTGTTAGTCTGTGTTAGGTTATTTATATTATGATATCAACTTAACGGTTCGATCGATAGAAAATTACTATTTTGGTCATTGATTTATTGTCTGAGTCACATTTAAAGCAAACGTTTGCAGGTATGTGAGTTTAAATGTGACTTTTCTTTTACTTTTTTCTGTTTCTGTTTCTGTGTACTTTGGAGAAAACTGTGATGGTCAAATTTCTGACATTTTACAGACAAAATCTATTAACTAAGAAAAAACCCAGCACATTTATTGATGATGAAAATCATGAGTTGCCGCCCCAATAGTGATATTGTATATTTTATAAAAATTCGTTCATAAGTTGAGTTTACAGATAACATAATACATGATGATGTATATTAAACAAGTACAAATCAAAGTAGGTAAAATCTTATATTGCTGTAAAGCAACCAAAGACAAAGATATAAAAAGATGGTTACATTGATGTATAAGATTTGGTAAAATCTCTAAAAAAGACAAATAATGAAGCCAAATGCACCTTTAAGTAATACTTTTAACACATTTTTAAAGGATAAGTTCAGACTTTTTCATTTGAAATACTCACATGCGCATGTGTATAGTAAAATGATCTGTATTTGTTCCTCCCGTCCATACTGGTCGCATCTTAAAGCAATTTCTATCTAAGTGGAGGGAGCCAAAGTCTGCAGTGTTTGTTTTGTGCAAAAATACATTTCGGAGTTCAGCCAAAGTTAATAAGAGGCTTCAGCAATCTGAATTAGACATATAAAGTGTGAATCTTCCAAAGTTATGGTCTTCTTAGTGCAAAATTCCCATCACAGCTTATCATGGCTAGTATAAATAGGAGGAACAACTACAGCAGCCAATAACTCTTTTATTGTACATTTGGGATATGTGAGTATTGTTTTATACACAAGAAAAAATGTGAATCTATCCTTTAAAAATTGGAGTGGCACTTATTACATTCACACCCTGAAGCTGACCCTTATAATTAAAAGTTCTCTTTTTGTAAAATGTAATTCTTCACGACATGTATTCATGTCTTTTCGAATCCTAGTTGCTAAATGTACAACCATTTCTGCAAATGAAAGTGAACATTTATATTCATGAAAAAACAAGACGCATTTCTCAGACTCGTGCTAGTCAGGGCCCACTATTATCACCATTCAAATGAGCACAATGTTGTTACTGTATTCACAAGTGGAAACGCCCTACTTTCTCTTCCCATCAATATAGGACAAACATTGTACAGACTCTTCAACCACTTTTCCATGTCAAAGGTGCTGTACTAAAAGTAGATGGTGCTGTAGATCTCAGCAGCGTTTCAAATGAGATTTTTAATGAGCCTATGTTTTGTGCTGTAGGGCAGCTATTGGCAACTCTGTTGGGGTTTGTGGAAGGTCATCTGGGTTGAATGAGCCCGTTTAGCTGCATTGTGGAGGAATATCATGATAATGTAGCATGGTGCCATTCAGGCCACAATTCCCTAAAACAAGGAGCCTATTGTAGTAAAATGAAACAGGGTGGGGTGGGATACACAGATTGTGCAATGAATTTGATGGAAAACAGGATGATTACTTCTCCGTATTGGAGGAGAATTAGACTTTTATGTCGTTAGCTCCCAACACATTGGAAATATTTTCTTATTATGTCTGTTAATTTTTTTGCATGTGCTGTTAGGTCCTCTTTGATTTTCTTATAATGTTCAGTGTGTTAATAAGATGTAAGTTTGTACTATTAATGGTACTAAGGGATTCAAAATCTATTTACCAATCTCCAAAACGGAAGTAATAATTGGGCTTTTGTAGATCTAACCATTATTTTTATGAGCAGATTTTTTTATAATATGTCAGAAAATATTACGTTGCAAGTTCCCAATTCTTTTTTGTCCCACCAACAGTAGGAAACCTTAAACCATTAAATTTGTAATGATATAAAACAAAAAAAGGCACAAACCCTGACATGTTTAAACCTTTTTTAAACCTTTTTTTCCCCTGACACGCAACTTCACCTTCTGATTTTCATTTATCTGCTTTAGTTTCAGGTTCCTGCTATCATGCAGGCTCACTGTCACACTGTCATGGTTTATTGGGACACCTAAATAGAACGGTGTCGTTGTTAATGTTTTTAGTTATATACAGCCTTTACGATAAAGGTATGATAAGCGTTTATTTGCACGTTCACCCTATTGATTGTATTGTATGTGTCTATCCCACAATTTCCATTTTATTGGTGTCATAGGTCAACCTGCTACAAAGAGCTGCGTTGTGTAGTATAAGGCTTTCATGTGTACAGAGTTCAGTAAGGGATTTCAGTGTCTCAGGATTGCCAACATGTTGTTTCAGAGGACAGTTCACCCTTACAAGAATCATTTCCTGATGTAAGGGTTGAATCCATGACGTTATTCTTGTATGAAGTGGTCATGTTTGAAGACTGAATCCTGGCACAAAATAACACATATTGCTTGAACTCTGTAGCTATATCGTATTGGTTTTCTCTACCAACTATTGGTATTAAGCAACCAGATGAATGTGGAGCCACTCCGAATAAGGCAATATTGACATAACTCGACTGGTCTAGTGAGCTTGTGTGTTAAGTGCCCATGCTCCAGACTAGACAGGGTAAATACAGGCACATTGGTCTGTTGCCTCTATGTACTCCAGCCCTGGTTGGTTGCATTGGTGCTCTGATGATAGACTGCTGCCCTGCTTGGACCCCCAACACAGTACGTTCCACTTCTCTGAGCAATTATTGATGGGACATTGGCCCAGCACTGTTTGACTAGAGGGTTGCTGTCTGCCTTTCTCTTCTGGACTCATATGCTTTTAACAGAGATGGAGGAAAGGACATCACACTTGGGGTTGGTTAATGCTGTCATCAACTATATTACAGTCACATAAATCTTTTTTAAATGAGGAGAAAATTTTGGGGTGATTTCTTTGTTTTCACCATCGAGAAAAGAACAGCACAGTGTGTCATTCAGTCAGCTCTCAGTCTCAACAGGTATCTCTCAATTTGGCTTGAAGCTACTCGCAGTTGTGTGAATACAGAAGGACTCCATTCAGTCTGTCACACCCGCTGTATCACACGTGCAAGCTCACACACAAACTCTATGGCTCCTGGTGTCACATGGCCAGATTCCCTGGTCTGGGAAAGCTGGTTTCTTCTTCTGGGACCTCATCATCCTCCGACCCTCTCTATGTCCCAGCCTTGTTTTTCCCTTATTTGTATTTTCCCTGTGGAGACGTTCATGCAGGATCAGAGCTGAGAAGATGTGAGACCGATGATGGCGGGGACAAAAGGGGTCTTTGTGAGCGACCTCCACAGTGGTGGTGGCGGTGGGGTTACAGTGGTGACAAGGGGACAACCACGGATGGAGAGTGTGAAATAATGCCGGGCTGACGCACCCAGCTGTAAAAGAGCTGCCAGTCTCTTCTCTATTTTTTCTTTTTTCTCCTCCACTTTTCTCCCTCTTTTTCTCTGAGTCATAATTCCATTCTCACAAAATCCCCCTCAGATGGAGTGGCCTTTTATTTCACAACAGGCTCAGATTGAGCTCATGCTACTCATGGGGATTGTTTCCATAGATCTCCATGTTTCACCGCTCTGCTCTGAAGGGTCTCCTCAGACAGCTACAGACAGATGAAAGTATAACTGCTCTCAGGAAGAAGCAAGTTACACGGCTGCTGTTCATTTGAAGTGCTTCCACTATCCTACAGGAACAGGGACCTTTTGATTCACACTGGAGTTTCTAAGGCTGTACCTGAGTCCTGACCTTCATGTCCTCAGTGGTAGCTACCACCCTGAATAATCACTAGTAGAAAGATCACTCTAATGTTTTGCTTAATGTTGTGCAAGAATATTTGTTTCGGACTCAGAGCTGCTCAGACTTGTTTCGGATTTGACATATTGACTACAACCCTAGAAGTAACAGAAGTAATGGAAATTGGTTCCTCAATGAAATCAATATTAATGCGACTGAAGTGTACACTTTTTAACTATTGCTCTTACCTCATGAAACATCTTGAAACATCCTCCAATTGCAATGGAGGATTTTATTAAACTAGTTTAGAGCAACAGGTTATATAATCTATACAAACAGCTTTACCTGTGTTCACGTTCTATGCTCATAATAACTTTTTTCGTTGGATTACTGTAAATGACACATCCTGACTGTGTGAGTCAAGTTGTTGGAAACTCTGCATGGATATTGTGTTGGGTTGTCCCTCTGCTGCTGCAACTTGGCCACAGAATGGTCAATTCATTATTTCCTTGTCTTCACTTCACTTCTGTTTACTGGGATTTTGCACGCTTCATCCCTTTAAAAAGTCTGCTGCAGGCTGTTCTGACAGCTGACGTAAAAGCTTTTTTACATCCAAGTTTTGATAGTTGCCTGATTACCATCAAGCTTATGATTAGAGGAAACTACCAAATTATTTTGTTTATTGTTCTGTCGATGACGCCAATGTTTGATGTTGGGTTTGTTTTTCTTACATTTCTAAACGTCCTAAAGTCAAATTTTCACTGCAGCACATTCCAGTAGAATCATGAGATTTTTGTAGCCTTTAGTGTAAGCACACAATAATCCTAATGGAGATCCTCAGATTATCAGTATCTGACGTTTCAGCACCCACGGGGAATTGGAGCACACAGTCAAGTGTCATTTTAGACATCAGTAGAAAATGCCACCTTGTTTTAGTCTTTTGTCCAGTCACCTGAGCTATAATTTCACCTCGTGGCTGGAAGTCAGAGTCAGTGCAGGCATACACAGACAACAACACACACACACACACAGAAGGATGCTCACATAAACACTCATCACATGGTCCAGAACAGATTCATTTGGCCCTCAGAGTGTTTCCCTGTGAGAGACCACCTGTCCCTCGTGTTTTTGTTATGTCACTCTCTCTTGCAGATAGGATGAGGCAACAACTAAGTTTGATATGATTGGCATTCGGCGCCATACTGGTTCGCTTTGATATATGTATTTCCATAACTTAAATATGAACAGCTGTGCATCCATACGCCTATATGCCCCAAGGGGGATTATGTGACTTACCGTGCTATTGTTTAGTTTAGAGTTTAAAACCAGCTGGCGTGCAAGATGTCATACACAGATTAACAAGGAACTAAACAGAAGTTGTTCTTTTGTGTACAGCAGGATATATTTGGATAACCAAATCCCATATGGAGTCGTTAGAAGACGAGATATTGACAAGCAGGTCAAGAAGAGAGTGAAATCACGAGGGTACATCTAGTCTAGTCTCTTTTGTTATTGTGTGCTGAGAGGAAAAACCTGTTCCTTCGGCAGATTGTTATGGGGTCAACGAATGTAGGACTAGTGGAAACATACTGATCCCTCTGCTTAGTGAAAAAGATACCAATCAATGAAATGTCACAGGCATGACTGGGGCATGCATAATGCATTTAGGCCAGAACACTGGTGTTATGCAAGAAAAACCCGAAAGAAACCACACAGGTTACTTCAACCTTTATGTAATTATTTATGATGTTTGCTGGAAAAGTATCACAACAACTGTATCTGATACTTACATGTACCATAGGCTAATGCTCTCATGCGCTCTGAGTGATATTGAAACTAAAAGTGGTTTATGTCTTTTAAGTATTATCGCTCTAGAAGTACAAGATAGAGAGATTTTATATTTTGTTAACTGTATCACAGAATTCACAGTGGCTTATTTTTATGGCTGGGGAGACTAGTACTGAGAAAAACAACTTTTTTCTGCTTTATTTTGAGGAGAAAAAACACAACCCCTGCAACATACAAATAAAATACAGCCTAAAATTAGCTTTATTCGATTAAATAAGATTAAAACAATATTTTCATATTGCCTGATTTAGATCAAGACATTTGTGATAAAAAGAAAAGTAAACAAGTCTGGCATTGGATGCCAACATTTGATACTTGAGTCTACGGATACATTTTGGTCAGCACTCAATAAGTATTGAAGCTTGATACCCGGCACTACTTATATTGAGTGAATCTGGTGTCCAGTGCGCACACATTACGTACACTGACATGCACACACAGGCCACGAGAAGTGGAGTGTATGATCTGTGTCTGCCTGCGTGAGCTGCACGGATCAGAGCAGCTCACTTGGCTGCTATGAAATGGTGAGAACCATCATCAGGTACTGTGGGTGCCAAACAATACACTGGATCAAATAATAGATCCCCCTTTACTCTCAACTCCACCCCATTTCTCAGAGAGGGAGAGAACTTGTGACTCATCCACTTATTGTATTACGACCAGAGGCAATGATACAAACCCGGATAACTTCCACCGCCATGGGTGGGAGCAATTAGGATTAGTGATAAGCGAAATATTGCTCTTAAAATACAGCCAGTGATAAGGCAAATAATAGCCAGTCTAATAATAACTGTGTGAGTCGAGGATGAGGAAGTGCAGGCTTCTAATAACAGCTCATGGTTTACTAACAACTTGGCTCTCTGCAAAAGTAAATACAGGGATTTAAGGCTGAACTTCCATGGCGGACAGCCAAGAGATATATATTAGGAATCCATTAGCGGTGTTAAATGTTGATCTGTGTGGCATGCATACCCCGCGGCTTTTAAGGGCAGTTTTCCTGTGGATCCCATTGACGGTAGTGCATCCTATCCTAGCGCTGGTGACAGAAAGGTAAATGGCTCTCTGTCAAAGATCACAGTCACACGAGCCAACTGTCTTGTTATCCCACTATCCCAGTTACAATGACATTGTTAAAACTGCCAACATATGTCGGGCGGCTTGAGAAAGTGTTTCTGGAGTGAAGCTATAATTAAGAAACATGTGTACGGACAACTTCCTGCTATTGAAACCCATGTCTTTACTGTCAGAGACGCTCTTTGACTTTCAGCCGACCAGCTTATTAAATGGAAAGAGTGGATCATCCTAAAGATTTTGTCCAGTCAGTGTAGACAGTTTTTCCTCCTAGCTGTTAAGTTTAAAGCACTGAGCCTTGGTGTCTTTTTTCACATTTTCAGTGAATGATGTCAGATACAATAACAAGACCCTCATCCCATGATGTAATTTCACACACTCAGGGTTAATCCAAAGGAAGTTACACTCTGTCTTATGCCTTCACAGGATCTGAAAGGGCCAGTCCTGTGACACAAAGCTCAAAAAGCATATTGTTTCCTGTCATAATTTATTACTCTTATTTTTTTTCCCTTTTAAGGTGTCAGAGAGATGGTGTGTCATGAGTACCTTCATGCTCTAAAGAAGAGCCATAGCTGCTATACTCTGCATTTCTTTAACATTCAATATGCCTGAATCACATTTCCAAGAGCCTTTGTTTTGATATATGTATATAAAGCCTTTATGTTCTGAGAAGAGATGATCATGACATCGTAAAGAAAAGGTCAGTACAATACGACACAGATACAGTAGCAGTTCAACTTGTAGTTTTCAAACCGTGTGCTGAAACTCAACCCCCGTGCTTTTATTCCCATGAAACTCTGCTGACGTATCAGGCTTCACATACATGTCAAGTGATTTTTTTTCCTGAAGTCGGCCCCCGGCTGGTGAATGTGTTTCAAGCATGAATTCAGATTCAGCTGATCTTCCACAAAGCAACTCATGGAAGACTGAGCCAAAACTCTTCTTGAGTTTCTGTTGTTTAAACTATAACCTGTTGTTCCTGTACTGGTATTGATCTGTATGCTTTGTAGTAAAAGTCAATATTGTGTATGGTTGAAGAGTCAGGACAGGGAAGGACAGTGGTTAAAACTGTGTAGTCAATGTTAGCAGATGCTTATATAACAGGACAGTGAAACTAAACTCTTGAAGGTTTTTATTATAGCTCCAGCATCTGGCCTACACACATTATCTTATTTAATGCAGTTTAATGCTCCCTGTCTTAATTCTGTTACTCAGTATTTAAAGAAACTCTGGCTATCAGAAAAAAAACACGCTCTAGTGCTAAACAAATGTAATTATACCAGTCACCAGCAGTCCCATTTTGAAGATATTTTTTAATATGGTCTTGGGTTTGTGTTGTACATTGTGCTTAAAAGGAGATGGAGGCAATAGCCGCTGAAATAGGAATTCCTGGATGTTTAGCTCACAGTCACACAGTTCAAGGTCTGGACTCCTTCACACAGTTCAAATCAGTGAGAGGAGCCAGTAGAGGAGTGAATGGGCCTGGTTGGCCACCCGGTTGGTTTGTTAAGCTAATTAACCAAATCTTGTGTTCTTGCAGCCGCCGTACTGTAATTGCAGCTGCGCCTGTGAGGGTGTGAGTGGGCAGGAAGTGAAGGGTTAGTGAGGACACAGCTGGGAGGAGAGTGTTGTGTCCAGCCCTGCCCACTCCTCCCCCAACCCTCCCTGTTTCCCCTCTGTCTGTTCAGCCAAATACTGACCCCGGACCACTGAGCAGCCAAGACTACAGACAAACAGACAATGGTGTACTCAGCATCAACGCTTTGTATCTAATGCCAATTTAATACAATGGTGCATTTAATTATTACATTTAACCTGTTGAAACATAATTCAAATGAGGAAATAGGAGGACAGTGACAAACATGCAACACCTGTTCATTCTATTACTGCTATGACTGATGCTACTATTACTCTTAATCTTCTTCTACTGTTTCTATATGAAAATACCTATTTATATATATTAATATCTTTGACTAAAAACCAAAAGTGTGCTTTTGCTGGATCACTGACAATGCTATACAGCTAATATTAATAATAATTAAAACTGATGATAGTAATAACAACAAGGATATAGGAACCAGTTCCACAACTAAAAACTGAACATAAATATAAAACAAATAAGAGAAGCAGAATAGAGCTGAAACAATCAATTGATTAATCTGTTAGTCAATTGATTTGTAATTAATCAATTATTCTTCATAATCAGTTTAATTTTTTTCTGGCAAAAAAAAAAAAATTCTGTGTAACTGAATGATAGTAAATTGATGTGTTGGTTGGAAAAAACTACAAGCTATTTAAAGACTTCCCTTGTGACTTGTTCTTTGTACTGTAGCTCTTAAGTAAAAACTGAATGGACTTTGACGTTGGTTGAAGCAGCAGCATTAGGTCAAGCAAAGTGCACATAAGCCTTAAAAAACTTGAAGTTGCACAATCATTTAAATGTCAGATTATTTTGAGTCTGTCTCTCGCAGAGACCGGAAATGTGGGGAATTAGAGGGAAGAGGGACAGTGATAAAAGTCTTAAAGCAGACCCAAAGCCAGGATGCTACATGGTATAATTCAGCCGAACGGAGTTAGCCACAAGAAAGTCAGCTAAAATGTGGGCTCATGTTACCCTCCTGCTTTGTTTTAGGGAGCGGCCTTGTTCAAGGCTCTCAGATGACAACAACCAAGAATCTCTTTTATCTGTGTACTGTTTTACCGAAAGTTGTTCGCCTTTATTCACTGTCATTATTTTTCTCTGAGGCCACAAAGTCTGTTTTCTGTCCCCAGGCTGTACAGGTACGTAACATATATAGTGTCAGAGGCAAAAACCAGGGCCATCAACATGCTTACTGTCCTTATTGGAACTGTTGAACTAAAGCCAGTCAAGACTAAATTGAAGGTCGAGCTATTGAAGTAGAAGGATAAATAAGCATTATAATCTTTTGATTTGAGGAAAGATTTGTCGGTCAAATTAGAAAAATGAAGTAGGTAGTTTTAGCTAGTGGTTGCAGTTTGTTTTAGTCAGTAATTCCAGGATTGCTGGGAGATTTTTCCTCATGTTTAGACAACGTTCTATGTGCAAGTATTAATGCAGGATGTGATTTTCTGACAGATGTGCGGCCTGCGTCCAGCTCTATTTAGCTTCATGGAATTTGCTTCAGTGCTTCACAAAGATTACTTCGTGGCCTTACTGGTCGCCTGAGACCAATTTTGGTTTGGCCCAAGCCGTGACGAAAACAGAGCTCCGATTCCAGATGGCAGGGACCCAAGATGGCAAAGACAGGCACACCCACCCCTCTGCAACATTTATCTTTATAAGGAATGGCTTCTTTCTTGTGTCAGTAATTACACATTATAGTAACCCCGATTGGATTCAGACTAGAGCAAGTCTCATAGTATTGTCTATTTTTACCACTCAGTTATTATCTTTTCGGGGGGCTATGATCAGCAGTGTGCGACTGGACTTTACGTCCATCTCTGTAAGACATTTTAAAAGCTCCAGATGCCTATCAAAGGTCATGTGCTGGAGAGTAGCCCCCATGTCAACAGCATTCAGGGTCCCCAGAGCCCGTGTGTTGACTTACGGGATATAGCACTCTGCCCTTTTAAAGTTTAAACTTTGGCTTTGGTGAAGCTCAGGGTTGGTGGGATATCTAAGCTTTATCTTTCACTGCAGGCCTTTTCAGCTACTCCTGGATAAATCCAAACATTGATTACCTGGACAATGCCTTAAATTCAGCAGGTGACAGTGTGTCATATCTGTGGTTATCAGTTCTTAGTTTACCTCCTCTTATTCTATTGTCATAGGAGTTAATATTAGTTATAAATTCATTCACATGTGACCAGCTCAGCTCTACTCACAGACAAGGCCTCTACAGTTCAGCCTTCACTGAACCTACTTATGAATAAAAGAAACACTTGTACAGTCATGACAGTGCAGCAGGCCTAAATGTCATGGAAACATCCCTTGTTGATCAATAAATCAGCTGTGGCACACATTTTGTCCCTGAATGAATGGATAATGACCTTGCTATGAAAACCTGATCCATGTTCATGTACATTCCAGCGTGCTTGTACGTGAGGGAATTGTCCAGTGGGATATTATTAAAGACAGAATAAGTTTGCTGTGTGTTTGCCAAACAAAAATCTTTTCCATCCCCTTCCTTCATTCGTTCCTTAACATGTTATCCATCTGCATTACTTTATAAAGCACCTTGCTGGGAGCCGCACCTTATAAGCCAATGTTTGGACTCCTTTTAACACTGCCGCCAAGAGGTTCCTGCTTAAGTAAATGTCGAGCGAGGAGGCTCTTCTTTAAGAGCCAAAAGTCTGCAGGAAGAATGGTCAGGAGACATCGATGGAAGTCCACTCCATGTCCAGTTTAGTGGCTATAAAAAGAGAGTGGCACTGTGCTAATGAAGAGAAGCGTCTACCGCTCTCTTCACACCACGTCGCTGTTTGGAGAAGGAGGATTTGCATGTCTGGGTGATATAAGTGCAACAACAGACACAGGCTTCAGGATGAGAGAGCTGACAGTCCAAAAGCAGTCACACACACTCATATGCATACCTCAACCACATTTATTCAAAGGCCTCTGTGAATGCTGCTGCCTCTAATCTCCAGACTGTGTGGTGACTAAGCATAACTTGGCATTAATGCGAGCTTTGTCCATCATGTTTCCCCACACTTTAGATTCACTGACTCAGAACTATCAGGATGTTATATTGAGCCATCATTCAAGATGTAATCAGTCAATTGCAGGAAATGCACATGCTGATATTTTGTGGCTTTTGTAAGTTTTCAGTAGGTGCATGCCCTTTGATTTGCATTACATTTGCAAAAAAATGTGTCTCTGTGCCTCTGCTGCACTATCACGTGTTTTCCTGTTCAATGAAAATACACAAAATTCCGAATGTGGAACCTCCTAATCTGCGTTCAAGCACGCTCTATGTTTGTTGCCAAACTATCAAAATCAATTTGATAGGAATGTCTTTACTTGGAATGAAATCTGAGCGTTCTCACATGGGAAGCTGAATTGGCCAAATGTGAATTGAGTGTGGTCCTGGGAACTGCAGGTGGCCCTGTATCTCAGACAGGCCACTTAACTAAGTTATCTGGCTCACTCTGTTCGGAGCCATCTGTTTGGGATTAATGCGATCAGGTTATATCTGAGTCCTTCAAGACTGGGGTGTCAAGTCTCCATCGGTGGTCTATAACATTACGATGCAGGGCTTATCAGGAAGCCCTGGCCTGTCAATGATTTATGAACACAATAGGCACATCACTAATTGAGCGACGGTGCGGCACAAATTCAATGTTGCACTTAGAGAACAATTGCTCAGCCAGTCATATAAAGAACAAGAGTGGGTTTTCTCTTTCTAGGTCTTCACCCCTGATCTTCAATCGCCTGATGATGAGGTGTGTTCTTGACAGCTTTGATCTGAATCTGAAAGTTGACTGACGGGTGGCATCAACCATTCTCTATCATCCTGCATCAAGGAGTCAAAAGAAAACTTTTTCTTTCCCGAGATCTCATCTGAGGGAACCTGAGCGCGTATCTATATCCCTCAGAAATAAAAAATAAGGATGCATTTTAGATGCTCTGTTGTTCGTTCTTGAATAATGTTGTTGCTCTCTTCCTGCATCAGCTACATCAGGGATTGGTATTTACCCAATACATCAAAAGCATGTTTGCTTCTGCACCTGCGAACCATCAGTGTGTTTATTTCTGCTTACTGCTGTGCTTCTAATCTAGTTTGGCCATTTGTTTTCAGGTGGAATAGGAAGCTACCTCCAGCTTTCTCTTTGAATAAACAGTGGAATTTGCCTGCCACTGTCCTGTGGTAATGGTGTTCTGTTTCAAGCACAGGTCGTTAGATTGTCTCTGTCTTGTTGTGACAACATAGGGGCGAGTTCTTGTGTGTACAGTGTAAACCTCGACTCAGGATCGTGGTAGAGAAGCCTGCCATCACTCTACAAGTCTGGGGCTGTGTTTTAGTCCGCCGTCTTTGTGTGTTTTGATCAATGTGTGGAAACTAGGTGGCTAGTTTAATGTTCCTTTTAATTTCATTTTCAAACACATCCATGAAAATATGCAGTGCATGCAAGTATAGAGATAAACATCCAATCTCCTGTTCTCCATCTCTCGTCTCATAAACACAAATAACAAACACACACAAAAAGACACACTGGTTTGGCAACATACCAGCCATGGCTCAGAAATACTTTTCATGTCCTGCAGTTTAGTCATGATGTTGTTATTAAGACTGATTGAAATTCACCCTTAATGTTTGTACCGTGGCTGCATGTCTTTTTCTCATTATTGATGATATCATCTTCGGAGGAAACACTCTGGTGCTCTGGTCATGGGTCAAGTGACTTTCCCAGGCTGGAGTGTGTTTCTGAGCATGTAGAGGATGTGTGTGTGTGCATGTCCGTGTGTTTCTGAGAGGAGGGGAAAGTCCAGAGCTCAAGGCTCCATTTCTGATGTTTCGGTCTGGCTGTGGACGAGTGAGAAGAGAAATCACTAACAGACTTACACACTGGCTTACACACGCATCCAAAAGCACACAGAATGCGACTGGAGCAGCGCGGAGGAATGCTTTTTAGGTCGACGACCCCACAAAGCTAACTGTACGCTATATCTAAGCTTAATTTACTTAAGCCACAGATAATGCTGTTTTACAGTTGGTGCGTCTGCATTCTTGGAGCCTCATTGTTCAACCCAACATACCTCACTTCACTGGATACACATGAGAAAGTTACATTTCTGCTTCAAACTATGTAAAGGTGTACATTCAAATACACCACCATTTGTTTGACAAGCTGCTCTTGGCTCTGAGATTTTCACATGCTGGGTGATCTGTCTTTTTTCACATTTTAAATAGATTCTACTCCCACTGTAGATAATATAAACGTTCAGTCCAAGTAGCACAAAACAGGAGTGACACAGTCTTCACGTGTCCGCAGTCATGCATCACATTGAAGCCCCTGGGCTTCGTATCTGCTGTTCAGAGCGGGACGTGAGGAGAATGTTTGCAGAGCAGAGCAACCACGAGGCCACGCTCATCATCTCTAACCAGATCACATCTAATGGCCCCTCAGACGTTTGAGGAATTTTTGTCTCCTTGCAATAAATCCTATGAGAGAGTGTTATCAATTTCATTTATTGACCCCTCCCAGGTCAGGCAGAGTTCACTCTATTCTTGATGTGGCACGTGCTTGTTTGGTTGGACTCTGCTGTTTTCTCTCTGTCATGTTTGTACACTTGTGTGTGTTTTCAGATCATCGCCAACGTGTTGATCTTCCTGTGCACTAACATGATCGGGATCTGTACCCACTACCCTGCTGAGGTCTCCCAGAGACAAGCCTTCCAGGAGACGAGAGGATATATCCAGGCCAGACTGCACCTGCAGAGGGAAAACCAGCAGCAGGTACATATACACACACACACACTCAGACACACACACACACACACACACACACACACACTCAGACACAGGCATGCTTCCATGCAAATAAGTGAGGGAGGCAGCCCAGCCCGCGCCCTGTAGGAAAACTAAACACATACACGAATGCAAAAGAGCAACAAATGGGTGTCTCCATTTTCTAGTCTTTTTTTTTGTCTCAGTTTGTGAGGTCAACAATATGTTCTGAAGTATAACACATATCTTCACTCCTCTGTATTTGACTAACACGTTCCCACGCAGATGCCAACGAGGCAGAGTGACTCATTGAGTATTCTTAACAGTAGAAACTGATGAAAATGAATGGGCTCTCTCTCTCTCTCTCTCTCTCTGTCTTTCTTTCTTTAATTTCTCTCTCTCTCTCTCTGTCTCTCTCTCCCTCTCAGGAGCGCCTACTGCTGTCAGTGCTGCCAAGGCACGTTGCCATGGAGATGAAGGCTGATATCAATGCCAAGAAGGAAGATATGATGTTCCACAAGATCTACATCCAGAAACACGACAACGTTAGGTAAATACAGATAATGTACACATGCATGCATCCACACACAAACTGCACAACTGCACTAACAGGAAGGATGTCAGAGAACTTGTCTGCTCTGCTATCACAGCTAGCACCAATGACTTTGACCTCACTCTGCTGACTGATGTGTCAGTTACAGAGTCACTCCAACAGCTATTTCCCTGACAGCATGTATTATGCATGTTGTTGTTTATTGACACTGACAGCACAGGCTGCAGTAACGATATTGACTTAGGCACACTGCTGTGCTTTCTGTAGCAAATGATAGGAGGCAGACCACAAGTTTGCCGGCCCCCTGTCTCAGCCTTCACCACTGGATTCCACCTCCCGAGTACGAATAAATCAGTACTAACAGGTGATTGAAACTCCACATCCATTAGCCTACCGTTGAGCCCAGCCGGTGCTGTTCATGTTGCGGTGGCGATGGAGGTAGCGGACAATGAAACGAGGTTTCAGCAGAGATCTCCTGTCAGAGGTGACCCAAATAGGTGCAGGTGATGCACTTAGTGGAATAATCTGTTGCAACACCATTGCTCTACCAAGGTGTACACTTACAGAAACAATCCATTATCCAAATGTAACACAAGATTCAAAGCAACTGTCTTTGTCCCAAATTGATGCACAGGTCATTTTGTGAAAGCGCTTAACACCAAACAACAACTACATTTAAGATATTAATGTTTCCTGTTGATCAGTAATGCTTGCAAAACAGACCTATACTTGGAATTATGGTCAGTCCATGAATCCTCAAATAGCTGATCTAGATTTTATCTAGTCAGACAATTTATTAGAAGTGTGCTTTTGCCTGTAATTTACATTACACAAATCTGTCCAGTGATCCAGATTACATGCGAGTGCATTTTCTCACCTACTCCAAGTAATATTTGGCCACACCGGAAGTTTGTCCAAATTAAGTCTCTTTTGGCTTTTTGCTACTGCTCAGCACAATGGAGACAAATTGTTTATTTTGTCTGTGGTGCTCACATAAGTGAAAAATTCTGTTTTAGAATTTCACAGGAAGATCTTTGTCCAGAAACAACTAAGAGGTCAACTCTGGATAATCCGCAGATCATCCTGTCAGTGTTCTTTGGAACTATTTTTCCCTAGTTCCAATGCAAACCGTCACAGTGACTCAAAACTCAAAACTTGCATAAATAAAACAAAAACTACATTCAAAAACTAGGCTAAATGCCTTCAGGGAAATGTGTTTGTTATGTTTGAACTGACCCTTTACAGATGAGCTATTGCATCATGGCTCACAGCCTTTGCTCAGGGTGGGAGATGCAGACAGAATCTGAACTGTTGTAATTAAGGGCCAGTTCTCCCCAAGTGGATGACCTCATGGGACCAACAGCGCCATCTGTCGCCTCCACCTGAAACTCATAATGTCTGTGGTGTTGTTTATCCTAGCCTTTCATTACTATCAAAAGTTAGCAATGAAAGGCATGCAGACAGGGGGAGGTGACCTAGATGATGAGAGCCAGAGCTGAACAAATGTCTGCCTCTCTCCCTCCCTTGCTCACATGGCAGCTGGACAGTAGGGAGGGAGGGAGGCGCTAGACCATGCTAACTAACTCTATACTTTATTGATTGAACTAATTCTCTGTCTCCTTTGTCTTTCTTTTCCTCTCTGTCTGTTTTGGTTTCCCACCTCCACCATCACCTCTCCTGCAGCATACTGTTTGCAGACATCGAGGGCTTCACCAGCCTGGCGTCTCAGTGCACGGCCCAGGAGCTGGTCATGACGCTGAACGAGCTGTTTGCTCGCTTTGACAAGCTGGCCTCGGTGAGCGCCGACACCCTGCCACCGCCATTTTTACAGCAGAACTTCAAACCACTGATGCTTATGTAACCATACAGTCTGTAGCCTCCACCCCGCTGTTTGAATGACAAAGCCAACGTGATGTACTTGTTGGTGGGGGGGTGTTACTTAAGCATTGTGTAAGACATCAGTTAGACTGATGAGTCATCTAAATTATGCATAAAAAGCTGTATATTTGACATGAGCATGCTGTGTGTTATCTGTAATTAAAGGCCTAATCTGTGTGTGTGTGTGTGTGTGTGTGTGTGTGCTATACAGGAGAACCACTGCCTGCGTATTAAAATCCTAGGAGACTGTTACTACTGTGTGTCAGGGCTGCCCGAGCCCCGGGCTGACCACGCCCACTGCTGTGTGGAGATGGGAGTAGACATGATTGAGGCCATCTCGTGAGTCAAACACACACTAATGCACAGAATCACAACAACCCCCCCCACACACACACACCCTTACAGTCATATGTATTGCTCCAGTGAAGGTTAAGTTAAGGTTTCTTGCTTTGTTGTTTGCTGCACGGGGTGTAGAAGAGACGCTGCGAAGCTGAAGGTGACACTTAATAGCGTGTGCATGTCTGTGTGTGTGTGTGTGTGTGCAACTGCAGGCTGGTGAGAGAGGTGACGGGCGTTAATGTGAACATGCGGGTGGGCATCCACAGTGGGCGCGTTCACTGTGGGGTGCTGGGCCTGCGTAAGTGGCAGTTTGACGTCTGGTCCAATGACGTGACACTCGCCAACCAAATGGAGGCTGGGGGGAAGGCTGGGTAAGTCCTTCCTACTCCACCTGCTACTGCTGACATAGGCTTCCATAGCCTATTTAGGTTCTAACACATTACATGATTGTGTGGTTGGTGTGTGTGTGTGTGTGTGTGTGTGTGTGTGTGTATGTATGTGTGTGTGTAGGCGTATCCACATCACCAAAGCCACACTACAGTATCTGAATGGGGACTACGAGGTGGAGCCGGGATTCGGAGGAGAGAGGAATGCTTACCTGAAGGAGCACAACATTGAAACCTTTTTGGTGCTCGGCTGTAGCCAGAAGAGGGTGAGTAAACTGTCTCTCTCTCACACACACACACACACACACACACACACACACACACACACACACACACACACAGACGTACATCCTTGATTACCTACTTGACCTCTTCAGAACTTCACACTAGTGCCATATTTAACATAGACAATATAATGGCTTGCCACCTGGCGTAGAAGACCTTGTTTGTCACAGCATTTAACCCTGACGGCGGGGTTTTCTTCACTTCCAGAAAGAGGAGAAAGCCATGATGGCCAAGATGCAGCGAGCACGTGCAAATTCTGCCGAAGGGCTGATGCCACGCTGGGTGCCTGACAGATCCTTCTCCAGAACCAAGGAGTCCAAAGTCTTCAGGCAGATGGTGAGATACACGCAGGGAGCTTTTAGCTGAGCACATGGCATGTGCTGCTCTTTGTGTCTATATCCAATTTCCTGTGTCATTCTCTTCTTCCCCAGGAGTCAAGACTTTTCTAATTATGTAAAGTAGCTGCCAATATTAGATATTTCTCTTGTATGGTCATTCAGGGGTCAGAGGGCGCTTAGGGCAGACTTCTTGCCAAATTCCTGTCCTTCCTATACCTTATACTAACTTCCATTCTTCTCATAGGATCTCCAAAATCCATTTTTTTAAAATCATGCTTTAAACAGCTTTATTTTGATCCTGAAATATCCTAATATCTATTTCTTAGATGCCATGAGATTTAGCGCCGACATTCATGTTCCCCTTAGGATGGATTTTAATAACTTTGGTGATCCTGTAACGTTTCCTCTAGTGTCATCACCAGGTCAGAATTTTAGTTTGTCTGTACTTGGTTTTATGACGAAATGTCTGTAAAACTAATGACATTCCCATCAGCCACAGCAGCACTTTGCGTTTACTTTTAACCCCAAACTGTTTTGCAGTATTACTTGCACATAATAACAGTGTTCCTTAGCTTTTCTGTTAGATAACTGTACGATGTGTCAGGACTTTTTCTAACTAAAACTCTTTTGTGCTATTTAACTCTTTTTTTCAATTTCTCAACTAAGAATGCTCTATAAATATAAATATAAATTTGAGTGCCTGATGGTGACAAATGTGTACAGAACTGTATATATGCTAAAGCCTAAAGGAGACAATGGGAATGTGAGAAGGAGTATTGATCTGACCCTGTCAAACAAATGGGAGTTACAGCAAGGCTCCCGGGGATTCCCAGTGCATCATTTACTACTGAAACTAATCTGATGAGGCTGCAGCTACAGATATTTCTCTTTCTCGCTCTCTTTCCCACATCCTCCCTCTCTTAATGCTACAAGTCTCATTTCCTTGTCTTTCCTACATTCTTCCCCTCTCCTCCTCCTTTTGTCCTCTCTATCTCAGAGGGTTTGAGCCCTAGGGGCAAAGAGGGTGTAATTTGAAGCCTCCCAGCATTAATTAAAACATCAGTCTGGCTCTCAGGGATTAGCTGTGCAGATGTCTCTGTCTCTTTTCCAGTTGTACTGTGGCTACACAATAATCTTTTTCTCTTTCCTGCACAGTCTCTGCATTTTGGTTTCAATTTCACTCATTCATTTTTTTTTCCTCAGGGCATCGATGAAGCATCTAGCAAAGACAAGTGAGTGTTTTGCTTTCAGTTTCTGTTATATGCTTTCTGTTACCAGTGCTTGACTGGCAAACTGTCACTGTAGTCAACTTTAGAGCCGACTGTTGGTTTTATACAGTCGGATCTAACCCAACACTAATACCACATTAGCTCTGAGTCATTCTGCCTGTCACAGGATACACACTCACGCAGACACAAACACAAATACACAATACACACTGACTTATAGCTCCATCTATCTCATAGCCGCTGCGCTCAGGAGGCCCTGAACCCTGAGGATGAGGTGGATGAGTTTCTTGGACGGGCCATCGATGCACGCAGCATCGACCAGCTAAGGAAGGACCACGTCAAGAAGTTCCTACTCACCTTTCAGACCACCGAACTTGAGAAAAAGGTCTGTATTTGACTGGAGATGGTTTGAAATTCATTATAATTCCATGTCAAATAAACTAAACTGATTTTTTACCTTTTATAATTGAGGTACAAGGAAACTTACTTTCTCATTGATTTTCTGTTTTTAGTACTCCAAAAAGGTTGATGATCGTTTTGGGGGATATGTGGCCTGCACACTCCTTGTTTTCTGTTTCATCTGTTTCATCCAGATTATCATTTTCCCAAAGTAAGTAGCTCTCTCCAATAAGTTGCCTTTCCCAGTTTCCCAGTTATACTGAATTGTGGACAGGAAATGTGCTCCTGATTAGTTTATGAGGAGTTAATGAGAGTTATACATCCTAATGAGCCTGTTTTCTTCTCTTCCGCAGAACAACACTTATGCTTGGTCTTTACATCAGCATCTTCATCATCCTCGCCATCATCCTCTTCATCTGTGCCATCTACTCCTGCATCAAAGTGAGAAACAAAGGCCTTCACCACTCATATGATTTCTCTTGCAGATATCTTCAGATAAGAGTCATTATCATATGTCTTCAGCCATAATCACTAATGGTATTAACTCTGTCTTATCTGATCTTCTCCTTGTGTGTGTGTATTCAAGCTCTTCCCAGCTGCCTTGCAGACTGTAACCAAGAAAATAGTCCAGTCTCGTGCAAACAGCACACTGGTCGGCGTCTTCACCATCCTCCTCCTCTTCATTTCCTCCTTTGCTAATATGGTAGGGTCTACAGCTTTTCATTTTGTCATTTTTGTATCATGCATCGTGATGTTTCAAGTTGTCCCCCACAGTGACATCAGGGAAGGGGTGATGTGTCAGCTTCAGTACCATTTGTTTGTCCTTCCATTAATCAATCGCACACTTCTTTTCTCAGATGTTACTTAACAGATTTTCAAGAGATTTGAAGAAATTCTGCTTCATCCTCGCATTTTTAAAATTAGAACAATTGCCCGAGGGGTTACTGTAATTAGGGGTGAAGCGGTAATTCATCATAATCTGTCACTGTGACAGATGGGGTTGTAGAAATCATGTCTATTTTTAACCATCACCGTCATGTTTACCAGTATTATGTAGACATATTTAGCATTGCATCCACACATACACAAGTGTGGATTAAAACTTTAAAGCTGCTGCTTTATCCTGGAGTGCACACATAAGTTATATCTGTAGAACAACACACTTATTTTCTTCACAGCATTTGGAGCAAACAAACAGATCCTGTAATTGTTTTTGCAATCTATATTAATTTGAGTGTTATGCAGTATGGATTATAGAATCACTGCATGGCACAGCTGTCTCTCTGTTTGGCTTAAAGGATCAGTGTGCAGGATTTAGTGGCATCTAGCGATGTAGTTGCTGATTCCAAACACCTCTCCTTTGATAGCGTGAAGGAAAAACTACAGTGGCTGCAAAACATGTGAAAAACTCAAAAGGCCCTGTTGACTGTTCTGGGCTACTGTCGAAACATGGCGGTGCAACATGACATGACTCCATGGACGAGGACAGCAGCGTCTGTAGACATAAAAGACTCATTCTAAACAAATATAACAAACCTAACAAGTCTTATTTTAGGTGATTATACACTAATAAAACCATATTTATACATATTATATTCAATTTCCGCAATATTCTTTACATAGAGCCCCTATCTTACACACTGGACCTTTAAAGCTTGGCTGGTTAGACTGTACAGTATCTGCTCGAAGATTATGGGTCAAATCCTGGGGTCAAGTTTTCATATACTAAAAGAATTTTGTCTCTGGTAGGTAATATTACATCTGACCCTACTCATATTTTATTTGAAGGATATGAGCTTTTCCATCAAACAGAGGATTTAGGCCCACAGGCTTGACTGAACAGACTGCAAAACTCTTTTGTTCCTCAGTTTGTCAAAATGTTAAAAAAGAGTTTGTTTTCTAAGTAGGCCTCAGTGTTCCTGTGTGGAACATTCAGTATGCACTGAATGGTTAAGGTCCAGTGTGTAAGATTTAGGCAGCTCTATTTACAGACTATAACAGAAATGGAATATAATATGCATAGCTATGTTTTTATCAGTGTATAATCACCTGAAAATAAGAACCATTGTTTTTTGTTAGAGTGAATGAGCCTTTTATGTCTACAGACCCTGTGGGTCCACTTCCACAGAGTCTGCCACACGCCGACAGTAGCAAACTAAACACTGCCTCTAGATAGGCTGTTTTCCACTTTTTGCACACCATAGTTTTTTCTTCATGTCAGAAACCTGAAGGCAGATCTGCAGAGTTGCAAACTACACTGCTGGATGCCACTAAATGCCACACATTTATACTTAAAAAGGAGTGACTGTACTGTAGTATTTGTTTTATTGATTGGTTAAATGTTTTTTGGCACATATAATGGTGTGGGTGTTAAGCACTTGTTTATATAAATTTGTTTTGCATCCAAAGACATACACTGTTTCACATAAAAACAAAAACAGAAGTTATGTTGTGACTGGTTTAGCAAAGATTTTTTGTTTTTTATTTTGCATTGCAAATTTTTCAGATATTAGTTTTGATTGTGGACAGCACAGGACAGATGTCACCTTGTTTGTCACTGTTTGTTCGTGCTCTGTAGCTGTTCTACTTGTATGATTGGCTGCCTGCAGGGTTGTTTCAGCCTGCAATTAGTTGCTCATTGTTACACTCCAACATCAAGCTAAAGCCAATTTAGGTTTTATAAGGACTTATTCAGGAGCATGCTCGCTCATTTCCGCTGCTACTTTCTCTATTTCTGCACTGTAGAGCATCAGTCTGCTCGTTTGTCACTATTTGTTGGAGTGTTATTGTAATTTGAGACATTCTAAATTTGTAAAATGATATTATTTTTGAGTAACATGACTGAAGGCATTCAAAATTTTCTGTCAAAACTTTAAATGACATGATGCAATGGTGAATAAAAATAGATTCAGACACCTGGTTACAGAATTTACTGGCAAGGGCCTTTTGGAAAAACTTAGCTGATACATGGAAAATATATGAGAAGTACTTTTAACACCATTATTTACATAGTTTGTTTACCAGATAGCACTGATAACAAATATTCAAATATAAAATATCCTGCTCAGTACATATCTTTTAATTAGTAACTTTTCTTAATTAATAACCAACTGATCTTGATCAAAATGTTTGTGTTATGTGCAAATATACATAAAATATATAACTCTTAAACATATAAAGCCATATAAACCCAATATCAGATGGGCTCTACTGTCAATTGATGGTGTCAAAATAACGTATTTACATGTTTTATAATTATGGCTTTTAGTTGTTTGCATTTCATTTGTGTGTCTCTTGCTATTTCACCTTTATTGGCTAACGATTAAATCACAGATTGTCTCCTCCTTTTCTGTCAGTTTACCTGTAGCAGAGAGAAACTGCAGGACTGTGTGGCCGACGAGCTGAACACGTCGTCAGTGACTCTCTGCCTGCTGCACAACCTGACCAAGACAGCAGAGGACGGTCTGACTTTGTGCTCCAGCCAGGCTATGCCCTGCCATTTCCCCGAGGTCAGTCCCATAACATTTTATATATATATTTTATGTATGTTGTCTGTGTGTTCCTACAAATGCACAGATGTGTTTTTCTGTGTGCATGAAACGTATGCTTGAATATTCACCTAACCTTCCTCCTCCTCCTCCTCCTCCTCTTTCTCCCTCGCTGTCTCCTCTCTGCTGCAGTATTTCAGCTACAGCGTACTGCTGACCCTGCTGGCCTGCTCCGTGTTCCTCCACATCAGCAGCATAGGGAAGCTGGCTCTGATGCTGCTCATCCAGCTCACTTTCCTCCTGCTGGTGGAGTGGCCTCAGGTGGCCCTGTTTGACAATGCAGACCTGCTGGTCATTGCCAACACCCTGTGAGTCCCCTGCCAGGAACACACACATGCATACAAACACATACATTCACTCTTTCTCAATTTTCAACCTGGATAGTTCAGCTCCTGTGTCACAATACTGTGGTTTAGGTCGGACATGGCCTACTTTTTTATGAAAAGGTTTAGTTTATAAAAGACCTACTTTCTCATGTACCAGTTGGGCTCAACTCCTATTTTTTTTAATATGTTCTCATTTTTGTCCTCAGGCAATTATCACCTGTTAATGATTCCTTGCAACAGTAAGTTGGGTTATTTTATTATGTATTGCCTAATCACTCGATGATCAGCTATGGTTTGTAGACATGAATTTCTCTTGTCCCTTTTCCAGGCCTGGTTTCAATGAAACTGCAGAACAGTGGTAAGCAATTTCACATGTTGTATGTTTAAGTATCTATCAGGTTGTATATATTTTACTCCCATGCAAAACACTCTTTCACAACTCTAGTCTACTCCTCTTTCCCTCCTCAGCCTGAAGACCGTGACCAAGGTATCCCTAAAGGTCATGACCCCTATAATCCTGACGGTGTTTGTTTTAGCTCTCTACTTGCATGGCCAGCAGGTGGAATCCACCGCACGCCTTGACTTTCTCTGGAAGCTGCAGGTAATTGAAATAGTTGTATTAAACAGAAACAAAACTGAAGCTAACCCAAAAGCCCTTTTCATAGTAGACAGTTTGACTTGTCAGTAAGTCATGACAGTGTGACAGTGAGTCAGCATGCACAACACCAGGACCCTGAAACTGAGGCAGCTGAAATGGAATTCAGCCGTCGTTAATTTTGTTGTTTACTCTTTTCCTACTGTGACATGTCAAAATGTCTTCCATGAAAAATGCCTTTAGCAACACTTCAGGAATCCAGTCACATGACAATGAGACTAATTAACCACATCTCTCCCCGTTGTCCCTCAGGCCACAGAGGAGAAGGAGGAGATGGAGGAGCTGCAGGCATACAATCGCCGCCTGCTACACAACATCCTACCCAAGGACGTAGCCGCCCACTTTCTTGCACGTGAGCGTCGGAATGATGAGTTGTACTACCAGTCATGTGAGTGCGTCGCAGTCATGTTTGCCTCCATCAGCAACTTTTCTGAGTTTTACGTGGAGCTGGAAGCCAACAACGAGGGAGTGGAGTGCCTCCGGCTACTCAACGAGATCATCGCTGATTTTGACGAGGTGAGAACAGGGAAGAGAAAAACTGAAGAGAATGAATGCAAATTAAATTAGCATAGTATACATGCATTGGAAAATGTCTGTAAGATGAGGTCATTAGATGTTTGTTTTAAGATGCTGGTTACCTGCGAAGCTGTCGACCAATAGCTGAAGTGCTGCTTTTGTTTGTCTCATTACCTCTTCTTATACACCGCTGATTGCTTGTCTATAGATCATCAGTGAGGAGAGGTTCCGTCAGCTGGAGAAAATCAAGACCATTGGCTCCACCTACATGGCAGCCTCTGGCCTCAACGACTCCACGTACGACAGAGAGGGCCGCTCACACATCCTGGCTCTGGCCGACTACGCCATGAGGCTTAGGGAGCAGATGAAATACATCAATGAGCACTCCTTTAACAACTTCCAGATGAAAATAGGTAAGCCTGGAAGGTAGTGGAAGTTGGTCTTGAAGTATTATCTGATAAATCTTCTTTGATTTGGCATTTGTTTAAAAAGTCCTTTTCCTGTTCAAAGGAAAACTATAGTGATCTGTTTCCTCAGAAACAGCATTCTAATTGAGTTAATATGATGTAATACAGCCAAGTGATCTGTTCTCAGGGTTGAACATGGGGCCAGTGGTAGCAGGGGTGATTGGAGCCAGGAAACCCCAGTATGATATCTGGGGGAACACAGTCAATGTGGCCAGTCGGATGGACAGCACAGGAGTACCAGATTACATCCAGGTACTGAACATAAACTCTTCTCAGTAACAGTTTGTAGCTTTATGTTCACAAGAAGCATTTTGCAGTTTTAGCCAATGCAGAACAACAATCTAGTTACACTGTCTGTAGTCATTCTAACATAAAAGTGTGTATTAGTTCCGCAGTTTTATCATCAAAACACAACACCACATTTGTCAAACTGAGATGTGTTTTTCACTCCAAGGCATTGCTTGTGGTATTTGAAAAAGACAAAGTCATCTGTTTATGCTCTGTATAAAATACAGATATCAATTGTACAGATACAATCAGTGCACAGTCATTCAGCTTCAGGAATGAGGCTCAAGCAAGTGCCCTTGAGCAAGAGTCCCTGTCAGCACAGGACATACTGTTCTCTAGCAGAAATGGTGCTTTAGTGTTCCTCTGGAGGACGGCAGAAAGCTTAATATGAATTCCCTGCATTATTTTCATCTTCATGAGGGAAATCTTAACCACAGGGAACAGATGTGGTATGTTCCTCAGAGAAGCAGTAGGGTTAGCTAAGATTCCCACTGTCTCATTCATCATCTCATTCACAGATGTATAGTTAATGATAACACTCATTTTGAAATGTGTGAGGAACAGCAGTCTAGCCGACATTAAATCAAATCCATGAATTGGCTGCTGGAAAGATCACGGTCGGAGCAATGCTGCCACCTGTTGTACAGTATGAGTCACTACAAATCAAAATGCCCTTTATGATACACAGTACATATACAGTACAGTAGGGCTGCAACTAATGATGTTGATTATTTTTTTATTAATTGATTCATTGTTTAGTCTATGAAATGTCAGAAAAATGAGACAAATCAGATGTTTTATTTGACCAAGTTTCCAAAAATATATCCACAGCAGCAAATCTTCACATCCGAGATGCTAGAAAGTCAAAATAATATTTAATTTACAATTCTTAGAATACATAAAAGCAGAAAATGGCTGCCTTTGAAAAGCTGGAACTAGTAAATGTTTAGCATTTACGGTATGTTTGATAAATGACTTAAAATAACTTGATTGTCAAAATTGTTGTGCATTTATTGTTTGTCAATTGACCATTTATTTTTTATCACAAATGAAACATTTTCTATGAAATGCACTATCATTTCCATTCTTAATGTCACTATAGAAAGCTTATTCACTGTGAAACTGGGACTGCCAGTGTTTCTTTTGGGAAGGGTTGAGTGTCTCACATCCTGGGTGTCAAATATCTGTGTCCTCTCTTAGGTGACCACAGACTTATACCACGTGCTGGTCAACAACGGATACCAGCTGGACTGTAGAGGTGTTGTCAAGGTGAAGGGGAAGGGGGAGATGACCACTTACTTCCTCACCAGTGGCCCTCCAGGCAGTTAACAACAAGAAGGACGACCGCAGCGTGACTCCCACTGCACTGACAAGACAGAGACTGCAGAGAGACTGAGTGGTCAGTTCGGCGATGAGCACTGAGGCGCGGTGCGAACACACTGGGGACAAGAGACGGCCAACACAGACAAGCGCGGCCTGTCTGTATGTTGTCGCGTACTCAGATGCACACATATAGGACGTTGTCCATGTTTGAAGGCTTTTTCCCAAGCTGCTCGAGAGATCACAAAGCCCAGTTGCCTTAGAACGGAAGTGACTATGCTTGTGTTTATGAGCAATAGTACAAGTATTTCATCTGGAGTCGTTATTTATTTTTTGTGCGGATGGATTTTTGTGATGACCTTGTACAAAAAAGAAATTATATATATATGTATACAAAAAAAGCAAAACTATGTTACTTAAAAGAAAATATGCAAGGACAACATGAAGGATGAAAATGACCAAAGAACAAATGTTTGATATGAAACACACACTAATGATTCTGTTCAAAAGTACAGTAACCTTAAGTAATTTATTCTTCTTTTGACAGCAAAGGCCACGGTAACGTCACTGTCGTTGATAATGACGAACACTTTTTTTTGTTGTGGACTTCATGAAGGAGAACACGCACACACACAGACACACACAGATAGAAAACACTCATAATAACCTTGGCTTGGACTCGCTGTGTTTCTTATCAGGGCCTTCTTTGTTTCATCCAGCCTGTGATTAGCCACAGTCTGGACACAAGGCTGTTTGTGGTTCACTGAAATGTACGATCGATTCCTCTCTCTTCCTGCAATGTATTTTTGGTTCAAGCCAAAAACAACGAGTATGAAGAAGGAAGTTGTATTAGTCTCACGGTACTGAAGAGAGATTGTTAAACTGTTATGAAACATTTTATAGTGTGTCTGTGAGTACCGTATGTATGGGTGTTTGGGTGTGTGTGAATGGGTGTGAGCACACGTAGCTGAATGCTGATCTTTATCTATAAAGGGGCATACTGTAACTTTTCACTGTGAGGTTTTTATGATACTGTATGACAATGCTTTCTTGCCAAACTGGTTGCTGCAAGGCATGTTTTATATTACTCTTCAGAGTTGTGTGCCCATTCCTGATTTCTTGTGTCAAAATGATCCTTTGAAGACAATTATGTCTACGGCGCCTTTTACTGGACTGTGATTTTGACTGATTTCATTCCAACCCGAATAAGCAAAAGCCTACAAAACATATATTTTGGACTGTGTTACAATGTGTGAACGTAAACTGGTTTCCTGACAGCTTCAGGATTAACTGTATGCTCACAAATATTGCCTTGAGATTATGCAGGTCCAAGGTCCGCATACTTCATGGACCACTATTCACAACTTTACACAACAGTATTTGACCCTAGCTGGTTGTATTTGGCACATGGAGGCTTGAACGCACCCCCACTCCCCCCAAAAATTAATTGTTCGAAACAATAATGAGATGAATGTATGTAATCATAAAGATTTTTGTCCACAATGACACTACTACTGAAGAAAACCCACTCTTTACATTGCCTTTGGTACTGAGGAAGGAGCTTAATCATTGTTATAGAGGCAAAATTGATTGGACTTCATGTTTGCTGAGAAGTGAAGGTGTATTTTATATTCAGATGAGCTTTACACCTGGTGTTGATATGCTCACTTTTCTGTCTGAGCCTAAAAATGCTGCCTTATAGGCTACAAAGAAGATCTTTATCCCTCTCTGTCCTTAAAATTTAAGGTCAACTAGTTGCATTTTTCTTTAAAAAGTGGCAGAGTTTAAGAAGTAGTACAATGATTGACTGATTCGTTTCCCACTTGGATAAGAAATTAATAAATGGCTGTTTTTGCATTGATTGTGTTTATTTGGTTTATTGTTTCTGTTGATGCAATTAGATCTCTACAGATATGACAGTAAAATTAATTTTACAAACAAGAACCAGACCACTGCCTACCTTTCGTTTGTTTTTATTAAGCTGTATAGAGAGGAATAAATAAAAAGAAGCCTATTACAGACATCACAACACTTAATTCTTAGCAATGCACTAAGAATCAAGAGAATTTATTCTTTCTTTCAACATAGAAAGTTAATTTCACCACACAGCTTGTGCTGCTCTATTTATTTTTGCTCTATTTTAGCTTTCATGTCAATCAGCAGCCTACAATCAAGATTTCTCCCTCTGACAGTAACCTGAGAGACGCCTCCTTCTCCTTTTCTGAATAAATCAGTCTACAGTTTCAAGAGGGTGATACAGGAGAGAGTATTTAATTGCTTGCACATGAATAATGAATTTCTGTTGAGGTAATGGCAATGTTCACTTACAGCACTCTATGCTGAACATTAATTAAGCGACATAAATTCCTCCTAATCCCTGATGAAAAAGCACCAATGTTAGGATAATGGGCTGGTGATACGGGGACTTGTGTAACGTGTCTGTAATACATACAAGTTTATTTTGTTTGTTTGGTTTTCACTGTTAGCTATATACTGATTTTTGTCTCATATTTAAATAGTTCACCTTCAGTAGCTGCATGATAGATGCACAATATTTGAAAAAATATTAAAATTTGAGTTTTTTGTGTGTTTGTTTTGTTTTTTATTTTTTGTTTATTCATTTATTTATCTTTGCTTATTTTTTAGTTTTAATTTTGTAGTGTTTTGTTTTTTTTTCTGCATCTGTATATTTACAATAAACGCGCTCGTGTTGCACGGAAATACCTCCGTTGAGATACGCGCGTGGCCAGCAGGGGACTCACTGCTGCTAATCATTTCAACAAATGGCACCTGTTCGGTTTAAAGGAAAAAGCCGGGAGGCTGCAATACTGTATCCTGGTTCGTTCATAACTTCAGTTTCATAACAAACTGGAAAGACCGCAACCTGCTCCTTCGGCAGGTGAACAATCAGATCACCCGGAACAGGTGTAGGCGACAACTGCCTCGTTATAGGTTTAGGTAAGTGGCAGCATTTTGAAGAAGTAGACAGCTAAAAATACAGCTTTGGGTGGCGTGTCTCGGTGTCATGCGTGTTTCCGTTTCAGCTGTCAAACGTGATTTCTGGGGCCACTAAACGTGAGATTAAACATGATGTTGAGAGCTTTCAGTGTGCGCTTAATGAAAGACAAAGGCAGCAGTAGTTTCAGTCAACTCTTCCTCTTTCATTTTGCTTTAGTGCATCGCTTAGCTGAAGGACTTCAGTACTCAGCATGTTTTATTGACCGCAGTCTGTCTGCTTGTGCTTCAAGTTAAGATGTAGATAAGTGGGAATATTTGTTTAAGTTGTAAAATGATCTGTCTCTTTCTGAAAACACTCAAGTGTGGCTCGATGGAACATAATGTTATCCTGTCAGTAAATCCACATTCACAGGCCCACATAACTTAATGTTTATGGTCTTTTTTTTTTTCTTTCTTTCTTTTCTTCGTCCTTTTTCCTCCTCTGTCATGACTGTTGTGTCCGCAAACTGGTCAAACAGGTTGCCCACTAGACAAATGCAAAGTACACTGTGGTTGTTTCCCATTTCTATGACACCAAAAGAGTGTCCTCTTGAATTATTTATAAAGGAGGCTGGCTTGAGAATAGAGTAAATTAATTATGACCAAGTAAGAGTGAGTCTCTAAATGAACTGAACAGTGATCACCTAAAGACCACGCAGATGTCCTACATTGTAAAGATATCCTGTTTCACATAGCAGGAAACAGCCTTTTATTGTGTCAAGGCTCTATGATGTTATGGTCCTGTTATGCTCCACGTAGCAAACAGTACTTCCTGCAGCAGATGAATGATCTTCATTACTGGTGAGGTGTCTTTGGAGGAGGTGTCTAAAGGGCATAGTGCGTCATTTATTAACTGGTGTGGGAGCTGTGTTTGAGCCAGCAGTGTCAAGGCCCACCTGCTGCCACGTGGGTCCTGGAGGACTGTGGCCAGAGCAGGTGAATTCAGGTGTTCAGTCACTGTGAGGTGTGGTGTGTTTGTTCACACCCTCCTCGTCCCTGCTCTCTCCTCCTGCCCCAGTGGGACTGTTTCATGAAGAGATAGGGAGGGAGGAGCAAGGCTGGCTACATTACCTGCTGCTATGGCACTTGCACAGACGCACAAACCGGTCTAAGGGATTTTTCTATTGCTTGTCGTCTTCTTTTTACTACCAACTCACTGAATGACTGGCGAGGAAAGGCATGTAAGGGTTCAGAGCTGAACTGAAGCTCTCACATGACATTTTGCAACCAGCTTCAAAGGAATATGTTATGTTTTTTTCTGTTTTTAACAGTCTCGAGGACATTCTAAAACATGCGTTTGTTCCCACGCCGGCGTATGTCCCCCCTGAAACTGGTGATCCTTGGGGGGATTATCTTCATGGTGACCCTAGTGGTTCTCCAGAGGGATGTTGGCTCTTCATCTGTTGATGACCCTTGGTTTCGAGAGCTGGTGGACAAGAAGGACAAGGTGATGATATTGGTCCGAGATGCTGTCAACAACATTGGCTTCCAGATAGGAGCGCCACAGCCACCATCAGTTCACGTGCAGCCCACAGAGGATGTCAAATGCCCTGCTGGATTCTATACTCAAGCTGAGCTTAAACCCCACCTTGAGAGACTGCCTCAGGACCCCAGAAGCCCCGGGGCTGATGGAAAAGCTTTTCAGAAAGACAACATGTCCCCAGAGGAGGAGAAGGAGAAGGAGGAGGGTATGACACGGCACTGTTTCAACCAGTTTGCCAGCGACCGCATCTCACTTAGCCGTAGTCTTGGGGATGACACGAGGCCTCCAGAGTAAGAACATGTTCTCAAAATAAACTAGAAAGTTTGGACTTATCACTGTTTTACCAGGAAGTGTGTTGACATGTACACACCAGGCCAGATAATAATATCGTTTGGGTCATGCTCAGCTGTAAATTATTTACATGTATTTTCATATTGCTCCAACGATTATCGAGACATTATCTGTGATCTTGTAAATACTTCCTCTCACTGTAAGTTTTTGTCCAACTTAGCATCTGAACATGTCACAGGCCTTATAGTCCTTGAGCTGTTTGCTTTGCAGGACTTTCACACATTTTTTTTTTAATTCGCTAAATACTTTAGGCTCTTGGCGCATTGAGTTAATTAATGTGTGCCTCAGCAGGCCTTAAATATCTGCAAACAGGCATGTGTTATACGTGGCACTGCGAGAAGAGTCTGTGACGTACATTTCATCAGATATGCAACCCACTTTTGCATTCTTACTTTTCTTTGTCTCTCTTTGTGTTTCGACATGGCTCTCCCTGCTCAGGTGTGTGGAGAGGAAGTTTCGTCGCTGTCCTCCCCTGCCTACCACCAGTGTTATTATTGTCTTCCACAATGAGGCATGGTCCACCCTTCTGAGGACGGTCTACAGCGTCCTGCACACATCTCCTGCTATCCTGCTCAAAGAGATCATCTTGGTAGATGACGCTAGTGTTGCAGGTATGAAAAATTTAACACACACACACACACACACACACGATAAAAAGACATAGTCGAAGACTCACTGTGGGGAGAATATAAAAAAACCTCGTTTGAGAGTAAACTCGATATGTTTCAGAAGGTTTTGACAGTGAAGAGACAAATTTAAACGACAAAGAAAATCACCATGTAGCTCTGGTGGATCATATATTAAATAAGGCACAGGCAGGGGAACGTGAGAGATAGTGAAAGTTGTCAAGTTATCTATTAATTAAATTGACCTTCAGGTTTTTGGGGCAGCATTCCAGTCACTATGGTGTGAGCTTTGATAAGACAACACAGGAAGATAGATTTTTGGAAGCATGAACGCACAGTAACACATAGGTGGGGTTTTACAAATGGCTGAACTGTGTAAATATACATGGAGAGTGAGAGAACAGTAACAGTATAACCAGGGGTGTAAATTATAATTACCCATTGTATTTTATTATGTCCTCAAGGCGGTCCTCTAGTGAAACACGGTTTACAATAGCACCCTTCATGAGAGCTGACAAAAGTGACACGGCAGTTATGATGAAACACGCCTCCTACAGCTTTGTAATATGCTTGTAAAGTAGTTTGTTTATTCTGTATAAAGTTTATCTTGTATCCTGGCACGTATTGATGTGCACTTCTGCTGCAGTTCACACACTCTGTTTAGATGTCTTAAATACACACTCCATAACAGTTGACACTACCCTGACCAGCCCTGTAGAAAAACAAAAGTGGTAGCAGTAGCAGTTATAAAAAAAGAACTTGTGAACTAGTGAGAGTGAAGTCATGCACACTGCTATATGTATTGTTGGATAATTATACATGTAATATTATGTTTAATGACGTTTTGACTGAGCTTGAAATATCCTCAGTTATCCGTCAGTTATCTCAGCCGTTAGCGTCAGCTGTATTTGCAGCTACTGTACTCAAACTTCCCTTTTTGCTCTGTGTCAAAATGTTTAGACATGTGGTTGGTGGATTTATGTAGACTGAAACTTATGACAAATGCAGGTGTGCAATTTGGTCATAATTACTCTTAGAAGGGAAGTGCGACCTAGTTTTACCAGTAAACTTCCACTTTGTTGGTACGACTTCTGTTACTAATGTGAATATGATCATTGCTTGATGATATTGTCTCTGAGGCTGCGTGCTGCTTCATTTAAAAAAAAAACAGGCTAATAATACTTGTCACTTACCACTTCTGTTTTTGTGTTTGAAGCCTGTGTGGTTCAAAATGTGCTCTGCTGCATCTGTAACCAAATTAAATAGTCAAAGTGTACCGTGACTACACTCTGATATAACTACAGCAAGGTAAATGGCTTTAACCACTGCTTCTCATTTAAAGGTCCAGTGTGTAGGCACCTCCTCTTCCAAGTGTGTAGTAGAACTTATAGTGAAACGCAACAACGCCGTTATCTGAAGCCAGTGTTTGGTTTGTCCACTCTGGGTTACAGTAGATACATGGTGGTGCAACATGGCTGATTCAGTGGAAGAGCACCAGCTCCTTATGGAGAACTCATTTTAAAGTGACAGAAACAATTCTTATTTTTAGGTTATACATTAATGATTATCATTTTTATTATTATATTCCATTTCTGCCATACTTTGCTAATAGACCCTCCTAAATCTTAAAACTAGAAGAATGTATTTCCTGGAGAAAATGCCATGTGAATGCTGACAGATAAAATTATTTGCCAGAATTGCAGAAATGAATCGACTGAAAATTCTCAAAGCACAAATGCTTCACGCTGCAGAACAGTCGGGAGTAGTACCGCTGACCCTGCAGTTCTCAGACAGTGCACTGTATCCTGAACACAATGGTGCTGCGAGTGTTTGTGGGTACAAAAGTTATAATTTATGAAATATGTGGAACATTTTAACATGTCTAAGTCCTGCATGTCTATGTCAAAGTAGTAGTAGTAGTACACATTTAATTACACTGTAAAAAGCTTAATACTGTAAAAAGTATAGAAGGTAGAAAAAAGTTCAATAAAGGTCCTTAAAGTGCTTTCCAACATTCTGTGGAAAACGCACAATTCATACTAAAGCATACACACTAATTAAGATGAGACGGACACAATAATGCTGTTGTCTTTTTTTATTCTTTCAGATCACCTGAAGACCCAATTGGAGGATTATGTGAGTCAGCTGAAGATTGTCCGTGTAGTGAGGCAGAAGGAGAGAAAGGGCCTTATCACTGCCCGGCTGCTGGGTGCCAGCATCGCTCAAGGCGAAGTGCTAACCTTTCTCGATGCACACTGTGAGGAAACACACACACAAACACACACACACACACACACACACACACACACACACACACACACAACTCTACAACCTTACGCAAGCCACAGTGGTCAGTTTAAGCAGCTCTGTGGGGCAATAGCACTGTCAGGGTGAGGGGGTTCATGTGCTGTTTTTCATCTTTACTAAAAATGCACATACTACTGCAAGAAAGTTACCATCATGATTATATTACCAAAAATATTAGGATCCATTATTTATCAATGTTTTGGGACAATTTAAAACTTCACATAGTGTTTAATAAACTTCCAGGTAAAACTTTAAGTAGACATATAAAATTATTATATTGATGTTTTACAGCTACAATATATTGCAATCAGAGAGCTCTTAATTACAGCATGATTGATTGAAACATCTGTGCGTGTTTGGAAAATGTACCTTTTATTAGAGTGCCTGATATGAGGCATAAAACAGAAACTTGGCACCTGGTCATTTTATTTATGGAAGAAAAAAAAAACATTATTGTGATTGGTACATGTTTAATTCTAACTTGCAACCTGAAGACATCTACCTCAGTCTGTGATTGGGTCCATTTGGGCTCTCTTTTTGCTGAGTTACTTTTTTAACCATAGTTTTTCTGCACCTGCAGTACAGTTACACAGTACTTCAACAGCTCTGCCAACTTAGACATACCGTATATTATAACCTGCATTCCAGCATTGCATTAGTATCTGATCTCTACTGGAGATACTGATGCAAGAAATAGTTTGAGTACAAGCAGTACCCGAAGTGAAGTCATGCTTTGACTCTCTACACCTGAAACTGATTGGTGGCACATGTTAAAGAAGTAAATATAACATGGTTTAAAGTGTCCTTCCTCTCGTCTAGGTGAGTGTTTCCATGGGTGGCTAGAGCCCCTGTTGGCCCGCATTGTTGAAGAGCCCACTGCTGTGGTTAGCCCAGAGATCACCACCATTGACCTCAACACTTTTCAGTTCAACAAACCTGTGGCCACAAACCGCGCTTACAACCGTGGTAACTTTGACTGGAGTCTGACTTTTGGCTGGGAACCAATTCCAGAGGATGCAAGGAAGCTGCGCAAGGATGAAACTTACCCTGTAAAGTAAGAAGGATCATGTTGGTTTCACTTTGAGCATCCTGAATCATTTAAGTGTCTAAAGCTTTTGTATCTGCCCATGAAAATTTCAGAACACCTACTTTTGCCGGAGGTCTCTTCTCAATCTCCCAGAAGTACTTTGAACACATTGGAACATACGATGACAAGATGGAGATCTGGGGCGGTGAAAATGTAGAGATGTCTTTCAGGGTGAGTCTCTTCATTGTTACTCCCACAGTTTCATATATTACTTAATCAGTCTGCCTGTCATTGTCAAGTTGGAGTGTGAATGTCAATCTGCATCATATGTAAATCACAGGTGTGGCAGTGTGGGGGTCAGCTAGAGATCATCCCTTGTTCTGTGGTGGGCCACGTCTTCCGTAACAAGAGCCCTCACACCTTCCCCAAGGGCACAGAGGTCATCACTCGCAACCAAGTGCGCCTGGCTGAGGTCTGGATGGATGACTACAAGAAAATCTTCTATCGCCGCAACAGCAATGCTGCAACTATGGCCCGTGAGGTCAGTATGACCTACTCATAGGAGTAACAGTGTTCAAATGTTAGGATACACTCCTTTATATACCCTGCTGGAACAAGGTGATCTGAATGTAATTGTAAGTGATTGTTTTGATTGTTTCACTGTTGTAGCACAATTATGGGGACATCTCTGAACGTCTGAATCTGAGAGAGAGGCTTCACTGCAAGAACTTCAGCTGGTACTTAAACACTGTCTACCCAGAGGCCTTTATTCCAGACTTAACCCCACTAAAGTTTGGAGCAGTGAGTCACATTTCCCTTGTCCATATGTGGATATCAATGATATAGTATACAGTGCATGTTGCGTAACTGTGCTGTGTCTTACTATTATTTCGTATCTGTGTTTGCACTAGATTAGAAACTCAGGATCTAAAACCTGTCTGGATGTTGGAGAGAACAACCAGGGAGGTAAAGCAGTGATAATGTACCAGTGTCACAACATGGGAGGCAACCAGGTATAATGACTCTGACTCACACATATGAAATTAAGAATTAAATATAATTGGACTGGTTGAAACAAGTAGGTCTCTAACTGAATAACTCTCTTCCAGTACTTTGAATACACATCTCATAAGGAGCTGCGTCATAACATTGGAAAGCAGCTGTGTCTTCATGCCGTACCGCAGCCTGAACCAGTGAAGATCGAACTATGTCAGCTGAAGGGGAAGGGCACCAGTTTGTCGCCAAAACAGGAGTGGGTCTTTACAGAGGTGAGGAACACCAAAGGCTGCTGGTTAGCTTAGCTTAGCTTAGCATAAATGACTAAAAAGAACATGGAACTTCCTGACACAAGTCAACCCCCAGTCAAGAAATATTATGTCACCCCTAGTAAAACTACAAATTGTGTTTTTTACGTTTTGGTTTTAGTACAGATTAAACAATGAAATATAACATGTTAATAAGTGAGTTTTAGAGTAAAGATGCAGCGATTAACTGTAAAGGCTCAGCTAAGTGTTTCTGTCACTTTAGCCAAGTAGCAGTGAGTTAAGAGTCCGGCTTTTGGTGAGGCATAAACAAATGCCAAGAAAGCAGGAAAAGGAGTATTACTCCGTCTGTTTATATAACACTCACCCAGATGGCATGCAGTCCCCTCGAGGGCATAGCATAAGATACAAAAGAGATGTTTTTAATTTCCTTCTTTCATTTGTACTAAAACTACAAAACAAACAAACAAACAAAAATTCTGATGCTTTTTATACATCTACAGTGTTTGTAGTGTTGTGAAATAAATTAATGCATTATAATTGTGAATACCATCACTGTACCACGTACCGTCCACTGCCTGCTTCCAGCTTTTATGCTAAGTTAAGCTAACCAGCATGCTGGCTGTAGCCCTATATTTACAGGCCACATGACAGGTGAAAGTGCTATTAATATTCTTATCTAACTCGACATATGGAATCATAAAGGAATCCAACACTTGGAGGATTGCTTCGATAAAGGACTTTTTTTATGTCATTTGAACACCTGAAGAGGAAATATAACTTGTCCAATCAAACCCTTTTCTGTTATCTCCAGCTAAGATCCTTTCTGAGAGCACAGGGTAAGAGGGGGGTTTATCCGTCACGCTTTGCCCTTTGTTATGTCTCTATACTGTTGGTATACTGATATGTTTGTATACATTACATATATAAAACTGAAAATAAAATATTTAAAAAAAAA
Organism: Sciaenops ocellatus; assembly: GCA_033000465.1. Taxonomy (NCBI): domain Eukaryota; kingdom Metazoa; phylum Chordata; class Actinopteri; family Sciaenidae; genus Sciaenops; species Sciaenops ocellatus. The sequence goes on along the minus strand of CP136883.1, from coordinate 15,076,997 downwards.
TCTTATCTAACTCTAGAAAGCAAATAAGTGTATACCCCAATATAAGTGTATACCCCAAGATATCATTTACAGAGTGTGAATGGGTGAATGGAGTAGATGAAGTGTTTTACATAGATGCTAATATTTATTTGGCTTCTGTATTGATTAATCTTTTCTCTATTGCTACTCTCTAGGAAAAGCTTCTGAAGAATCCCAGTAGCGGGAAATGTTTACAGCTGAAAGGAGGCCAGATTCAGATGAACGACTGTAATGCTTTTGACGTCTATCAGCAGTGGACTTTAGGCTGACCTCCCAGTCTGCCCATCAGGTGACCTATGGCACCTTGTGATCCCTTCCTCAGACTCTGTTCCAAGGAGCCAACTCAACACTGATCCAGAAGGGCTTCATGCTGTGGAGCTAGAGGCATTTGGCCATACTGAGTTGACAAATTAAGGTGGAGGACTAAGTAAAGACAGTCACATCTGTTGAAGAGTTCTCGGGTTGGTCTTAACGGTTTAAGAAAAATATTTATGATGGGAACTCCAGAAAAACATTTGAAGGTGGTTGGGGACTGTCGAGTTGTGGCTTAAATATGGGGAGATGACTGTCAACTGCAATGATCTTAATTCAGTGAATTTACACTCCAGCTTGGAAAATCACTATTTAGTGACTTTTTTTTGTCTGACAATGAATGTTAAAATTTGTTTTACCAAAGAGTAAGAGGTGTTTTTTTTTTAAATAAAAACTCTGAATTGTTGGGTCAGATAAATGATTATTTGTATTGCATTTGTATTTTTACAATGTTAAACAGTGAAATATATTTGAGTGGTGGCCAACAGCTTTGATCTGTCCTGATAAATTATATTAATTTATGTATACAGTAGGAGTCTTATGTTAGAAGTAGAATTTCCTTTATGTTTTAGCTGAATTATGGTTTTGATTTATGAGTGTACAATGTCCTGAAACAATAATTAACTTAGGCACTTTAAATAGGTTATTAATGTAACGTATTAAATCATTTGCGTTTAGAAGTTGCCTCCATGTAAACACAATTCATGCCACAGTTTTATAAACCTTTGAAAAATGCGATACCAGAGGTAATATATTGATAACACCACTGTGTGTAAAGCCTTTCTCAGTCAGAGGCAGTTCGTGTTTGCGTAACATTTGTCCAAGGAGTGGTTTAGGAGCAGGACACATTCCTTCCAATTGTTATTCAGCTTCGCCTGAGTAGACCTGAAATGTGAGTTAAAGTGAATGAGCAGGGTTTTTTTTTCCTGGTTGCCCAACATGATTTAGGCTTTACCATTCCAGACTTAAGGGGGCTAGAGAACATAGGTTATATATTTTAAATCAGGCATTATTTCTTGGCAACAATAGGTGGCAGCATTAACCTGCTGAGTGTTTTCTGCAAGGCAAGGATGACTATTGAAATTTCCCCATACTGTGTGTGTGTGTGTGTGTGTGTATGTGTGTGTGTGTGTGTGTGTGTGTGTGTGTGTGTGTGTGTGTGTGTGTGTGTGTGATGTAACATGTAACTGTGAGGAGGTAAGAGTAGCCACAGTAGGGACAGACTGAGACCTGATGGATCAGAAGATGAGCTCTGAGCCGCTGACTCGCTCTGAAGTGTTTGGACAGCTCAGGAGGGAGCTCTATGGAGAGGACCAGTCCACTCACTCCAACACACACACATTTATAATACTGGGAGCCTCTGTGAGTACAATCCCTGAACTTCTTACAACACGAAGAACCACTGTTTCCTCTATTCTAAATTTATATCTGATATATTTGCAATTTCCTTTTACCAGAACTTAACACTGAAATGATCCGTTTGTTTCAGTGTCTTGTAGAAAGTCTATAAACTGTCTCGTTTGCTGATATCAGCTCATCCTTCTATATTTCTATCTGTATTAAACTACAATTGGTGAAAAAGGCATTTGTTAAAATAGTGACAGGAGGCCAGCAGAGCTGACACAATGCCTCAGAGGAGAGCAGTTCACTGGGGAATACTGCGGTGTGGTAATCCGTATATGAAAACAGAGGAATGAACACATGTTGACATGCAAGCGTTGAAAGAGCATTTTGTTCTGTTCTTGGCCTTGAGCCCAAAACAAGTTTCAAAATGTAGTTGTTATATCTGCTGTCCCTGTTTATGTTTGTTTATTTTTTTTTAGTAATCTCTTTACATTTTACATGATGTGTCAGAGTCCTGTAAAGAGGGAGTGTTCAAAGTTCTCGCATTACTCAACAGATCCACTCACTCCATATAACTGTGCATGTTTATTTTTAAAGTTGATCTGCTCTTTGGACTCTTGATTGATTCTTTTTAGCCACAGTGATTATCAGTAGAAGTTCATGATCAGGTCTCTTTTTTTATTTGTATTATTCGCACAGGGGGATCTTGCTAAAAAGAAGATCTATCCAACTTTATGGTGAGTAAAGAGTTGCTTTAATAGTTGTTTGCTCACTTAGTATTATGAGGAGTTTGACCCTTGGCTAATGTTTTGCCTCACTGCTTTTGCCCCACCTTTAGGTGGTTATTCAGGGATGGCCTCCTCCCAGATGACACCTACTTTGTGGGTTTTGCCAGGTCTAATCTGACAATCAAGAACATCAAAGCAGCATGTCTACCTCATATGAAGGTATTTTATCTAAAGCTTCTTGTTGGCTATCTGAGACAAGATTGCTTAGGTTGTGTTTTCAGGACTCATTGTTAAACATTTCACTCAGGTTACTGATGAAGAGAATGAGAGTCTCTCAGCCTTCTTCAGTAGGAACTCCTACCTTAGAGGCAGGTATGATGACGACAGCTCTTTCTCTCAACTCAACGCTCATCTGTTGTCTCTACCTGGGGGAGCTGACGCCAACAGACTCTTCTACCTGGCTCTACCACCCACCATCTACCACCATGTCAGCACAAACCTCAGAACCCACTGTATGAGCTCCAAGTCAGTGTCTGTTTAACTTTATAAAAACAATGATTTACTTACAATTTGATTACTTTATTCTAATCAACTGTGTTTGTAAAACAGAGGCTGGAACAGGGTGATTGTTGAGAAGCCCTTTGGCCGTGACCTCCAGAGCTCACAGGAGCTGTCAGCCCACTTGTCCTCCCTGTTCACAGAGGACCAGATCTATCGCATAGACCACTACCTAGGCAAAGAGATGGTCCAGAACCTCATGGTACTCAGGTAACAAGCACCATACGCACATTTTCAAACACTTTACCACTGGTATAAACCCAAACATCATAGATGGAAATTCACAAGTACTTACTATTCTTTATCTTTTTCTTCTTGTGTTGCTGGCATTGAGTCTTTTATTTTAACAGTGTTTTATTTTCTCACCTCCAGGTTTGGAAATCGCATCTTTGGACCCATATGGAACAGGAACAGCGTAGCCTGTGTGGTCCTTACCTTCAAGGAGCCTTTTGGCACTCAGGGCCGTGGAGGATACTTTGATGACTTTGGTATCATTCGGTGAGATGCGGTAAATTCAGATAAAAGTGAAAACACTGATTATATTTTTATTCTTACACTAGAGCCCCTACTTGGACTGATTCCATTTCTTGTTCCTTGATATAGAGATGTCATGCAGAATCATCTCCTCCAGATGCTCTGTTTGGTCGCCATGGAGAAACCTGTTTCCACCAGCCCAGATGACGTGAGGGATGAGAAGGTAATATCAATGACTGGATGGTTGGAGATAGTTGGACATTTATGCATATTTTCTGTCTATGTCACTGCAACCCTGTTGTCTCATTGATGTGCTGTAGGTGAAGGTATTGAAGTGTATAGCCCCTGTTGCTGTGTCAGATGTGGTGCTCGGCCAGTATGTGGGGGACCCTGAGGGGGAGGGCCAATCCAAACTGGGTTACCTTGATGACCCCACTGTACCAGAAGGCTCATGCACACCAACCTTTGCCACTGCAGTGCTCTATGTCCAGAATGAAAGATGGGATGGTGAAAGAAAACTTTTTTCCTGCCTTTTTTCCTCCCTTGTCTTAGCCCATGTTTTATAACATCCCCTCTGATTTTCTCCCGTCATATCCACTAGGAGTTCCTTTTATTCTCCGCTGTGGTAAAGCCCTGAATGAGCGGAAGGCAGAAGTGAGACTGCAGTTCACTGACGTGCCAGGAGACATCTTTGCCGAACGCTGTCAGAGGAACGAGCTGGTGGTGCGGGTGCAGCCGGATGAAGCCATTTACCTGAAGATGATGACCAAGAGGCCTGGGGTTTACTTCAGCCCAGAGGAGACAGAGCTGGACCTCACCTACAAGAGCAGATACAAGGTGCTGCAGTCTCACTTAACTCAAAGTATCCACTGTGGTCCATTACTCAGATCCAGCTTGTGTGTTGTGTCAATAAGTTAACACTTCAGTTGAATAGTCAAATGCTGATTTTCAATATACTATATCATGTTACTTAAAAGTCTATTGATTTTGAGGTGACGTTTGATATAGTATTCAATGTCTCACAGCGAAATTGATTATGTTGTTAGAAACTAAAAATAATGTAGAGGCTATAATAATGCAGCAAATAGACTTGCACTGAAATGTGAAGTTTGCAACCTATTGGTTGAATACCATTGTCTGATATTGTATACCAGAATATAATATCCTGTGCATCATATTGTATTCACAAACAAAGACTATCCATTTAATATTAATCAAGATCACTCAACCTAAAATAAGCAGATATTTATAGTTTTTCTTTCTTTTCTTTTTCCAGAATGTGAAGCTCCCAGATGCTTATGAGAGGCTCATACTGGATGTCTTCTGTGGAAATCAGATGCATTTTGTCCGCAGGTTGGTTGTAATATTTACTTTCATAGTTCATTGTCGAGGTATTTTGTTACAAAGTGGTATTTTATGACCTGAACTCTTCCTTTTCCTGTCCCAGTGATGAGTTACGGGAGGCCTGGAGGATCTTCACCCCCCTCCTACACCAGATAGAGGCAGAGAAAACACAGCCCATCCCTTACACATATGGAAGGTAACTTTATCTGTTTAATGAGACAGAACTAAAAACATGATGCCAGTTTTCCCTTTTAATTTCTCTTCCTCGTGTCTCTTCTTTGTTGCATCCATAGTCGCGGTCCAAATGAGGCTGATGATATTGTGAAGAGGGTGGGATTCCGCTATGAGGGAACATACAAGTGGGTGCAGCCCCACACAACATGATGCCTTTTGTTACACACATGTACACACACACACACACACACACACACACACACACACACACACACACACACGTACACACACACACACACACACACACACCATTGTAGGCAAGTTTACAAGCAATAAAGTTTACTGCAATCTTTCGCCTGTACATTTCTAAATAAATGATAGTTCACTCTTCCACTTGCCCTTTTATCCTTTTTTTTTTTTTAAGATATTTTTTTTGGCCTTTTTGAGCTTTATTTGACAAAGACAGCTTGAAGAGTGACAGGAAATGTGGGGAGAGAGAGATGGGGAATGACATGCGGAAAAGAGCCACAGGTCGGATTCGAGCCGTGGGCCACCGTGGCAAAGACTGAGCCTTTGAACATGGGGCGCATGCTCTACCAACTGAGCTAAACAATGCCCCCCTTTTATCCTTTTTTTAAACAGCCTTGGCCACACCTAACACATTGCCTGTAAGACATGAGACTTGTGGAGCAAGAAAATCTCTACAAGACTGTTTGAATGTTTAAAACAGAAGCATGTTCTCTGCTGTCAGCAGGCCTGTGTTTACAGTCATCACTAAACCATGATGATACTGAACGTGATGCATGCAAAGAAATAACACCACATAATATTTATACCAGGAGCAGGAATGTAGGACTTGGGGTTAAAAGGGGACTGATTATACAGGGCCTTCATGTAAGAAGCCGTGGATGCAGGGAGCGGCCAATAAAGAAAGCCTAGAATGTTGTGCTACTCCCCTGACTAGGAGGGCTTGTTGGTCTGGTTTGTAACAACAGCTTACTCTCTTAATGACAAAGGAGACAAGTATGAATATCCTGTTTCAGGTAAGAATGACTTCCAGGTAGGTGTTTTAAGCTAACTTCAAATAAATGTAATAAATGTATGTTTTGTTTTAACACTATAAAATCAATTCACTTTTTACAATTTATCATCATTCCAATGATACATTTGTTAGATTTTTTTCAGCTGCCTGCAGAAGACTGATGTTGTCTCTTGTCACCTGTGTCTGTCTCTACCAGGTGCATGGTCTAGCTGAGGGCCTCCCATCTACAAACACGCACACACACATACATACACACTCTAACCAATAACAGATCAGGTGATCCTGCCAGTACTCGGAGGACCGTGGGAAGTGCAGCAAAGATGAACATGTGTTTAAAAAACTTCTCCTATTGTATAAGCCCCTTCATGTGTTATTGAAATCATTTGTTTAACATTGTTTGATATAAAAATAACATCATGGTCTGTTAGTATGGGAAGCTACTGTATGCTGACACTAAATATAATGAAGATATTTTTAAATGATATAATCTTATAAACCAATTTAGCACTATTGCAAGATTGTATATGTACAACAAAAAGAACACTGTTGCCGATGTTGACAATAAATCATAAAAAGAGAACAGTCTTTTATTGCATTGAGATGTTTTTTTCTCTTGAAACTTCTGTTGTCATTCCTCATGATTTCATTCTCTGGAAGCTCAAGTGAAAATAAATACAATGTGCAGAACAGAAACTGCATATAAAAATAAACCTGCACTACAGATGTATCAAGTTTTTATAGTGTTTAAAGGATAAGTATTCAACAAACACACTCATTTAAGAATAAATAGTTATTTTATAATTATTGCAACGTAAAAGTACCTGGAATATTAGGAACTCTTTGGCCATAACAGACTGCAAGTTTGGCTGGCTATTGTCTCAAAATGTACACAACCTTGCCTTAACATTCCTACTTTTCCCTCCAACATTTAGGTGAGAATTGTTGTATAGGATGTCCTTTCAAACATTTTCTTCGCTGCAGTTGTCCACGGCTGCTCCATCCTCGATGCCCCTGGCGTACAGACGCACCATCTGGCCATGAATCCTGTGAGAAGAAGTGGACACAGTTAAAAACTGCTAAAAAAATACTCAACCTTAGCAACCTGTGCACTATTTGAGTGACAATTAAATTTGACCCTGACATACGATAACAGCCTGAGGTTAATACAGTATCATATGAGAATACCCAAAGCACAATATGTACTCTCTTACCTGCATAGGATCTCAGTGAAAGGCAGGATCTCTCCGTCACAGTTCCACACTGACACAGCAGGAGTTTTGCTGCAGCACAGTCCACACAGGAAGAGGTCCGCTGTCTTCTGCTCGTTTGTCATTTCTCGCCCTGTGCCTCTCTCTGCCAGCTGCTGCTGAGATCCATTCCTGCTTACAGTCTCAATGTAGCCTCTCTCTTCATCTATCCCACCACTAATGGCTCCAATCTCATCATATGCTTCCTCTTCTTTGGCAGAGGGGAGGGAAAAACGGACTGCCTTTACGCGGTGGACCTCCACAAATGGCAGGTCAAACTAAGAAAGAACGACAGAGAGAGATTGAGTCAAGCAGTGCTTAAACTAGTCCAGATGTGTTTCAATGTGAAGGTGCCCATACCTGATCCTGTGTGCTTGTATGTCTGTAGAGGAACTTCAGGAATCCCAGTGGGTGAGTGTCCCATACCAGGATGAGGTCGCCTGTTCCATCCGCCAGGTGAGCAGAGGGAGAGAGGCCCAGAGGACTCTTGGGACATGAGCTGGACATACAAGTGAGAGACACACACTTGAACCTGCCCTCCACAGTCACCCACTCACCTGGAGAGAGAGAGAGAGAGAGAAACATGATGCTACATTCAAAAAAATCACTGCTTTACATCTGTTCATTAAGGACCAGTTTACTGCACACCATTTTCCAAAAAAGACTACACTGGAGTGTGTTCTTTACTTTTCAGTTTAACATTAGTTTGAGTTTATATTGCTGTGACACAGTTTTCTTTACTAATGGACACAACTGTGAAGAAGTGGAATGGAAGGATTATGCTGCAAACATTTTCATAACAAACATTTTAATTAAAAAAACAAATTTAAAATTACTGGTTTTGTCACGGGAATCTGGTGGGCCGTACCTCCCATTTATTTTGGTCTGAGAGGCTGGTGCTCAAGTGTAACATAGTAGCATAACCTTTAAAGTATACATGATTTGTGCTAAAATACATCAAATATTATGTTATTGAATTATGTTATTACCTTCTGAGTCATTGCTGAACTGGCTGTAATGGGAGCTGTGCAGGGATCCTGAATCTGAAGAGTGGTGGAAAAGTCTTTCTGTGCTTCGGGAGCACACACTGCACCTAAACACAAATGCAACACAAAGAGATTTCACTCTGGTTAGAAGTCTATGAAATTACAAACTCCTTGACCTTGACACCCATTCATAAGAGCATCATAGCATCAAGAGCATCATAAACCCTTCGCTGACAGCCAGAAGCAGCTGTCTCAGACAAAAACCGAGGTATTGTACACTCTAACAGGGAGCCAAGGCTCACCTTTCATCTAGATCAAGTTCCTCCTGCCATGGTTGCTACCCTCCTTAAGGTTCACCCAACACCTGAGTCCCTGCTGCAGGTGGTAGCAGCTACGGTATCTCAAACAGTGAATTTGAACCATTTCACTTGTGCTTGAATAATAATGATGCTTCACCCTGGGACACTTTCTCTTTTTTCAAATTAAACGGGAAGGTTAAAATTGCCATCATTCTTAGATAGCCTTGATAAGTATGAGGACTCACAGAGAGGTTAGGAGGACGATTAGACACCAAATAATGTAAAAGGCATACATCATTTCTAGAAGTTCATATGTTACTATGAGCTTCATCTTGTACCCATTTACTTCTCCTTAAGAGCAACATTGGCCATTGTGGTGGTGTTGTTTATGTAAAAGTTGTTTCACTTAGCATATCTGTGTCATATCTGTGGGTTGCATAAAACTGAAAACTAAGTACAGAGAAGTACAGAAATAATCACATGGCAACAATAAATACAAGGCAATGACATTAATAACATTAATAAAATAGAGAAGTGGTTTAAAGGTTTAACATGGGTTTTTTTTAAACATTTTTATTGGACCGTAATCTGGTGTGCTTCTTCTCTTTTTGTTTTTTTGAAAGTCTGTTTTGTCTATCATTCATTGCTTTGTGTATACACCATTCATTATGTCATATCTTGTTTTACCCTGAGAGGCAGCGTGTTCTATCTCTTGGGCTGGAGAGCACCGGGTCTGCTGGTAGATACTGAACTATGCCTGCATAGCTTCTGTTGCTCAGGTACACCTTTGTGCCTAGACAAAGCAGAACAATTATGTAACCTAAAAATGTACAACATTAGATGAGCAAACAAAGGAAGTAAATGTGGTTTTGTTTCATAAAATGAGCATCGAGTGTCACATCAACAGATGAAAGTCCTTTCATTTTGGTCAGAGTGACAGTTTCAGGATGAATTTTTAACTTTAAGATAAAAATAAATACATAAAATCTAACACCATCTGATGTAATTCAGCATGCAGTCATATCTGTTCTCTAAATGACTCATCTGTACCTGAATAGTCATATCGTAAAGGTCCCATCCACCGGTGTTTTTCGCTCTCAGCCAGTACATCCCCATAGAAGCCATAGCCCAACAGAGACACTGAGTAGTGCACCAGAGCAGAGGCTTGATGGACTGAACCCACATCCAAAGGCTGAGAGTCTCCTGCAAGGCATCGTGGGTGATAATAAAGGTCATGCTAAACTATGGAGCTCAGTTGATAAAATTGTTCAGGTATTTTGGGATAAAACAGTGATTAAAAAAGTGAAAGTCTTTCCTCACCAATGATAATGTGCAAAGCTGAAGTTACAGGGTCGATCACTCCCACTGTGGCATAACACACACAGTCTGTAGAGCCTAGAATGGATACAACACAACATGTGCTGTCATTGCCCTAAATCTAACTTCATCACTTCATTAATACTTTAATACTTGAACAGTCTTTACCTGCAGGGATGATGCCAATATGAAGCGGACAAGGCTGTAAAGTGACAGCGGGATCATTCTCACAAAGGCCTGCCTCTTGTTGTGTCCGCCCAATCAAACCGTGAAGTATTTCGCTGAACATGCCATCCCCACCCACACACACCACACTGTTATAAACAAACACAAGAGTTTCTGTTAGAAAAGCACCTCCCAGTGAGCTTAGCTGTCATAATGCGCTCATACCACAGTGTTTACACTGCGGTGCTGACAGCTCTTACCCGTCAAAGCCTGTCAGGTCTTTCTTTAGGAGGTGGTCTCTGGCTTGGTTTGCTCTCTCAGTCACTAAACAGTAAATGTTATGATTACACACAGACTGAAAATCACTTTCATTAATTATTCCAAACAAATTAAGCTATTCTCCAAACAGAGAAAGGCAGCATTACCTATTACATGAGAGCTGATACCAGCCAGCTCAAACAGAGGGGCAACCAGAGAGTGGTAGATCTGTCTTCCTTTCTTTTTCCCTCCAAATGGGTTGATAAACACCAACAGTCTGTGCGGGCGCAACGGACCTGGAAGATATATTTGGAATATAACAGGTTGTTGAGAGCCAGAAAACTCTGGAAAATTATTATATATTTCGAATACATAGGAGTCATAATATCAGTTTTCTCTAATGAGCCATCCTTACTGTGGGTTTTGAGAGCAGTCCTTAGGTGTTTTGTCCACTGGTCTCTGAGAACCCGACTGGGGCAGCTGAACTGGGTCCGTCCCAGTCTCCATAGTAACCCATAAGAGCTGCCACTGCTGCTGCGTTTCACGTAGAAAACTGGAGATAGATGATAGACAAAAACTGTTGTCTACAGTCAACTGTTGCAGAGTGGAGGTTTACAGGCACGTCATGACTAAACAGTAACACTAGTGTGTCTTCGACCTGTATGTAAATAATTCATAATCTCATCTCATTTTAAAGTCAGGCAGTAAAAGATGTGCGATGCTACAGACTGGGTAATTCCTATTTACATACGCATTGACTGTGGTCTTGAGTCAGTCATAACTGAGAGTCTCTCAGCTGAACCCACCTGTGAAGTCTTTGTCTGTGTCCTCAACTGACTTCCGTGGCAGTACGTCCACCCGTCCCTCCTCTACTCCAACCACCTCTGCCACAGGTACTGAAACTTTAATCACACAGACAACGGCACGCTGCATAAACTTCAGTGAACATTGTTCTTCACATACAATGAACAGATATTCCTACCGCTATCCTTATGCAGATATTTTTTACTTATCAGAGCCGTTAAAGAACTGAATACTAGCTGCATCCCATTTAGCTGTGCCAACGCCAGAGCTCTCTTACAGGCATGTCATAGTAGGAAAAACTCAGGTGTTACTACTAATATAAATGATGAATTAATTCTTGGGCAGGACGGTGGTGCAGTGGTTAGCACTGTCAGACACGCAAGAAGGTGTGTGGCCTTTCTGTGTGGAGTTTGCATGTTCTCCCCATGTCTGTCTGTTCTCTCTGGGTACTCCGGTTTCCTCCCACAGTCCAAAGACATACACTTAAATGGTTATTTGGTAATGCTAAATTATTCGTAGGTGTGAATGTGAGTTTGTCTCTTTGTGTCAGCCCTGTGATGAACTGGTGACTTGTCCAGGGTGTACCCCACCCCTCGCCCAATGCCAGCTGGGATAGGCACCAGCCTTCCACGACCCTGATAAGGATATTTTACAGGAAATGGATTGAAGGATGAATGGATTGTTGATGAATGACTGTTTCAGTCCATTAATGTTATTAATAACATCTGTGCTTTATTTACTATAACAAGTCAAGCTATCTATTGAACATACTCGCTCACTGGCACACCTAAAAAGAGCATAAATATCACTCAGATTATTAGTTACACCTGTTAATGATTAGTCAAAATGTCTGCATTAAGAATGGTTTGTTAGTGATAATTTGCATGCTAGGTTTTACAGTTACTGACTGTGTAAGAGTTTTGGATAATACAGTGTATGCAAATCTTCCTTGGGTCAATATTCTTTTGTTTCAACACATCTAAGACAACACACTCAGTAATTTTACTATGTTGGTTTGTTCTGTACACACAACTTTTAGTACATGTTGCTCGTCCTGAGGGTTTGTCCGTGTTAAAAGTTTTCTTTGGCAAAGTGTGTCCTTCTCCAAATCAATTGAGTGTTGTATGCTGTACAATTTTATGATCAGTGACTATATAGGTAAAATTTTAATTGACTTGACAGTTGTTTTTAAAAAGTATTGTGGTTTGTTTTTTTTAAAAAAGTATGTCATCTCAAAGAAGACACACAGATGTTTTCATGACATGTGACAACAAATTCCAGAGAACACTTTCCATTTTTTCCCTTCCTCATCAGAAAAACAATGTTTATTTGCCTAGTTAAAGGCCCTATAGTATAATATTGTGCCAGGGGGTGTTAGAGTTCTTTGTAGCCTGTGTTTTCAGTCAACTATTTTAGCAGGTTGAGTTTCATGTTGGTGCTGTTTAACTTGTTCTTCACGTTTTCTTCAAGCAGCTAAATGAATAATTAAAGCGCTCCCTCCCTGTAAATTACATGTAAGGTGTTCTAAAAGTTGTTTTATTTGTGATGTTTCCGAGGCTCCATCTAAAGAATAACATAAGTCATATTTATGTCAGTTCTGTACAGAAAGGAAACATGTTTTGGCTTTAGATAAGTTTAGCAGCAGCATGGCTGAGAAAGCATATCGATATTACAGATCGACTGGTGTTTTGAACAGTTAGGCACCACCTACTTGTTTTCTTCTCACGATTCTTCTTATCTATCTCGGTCCAGTTGAAATGCCAGCCTGTCAGGACCGCTCGGTATCTTTTATTCCCGACCCACAAACTTGACTCCAGCCTCAGCTCTGGTTCCATCTGGAAAAGGCGCTTCAGCCGCAGCGTCGCTCTTTCCCGTTTCTCAAAAAACTTATATGATCACATCCGACAGCCATAACTATTACATCTGTGAGAAATAGCAGCAGGTTGGACAGCTGATCTCGCCATCATTCAACAACCGAGAGAACTTATCTGAAAGGTTTCATCTTCCTCTTGATGCACCTGAAGATCTTTTTTAAAGACACATTTGGGTCATTGTTCCTGTGAAATGTGGAAGACGCCGCCCGGCACACAGGGTGTTATTCTAAAAATATCTGTTTCCTCTACAGGCCCTCCCCGGTGACACCTGCTACATTTGCATGCTGCAATGCTGATTGGTTGCCTGTAGTTTATCTGAATTTGACAATTATCGTACTCAGTCAATAGTATGACTAAATATGACTAAATAGCTAAGACGTGCAAAAATTAACAAATTGAAAATGAGTACTTATTGTGTGTGTGTGTGTGTGTGTGTGTGTGTGTGTGTGTGTGTGTAGTAAGTATACAATTTACACATTACATTTTCCTGCAGTTGTAATACACGGGATTTGTGCTGCGTGTGTCAATTTGTTTTATATATCATATATATATACTATACTTTAGTTATCATAAAGATAGTTTCGATGCATAGCAGCTTCATTACGCTCAGATACCAGTGCTCTTATGTACAATGTAAATAATGTGATATTTAGATACAAATATATATAGGAATATGAGCATAAACTAGATATAAAGATCGAACTAGAAACAGAGATAAAAACTATATGAAGTTAAATCTGTAGGGAAAAAAAAGTCATGTAGAAAATGAATGAAAGTCACAGCACTGTCTGCAGTGCAACCTGAATCATGACTTGTGGTGCAAAATGTCCTGAAAAACAGTGCAATTGTGTGAAATTACTAAATACATTAGTAATAAACTAAAACAAATATTTAAGAACTTTTAGCTAGATTTAAATATTGGGGCACACTACGAGATAATAAGACATGACAGTGTCAAATAAAGTTGATATTAAACTTTCGGGTCCCCCCAGCAGTCACCAGCTCTGCCTGGCTGATAAGTCAGTCCACAATACAGCATCCGACTTCTTAAGGCGTCCTTCAAAATAAAAGTCATATACGGCATGTTTTCGTGCCTGGAGCAAGGGTTACGACTTTTACTATGAAGTTCCAGCGCACACTGTGACCGGAAATGCCTGCCGTTATTGTGGCACGCTCCTTCCTCTCCTCCCTTCCTTGCTAGCATATCGACCTAGCCAGCTAGCGAGAGAAGCTCCCTTTAATCTCTTAGTGTGATTATTATGATTTGATTGAGCAGTGTAACGTAGTATATTTGATTTCTGTTTATACAGCCCGGATAAACAACAAACTAACAAAATGAACATACGAAACGCGAGGGTAAGTGTGCTGGAAACCTCTCGACAGCCATGCTGTTTCTACTAACTTGAAGCTAAGCTAGTTACTGTAGCCGACTCGTTAGCTGAGCAAATGTCGCCGATTAAGTGGTCAGCATCGTGTCATGCACATGCCTGACATCCAGTTTCTTTCTTCCAGCCGGAGGACCTGATGAACATGCAGCACTGCAACCTGCTGTGTCTTCCAGAAAATTACCAAATGAAATACTATTTCTACCACGGGCTGTCCTGGCCTCAGGTGACTCACAGTGCAGTTTTGACTGTCTCCCCTGTTTCTGCTAACCCCACCTGCTCCCAGCGTTAAAAACACTGCAGTTGTTTGTTTATTTGACACCTATTGTCCGCTTTCATCGTTTCAGCTCTCCTACATTGCAGAGGACGAAAATGGCAAAATTGTGGGATATGTGCTGGCAAAGATGTGAGTATCTGTGACATAGATTTTTTTTCATCTGGCCTCACTTGAGCAGAGGAGATGTGTAGTATTTTCTCTAAATATTGTGATCTCTCATTAGGGAGGAGGATCCAGATGATGTACCACATGGACACATCACATCCCTGGTGAGCCTGAAGGAAAAACTTGTTATGTAATACATTAGTTTGAATATTCCTGGGGCAAAAACAAACCAATATCTGTGTCTTCCAGGCAGTGAAGCGCTCCCACAGACGTCTCGGTCTGGCTCAGAAACTGATGGACCAGGCCAGCCGGGCCATGATAGAAAACTTCAATGCTAAATATGTCTCGCTTCATGTTCGCAAAAGGTACAGTACACTTGATTTCTATTTGTTTTGTTTTTTTGTAAAGTAATGTATGGGCTCCCTGTTAACAAAATGTGTTCAGACTCTGACTGTGTGTGTTAGTCCTTACCAGTTTTTTCTCCCCACTACAGCAATCGAGCAGCCCTGCATCTGTACTCAAACACACTCAAGTTCCAGTAAGTCTATTTCTGTGCCAGTATTATTATTTTGTAAAGCATATGCTCCTGGGGTATTGTTACAGTTAGTCTGGCCATATTTTCAGAATACTGAGGTCATCACTGGTCCTAGACCAAATTGGTATATAGATTGATATATAGACCAATAATTATATCAGTACTGGTGTAAATTTGGTATTTGTCAACCAATAAGTAACAAGAACAGGTGCCAAAGATATCTTCTGAAGTCAGAAAAAAACAATTTGTGGTAGTGAGTGCACCCTCGGTCTATGAAAACATAATCAAGAATCTTTTATTAACACTGTTAAAAACAGTGTTCAGTGTATGCTTTATTCTAAAAGTGCTCAATGTGTACTTTATTCTGACAACATGTTCCATTGTTCAGCTGTCAACACATCCATCTCTGCAGTACACGCTGTATGCAAAGCCTCATTATTGTTTTCAAAAATTCATATTTGGTAAACAAAGTCTTTACAATGTTTTGGAAATTAACTGGTGGGGAAAAAGCTGAATCCTTTATTCATTTATAAGATTAGTCAAATCTGAATATAGTCCATGTGAAGTGTGTCCATGTGAACTCAAGAATTCTCATTATAAAGATACAAATGCAATGATCTAAGCATCCTCTGTTGCTGCTGTTCTACAGGATTAGTGAGGTAGAGCCTAAATACTATGCAGATGGAGAGGATGCCTACGCCATGAAGAGAGACCTGGCCCACATGGCTGACGAGGTGACTTAATTCTCTGCATTTATCCACTGTGGTGACACTGCATTGACATGCTTTTTCTAGGCTCCTTGTTACCATGTAACACCACTGAACTCAGATGAGCAAATTCTGATTGCGAATGTGTCATATATATATATATGTATTTTTTTTTTTTCTGTGTGCCCCACAGCTGAGAAAGCCCGGAGTGCGTGTGTCAGGTCAGGAGGCACCGTCTGGCCAGAGCCCGTCAGGGTCTGGTGACCAGGAGAGAGAGAGCGAGAGAGACAGCGGAGGAGAGAGCAAAGAGCTGAGTGAAGTCAGCGAGGCGACAGAAAGCACAGACGTTAAAGATTCTTCTTCTGATTCTCAATGACGCTGCAGTCGTAGACATTTTTAAATTCAGCCCTGACTTCCACTTTTTATCTCTCTTTGACAATATCTCTCACTTTACAGACTGCGACTATCTGTGCATCAAACACACATTTCCATCGCTGTTTTTCTTAAGTCTTGTTTTTCGCTGCAGTGATGAACAAAAGATCTTGGATAATGACATGAATCGGGATGGTATCCAAATGAAAGTAAAATGAATAACTGGTCTCATTGTTTTTATTGGATTGCCGTTGTCATTATCAAAAGTGGCCCAAAGTTCTGTGAGATTTACAGAATTGAAAACAAGTTGTTTCAACCTGGTTGGTCTCTTCATTATTTAACAGAATTACTGCAAATAAATCTTTCAAATAATACTTTTGTTATTGCACTTATTTCAGTAAGTGGTCATAAAATCAGCCTGGTTGTTTTACTTTACAGAATGTAGAACATTACGTTATGATAACAGTAAATTATAGTGGGAAAATGAGTTGACCTTGGTGGCTTAGGTCAATAAAATGTCTATATTAAAACATCACTTGATTGTAAATTCATCATCAAACCTTTGTGCTTTTTACAGAGCCAGTGAAGTGGTTACTGTTGAATTGAACACTGTCACAAATATTACTTCCGTTGTACACCATCATGAGGTACACCAGATCCATAATAAAGGTTTCCATGGATAGTGGAAAAAGTCCTGTGTGTTAAGGAAATGACAATTTCTGACTTTGTTGACCCCTAGTGGCAGCATAAATATGACACTGCCAGACAGCATTGCATACTCTGACACACAACAGGTCTGATCCAGTGGATGCTGCGGTTTTCTCCAGTTTTATCTTGTTCTTTATATATACAAAATTTATCCTAATGGTGATGCAACATATAGGGGATGTAAGATGAATGCAAAGCATGATACTCAACAAAAAGTCCAGACAAGCTTTCTACAACAAATGTGTGTCTCCCCCTTTTTTTTCCTTTTTTCTTTTTACGGCCGAGCTAAAAGCTTCTGTGGAAATTCTTTAACGTTCACGCTCTTTCAAATAATAGACATTATGACTCAGTAGTGACTTCCTTCAGTTAACAGGGTCCTTTGTCATACTAGTGTCGTATATTGACACATAACAGTTATGCAAATGACCTTTCAAAAAGTTTGCTTGTTTGTTTATTTGAAACTGGAAATAACTGTTTGACACCTTCATGCCATTTAACACTTTTCAGCTAGAGGTGAGAGAAGACAACACTGCTGCTGTTCAAAACAAATCTTCACAGTGATAGGGCTCAGATAAATGAGTTATGATTATTATTAGTTATGAAGAGCAGCAATAGTTTTAAACTTATTTTGCCACCAGTGTACATGTGAGGAAACAGGACTTTCTCAGAAATTCCCTTTTAGATTTTGTTTTTGTTTTGAAACTGTTGAAACTGACGTGAGGTATTTCCAAGGTTACTAGCCATACATTACTCATTATAAACTGAGGTCATAAGCTAACTGTGGATTATAGAGGTCCTTATGTTGTGCCAGAAATACCCCAGAGTATTCAGGGTGGTTTTTTTTCCCCTCTCCAACTGAACTCCATTCATGACAGCTGATTTCACTTAGTAGCCTGTGAATAACCAGTGCAGAGGGACTAATCAGTGAAAACAGCTGGCCTTTGATTGGACTGAAAACCTTTTGTGGTGTCAAAGAGGGAGCGTGGAAGAGCCACTCAGGTTTTCACTTGCACAATTGCACGCTGATGGCTCAAACTGAATGTGTGAGTGAGATGACGGGTGAGAAAGAGAGAGCAGTAGAGCAGCGAGAGAGAGAGAGAGATGAGTTCCACTCCACCCACAGCCGTATGTGAGGGGGAGGTGAAACAGTTGAGAGCTTACTGTGCTATTAACTGGCATTATTTAGTTGCCTCAGTCTGGAGAAGACACTAGTCAAGACTGCTCCCCATCAGGTAGGACTTTTTTGAATCATTAAACTTTTTTTTTGTTTTTATTCTCTTTCTCTCTATTTGTCTTGACTAAAACAGGACAGTTTAGGTCTAATAAACATGTTTTTGTACTGCTAAGTACCGAAGGATTGTTGTGTCATAAAGGACTGTTCTGCTTGATTATCTCAGTTTTATTATTGTTGGCTACAGACATAGCCCCCAGGTCATTAATGTTTCTAGCTCAGACAGCTTGTACGTGTTTGTGCTTGTGAAAACCCAGAGTGAAACATCCAGAATATCCGTAATATTAGCTGAAAAACCCAGTGGCAGTAAGGTTAAGACTAGCTTTAATAAAATATTGCAGCATATTGTGACGACAGGAGGTAGTGATTCATTGCTGATCACACGGAGAAAGAATGAAAGGACTAATGGAAAAGGGTGACATAGGCTGGAAAAATGAGACACTCTCCTTTTTACAGGGAATTTTGGGTTTGCTGTAATACAGCGGACTCATTTTGCAGGTCAGTTGGTAAATGTCTCAGCTGAAGAGAATGCTGATGACTGATATTTGACTTTTGAAGAAAGGGGAAGTTGAGAGGGGGAAAGAGAAAGAATGTGTGGTGATTGTGTACAAAGGGTTATGATCAAGCAAGACACACTGTACTCTTCCCCTTTTTGGTGTGCACTAAATGTCCTCCTTGGATGATCATGTGTTTAAATGACTGTCATTCATTGGGATACTCCAGTCTTACTCTCTTTTGCCCCAGTCCATCTGTGTTCTGCCGGGAGCAGGGCAATATATTATACAGGGGTGATTTAAAATGGCATGAAACCAACATTTCTCAAAAGCAATGTTTTTCTGTGGGTAATTTGATGTTTATGCTGTCTCAAGGCTTGTTTCAGTCAGATAAGCTCAAGTCTAAACTGGAATATACTTTATATAAAGATTCTCAGGCATCCAGTGAGTAGGACATCTAAAAATACTTAGCAAAAGCACCTGGATCTGCTGTTTTTATTCTTGAAAATAGAGAATGTATTATGAGTGCATCAGGAAACTCATTTTAGTATCTTTTGTAAAACCACCTGTAGTCTTCAGAGCAAACATCCCCACAGAGTTGTAAGACTTGTGGTTCATCCTATTTTTAGGGCAACTGAGATGTTGCTAGAGCTATTTTTGCACCCCGTGCAATTCTCTTGCGTGACCGGTGCAGCAGACAGCACATGCCAACTGGTTTTCTAGTTGTCTGCCGTTCAGCAGAGAGTGACCAGTTTGAAGATATGTGTTACAGTAAGATGAACAAACTCTTTTTGCTGTTTCTGTGGCAGGAGGAAGTTAGCATAGTGCGTAGAGTACAGTGTGTCAACACCAAGAGTGTGAAAGTTTGTAGAGAGGCATGCATGGGCGCAGTGGTAGATAGACTTTGATTGTTTACCAGACTTTGCCCAGCAAAGATCAGAATAGCTTGCATGTAGACAAAGCAGAGTATGACTCTAGAAGGGTGGCAAAAAGAAAATAGCAGCTGATATTTAATACTACATATAATCTCTTCCTTTATCCAGAATTCCACCCAGTTGGAACAACAATGACTTCACATGTGAAACTTCGGAAGGAGAGGGTTGGTTTGGTGGACTATGACACACAAATCAAAGGTAAAATGTAATCTATTAGCACCATTCGACGAACATCTCCGTGTTCATCACCCCTATGGTGTTATTCTCAGTGTTAAACTTATAAAATCTGTTTGTCATCTACAGTAAAACTTTCAGAATGAGTCATTCTTGCGTGTGTGTGGGTGTGTGTCTTTCTCCCCTCGTCTTTCTTTCCTTTCAGAGGTACGTTGCCAGCTTATAGACCAGCTGAAGGTGTTGGACTTGCAACTAGAGCAGAAGAGCCAGCAGCTGCAGGACTTGACAGACTACCTGCGACGACGGGGCGAGATTGAAAGCGAGTATGCCCGCTCCCTCGAAAAACTTGCTGAACGTTTCACCTCCAGAATCAAGAGGTAATAGCAATTTGACAGCGCACACAATGAACTAGAAATAACTTGCACTTCATTTTAGGATGCAGTTGTGAAGCATTTCTGGTTGTATCTTTATATATATTTGTCCCTGTGTTCCTTTCATCCTTTACATATGCTCAGGAAGGAGCCCAGTAGTCATTCAGTGGCCCAGGTCTGGCTGGCTCTGCTGTCCCAAACTCGCCAAGAAAGTAAGGACCACAATGGACTGAGTGAGAGCTGCAACAATTTCCTCATCCAACCCCTCACATACTGCCTGGATTACACACAACGCCTCGCCAAGAAGGTACAATATGAAGATATGATAACTGGCACCCATCAAACACAAGCATATGAGACAAGTTTGTATCTGTGCAGCGCAACTGACTGTAGTGATGCTAACACTTTACATTTTTGACTTTCACTCCTGTATTTATTTTAAAGTGACTTTAAAATAAATATTTTGTGGCTCACTGTGTTCTTCTCAATTTGTGCCATCTCACTTTGTGGTATTTTGTCTTCAGAGTAAAGACATCTGTATTCAGTTGCAAGATGGGCTACTCAAGGTTACCACAGAGCTGCAGACCGTAAGTGTGAAACAACCACACAAAACATTTTCCTTTACAAAACAAACAAAGGAAAGTGTGACTGTATGTGTCTGTATGTAGGCATGGCGGACATACTACCAGTACCACTCAGAGTATGTGTGTGCAGAGGGGAAACTGAAGGAGGCAGAGAAACAAGAAGAAAAGCAGAAGCAAAGTGCTGCCAAGAAACTGGAGAGGTTGATAGAGAAAGTAAATAAACACCCTTTTTATGTCGTATTATGTGCATATGCATGTATATGTCTGTTTAATCACTTATTGATAATTGTTTATGTGCCATAGAGACAAGGTAAAGTCCAAGACATCTACCTGAAGTGCAGCAAGGCTCGAAATGATTACCTTCTGAACTTGGCTGCAGCCAACGCCTCCATGAATAAATACTACCTTCAAGACATCTCTACTCTCATAGATGTGAGTGCATCAGTTCACACATGTGGTTGTATCTGCTGCAGATACATGCTGCTGGGGCCATTCACACCACATCAGTAATGATATGCAGCAGCAGTTGACAGTTTTTTTTTTTTTTTGTTTGTTTTTTTATCTGAAAGTTTTGACCTTTTACTATCATGCCCCAATCAACAAACCTTTAAAACACTGTGCGATATTACACCCAGTGTCAGAGACATCACTTAAAATATCATGTTTGAGGAAGATCTGACAGCACCCTTATTATATATGTGATTACTGTCTGAATTTTTATTGCCTCCCTCAGTGTGCAGATGTAGGGTACCACTTCTCTTTGAGTCGGGTAATGAATGCATACCTGTCCAGTCGGCGGCGGACCCAGGAGAACCTGGGTACAGGGCTGCAACAGCTCCAAGTCACTGTATCTGAACTGGACCAGATTCATGATAGAGACAGCCTCCTGCAGGACCACTATAACACCTTCTGTATGCCCCTTCGCTTCCCCTATCAGCCTCATGATGGAGACCAGGTCTGTATTCTGTGTGTGTGTATGTGTTCAGTGGATTATTCAGCTGTTTTGCATCAACTCTACACTGTTGTTTCTGTCAGGTGTCTGAGGTCAGTGCAGACTGTGAGATGAGATGCGAGCTGGAGACCAGATTCAAACAGATACAAACCAGACTGAAGGCAGTTACCCAGGATACAGAGGAGGTGGAGTACACCACGCAACACCTCATTATAACCCAGGCTTTCTTAACCATGTTTTATTGATGTAGATGTCAAAGCTCAAATAAACACATGAGGGGAAAATACAAAGTGTCCAAGACATTCAAGATAAAACCACAAAAAACTGTATGAAGGCTATATCACCAGTGTTTTCTGAGCCTGAGTACAGAGAGCAGCTCTTCCTGGTTAAAACCTCTTTGATGCCTTTCTGACTCAACCAAGCAACACATAAAACTGCACATCACGCCTGGTACGTCAACAAACAATTGGCTGACACTATGCCATATAGGAACCTGAAGCAGCAATCTCATTGCAACATTATAAGTCACTATGAGCCTCAGCACGCCACGACTGAAATTTATTTTATTTTCATAATCTTTGCCATACTGTGAGCGTCGCTGCAGCCCATATAGACAATTTCTGTCTAGGTCAGTAAATGACAGGATTGTGTCGCATTAAAGAGGCTTTTGACCACATTTCCAGTCTGAATCACTAAAACCCTGATGCCCCCCTGTTGTTTTTATTATTCCTATGTGCTCAAATTGTAATTGTCTTTAAACAGGCCTTTAAACAGACATTTGAATGCAACATAATTGCAGTGACATTGTCAGTTAATCTCAGACTCTCATATTTAGTTATCATAATTTGTATTCTGCATTTAATTATAGTCATTCCAAAGCATAATATAGAGTTGTTATCTCTGCCACAGGCTAAAAAGAGCATGTCGGCAGCCCAGGCTTCCCTGCTGGAGAGTATTAGTGAAGATGATCTTGAGCTCGGCATCAGCTCAGCCCAGGAAGGCAGCACTGAGAACCTGACGGTCAAGCCCAGTGTGGCCCGACGCAGGGCCAACCTTCAGGAAATAGAAAACCTTTACATCACTGTGAGTCTGTTTTGTGAAGTAATGAACCAAAGTAATAAATTGAAATGTTGTAGTCAAGACCACCTTAACTGAAACCAAGTCATAATCCAAGACCAGAATGCTCAGAGACCAAGACTTTGAGGGGTTGAAACCAGATCAAGACCAAAATCAGACAGTATATTGATAGCTAGTTCTGATACAGAGACTAACATTGCTAACACGAGCTTATTGTAAGTGTAACTTACACTTAACTGACCTTTCTTCATAGTTCCTGAGTGTTGTTTTTTTTGTTTTGTTTTTTGTGGTTTTAGACATCTCTTGCATCTTCTGCCTTGCAGAATCTACATACTGTTGTTTTTTTCCAGATAAACTCTTTGTGGTTTTATTTTATTATATTAGATTTATTACATTAGATTAACAGACAGCCATAGTTCATCTTCTTTCTTGGAGTGTGTGTGAGAGGGGAGAGGTGACAACCGTTAACAGTTACAAGCACTTCAAAACAGAAATTGGTCAAGTTATTGGTTGCATTTGAAGCAGGAAGTTCTCAAGATCAATCTTGAGTATTACAACACTGGTAAACTAGTTTAGAGGTGGTGAATATGCAGATGTTTGTGATGATAAAGATTTTTAAAATGCATCTGACTTGTTTTACAGAGAATAAAGGAGTATCTTGTAGGCAGCTCCCTGACATCTAAACTGCAAGCCAAACATGATCAGCTTAAAGTGGCTGTGGAAAAAGGTATCACTTCTGCATTTCACACAGAACAATACAAAAAGGCAAACTGCTGAAGTGTCTGTTGGTCTATTGTAGGGCTATGTTTCTCCACTAAATTGTTCTTCCTTTTTTACCTCCAACCAAAGTTGTAAATCATAATTTATTTGAATATATTTCTCTTTTTTTTTTTTTTTGCATGGTTAATTTAAGCTGGTTCTTTTTATTTTTGTGCTTTGGTTCCTCTTAGCTGAAGCATCAAATGGACATCAGCCTAGGTATGAATATAATATTTTTTAAGAGCTCTTATTGAGTCATTGTGTCCTTGGTTTAATTGTGAACATTGTTGTGTATCTGGCTCTGCAGGTACAATGGAAAGTCCATGCGTATCAGGAAGAATCACTCGGGTGCTAATTTGATGCACAACCATAAACTGTTCAATGGAGACATGCTGTCCTTCATAAAGGTAACTAGCTACCACCATTATTACTTAATTTCACCATTTCCTCTTTTTAGCATTTCTCTCTCACAGTATATTCAGTTCACTTTTCTTTTATTCAGTTTGCAGTGTTAGACTTGCTGTTTTAAATTCACCTCTACATTTGTTGTATTTCAGGCATCAGGTCAACAGATTCCAGTTGTCGTGCAAAGCTGCATTTGCTTCATCAACCTCAATGGTGAGTATTTGAGACTAAGCATGAGAAATGCAGATGCACATTTCTAGCCCAAATGCACAAGATGATTAAAAAAAAAAAAAAAAAGTCCTGTAACATTTAAACCTGCATTGCATGACTGTTGTCTACCCTCTTCTGGCAGTGAGAGTAATTACACAAATACTGTCTATAAAGTTCTATATATTTTTAAAGTAGTTTTAATGGTTATACGCAATCATTTTAAATGTTAGCAGTTGTTCACAGCTAGTTTAGAGTGCTGAGGAATTATAATAATCTGTCTCTCAGGTCTCCACCATGAAGGAATTTTTAGAGTGCCGGGGTCTCAGGTGGAGGTCAACAATCTGAGGGATGCATTTGAGCGAGGTAGGCCTGTATGTTTTTGTGTGTTTTTGCATGATCCACATGGATCCATACAGTAGCTTCCCCTCTCCGTGGAGCATTAATAATGTGTGGCAGTGTGCTGTGGGCTTCCCCTGCAGGAGAGGACCCCCTTGCTGAGCGTGGCTATGACCTGGACTCTGTTGCTGGAGTGCTGAAGCTCTACTTCAGAGGTCTGGAGAATCCCCTCTTCCCCATTGATAGCACCAGCCAACTCCTGGAGCATGCCCGTAAGTGGGTGTGAAAACGCATGTGTGAGATGACATGTCAAATGAGCATACAGCAGAAGCTAATCTTTCTTTCATCACCTTTCTTCAGAAATAAAGAACGAGGCAGAGAGAGCAGCTCAGCTCAAAATGGTCATCTCTTCTTACCCTGAGCCTGTCATCATTGTCATGAGATATCTCTTTGCATTCCTTCATCAGTGAGTATTTCAGCACAGTCATCAGCATTCAGGATGTGTATCTACAAACAGAATCATGAACCGGAAGCCAAAATGTTTCATTCTGGAAAGAGGAAGGAACAAATATATATATATTTTTTTACCAGTTTCATGTTCTGTCACAGCCAAATGTGCACAACCAACTCATTTTGAGTGGGAGCATCTGATATTGCCTTCAAGACAGACACAGTATGGTGACTTGATTTGACATTTTTACACAAAACTACTGGATTGGTGACTTTTTCTTTTAAAATCTAGTAGGCCTATAGGTTTGTTCACAAAATAAAGACAGCGAGATGACAGATTAAAAAGTATCTTGACAGATAAGAGAGATGGAAATTGTTTGTTTAGGAGACGGGTTTAGGTGAAGTTGTGATCTGCCATTGTATAATACTGCTTCTCTGCCTCCAGTGTGTCTCAGTACAGTGACGAGAACATGATGCAGCCTTATAACCTGGCTGTGTGTTTTGGCCCCAGCCTGGTAAGAGGGGCTAATGATGATGATGTCGTCACCATGCAACCTCAGATAAACGCCCTGGTGAAGAACATCATCCTCCAACATGAAAGTATCTTCCCCAGCCAGAGTGAATTACAAGGGCCGGTGTATGAGAAATGCATGACACTGGAACAGGATGACTGGTAAGAGAGAAGATTTTCATACACACAACATGGATACAATGTATGGTTGAGTCATTATCTGAGGGTTTTTTTTTTTGTTTGTTTGTTTGTTTGTTTGTTTTTTTATAGTGAGCCCATCATTGAAGAAGGAGATGTAGAAGCAGAGTACAACCATAGCAAAGATGGTAAGTCCATGTGCCTCATGATGTCTCTAGGCTGTGGTGGTGTCTCTGAATAGAATTTTTAAAAAATGCCTCACAATGTGATGTGCTTACAGAGGTGGAAGCTGACAGGAGCACCAGCTCATTTGCACCACCAACACAGAAAAAAACAGAGCGTCCTAGAGCCAACAGCAGCGGTTCAATCGACCAAAATAAGTTCACAGGTGGACCAGCAGGTGGCGGCGTCACTTCAGGTGGGAAGTTAATGCTTCAGATTCCTGTTGGGCCACAGTGCAAGCCAAGGCGGGTCCACTCTCCTGGCAATGTGCGCAAAGAGTGAGTACCACTGAATGTTGCAGCATTACAGATGACTTGTTTGTGTGCAGAAATGATCAGTGTTTTCTGATCTCTCTTTTTTGCATACAGATGCCAGCAACACTCATCTGCTGAGGATATTCCTGTTCAACTAGATAAGGTCTGTCTTATTTCTTGCACTATGTGACAAGGCATTAGTTTCTTTTCTGTAGAGCATTGGTAAATGTATTCAGAAAGTGATTAAAGTGTCCTAGAAAGCAGCACAAATTACTAATGATTTTATGACAATAGTACATTATGGCTGTCCTGACAAACATAATCAGAAGGCAGTGTACAGAACAAAGAGTTTTGTCTTTTTCCTCTCTCTCATCACAATTGTTTATTTCATCTCACAGGATGTCTGTCGCCAAATGGACTCAGTCTTCAAGGAGCTTCTCTTGCGGCAAGTGAGGCAGGAACCCTGCTCTCCATCTGCCCAAGCTCCCCAAAGGAAAGGGAAGCGGGATGGACGCAGGGGGAGAGGTGCAGGGCTTTTCAAAGGAGATCTGTTGGACTGAGAGGACTGGCATCAGCAGATGACACGGAAAGAGGGAGCGATGATACAAATGAAAACTGAGTTGTAGGGTGATATGCTCTGACAGTAGCTTTCAGCACATCTATTTCTAGAAGACTGGGATCACTGACCCATAGTCACTTCTCTGCTGTCCCTGTTGATTTGAGCTTATTCCCACAGGGTGGCTCCCTACTCAGAAGCTCTTTCATTTATGTTTTGCACAGCAGAACCCTGCTGTGACTGCAGACCTGCAGTACAATGTGGATTACTTAAAATGCACAGATGTATTTGTGTCCAGCTGAATGTGGTTATGCAACCACATGCATCTGTGTTTTTGATATCAAACTGTTTTCAGATTAAGACAACTTTCTCAATTATTTTTAGTCAGTACACACACATAAACATACATGCGCACATACATATCTGTTTACCAAACTGAGATGGAGTCAGATAGTTAAGAAAACTGTGAAAACTGTAGCTGTATGGACTTATATGTATATATTAATTATTTGTAACTTGGGTCACACTTTATGATTTGTCTGTATATATCGGCTACCTGCCAAATAAATATTTTGTCTTTTCTGACTTTTTTTTCTTTAATGTTTTAAATATGAGGACCGGAAAATGATGTGTACATTATACTTCTTTTGCTTATGATTAGGGTTAAAAGTGAAGATAGAGAAGTCTTTAAACCATAAGAAATGAATTCAGTGGTGATGTATTCAGGTAATTTACTTCACCACAAGTAGAGGTCCTGCATTAAAATCTTATCAAATACAGTAGAAATACTTTAGTATTATCAGAAAAATGTCAAAATTTAAGGTGGTGAACTCATTTTTATGTTGCCTACTTCTGGGATGTGTTTCATAAATAGGTAAAGATAATAGATCAATAAAGAGTTATAAAGTTTAAATCCATGACAGCATGAAGAGTTATAACGTTTAAATAAAGTTTAATCAATGACAGTATGAAGAGTTATAAAGTTTAAATCAATGACAGTATAAACAGTTATAAAGTTTAAATAAAGTTTAATCAATGACAGTATGAAGAGTTATAAAGTTTAAATCAATGACAGTATGAAGAGTTATAAAGTTTAAATAAAGTTTAATCAATGACCGTATGAAGAGTTATAAAGTTTAAATAAAGTTTATATCAATGACAGCATGAAGAATTATAAAGTTTAAATAAAGTTTAAATCAATGACAGTATGAAGAGTTATAAAGTTTAAATAAAGTTTAATCAATGACAGTATGAAGAGTTATAACGTTTAAATAAAGTTTAATCAATGACAGTATGAAGAGTTATAAAGTTTAAATAAAGTTTAATCAATGACAGTATGAAGAGTTATAACGTTTAAATAAAGTTTAATCAATGACAGTATGAAGAGTTATAACGTTTAAATAAAGTTTAATCAATGACAGTATGAAGAGTTATAACGTTTAAATAAAGTTTAATCAATGACAGTATGAAGAGTTATAACGTTTAAATAAAGTGTAATCAATGACAGTATGAAGAGTTATAAAGTTTAAATAAAGTTTAATCAATGACAGTATGAAGAGTTATAACGTTTAAATAAAGTTTAATCAATGACAGTATGAAGAGTTATAACGTTTAAATAAAGTTTAATCAATGACAGTATGAAGAGTTATAAAGTTTAAATCAATGACAGTATGAAGAGTTATAACGTTTAAATAAAGTTTAATCAATGACAGTATGAAGAGTTATAACGTTTAAATAAAGTGTAATCAATGACAGTATGAAGAGTTATAACGTTTAAATAAAGTTTAATCAATGACAGTATGAAGAGTTATAACGTTTAAATAAAGTTTAATCAATGACAGTATGAAGAGTTATAACGTTTAAATAAAGTTTAATCAATGACAGTATGAAGAGTTATAACGTTTAAATAAAGTGTAATCAATGACAGTATGAAGAGTTATAACGTTTAAATAAAGTTTATATCAATGACAGTATGAAGAGTTATAACGTTTAAATAAAGTTTAATCAATGACAGTATGAAGAGTTATAACGTTTAAATAAAGTTTAATCAATGACAGTATGAAGAGTTATAACGTTTAAATAAAGTTTATATCAATGACAGTATGAAGAGTTATAACGTTTAAATAAAGTTTAATCAATGACAGTATGAAGAGTTATAACGTTTAAATAAAGTTTAATCAATGACAGTATGAAGAGTTATATAGTTTAAATAAAGTGTAATCAATGACAGTATGAAGAGTTATAAAGTTTAAATAAAGTGTAATCAATGACAGTATGAAGAGTTATAACGTTTAAATAAAGTGTAATCAATGACAGTATGAAGAGTTATAACGTTTAAATAAAGTTTAATCAATGACAGTATGAAGAGTTATAACGTTTAAATAAAGTTTAATCAATGACAGTATGAAGAGTTATAACGTTTAAATAAAGTGTAATCAATGACAGTATGAAGAGTTATAACGTTTAAATAAAGTTTAATCAATGACAGTATGAAGAGTTATATAGTTTAAATAAAGTGTAATCAATGACAGTATGAAGAGTTATAAAGTTTAAATAAAGTGTAATCAATGACAGTATGAAGAGTTATAAAGTTTAAATAAAGTTTAATCAATGACAGTATGAAGAGTTATATAGTTTAAATAAAGTTTAATCAATGACAGTATGAAGAGTTATAAAGTTTAAATAAAGTTTAATCAATGACAGTATGAAGAGTTATAACGTTTAAATAAAGTGTAATCAATGACAGTATGAAGAGTTATAACGTTTAAATAAAGTTTAATCAATGACAGTATGAAGAGTTATAACGTTTAAATAAAGTGTAATCAATGACAGTATGAAGAGTTATAACGTTTAAATAAAGTGTAATCAATGACAGTATGAAGAGTTATAACGTTTAAATAAAGTGTAATCAATGACAGTATGAAGAGTTATAAAGTTTAAATAAAGTTTAATCAATGACAGTATGAAGAGTTATAACGTTTAAATAAAGTGTAATCAATGACAGTATGAAGAGTTATAACGTTTAAATAAAGTTTAATCAATGACAGTATGAAGAGTTATAACGTTTAAATAAAGTTTAATCAATGACAGTATGAAGAGTTATAACGTTTAAATAAAGTTTAATCAATGACAGTATGAAGAGTTATAACGTTTAAATAAAGTGTAATCAATGACAGTATGAAGAGTTATAACGTTTAAATAAAGTGTAATCAATGACAGTATGAAGAGTTATAACGTTTAAATAAAGTTTAATCAATGACAGTATGAAGAGTTATAACGTTTAAATAAAGTGTAATCAATGACAGTATGAAGAGTTATAACGTTTAAATAAAGTTTAATCAATGACAGTATGAAGAGTTATAACGTTTAAATAAAGTTTATATCAATGACAGTATGAAGAGTTATAACGTTTAAATAAAGTTTAATCAATGACAGTATGAAGAGTTATAACGTTTAAATAAAGTGTAATCAATGACAGTATGAAGAGTTATAAAGTTTAAATAAAGTTTAATCAATGACAGTATGAAGAGTTATAACGTTTAAATAAAGTTTAATCAATGACAGTATGAAGAGTTATAACGTTTAAATAAAGTGTAATCAATGACAGTATGAAGAGTTATATAGTTTAAATAAAGTTTAATCAATGACAGTATGAAGAGTTATAACGTTTAAATAAAGTGTAATCAATGACAGTATGAAGAGTTATAACGTTTAAATAAAGTGTAATCAATGACAGTATGAAGAGTTATAACGTTTAAATAAAGTGTAATCAATGACAGTATGAAGAGTTATAACGTTTAAATAAAGTGTAATCAATGACAGTATGAAGAGTTATAACGTTTAAATAAAGTGTAATCAATGACAGTATGAAGAGTTATAACGTTTAAATAAAGTTTAATCAATGACAGTTTAAAATCATTTTCATTCAGATGACGTGTCGACAGCGAAACTTCCCAGAAAGCTTCGCGGCGCAACAGTCCACGTCATTCCAGCGCAGGCGCAGTGGTGTAGCGGCGGTGAGCTGAGGTGGACTTCTCTCCTTGTGTCGGTGTGAAAGCAGCAGTGCAGTTCAGCAGCTGGACCTCAGGAACAACACGAAACCTCCCAGAAAACATCTCAGACAGCACGATGATTCGGATAGCCGCCTTCCTCGCTCTGCTGGTGGTCGCCTGCTCCGGTAAGTCAGCGGGGAACCGGTGGGAGAGAGATTAATTAGCCCGTAATGCTAACCAGAATTAGCTACTAGCTAGTTAATCAGTTCACTCCCGTTTGGCCTCTCATGTGAGGTGGGATATAAATCTTGTGTATAAATGGTTAATAATGTCCAGATTATGCATCGGTGTCCGAGATTGCTAACCTCAGCTCTGCTCTGTGTGGTGACAGGAGAGAGCTGCACAGACCCGGCGATCACTCCGTCGGCCTACACCACCTCGGACGCTGTAATCTCCTCTGAGTCTGTCTTCATCGTTGAACTCAGCCTGGCCTGTGCCAACGGAGCACAGGTAACAGTCCAACACCTCCAACACACACTGACAGTCTGATTGTGTGTTGATGTGATCGTTTATTCACTCATGTGATCATTTGTGTCCTCTCCAGAGTGTCACTCTGTATGCTGATGTCAATGGAAGACAGTTCCCTGTGACCAGAGGCCAGGATGTTGGCAAGTACCAGGTATGATATTGACCATATGTTCATATGTACTGATGAAGCCATTTACTTTCACGGTTTGTGGTGTTTTATGGCTAGATCAAGTTGGTGACACTGACAAAGGTTGATCATATAGCCATGATGAGTTGAGCATTGTGCCCCGTCTTTAAAACTCAGTTCTTCTATTCTTATTTCTGACCAACCTGAACCAAACTTTTCCTAGTTGACGGATAGTTGTAGAATAGTTTTAACTAGTTGGTTACTGTCGACGGTTATTGTCCCCCCACAGATGAATCTCTTAAAATCTAGAGCCTATTTAAAGAACAAAATGTTTGTGACTTTTTTAAAATCTCTGATTGTTAAACAGCGTTTGAAAAGCTCCACAATACATTTATGTAACTGTAACCTGACAAACCTACTGTTTCACACTGGTCGGTGGTGTGAAGGTGTGACAGAAGGCAGCTGTCTTTTCTATTATTCACACAACTACATCTGTCACTTTTTGTTTGAACAAACGACAACACTGAATGCTTTTGAGGAGTGACTATCCAAAATGTGCACTGTTAACTTGATTTGAACGATTCATCACCGCTGTCTTATGCCGGGTTTTCATCCTATCCTTTTGGTCATTAAGAACAGCTATGAACACTTTTGGTTCTGACACTTAGTACACACTTAATTTTGAGCATATCCCAGTTTTAACCCATTCCTCATCAGCCAATAAACAAACTACACTGCCTGTCAGAGAGGAGTTTTTATTTAGACACTCCTGGGGAGAAAAATTACAATTTGTCAACATGTGACTTCCTACCTCAGGTGTCCTGGAGCCTTCCTCACAAACAGGCCAGCTCTGGAACATATCAGGTCAAATTCTTTGACGAGGAGTCCTACAGTGCCCTGCGTAAGGTTAGTGGATCATAGCTGAAAGCAAAGTGAGCTCCACTTGTTTTGCAGTGTGCTGTCCTGTTAAGGAAATTCTGTTTAATTTAAATTATGTGTGTGAATCTCATTTGTTCCAGGCCCAGAGAAACAATGAAGATGTGAATGCCATTGAGCCTCTCTTCTCTGTCAACATTGACCACCGGGTGAGTCTCCTAGAGACACTCAGATTGAACAACAGTTACAATCATGGTGCCGTTCGCCATGTGAAAATGAGTAAACACTCTCAAATTAAAGCAGCTATAATTAGTGTTTTTCTATTAATATTAAATTACATCACTACTTCAAATCAAATCAGATCAAACTTTATTTGTATAGCCCAAATTCACAAAACACATTTTGTCTCGGGGGGCTTTACAATCTGTACAGGGAGTGACACCCTCTGTCCTTAGACCCTCAGTTCGAGTGAGGAAAAACTTGCCCACAAAAACCCTTTTAACAGGGAAAAAAGGTGGAAGAAACCTCAGGTAGAGCCACAGAGGAGGGATCCCTCTCCCAGGACGGACAGACGTGCAATAGATGTCACGTGTACAGAACAAATCAACAGAAACATATTGTACAATTACAATGAATGATAGAATGATTACAGTAGCAGTGGAACCTGTGATAGAAATAGAGAGACACAGATGCACAGCAGCAGCAAGTCATGAACTAACTATAAACTGTAATGGAGATATGGTAACAATAATGACAGTAATAATATATGTAGTGGACGTCGTGCAGGACCACAGCAGCATCCACGATCCATGAGAACCTGCTGGATGAGAGAGCACAGAAACTCCGGGGAAGAAGTTTAGTTAGTAACATGCATTAATGAGACATGTATGTTTAGAGAGGAAGAGGGGGAGAGGGTGAGGGAGAGGGAGAGAGAGAGAGAGACTGACTTATGTGTGAAAAGATTTAGCTTGAAGTGATAAACCCACAGAGAATTATCAGCTATTACCAGCATTATTAGCTTAACAGAGCTTTATAGTAATAGTGTCACAGCCCACAATGTTAATTGTTGGTTCATTCGACTCTCAAAGCTCAACTGTACACTAGCTACCCAGCACCAAACAGGAAACAGACAAAATTAGCGACTAGCTGATGAAGTGGTGCATTTAGCAGATTTGCCTCAGGATATAGCGGAGACCGAAAGCAGAACTAAAAGAGAGTGACTATTGCACTTTCCCTAGGCAGCCAGAAACATGACACATAATGAATGCTGTATGTTGCTCTGTATCTGCTGAATGTGTGAATAGTCGACTGTTTGCTGACACATTTGCCATATCAGTTTGAAAGGCGATAATGCATCATTGTTTTATTCGGATCTTTTTCCGCTGCCCCGAAGAGACTTAGTGATCACAGGTTTTCAGGCTAATGTATTATTCCTAAAGAAACAGTCTAAAGAAAACATTAATCATGTAACAGATTAAAGACATAATTATATTAGACACAATCCAATTTGAAATAAGGATTTTGCACCGATTAATGTTTCAATATTGAACAAATGGTTTCTGCAGCATTCCCCTCCTCAGTACAACAGGATTTTTTTGGATTGTATGACATTTTGGAAAAATATTTTGTGATTGCTCATTTAGAAATTTATCCTCTAGAGTGCCGTTGTTTTGTAATTATTTTCTTAATACAAAATCATAGTTTCAAAAATGACTTTGATTGATCATTGTGTACTTATGAAGTTATGAGGTCCAATCTGAGCAGTAACCTCAGAGTGTTCCTAAAACTAGACTGTATAGTTGGTCATCATTTGTTGACTTCCCTTCCTCCGTAAACCTGCGATGAGCTTTCTTTAATTTAGTCATTTTTCATCTTTCTACAGGGTGCATGGAATGGCCCATGGGTGTCTACTGAGGTGGTGGCTGCGCTCATTGGTATCCTGGTCTACTACATGGCCTTCAGCGCTAAGAGCACCATCCAAGCATAAACAGATTCACAATCACTATTTAACCACTGGATCGTTAAAGACTGAATTCTGGTGGCGCTCGACCAACAATCCATCATCCAGTGTGGTGGCACGCCTAAATAGGATTTTTGCCACATGTTCTGCTTTGGGACGAGGAACAAGAGTAGCAGTCTTTGTATTTTTTTTTTTTTTTTTTTTTATTCAGACTGTGTCTGTATAAAAAAAAAAAGTCTTATCAATTTACAGATGAATTTTATTGTGAGTTTGTCTGATCAACATGGATGGAATTTTGTAATTTTTTGATAAAACCAAACAATAAACATGGACCACATTAATAAACAAACAGATAAAGATCATGTAGACTAGAGTCTACATCAAGATGTTGGACTTGAATGTGCGGAACACCAACAGAGAGAGGCTAAGACCTCTATACATATGAAATGTCAATAACGTGACTGCACTGGCTGGCCTGAACAGGCCAAGTGTATTTGTCTCTTCCAGTAAAATGAATAAATGGTTTGTTTTTCTTCCTGTGTGATGTGTTGGTTCACAGTCCTGCAGCAGACTTCCTCTTCTATAAATTTTTTTTCCCCCGAGACAGACTGGAAGGTTTCTTGTTTCATAGCAGCATATGACAAACTGTGAAGTTTTGTATTGGATTTTTATTTGGGTGATTGGAGAAACCGGGGCCTCATCTAGATCAAACAATATCCAGTTTCAAGTAGATTTAGCTTTTTTTTTTTTGGAGTGATGAAAGATGTTTATACAGATATTTTGAAAAGCAGCACTCTGTATTGTCAACCTGATGTATGATTTGACAGTTTTCCCACAAAAGATTTACACTGTACTGCTGGAAAATGACATAAACTACTTTTTGTTCGCATTTAAAAATATACTAATTCAAAAGGATTATGGCAGTTAAGAAAACCATGAAAAATAACCCTGTTGTTGCAGTAAACATATTCAGCTTGAAGGTTGTGGCTGAGCTCTCAGTGGAAATTAGGGCTATTTTTGTCTGCAGAAGGGCATAACTGTCCCTCTGGCATTCCTAGATAGTCAAGGAGAGGTGTCCAAAGCAGCACAGCAGCAGCTGATGTTCTGTCCTGTTTTCTGTCTTAATGTACACTGACATGATATAGGTATTAAATAAGTAAACAGGCACTGGAGCTCCTGGTGTTACCTGGCTTTGGCTGTAGTGCAGTGTCGTCTGTTGAACACACTGTGGCAGCTCTGAGCTGCTTTGTAAAGCCTCTGTTGGATTGAGAGTGAGGCCAGCTATTACCTCATGAACAGATTACATGTGTTTTTTAGTGGTTCAGTATCAGCTGTTGCTAAAGTAATGCAACACATTGCATAATGCACTTTGAGCCCCTGTCCTGTTTCGCATCTACTTCACTCTGGTTTGTCACATTTATATGTACTCAGGGCAATCTTGTGCTTCTGTGATCTAGTTTGTTAGAGAGAGATTTAAACTTAGCATGTCTATTTCTGTAGCTGGCCTGAATCAATGTTTGCACACGCTGTCCAGCACGTAGAGTGCAGCATAAGTGCAACTTCTTACTGACTCCCTAGAGACTAATGTAAACTTTGTATATAAGAAACATGAGCCACACACATAAACACTGCATGATGTACAGAGTGCAAGACGTTTCTTATGTCTGCTTTTCTGTAGCTTTGTCAGCAGAAACACACACACACACACACACACACACACACACACGTATCCTCATGGTTTAAGCATATCTTAGCTTTTGTTTTCTGTCACCTTGGCATTTAGACAATAGGGACTTGACAATGTTGGTAATTCAGAGAGGACATGAACTGGAGTGAATCCAGACACTCCCTCGTGGAGTCACCTATTAGGCTTCGGGAACCTGGGGGTGGGGGTCAGGGGACGGCTGGATGGAGGGATATAAATGGAACGAACAAACAAACAGTCAGAGAGGGCCACTGAGTCGATGCTGACACAAGACTCGTCCTCCTCTTTGTTGTGTGATGGAGTTGAAAGTGCTTGACTCCAGCCCACACATCAGGGCAGATAATTGCAGATGTAGAGTGAAACATTGTGAGATTGTTGTTGCTTCAGAGTGCATGCACTCCCAGGAAGTCACATATCATTCTTTCAATGCTGAATTGTTTGTAGTTTTCTGTTTCAAACTCTAATTTACAAGGACATATAAACAAACAAACAAATCTGATTACATTTATTTTTCATACAATAATAAAATACAAGGTTTTTACAATTTTGATTGAACAAAGCAAAGCACCTTGTATTCCAACATTTTATGACTCCAACCTTTTATTACATACAGTACATTAATAATATAGTATAAGTGTAATATCGATATAAATAATACACACAAATATATGCTCACAGGTCTTTTTCATTTCATTATTGTGCAATCTTTTCATTCCTTATTTTCTACACTGTTTGCACTGTCATTATTATCTGCCTCATGTACCTCCTCATATTTATTAACAGTTTTTTGAAATCTTGTTGTCCTTTGCTGCTGGTCTCTGAGAGTAACCAAAATGCCCACTTTGTTTTTAGAGGTATATATGTGCTTATTATTGTAAGTTTATCATCATCAGTTTATCACATGAGACAAGTGTGTGTGTGTGTGTGTGTGTGTGTGCTGTGAGGCAGAGAAAAGCTACTCTGACAGAGGTGTGTAAAAC
Source organism: Sciaenops ocellatus (assembly GCA_033000465.1). Classification (NCBI taxonomy): domain Eukaryota; kingdom Metazoa; phylum Chordata; class Actinopteri; family Sciaenidae; genus Sciaenops; species Sciaenops ocellatus. Next base: position 15,040,137 of record CP136883.1, on the reverse strand, counting down.
ACTAACGCCGGGTGCAGACACCGATGGGCTTAGTGAGATGCAGCAATGTGGAAACTGGCGTCGCACAAACTATTCTCACATGAAGTCACACTTACTGTCTCTGCCATAAGAATTGTTTATCCTGCTCGTTCTTCACACTTTTTGCAAAGCAGTACAAGGTCAACAAACAGTGAGATAACTCACTCAGAAAACAGACTGTCTCCTTTTCACACTGGCTTCCCCTTCTTTACACTACAATAACAGTTATTGTTCCAGCTATTTCATGGATTTGTATGTACAGTGAGGTATGTTATATGTGTAGCTGCTTCAGCCACAACAGTTTGGCTGTGTTTGGAGTGAATAAACTCAGTGTCAGTTCCAAGCTTTTGTGCTTTCTTTCTTTCTATGTTATCTCCCTCTTCCTCTCCTGTTTGGGCATCCTCTAATCCGTTTTGACTGTCTATGCAGTTGCCATTCAAAAACCAACCATATATGGGGAAATGCCCTTCTCTCTTGCTCTCTCTCTCTTTTTTTGTGTTTGTCTTTTTCTCTATCATCATAGACATCCCCTTCACATTTCACACTAAAAGGAACCACAGTAATAGAGCTCTTTTTTTCTCATTTACGTGCACTGCTCATAGCTGGCCGCGAGCCATGAAATACTATAGGTTAAACAGGAGCAGAGACAACAAACCATTTCTTTGCACATAAATCCTGTGAAAGCCTGTTGAATGAGCTCCCATAAAAAGGATTTTATCAGACGCTGTCCACATGCCTGTGTTTACAATGAAGAAAAAAATTACAGGGTCTTGTTGAGGTGTGAACACAACCACGCTTTAAGTACTGAAAACAAGGTGGGTGAAAGTGATAAAAACTAGCCTTGATCCCCCCTGGCTCTCAGTCATATGAGGCAAGAGTTTGTACGGAATCATAATTGCCGCCAATAAAATTCAAAGTGTGGCTATATTTGGCAAAAATCACCTTAAAAACTATTGCAATCAAACTGTTGTTGTAAACAAAGGCAGTGTGTGCAGATGCTTTTATGTGAGGAAAATATCTTTCTCAAAATAACTTCCAGCTGCTTTGACAGACAGACAAGTGAAACAAAGAAAAAAAATGTGTTTTGAAAAGGCATGATTGATTGTCTGGCTTCTTTTTTTCTTTTTTCCTCTGTTTATAAAGTTAGATGCTTCAGTGCTCTCCGCTAACACAGACACTAGAGTGGGTTGTGTAATTTGTTGGGGTCAGATATGCCTCCCAATGTCTTGGAATGAGCTTAGTAGCTGCATCGACAGTCATCAGGTCTGTGGAAGGGTCTTGAGTTAAGCAATGCAGACACATTGCTCAGTGTAGTAAAGCTCCTGGCTCCAGGTCTGATTTATGCCGACTTTGGTCAAGGCTGGGGGGCTCAGTCATTCTTCAGAGCCACTGGATGCACTCCTTGGCTGACCCTAAATTGATTTGAAGGGGGAAGTTCACCTTTTTTCCTGCCCTTGCGACAGCCACACAGAGGGCTCATTTATTTCCCTTACACGCCAGCGCAGCCACAGGCCTTGCAGGAAGCTCTGCCCCACTGTAATGAAGAAGTGACCTTGAGTTTAGACATCAACCTCACTTCAGCTTGGAAACCATAAGCATCAGGATATTCAGCATAATCACACCCACTCTGACAGACTACAGGATTACAAAAAAGCAGTAACCTACCCTACAGATCATCTATCATGTGCTCTGACAAGGGGGGGATGATGGTCGTTGGGGCGATAATAGTTACTGTCAGTTCTTCTATCCTCAGGAAACAACATAGAGTCACATTGAAATTCTCTACAATCATGGGTCTAATTCTAGTGGGTGTTTGTGGTGGCAAGTTCTCAATTTCTTGGAAAACATTTATTATTTAGCCGTTGTAATGCTCACTAATAGCTGTACAGACAGTATAATGCAAAACTAAACGTGTTTGGCCTCTCCCGTCAATCTGAAAGTCTGGATGGTTCTGAAGTCTGACCCTTTCAGCTGAAAAGAATCATCCTCTGGCCTCTCAACTTCCTGACAGGATGAGGAAAATACATGAACACCCCGAGGGTTTGGGAGAAGTTCATTTATTTCCTGATATAACAAAGTGAGACACGGGACGTTGTTGTTGTAACCATTTAATTTGGCAGAGAATCAAAGTGGAGGCTTGTGTCTCGGTAACAAATTCACAGTGGCGTGCTGAAAGCCCAAACACCCTGACTGCACAGAGGAAAAGGTGAGGCTTCTCCTTCTACACAGACAATCACTCCAGAGACACCTTGAAAGCATCCCTGTATTGTCCTGCAGACTCACATAACACTGCTCTCACATGAAAAAAGGATGTGCTGAACTGACTCAGAATGAGTCACCATTATTTTCACAAACATCTAGTCTGGAAAAAAAGTTTAACCTCTGAGTAAACTAATCTTATTTTATACACACAGAAAGTTATCACATCTACTGTATGTAGAGTTGCTTATATAATCGTACTTTTATATATATAAAAAAAAGTCATAACATTACTATTTTAAGTCTGTCATGCAGTTGCAGGGCATAATACATTACACTTGAGGCAGGATAAAATGTGATATAAAACTGTACATGATCATACGGCAGTAACAGGAACTGAAATATAGATCTATATCTATATATATATATAGATATATATAGATATATATATGTATTTTTTCATTTATACAACAATAAATAAAAAGATAAAAGAACAAATGGCTCATGGTGTGATATTACATATCCAATGATTCCTGCTCTGGCGGTATAACATGGCTGACATCATTCAAAGATGAATCCAGTTAGGGAGGCCCCTCAACTGTCTAGTACAGGCACTTGGCTTGACTGGGAGTATTTTCACGTAATACACTGACGCTTTGTAAATATGTTAAGACCTGAATTGATGCTACAGTCGAGCTTTAAAAAGTCTTTGGTTTGGCATCTACTTGTTTTCTACTACACACACGTCGGACCATTACAAATGCATGTTTTACATTCAATGTTTATCTTACACAAAATGTTTTAATGTGCCTTACATTTTCAATAAATATACATTACATTGTTCATCAACTGTACATGGAATGCTGTTGAATGTTTCCTTCCTGCTTAACATTCGTGTTTATGTTTCATACTTGTATGAACGTGTACCTCATATGTTGTGTTTGTACAAAATACAGTCACATGATTGTGTCCCGGCTGGTTAAGGAAACCTGGATTGTTCATTTGTCTTCTCCTAGGCCTACCCCACCTCCTGTCCGGGTTAACACACGTCATTCCTCATAGGGCGGCGTCTCATCTCTACTGCGGCATCCTCACGAGTGACTTTCTGTACGTCTGCTCTTAAATCACTATTGTTCTTCGGAACCGGATTCCTTCTGAGTGAATATGAATTCAGCCTCGAGCATCCATCTGTAATCCACTTTCTTTGATTTAACAAAGTTTGTTTGCATTATTAGATTTCGACGGCAGCCTCCTCAGGACTACTCCTGTAGCTGTAACATCCATGTCATCCCCTGTCTGTTCTCAGTGCAGCAGCTGTCTCGGTCTCTCTTACTGTCTGTATGTTTCTCTCCCTCAGCCTGCTGCTTTGTTTTCTCTACAACCGTGGTTTTGTCTGCTGCTTTGTACATTAGGCGTGCCGTAAGGCCATTAATGTAGTGATCCACCCCTTGCATTCCTATGACTCTGCTCTGTCTCAGCAGAAGTATTTCACATATGAATCAAGGCACAGGGTCCTACTCAAACTGCTTATTTTCAAGGCCATTTTGCATTGCAGATGCTGTCACTGGCGGTCACCGCGTAGTATTTTCTACGGTGTCCTCATAAAATGGTGTTGACATCCTCAATGACACCCTTCCTCACTGCTGGGGTGGAGAGGACAGGTGATTACAGATAGAGAGCCTGTTGACAGTACAGCTGTCCTTTGTCGTTGAAAACATCTGGTAGAGGTCAGTGCTCTCTGTTCTCAGGCTGCGATGCTGGAGGTGGTTGTGGTGGTGAGTTGTGTGCAACAACACGTCCTTGCAACAGGGAGTATGTGCACTCATGCATGTCTTTTCAAACATGTCTCTGTGTGTCTGTTTCTGTCTCATCATTCTCTGTCAGTACAGGCTGTCCTTGGTGGTGGAAGTGTGTGTGGTGGTGGAGTCATCTGGCAGGGAGCCTCGGCGGCCAGGTCTCGATCGACATTGCAGCAGGTGCTGCAGCTCTCTGGACACGCTGCTGGAGAAAGCTGTGTAGATCCACGGGTTGGTGCATGAGTTCAGACTGGCTAGCAGCATCAGGATAGTGAAGGCCACTCCTGCACACATACAGAAACATTAGAGATTATAAGACAAGTGGGGGCGTTGTTTAGCTCAGTTGGTAGAGCAGCCGCCCCATGTACAAAGGCTCGGTCCTTGCCGCAGTGGCCCAGGGTTCGAATCCGACCTGCGGCCCTTGGCTGCATGTCATTCCCCCTATCTTTCTCCCCACATTCCTGTCCCTCTTCAGCTGCATCTATACAATAAAGTTTGAAAAAGGCCAAAACAGTATCTTAAAAAAAACATTAGAAGACAAGTGCATAAACACATGTAGATTCAGGGACGAGTACACACCCACATGAAAATGTGAATGTGCAGTTTGTCAGCTAGAACATTCTTCCAACTGAAAGTCACAGCGAACGTGACATTGTTCTCTCTTACGAAGCAAATATAAATATGTACAACAACTATTCAACCTGAAAATAAACCATTTATTGTTTGTTTTTGTTTTGTTTGTTTTTCATTTTATTTCCGCAAGGAATAGCAACAGGACTGTATCTCTGCATACATCTTTTCTCAGTTTTTTTTAAATTCTAATAATAGCTCTTTATGTAATAACCCAGACATGCTGATATCACTACGGCCATTTGAGGACAACAGATAAGAACAAACTGATTTTAGAACACAAAGCTGATGATAATCAGCTCCGTGTGTGTTTGTGCACGGCGGGAACAGGAGCTGCCTGCCAGGATGTGCTCGGCCATGTGTATGCATACTTTTATCTGCATGTGAGTGCACTTTACACGTGCGCGTGTGTTTACATGTGTGCGTGCAAGCTTACGTGCCTTGCTCTGTGTATCTACAGTACGCGACTATGTGCGCGAGCTGCTGGCACGGATCATTGTTGATGAAATGTCAACATCTGGCACTGTTGCAGAATCAGTAGGGGATATAAACAGGTCATTTATTGGCTTCTGATGTTTGTCTTTTGCTTAAGAGGACACCCACTCAGCCCATGCCACCAGCCACAACTTAAGGTCTTGCTTACTCCATCACTGGCTGCCAGTAAAGACATCAACAGATGCTGTTTGTGTGCCAAAATGTACAGAGGCCAGATATGTCATCCAGGGATTTCTGGTTGTGGGTCAAAATTAACATTGTTTTTGATGTTGTATTTCACTCACTGTACCACATCTGAGCTGGAACAAGGTGTTTAGACTCACTAAGATGGACAACAACATTGATCAAGGTGTTGATGTTATGAAGCAGACCTGGTTGTTTTGCTTTTGTTTTTGGCCGCTTATAGCGCACAACAGGTTTTGCACATTTAGGCTAATTAAATGGCTAAACTGGGCTAAGGAGGATCAAACCATCTGAGAAAAACAACTTAAGTGATCCGCTGGCAATAGTTATAACCAGATGTCTGCTTTTGTTGCTTTTTTTTAGGGTTAATTACAAACATAGGTGAATGCTGCAGTCAGGCTGGCATCATGAATAAGCAGTACTCGTAAAGCAAGCATGTGGCTGACCTTGGTCTGGAGGATTGGGGTCCCAGGCCGCCCAAAGCTGGACGATGAAGAAAGGCGACCAGCAGATAGTATAGACCAACACGATGACCAGGGTCATTTTCACCGTCTTGGACATGGCTTTAGTGATGCTGGGAGGAGGAGCGGCTGGAGGGTGAGGGGGGGCATAGTCCAGGGAGCAACGGGGTGAGCCTGAGGGCAGCTCAAAGGACGTGTAGGACTCGTGGCAATCTGAGCTGCTCAGTGTTTGCTGCTGTGTAGGCGACATTGTTGTTGTCACATGGTCACTACGGCAACTGTTATACTGAATAGCGGTGGATGGTACATAGTCATAACACTCGCCCACTTGGCTGTTATGGCTGTTACTGTGAGGGTTGTTATTCACACCCTTTAGGAGCTGTCCTCCTCTCCCGTCTCTGCCCCCTCCTCCTGACGCCTGTCTCCCCCTTTCTCTGGCCCGCTCATCCTCCTTCTTAAAGCTGTGGAAGCGGAAAAGGATTTCATTCTTCTTCAACTCAGCCATCACCATCCTCTCTGACTTCAGGTAGATGTTGTTGTGAATCTCTCGGAAGATTCTTATCTGAAAAATAGGAATATATTTCAAGAATTAGCACAGATTAATATGACAAGACATCACATTAAGACATTTATAGACCTCAGGGCCTGGGGATTAAGTTTTATGAGTGGCACGAGCCAGATTCAGATGCTTATCTTGCTCTCTCCACACAATCTTGTTTACATTTCTGCTTCTACAGTGACAGGGAATTGGAAACGAAAGAGAGAGAGAAAGAGAGAGAGAGAGAGAGAGAGAGAGAGAGTGTGTGTTGGCCTTAACCATCTGCCATAAACCAGGGTCAGACATTTTTATGCAATACGGGTATTCCCCCCACTCTGTTACAAACAGAAAAGCTACCATAAAATTTTATTGCAACAAGATGATTCTTCACGCTCTCCTGAGAAACTAAAACAAGATTTGAAATCTGAAAGTAATAATAGATAATGATTTTAAGTTTTGTTACTGCCAACCTTTACTCTTCTTCCATGTATAACTTAAAATAGCTTTATGAGGTATAGATGCTGCACTCCAATCCACACGATACACTATGCACTGACATAAACTACATGTGCTTAATCAGAAGAGTCATTTGCAAATTTTCTGAATTACTTCCTTCTGCAGAAACTACATTATACGTCTGAAAAAGAGTCTGATGAGGCCTCAAGATCTGAAATCCGATAATGAAAAAAGGTCAAGGATTCTATGTTTGGCTGAGATCTGGTACATTCCACTTCCTGGCAGGAGGTTCTCAGAGTGGGCAGATTTTCTGAGCAGCCGTCTCAGCAGTGGTCTTCCAAGTGCTGTGTTAATTAGGGGAAATAGCTGGACCCTGGAAATATCTTTCCCTAAATAGAGCAGCAGGGCTGACGGGAGGCAATCCAGAATGCCTATCCACCATGGGATGCTACATAATACCAACCACAACCCCCCACAAGTTATCAAACAATGTCTGCCAAATGTGCCCTCAATGAAAACAAAACAGAATTTCATTCATGCCACACGCTTCATTATTGGATAATGTTGCCTACAGCATGTAATCCTAGTCAATGGCTCTTTGTGGAGAGTGCAATTAGTGACAGTCCAGCCCGCCAGCACAACCAGCATTACCTGACAGATGGTAATGATGAGGGCAGGCAGGAGGAAGACTGCCACAGTCATCCAGGTGACATAGGCCTTCAGCCCCCATGGCTCAGCAAAGTGACCCCAGCACTCGTACTCTCCAGGAGCCACCTCTGAGCGAGAGAAGATGAATACCTGACGGACCGAACAAAAGGAGGTGGTCAGCACACCCACAGACGTGACTGTCAGTTTCCATTTCATTGACTGAACTGCAATGACCTCATGGAGCTAAAAATAGAACAACATCTTGAGTTTGACTGGAGAAATCAAGGTGTAAACGCCTGCTGAGCTCTCATTTCCTATTTCACCATGGGTTTTTGCGTCTGTGTGTGTAAGTGCTAGTGAGGTATTGTTTGTATGTGTGTTCGCCCCTCCCTACCTGCGGTATGCTGAGGACTAGCGCCAAACCCCAGGCCACCATGACAGGGGTGTTCCAGCGGGACATTGCTCCCCCACGGTAAGCTTGCAATGGGCAGCAGATGGCATGGTGTCGGTCTACTGTCATGGCAACTATCATGTATGAGGAAGCAAACATGCCCACAATCTGCAAATACTTGATGGACCGGCAGAGGAAGTCAGGCCCTTGAAACCTCTCTGTGATGTCCCATATTAACTGAGGAAGAACCTGGACACACAGATTAAAATAAGAAATTATTTTATTTATTTTTTTATTTTTTTATTTATTTGCTAGAAATGTGGACTAAAGGATACGTCTGGGGTTATTTTATATTTTTCTTTTTATTAACAAATCCTGTAAAGAGATTAAAACTAACAACAAACTGGTCTGGCTAACAAGCAAGGCCTGACATCTTATGTTTCTCTGTCATAGACATCCAGTGTTGTCCACAGTGTTGCACTGGGTGACATGTTCCTTAATTACCGTGAACATTAGCACTGTAATTTATTTTGACTCTGGTCTGCTACTGCTGCTGCCAAATGTGTGTTAATCCGCAGCTTGACGGTAGTCCCCAACAAATCCACCTTTTACTCCAGTTTGCTGGAAACCACACTGCCCAGCTATTTTAAGAAATGACAGAGCCTTTTAAAAATAATTAAGCTTAAACGTGTTTGTGGGATGTTTAAAAGCCACAGACAGGGTAGGAAAGTCAAAGTTCTGACAGATGGGCTAACACATGTTTGGTTTTGGTCTTTTCATTGGATTTGTTGACAGAAAGAAAAATATAGAAAAGGTCATATACTTTTGCTATGGACAAGACCTGTCACATACAGGTGTGAATAGCTGGAACACCTTACAGCTCAATGCAGTAGCACTGAATTTAATACCATTTTTACCCGTGTGGTGAAGCAATTCAGGTACTATACCACACATTCACATTAATACCTTAAACCACAGTTAAAGTTTACTATTTGCAATTTGCAACCGGTGCCATCTTAAACAGACATTTTTAAAAGCACCAGTCTGCTTCAACAATCATGTTCATGTTCCTGTAACGCTCTCAAGTAGCTCGTGAACTGACCTGAAAGAGGGCCACCACGAGGTCAGCCACACACAAGTTGACCATGAACACGTGCATGGGCGCATTGTGCTTCCTCCTCCTCAGCAGCACCCACAGCACAAAGCTATTCCCCAGGGTGGTAAGAGCCAGCACCAACCCGAGCACTGCGATCTCTGCCCGAGCCAGGCCCAGGTCCCTCGTCCTGGGCTGGGGCAGGGTGTGAGGTGTGGTGGCGGAAGCATTCTCAGGGAAGATCCCGAAGAAGGATCCCCCACTGTGGGAACTATTGAGGGAGGTCAGTTCAGAAACAAACAAAGACGATGATGAAGAAAAATTATTTCTTCCTGTGGTGACCAGAGAGGAGAGGGCTAACCCATCCCAGTCCGTTTCCAAAGCGATGCTTTCCATTCCTGAAAGACAACAAAACAATTTGTTAATGTGGAAAAGTTGTTTTTGTTGTTTTTTAATTATGCCCCGCACAAAATAATCACCAGGAGTCAAACTGGTGCAGGGTCACAAGACTAAGTCACCAAGTTCAGATTTTACCATCTGCAGATTTTAACAACAAACAATATACTTGTTCTGTATTATCACAATATCTGTATCTTGTCTGACCTCTGATCCAAAATTTCTTCCAATTGCCCTTAAATTAGTCAGCTGAGAAATTTTGTACTTTTCCTTATCTTACCACCAAGAATTCTTGACGCATAAGATGCATGTCGATGTAGAGATTATTCACAGGGGCTCTTTGTTTCTGGTGCATCTGTTACATTTTTCACATCATACACTTTAAATAGCTTCTTCTCAACAATTTTATGAAATGTGACTGAAAGTAATGAAAGCCAGAGACTGTACAGATTACGCTGCCTTGTGACTATTTTTATGTTTTTGGTGCTGTCTCCAATTTTTTAATAAGTCTTCAGTGTTTGTGTTTAGCCATCTCTCAAAGCCTCAAGTTCTGTTTGACGCAAGTCCAACGTGGTTTATTTTCTTTCTCATATTTTCTCAAGGTTGGTTTGACAGCTTTCCCCTCTATCCCACCACTCTTATTCCTTCACCTCCGCTCTCGTAATCGCTCTCATCCCATGCTTACCCCCATACATTCCTGTTTTCTCCTGTTTTCGTTCCCTCCCCTCACTAACTTTCTCTCATACACTTGTGCATTCTTTTCTCTTCCCCTGGTCACACTCTCTCTTGATCTCAATGAATTTTACGTTTATTTTTCTTATGCTTATAAATAAATGGCTCATAAGAGCAGAAGGTTGATAGGAATCAGATGACAATTTCAAAAACAGAGTCGTGGGATGCTTGGGGCATCCTTGGTCAAATAAACTGCATGTAGAAGAAAGTCTGGGAGAGGGAAAATTAAGGAAGATGAAAGAAGAGTGATGAAGGAAATTGAAAAAAACAACCCAGAAAAGGTAAAAGAAAAGAGTTGTGGGAAGGGGGTGATAAGGAAAGAGCTGGTGGCCAAACTCTAGAGGGCTATGCTGCCTTACTTATCGCAGTGTGTGTTGATTGACACCATACTGATATATCTTTTGACAAATGTACAAGGAGTGGTTAGGTATACAAATGCACTGAATAGGTGCATGGACATTTTCCACTTCTAAAAATACGAGGGAAACTACAGTGTGGTATTGTGCAATTGAGTGTGACTAACAAGACATTACAAGGTTGTTCTCACTACTCTACTGAGACCTAATGGCCAATTTGCTAGTAATAGCGTACTCACTGCTGGGTGTATGAGATAACACAGCTGAACATATTATCGAGTGTTACATGCTGGCTTTGCCAAAGGAATGTATTCAGATGAATGCATGACAAGCCAGGCCAGCTGTCTAGCCAGTCAGCATGAAGGTAGAGTCGTGGGTGACAGGAAGAGGATCTGAGCGTGACCATTCCTCTTAAGTCAGACAACAATGTTTCGGTGTGAGTGAATCCATGCTGCCACACCAGGTGACCATAACTCTGCCGTAAATGTCTAAACCAAGACCAACTCTTATTAAATCTGCAATGATTTAGTGAGTTTTAGATTTCTGCTTAAATATAATGACCCTGTTCAAAAGGTCCTTTAGATCAAAGCTAGCAATATTCATTCTTATTATCTCGTTCTTATTTTTCTCTTTCAAGTTTTTTTTAAGCAGGGGTTTAGACAACAAGGCCTTTTTTCATCAAGGAATCTCCTGGCCTCTCTTTGTCAGGACCTGAGGATCCTTGTGCCCCTCTCTGTAATTACAGCATAATTCATGAGAGGATTCTTTGTGCCACTGCGATCCTTTATACCCTCATATAATCTCATTATGTATATTTGCTCATATGACTAATTTCGGATGTGAAATTCCTTTTTTCAAGCATGCCTATGTGAAGATAAGGTGTAATGACACGGGGCGGTACTATAATACCAGTGTGTCCTAAGACATAAATCTACAGTATTACAGAAATGCCAGACTAATGTCCCGAAATTGTATTCTATAGAATAAAATTGTATTTTTTTTAAAACTAGTAGGAAGAATCTTCTGTTGTGGTGTCAAGACTTATGTGTAAATCATATGCAGACATTTCTTCCTTCACAAAGGATTGCTTCATTTTTCAGTCTTGTTTTGATATATTCAGAGTTTGCCCCTGTTTTCGTGAACTCCTAAAGGACACAAAGTATTTTTTCCAAATATGCACATGTCTCAAATGCAGGAGATCCACGCAGAGCTCAAAACTTCTGGCGCCGATGTTTCCTGTCCTCAGAGGAAATTCCTTAAAGTGAGGGTATGTAGAGAAGGTAAATATTGTCTGCAGAACTGCGCTGGATGCTGTTTAACATATTCCTTTACATCCCCTGTCTCCGAAAATGTATTCTGCTTTGCTCTCTCTTTAATAACACAAGCATCACACGGCATTCCCATCTGTCTGATCGATTTAATGTTAAACACAAATTATTCCATCTCTCTGTGCTGGATGGACTGTAGAAACTGCTTTTAGTAGTTAGTAGAGTATGTATGTTGCTTCCACCCATTACTTTAAAGCTTTCACTATGATTAATGGTGGTGTCGATTCCTCTCTTGCTTTTCTCTCCAGATGCAAACCGGTGTGCAACCATCCATTTTCATGTCCTCCCCATCCTATGTACACAGGTCAACAGTGCCTCAGGGAGTACAGGAACAGGTAGTTAAAACACACCAAAAACCATTATAGCTACCAACCATTCACATGTTTCAACATATAAGTCCTCTTTTATAGCTGCTCACACATGTTTGGGTCATTCCCTTTAACAAATTATGTCGTCATGTTCCAGCTATGCAGAGATTCAAAAGCTTTCTGTTTGTGTTTAAGTCCTCTTAAATCATCCTAAAGTACAAAATGTCCTAGAGACACATTTTGGATGAGATAATAATTATACAACGCAATATTAGTATTTGGCCATTTTGTCAATTTAAACAAATATTCAAAATAATCAGAAGGTCAGAAGATACTTAAATAAATCTGAATTCCCTGTGAACTGGACTCATAGACTTGTTCATCAACTGGAAGGATTGTGGCTGGTTTCAGGTGAGGTAAAAAAAAATACTTAGGAGTATGTTAGCAGCTTATTTTCATTTTAGCTGCCATTTTTGTGTATTATTTGCAAATGCAGGCTATATCATTATAGTTTATGCCGTTATTTGTACAGTCCCAAACTACCATTGTTTTCATTGTGTTCTGTCCTCATCAGGGTCACAGTGGGGCTGGAGCCTATCCCAGCTGACTTAGGGCGAGAGGCGGGGTGCACCCTGGACAAGTCACCAGCTCATCACAGGGAAAATTAAGACATGAAATTTGTATCACATAAGCTGCCACAGTGATCAAATCAAGTCTGTATGATGTTTGTCAGTGTTGCATTATTGCTGCGTGGTAATGCAGTTTGAGCACAGATTGATCTGAAGTCTGCGCCTTACTATAATGTTACTTAATGATGACTTAAATAATGTAACAAAAATCAATGCAAACTCGATCTTGACTGTGAAGGTTTACATAACTCAAGCTTGCTAATAGACGTTTATATTGTGTTTTGTGTAGAATACAATGGATGTCTTGCAACATGTAAATCTGCTGCTATGGTCCTTTAAGTTTAAGTTTTAATTATAGTCAAATAAGAAATTACTTTTACCAAGAAATTAAAATTTGAAAAAGATGAAGTGGTCAATGAACCTCCTGTTCGTCTACAGTGTCTGTCTGTGTCAGTGTGTGCTACTTTCTACTGTGTTTTGATGTCAAAATATTGCCTGTCTCTTCCTCTGTCTTACCATCTCTTGCATGGCAGATGAACATCATTTTCTCACTCTTTCATGCACAGAGCGCCATATTGCATTTAAAGACACTGACAGTGTGGATGAGCCTGGTTGGCAGATTTAAAGCTAATCAAACATGAAATGGTGGTGGCAGGCAAACAGGTGCTTAGGCACTGTGTGCAATAATCCAGACATAATGAAAGATCCATCACTTCCCCACCTGTCTTGTGTGTGCATGTTAGTCCCTTGATTAGTTCCCTTTGACCAGTTTTGACCCAGTGTGATTAATGAGGACCTCTCTGTCCTCATTAGCAGCCCAGTGTACACTCAAACAACCTGTTGCCAACCTCCACGTCTAATTTGCTCTTCTTCCTCCTTAATATTTTTCCCGCTCACTTGTTATTTTCTCTATTTTTTCACATTCATCCACCCACTCTGTGTCTCTCATCTCTTCTGTCCTAACCAACCACATCTACTGTCATTAAGGATGAAAACTGCAGAGGAAACAAATTCTGATATGGTTATTATTATTCTCATTGATATGAATTATCATCCTCAGTAATAGACTTTGGCAGGAGGAAACAGGATTAAAATGGTCCAATCTGCATCTAAGCCAGCTGGAAATAAACATATGCATCAAAAATTAGATCACACCATGTGATATACTTAAGCTTTGGTATTCTGTGCTGCTTTTTCTATATGGCAAAAGACTTTATTTACATACTGATCAATAGATTCTTACACAATAAAGGTCTGGATGAGTCATGTGGTGCCACACTCTGGGCTGTGCAGAATATAATCTACATAATAAAGCAGGTATGACCATGCTTTCTTTTTAGAAACCCAATATATCAGTAAATTAGATCCTCTCTGGTACTCTCACATGCAGCAGAAATTCACTTCAAATTAGATCCCCATTGACATTCTCATGTGCAGCATGAATTCCCCATCTGAATGAGTTGGTACAATGACAGGTGGATACTCTGCATACATTCATATTTCAATTTGTGGAAGCACCTGCAGTACTCATTAAAAATCTGATTCACAGCTCTGTATCTGTGATGTATTCCTCTCGTTCATTGTGTGTGTCATTCTGGTCACCGCTGTAGACGGCAGCCTGTGTGAGTAATAAAAGTAAACACTTTATTCTTTTATTTTCTTGCCAAAACAACCCATTAAATGTTAATCATGTGGGACTACACCTCATTGCACACACAAATACACTCATTACTAGCCCATATTTCTTTTGTGTGTGTCCTACAGCACTCCTTGAGAGAACATTGCTATGAGTTTATTTCCACAACACACCAGCCAGTGGACAGAACTCACTAGGTTTGGTGTGTTGGTGTTGAAGAAGATCCAAGTCCCCTTATCAGCACTGATAAAGCCTTTCCATAGGACCACTGACTGCTTTTCACTGTTATGTATCATTAACCAGCATACTACCAATGAGCATGTGCCCTAAACAAAACAAGTTCTTCTTTATGTCACACAACTCATATAAAATTCAGAGCATTCCCCCAGAAGAATGGAAACTGGGCTGCTGTGTAGCCACATCGGCTAAAACAGGCCTAGAGGTTTGTAGTTGATATGGTCAGATACGTGCCACGTGATGAAATGTACACGATGAAATGATTCCCTGTTAGAGACCAGATTAAATTGACCATGAAAATAACAGTAATGATGATGATGATGATTTTTCCTGATGGGAGCTACAATCAAGAAGGTCATTTTGTGCATATTATAGATTTTGCCAAACACAAAAAAATAAGAACAATGTATGATTATTGGAAAAAACCTTTTTAAAGCACTTTGGATAATACAAACAGCTTCCTGCTCTCAGTCTCAAAAAATATTTCTATCAGTCGATCCAGCCTCGATTACACTGGTGGAAACTGACAAAGACAAACGGCTCTGTTGATAGAGATCACTGCTTCACTGTGAAGAGGAACTAACTCCCATTTATATATTAAGTACAAATATTTTAAAAGTCAGGAAATAAATCAATCATCTTTGAAGACCTAGACTTGTGTGTACCATAAACACAAAACCAGTCTGGAACAACAAATTTCCTTTTTATTATCTAAAGACCTTTTTGTGTTTTAAAATACGGGCAGGACACACACACACACACACACACACACACACACACACACATACACACAAAGAAAAGGACACACACATGCACACAAAAGAAGAGTACCCCAAGGTGAGTATGCATGCCTTTTGTCGTGTCTCACCTTGTTGTCAGTGCATTGTAAGCTTTCTCACGCGTGTCCTTTTCTCTTGGTGTGTTTTGTTCTCGTCTCTGTGACTATGGGGGACAAAGCATTATGAGCCGTCACCATTACAGTCCATCCTGGAGCAGATCAAATGAACAACTTGACAGTTTCCTCCAGGTTTTGTTAATCCGTGGAAAGAAATTTAGAGGAAGACATGCATTTTCAGTTAGGCTCGGCCATAAAATATTTCCAATCAAGCACTGGGCATACTGTATATATTAACATATATTACATGTGTTGAAATCGGGACTGACAGGCATGGTAAATACATACTGCAAGTATCATGACTTCATCAAAAGTGTAATGTATAACGTGTCTATCTACTTGTCAAATCTACTTAATTTGATATTTAATCATTTAAAACAAACAGATGACAACATTCAAATTATTTTTTTGATTTGTATGTAAAAATCATATATCAGTTTATATGTTATATAAGACACACTTTTTCAGTGTATAATCAGTACATTAATTTATTCACTTCAGTCATAGGTGCATTTTCTGAAACAGGTGTATTGTTATAGTAGTGTTTCTAAATGTTTTCCTCTTTCTCATCAAAGGACACAGATTTTCTTTCTTTTTTAAGATTTTCTTTCAGGAAAAACAAAAACTAAAGTAACACTTTATTTGGATAGTCCGCCCACAGATCAAACAGTATTTGTAACTTTTCAGCAGTTTCCTTTTGTCTGTAGATGTTTAACAGATTTTCTAAAAAGTATGTGACAATTTATGAGCATACCCGAACCAAGATGTTTCTTGTTCCTAAACCTGATCCAATGGTGCAATATGAGAAAACGGTTGTTAAATCTCAACAGATCAACTGTTCAAATGTTACAAATACTCTCATTCAAATAAAGTGTTTCCAGACCTACTACTGTTTTAACAGAATAAGTCGTATACTAATCAGAAAATTAGGATTAATGATACTAAGGATAAAAAAATGACTCTGCGTAAGAAGAACTGTAAAAATTAAAACATAAAAATAAGAGTCAATATAAATTGTAAAATACTACATACGTGAGTTACGTATGTGTGTCTGTGCGGACAATACATACTGTTAATGCACAGGAGATGACCCAGATTGGTCAGTAAACATTTACATTGACTCACAACATGAACGAGTTTGAGTTCCTACAGACCACTGCGCTGTAAAATGTTTTCAGTGAAGAAAGATATTTTTGGAGCATTATAATTAGAAGTATTTATACTAATCTAATCAATATAATATTTGGTTACTAATAATAGTATTAGTAACCAAATTAAACATTCACCAGAGTAAATAAAATGCACTTACTTATATTCCACTTCAATGATGACAAGAAGCTCTCACAATTTTACACAAAACATTGACATCTTCAGTGCTGTCAATCCAAGTCTCTCCGCTCAGTGTAATATCAACTGGCTCCTGGATGAATTAGGGTGGACACAAAAAAATCTCACTTAGTTTTTCTTTTAATTCTGTAAGTGTGGAAACAGAGTTCTGCAGGGTCTGTGGAAGTCCTTTGTGTGCCTGCTGATTGTATTGTCCTTGTGTTGCTGGAGTTCACAAGTATATGTCAGAGTAATCCATTTGATAGCCATGTGTGTCCCGGCTCCTTGTGCGTCACGCTATGCTCTTGCAATGTGCTGTGCCTCCAGCAGCACCAGCAGAAATGAATCTGAGCTCCGTCTGCTTCTACCTTCCCCTCCCTCCCCCACTATCCCCTCCTCCTGGGTCAACCAGCCTGTCCTCTAGGACTGAGGGTGGAGCGTGCAGCCAGGAGTGGAGGGAGGGTGTTATACATACCTATGAAGTACATGGGAGAGAGAGAGAGAGAGAGAGAGAGAGAGAGAGAGAGAGAGGAAGAAGGTGTACCGAGTGCTGGGTTTATCTGCATGCACACGTGGTGTGTGTGTGTGTGTGTGTGTGTGCATGTGCATATATATGTGTAAACCTGTTTTGAAGTTAATGGTTGCGTGTGTGTGTGTGAGTGTGAGAGAGCAAGGGAACAACAAAAGCACCTCCCCTCATTGTAATGATTCATGCCTTGTGTAAGTCATTGATACACGCCGCTTGTGTTTTTATTCAGAGCTCTCTCCGATGTTTTGTGCTCTCTGGCCTTGTTGCTGGTGGACAAGGGCCGGCGAACTTCCACCCATCCAGGAATGCCGTTTGGCTGAGTCAGCCGGGCCAACAGTAGGTCACACCCTTGGTGTACATACAGACCAGTGAAGGTTAGTGCAAAGAAAAAAAATTGCTGTCTTTCAATTTTAATGTCAAGGCCATCCCTCACACACACGCGCACACACTCACACGTGATGGTATGGAAATGCAGCTGAGACACACACAAACACTCACAGGTGTTCATAATGAGTGAATTCATAAATCCATGCACACACACGCACACTCTGCACACACTTTGAACAGACAGAAATCTAACCCAGCAGGCAAATGGTGGTGATGTACCCACATTTATTTTGACAAGAAAATTGCTGTTTCCTCTTAATTTTTCCCTAAAGCTGCAAATAACAAGGAAACTGCAGTTCACTGGCATTTAACAAGAATTATATAATTCCAATTCATTTGCCCCCAGTAGCAGACACATGCAGACACCAGCTTCACCCTTGGGCACTGTCTGTCTAGCCCAAAGCCATTGATTCACGGCCAGCAGAGACTGAAATGCCCCATGATGTCAGAAAACCTGGCCATTTTCCTCCACTGGTGCCGCCAGGTTCACATCAGATGTCTCCTTCAGTCAAAACCATTCTGTTCTGCCGCTGAGGAGGTGGGGGCTGTAAGCTCCCTGAGAATCGCACTAATATGATTATCCTGGCTCCTCTGGTCTTACAGGACGTTTTGTCACAAAGCGGTAAGGCAGCAAAATTAATCCACAATCCACTTTGGTCGTTTAACAGCTACACATGACAACTGAAGAGCAAGAGAGGAGGGAAGGAGCGGTAAGAAAGAAAAAAGGCATTGGCTTGGACAATAAAACCACAGACAAAGAGATGGTTTGGTCAGATTTAGTTTGAGTTTCAAGGTTATGAAAATACTCCCTTGTAGAAAAAGACTCCCTGAATGAAATATTTTATTTGGGAGCACATCAGCCCAAGTTATATTACCATTAACTGTCATCAGGTGGAACATCTCTTGCACATCATGCACAGTTGCAGACCTGCGCTAAAGTTTAAAGGAATGTTGAGACCTTTAAATATCTCAATCTATGACAACCTTTTCCTCTGGGATTTCTAGCTGTACTTTCTCCCACATGTTAGGGCTTATTTCAGCTCCTAGTATCATGCCAGAAATAAAAATGACAGCTGTTCTCCTCTGAGAGGGAGTCTCTAATGCAGAGACCTTTCGGTGACTCTTCTCAGGGACCTCTTTATTCGAACATAGGTATTGACAATCCTAAAACATCTTGCATTGAGCTTATGAATCAGCCATGTCAGGTCAGTCAGGGCCCCCCTCCTGCCTGCAGAAGAGAAAGATGGAGGCAGTCCTGGAACTCACTGAACTGAATCTAAAAACAGTCACTCAATCAAGTTCACTTTTCGGTCCAAAGTGTTTGGCTTCATCTCTGGACTCTGTCAGAGACCACAAACATAGCTACCATGAACCTCAAGATAAAGGAATGAGGCATAACTAAACATTCACTCAGAGGGACAATAAGTCCAACAGATCAATTTGTCTTAAAGGAAAGCCTCAATTTGGCCATGCCTTATAGGTTTAGAAGTACGGAGCTCAGAACAACACCTGGTCTGATAATGCTGGCACTGAAAAGTTAGGGAACATCTGAGGGAATCATTAACTGTTGGCTTTGAATAACAAAGAGAGATGAAGAATTTAGGATTCATCTTCTGTAAATCCATAATAACCAGGAAAAGATACTGTGGGAGATTACTTTGCCAATAAAGGGAAGTTTTATTTCTATCAAAGGTCCTATTACTGTTATTATTCTCAGAGCTCTTTTCCATAAGATGCTACAAGCATGAATCACTTTTGCAAACTGGTCGCTGACTGTTAAAAAAAACGAAACACATTCCACTTTCACTTGATGATGAAGTTATTTAATGAATGATGAAGTTTATTTAAGTCACTGTATCTATGCACAAATAACAGTATTTATTTTTTTCATTGCAGCTTCACCGAAATCACACATAGCTCCAGTTTTTTCTTTGTTTAACCAAGTTTTTAACTATCATATCTACCTATCATTCTTCTCTGCCTCCAGCCCCGTGCAATAAAAGTGAAAGGAATTTTTATTGTTCTGTTCACAGCGTTGCAAAAAAACCCCAAAAATGATTATTATTTTTTTTTAAAAAGTCAGTGGGAACATCTTTTTTCAGAAACAGCTTTTCTGTTCTTACACTGGCCAATCCGTAGAGCTGCTGTAAACAAAGGGACTATTTCATTGGCAGAAAGTAGTGCCACTACTTGCGTGCCAAAACTGTTTGTGACATATTGCTGTACTAAAAAAAAATAAAAAATTATAGAATAAAATTATGTTCACTTGAAGTGACAGCAGAAATCTTGGATATCTCAAACCCCCGGACAAATAAAAACTATTTGCATGGCTAAATAAATAACCTACTACTAAGAGATACATGAATTATGTGCTGCAGATGTAAAAAAGTATTAGTTTGTGTTTTGTTTTTTATGATTTCATTTCTATTTTTACATTTGACTTGCCTCTTTCATTGTCTCTGTTAAATGAACTTGATTAATCTATTAATTTCAACACTGTCTTTTCACATTTTTGCATTTTAAATTCCTTTTAAAGTAAATATGTACTAGATTGATGCATTATTTTTTCATGAGCTAATCAAATGTTTTGAAAATTCCCATTTATGAAGTAAGCACAGCTGTGAGTTCAGCGCGGGTAAGCAAAGACACTTATTAATGAGGCACTTTGGCAGGACACGTTACTGTTGTCGGGATCAAGTTTGCGTGTCTTTGAGCTACAAGTGCTGTGTAAACCCACGTCCTGCTGCTATAAAATGCGGACATTATGAATATGCGTCTTGTTTGCTTTATGTTCACTTCAAAGATAGATTGTCTGTGACATAATCTGTTTATGAAATTTCAAAGCATTAAGCGTGGAGTGTTGAGTTAATTCATCATATCATGGCAAGCTCTGCATATGGTCACAGGCTGAAAGCCATAACCACTTTTCATAGAGGAATACAGCTATTATCTCTGTGCGCTTTGTCATTCTAATAGCTGCAGAAGACAGAGATGAATAAGGTGAACGGCAGACCTGTGATTCTCAATGCCAAGTTGGATGTTAATGGAGGCTTTTGAAGACTGATTTGATCCACCGGTCCTCACAGATACAGATAGATCACACAGGGATGTCAAATAGAAAGTATAAAAGAAGTTATATCAAGCAGTGCTGTGTGAACATGATCCAAAACTTTGGCTGACTATACAGTAAACTGCATAATTTGTGTGCCCATGTATGATGGAAAATAGAATAGAAATAAAAATAAGTAGTCTACACGTGTTCATTTCATGTTAACATCTGAGCCAATCAAGATCACAATCCCCCCGATTCAGGCATTTATTTTAAATGGATTAATGAATATTGGTTTTATAAACCCAGCCTATTTCTGATCCTTTGTTTATTTGGTCCAGACATGCCAGCTGTCAAAGTCTCTCTCGTTCTGAAAAACTCAAACTGTTTCTGAAACACAGACCATTGTGAGCATATTTTTGCCTCTATTCAACAAATATGTTAGATGTGGAATATGCCTCTTCTGCTTCAATATCTTAAATTTCTGCAGAGAGGCTTTCACAATTCTGCTGCAAACTTTCCACCCACAAGAATTCCTCACAGGCAAGCTACTCACCACGGCTATATTAAAAAAACTAAAATATTACAACACATAATAATATAGGAAACCAACAAAGAAAAACTTTGATTCAGGCATATATTTCCTTATTACAGAGCCAATCAGCAGCTCAAAGATGAAATACAAGAAGCAGTATACACTTTGGAGCTAAATGTCCCATCAGACTGAAAACAGGCATTCGGTTTTAGAAAAAAATGATGCACTCAGGGGTCCTGAGAACTGGCCTCCTCTGCAGAAGGGTCTGGAGTACATGTGTATTTTCTGCACGGTCATTCTAACTGTCAAGAATTCAAACCTACATGTTTTTTTATCATCTCTCTCATCTGTTTCTTCTCTTTGTGGCCCCTCACTTGGTTTATTGCTCTGTTTTTTCTGCTCAATCTGTCAGAGCCCTTTTACTGCTAGATGGCAATGATGGATTTTCTGTGTGCATGGCAAACATACAAAAGGCTCAGATAAGGGAAAGATAAACAACAAAGCAAATATATTGAGAGAAAGACAAAAAGAACCAGGTAGAAAAGATGCACAAAAGAGATGAAAGGGGGGGAAAAGGTGGTTAAACAGTAAATGGAACAATACATTCATGGTTTTAACTCAGCATGAAGATGCTTTTGAAATGTTTTGTTTTTTTGGGGGGGGGGGGTTTGATCCACTGATGAGAGTTGTGTTTAAGGATGTGCCATTTGAACCATCAATCAAGGGAGGCTGCAACAAAAACAAACTTTGAAAGCTCTCTCCCTCACCAGTGTTTCCCTTGCTCCTTTCTGCACGCACTATCGGCCTATCCATCTGTGCATCCTAATCCTGCAACCCCTCTGAAGAAGTGATTGGGAACAGGAAAACGGGATAGGTTGTAATTCAAGCATAAGAGATATCTGCATCCTGGAGAAAGAAAAACAGACACCATGAGGAGAAAGAATTAGAGGGATCGAGCGGAAAGGAAGAGAGCGTAAATTAGAGGAGGGTGGGGAACTATCTGCCAGTGTTTGGTGAAGAGAAAGCAAGAAATGGGAAAACCGGTGACGTCACAGTGGAATAAAGTGCACGGTTCAGGGGTATAGTGCCCAAGGAATCTTGTGTGATTGTGGAGTGAGATGGTTGTGGGAGGCAGTGTGGTCCTGTGTGTGTGTGTGTGTACACAGAGCATTTACATGAGCGAGCAGCACAGTGTGGCGCATGTTTCCATACAGATGGAAGTTTGTTTAGAATAGCGTGAGTGTGAGAAGTGAGTATGCAGATGGAGATGCAGATGTGGTGAATAGCACTCTGTGCGCTTCGGGGGTCTCTGGGATAAACTGGCAGGGTCAATATGTTTTTTTGTCCAAATTTCTTCCACTTTCTCAATGTCAGCCAACACCCCCTACTGAATCTGGACTCACAACCTGCAGTGTGTGTGTTTGTGAATGTGCAACTGATGATGCACTCCATGACCACATCCTCAATACATCAAGTAACCAGTAACCATTGCAACAATATACACATTTTCTGTGCCTGTGTATATCTATGAGTCAAGGTGGATCTGTTTGTCTCTATGTGTGTACAGCTAAATGACAAATGTGCACATTTTCTGGGCTCCAAAAGAGCCTCTTTCTCGCCTTGCATTTTTATTATTATTTCGTATTACATCTTGATTTAAGACGTTGCAGTTGCTACGGTGCTTCCATGTTGCAAAAAAAAGTTACTCTTTGATCTCAATACCACACAGCAAATCTGGGGTCAGATGGTGTTCCAGCAACGGAGTAATTGTTGGTTTCTGGTGCTCTAGGCAAAAATATAATCAAGCTGCCATGTGTAGTCAGCTGTGTACTCTGTACTTGATTGATACTTGGAGGCGAAAGGGAGGGTATATAGGGGGTCATTAGCTCAGCCTTGCTGTGAGGCCACCTATAGCAGGTTACTCTAGCCATGCGTACCTGTTTGTCTTGATGCAGTACAGATTTTGAACAATCAGGAATTCTAGTGTGTAAGGAGAAGAATGGCAGTGGAGTAAAGATAACCACCATACGAGCTGCAGCTATTTGTTTAGACAGATTTCCCTGAATCCTGGAACCTCCTTCTGTAAACCCCCAAAAGATGGACCGAGTTAGACAGTGTTACACAAACTGGAAGAGACAGATGAAGAGTTGCGGCTGGACAAAAAAGACAAAACACTGACAGTAGAGGTACTTAGAAATACAAGAAGTCAGACAAAGACGAAACTTGAACTTGAAGTGTTTTAGTGAATGAAACAAAAACAGTACCAAGCAAAGTAAATCTAAGTTGGAAGTCATCTCCAGATGATTTACCTATAAGGAGGACTAAAAGTGAAGATGGATTGTAGCCCAAATGTGGACACACAAAAACACACACTCATGCCTCCTCAAAGGTGTTGTGCTTTCTATCAAAATGAGCCAGAAACCAGTGTACCCCAGTCGAATAGGAACTGTTCAAATCCAAGGTGTACACGACGTGTGTGTTTGTTTGCATGTATGCATGTATGTGGCGACACACGCACTCTCAATCACACGTTTCCACATACCTACTTATCATGCGCAGTCCTGCGTGCATGAGAGTGCTGACGTCATGGTGTTAATGATGATTATGATGACACTGTTTATTTATCTGTCAAGGTGGAAAAAGGTAGACAGAGGTTGAATGAGTTCAGTGTCAGGGGCTGCAGAGAGCCGAGAAGGAGCCAGGAAGAGAGAGGGAGCGAGGAAGATGGAGAGTGGGGAAGAGGGGTGAATAGTTCTCTGTGTGGAGAGTGAGAGAAAAGAGAGAGCCTCTTGTGGTATGTTTATATGTCAATGTAGTTCCTCGTCTGATTGATCGTATCTGTGTTTGTGTGTTCGTGTGTGTGTGTGCCTGTGTCAACGAATGGGTTTATACATTGAAATACTAGCCTTTTCCCCATGCTATAACTTAAGTGGAACCATTATGTCTATTATGTACTAAGTGTCATGCAATGATATGTTGCTGTATGTAATTTCATGTAATAACTCTTTGGACACTGCAAGTAATGTCTGGCCTATTCTAAGAGTGGGAGAGTATTAAATGGTTTGCTTCTGGTTATTCCACCATTGTGATTTATCATAGCGTGAACCTACAAACCAGCTCCATGTGGCAGGCGGCGTAAATCCCAGCTTGGCTAGATGCTGCTTTGGATGGAGAGACACGAGTGGAGGTATATTTAATAGGAGTATGAACCGAATCTGATGTGCTTAATGGAAATTAGAGGTAACCACAAGTAATAACTTCAAAATTACTCAACTGTATTTATATCCAAGATTAACAAAAGGTCTGTTTGTTCGCCTAATACATGTTTTCCTGAACTGCACTGCGATGCAGTCATTCACTGTAATCAATCTACTTAATTAGACATATTGTGTTGATACGAGGGTGTTATCAGGAAACAACTCATTACCAGCAGATACTCACTGCTTTGCTTTGAAGCAGGGTTCAGAATAATGTGGGAACAATTGCTGTAGTCCTAAGCACAGATCTGAGTGTTTCCTGAGTTTATAGCCACTAAGGAGCTGGTTAAATCAGGCTGGTTGTCATTATTCCATAAGCAGAGAGGAGGGGAGGGTTGGGTGAGAAGAGGCTCTTGAGGATTGAATGACTGAAGAAGGATGGAAAGAGCCAAAGAGAACACAGAGATCACAAGACAGTACATAGAATAGGAGCGTTTTTGTTGCTTTGTTTTTTCGCCTAAAGGAGGAAATTGTTTGGTCATGTTGTGGAAAAAACTCTGACCAAGAAAAAGTGATGAGGGTATTTAAAAAGGAGGGACGCAGAAACACACTGACAAACAAACAAACCTGCATTCATAAAACGGGGTGTTTAAGAAGATGGTGTCCATCTCCTCTTACAGTCAATGAAACATTAAGTGTGTCAGTCACCAGAGTGTGTTTGTGAAGTATCAGGTTAGTGCCCTTTGCGGAGAGCCTTTCCTCAGTCATGGGGGTGTTTCAGCATGTGTGTGTGTGTGTTATGTATTTCTGTTTGTTTAATGAAGCCCCCTCATGTGTAAAATGAGTCTTAACACCTGATCAGGCTCGGGGCCTGACCAAGGGTGCTAATCTGATCGAGTAACTTTGTTAGACCATCACACATACAGTATGCTTAATTTTGTTTGTGCAACACATCATGATCATCTTTCAGCAGATACGGTTCACATCAAACAAAGCTGATGGTGCCAGTGTGAAGTATGCACTGTAGTGTGATCGTGTTTGTGGCAGCGTTCCCATAATTTCTCTGGGAGCGTGACCCCAAAGTTCCCAAGCAGAGGAGACTGAACAGGCTTGTGGAAACCCAGCAACAGTTTGGCCAATTAAGTCATAAAAATATCTTAGTACACCAAATGTTTGTTCCTCTCTCGGGGCAGAGGCGTCACTTCTACTTAAGAGTTTGGGATATTAGAACAAACAGTTTCGTGTCCTGACGAGTGGCGTAACAGACCTTTCGTAAGATGAGTGTACTGGCAACCCAACATGGCAGCTTGAGCTCCGTTTCTTTCTCCATCTGCTACTGCTCAGTCTGGCCTCCTCCTGTGTTTGTATGACAAGGTTGTGACAGGGCAGTAATGACACTGCATCAACTGGCCAAATGGGATGGATGACAAGTTTCAGTGACTGACAGTGGATTAGCTGTTCTCTTTCCCACTTCCTTCTCTCTGTCAAAACCAGAGAGCCTTCTGAAGCATTGAATATCATCTCTTTTAAGCATGCCTCATTACATCTTTTACAAGTAACTGGTATATTAAAGTATATAGATTTGATAGACATATATATTACTGTATTAGGGAGTGATGTTAGGCTCTCACAACAAAGTAATCCCTCTCTGGGTGGCCCCTGTCCTTCCTAGCTCTTCAGCGGATGTCCTGACTACAATAGGGTTCATATATAGAGTAGCATAAACAATTCAGACCGGCTCATGGGGTCATATGTTAGCCATCATGTGGGCAATTAGCGTGAGTAATTCCATAGTTATAAATATAAACATGTCATTTGTTGTTGAAGTTGAGACATTTTCTCAAGATTAAAGGCATCCCAAGGTAGACCGCGATGTCAAAATAAAAGCAAAGGTCTTGATTAACTTTTCATGAGAGCGTATAGCATTGAATGGGTGTTAACAAGTGTGACAAGAAAAGAAAGACAGGGCTATATTTAGAATGCAGTCTTTGTGTGTCTTTGAGTTGTTTAGTGGAACGGAGCAGGGATTAGAGCTGAGTTATGTATTATATTTCCATGGAAAATGAGCTGGTGATGTAGGGAGTTGACAGGGAACAAAAGATGCCAGAGCTTGGGCTTCATGATTGTCCTGACTCCCTGCCATTAAGTGTCACCCCGTGCTTGGCTTCTCTCCAGCATGTTTAATTCCACCTCCCTGCTGAAAGGACTCCCTCCTGTTTTTCCCCCCCCTGTACTGTCACTCCTAAATCAAAATCTTAATATCACCGTTGGGGAAATCAAATAAACAAATAGCTTCTCTGAGGATTCTTTCCATGATTAGGTGTAATCATTTAATGACCCTTATCTTAGTAGGAGTGTAGAGGAGAATGTTTGTTGCCTTGTAGTTAGCTGAAATGAGCCTGAACACCACACAATAAGTAGCATGCAGATACAGTGTGCACACCTAAAGTTAGTGTAGGAGTTCTGTAAAAATAGATAAGTGCTTATCCTGTGTAGGGAATAAACTGTTAACACTAGCGCTTTCAGTAATTGCTTGGAAAATTACAGCATGAGGTCATGGCAAAATATGAAAAATGAAGGCATATGTTGAACACACAGCCTATCTTCAACTGGGCTCTGTGCATTGTTTTTCTAAGATTAGGCAATAGGATGATAGGAAGCCATGGATAAGGATGGTGAAGGACCTTTGAAGTGAGTAAAGGGAGGGGGCCAGGCAGGTATGTGCATTTGAGGGGCTGCTGAAAGAAATATCAGGTCAGCGGCAGTGAAAGAATGTGAAAAAGTGCCAAACCTTTACCCTAGGAGCCAATAACAACAGTGTTTTTCTTGAGGATACGTGTTGAAAATCATATAATTTTAAAGCGAGTCTGTTTATCGCCAACAGACTTCATGCCATCCAACCAGACTGAATCCATTATTCCATCTTTATTCCTTCATGATTCTTCAACCTGTTCCATAAGATACCATCAAAAGCAGGATAAGGGTTGAAAATGAATTTTCAACTAAGAAACATATCCTATGTGATAAAACCTAATGGCAGTACATCAGTTGAGAACGGTTAAGCCAGAGATAGAAGATGCTTACTGCTTCATTCCATCTGGATTTACCCAAAGATTGAATTGACTGAACAAAGATGGCGAGATAAAAGAGGAGATAGGAGGCAGGTCATCGCTAGACTGTGTTTTCATATCTTCCTTGTCTTTGGTGGCTTTGCACCAGGTCGCATCAGGTATGTCACAGATTAGCCTGCCCTGAGGTCAGGTGTGTTCCTGCTGCCAGTTAAAAGCACACTGTGCTTCCTGTCTGCAACCTCCCAGTTGACTCACCAGTACTGAACATGCTATAAATTCACTCCAGCAGTCACCAGATACTTTTCCTGACAGTGCCCAGTCAGCATACTCACTTTTTTCATTAGCACATACTCAATACAACTTTGTGTTAACAGTAACACGAGCACAGTCTGCCACAGTTCCTCTTTACAGTTTGTTAGAACAATGGCATTTCTTACCCCCTCCCCCCCGAGACTTCAAATTTCATTCAGGAACCAGACAGCGTTTATGAAGAGCAACAGACAAGTATCCTGCCAGACCAGGCTGTCACAGTGAATGGAGATATATATAATCAAAGCTGTGTTTTCTGGTGGATTTGCAGAAGTCTGTTTTCATCAAAACTCTTTAGAGATGCTTCAGAGGGGAGAGTACTGCAGAAATTCAAGACAAGGGAGGGTACAAACATAAAAAAGGAACCAGAAAAGATTGACAGATTATGTGAGACGGGGGAAAAAAAAGGGAGAAACATAAATGGTTCTTGAATTTATTTAACAGCTACTGCTGAGTATAAGATATGGACAACGGTAGAAAGGATTTGGATAAAATTTAAATTTACATTTTTCATTTTGGGAGTTTTAGAAGGATTGCACATGTCTCGTATTATGACATATTTACTCTTTTAATAGCATGTATCTGGAAACAGGTGAGAGCTGAGAGATCACTCAGTGCGAGCACAGGGCTGAGTCACTGGACGTGGAAGGTGCTCAAAAGATTTAAGATTTACTTCACAAGTGTCACTAGGAAATATACTTTGTTTTGGCAACCGAGAGAACACACTGTTTTTGAACTGGCGGACACAGAGTTGGAAAGTGGGGGGTTGCTGAGTTGTCAAAGTGCCAAGAAGCTCCAATTTCAGGGGAGCAGAGTTGTAATGACATCAGGGCGGTGTAATGCAGGTTGTCATGAGTGCAGCATGCTTGCCTTGATGTAATGTAACTCTGGCGGTGCCACCTGAACTCACAGCAACGGCACAGACGGTAAAACATTTAAAAGCACTGGAGATAGAGAGATCGAAAGAGAGAGCAGGCATAAGAAATATTGGAGAGGCAGGTTTTAGATGGAGCAAGTAGCCCATAAATAACAAGTCAATCACTGCTTTTGCCTCTCCTCCCTCCCTCCCTTCTTTTCCATACATTTAGCCAAAGTGTAATGGTGGGCTAACTGTTTCTCTCTGATGAGAGACGACATATCAACGTTCTCAGATGAGCCAGCCAGAAACACAAGCACTAATTTATCATAAACATAAAACCAAACAGAAATAGCTCACAGGCTCCCCTTGGTCTCACTTTGCCAAGAGGCTTTCAGTGCTGGGGAGAGGGGAAAAATTGTGTGAGGTGGTCAAGGAAAAGTGAGCAAGACAGACAGGTTCCTATTTAGACACAATGCAATAAAGCACCCCACACGCATGCTGCCCTCCATTTCTGCAACATTTAACCGCACTGGACCACTGACAGGGCAGAAGACCAGGGCAGGGCCATGTAAAGGGCTTGCTCATGTAGCACAGGTAGGATCAGTTTCTCTGCCTGGAGCTAAGAACGTGGCTCCAGTAAAAGCATATGCAGATGTGCAGACATATATGAGACATTTGTGGGCTTATATATACAAGAATGCACATACACAAACACACAGCTATGCCTCCTGCCTTGGATTTCCTCCCCTGGGGATAAAATACAAAGCACTGTGGAGTTACAAATTTCTTTTACAAGGCATGATAAGTGCCGGAGTCACATAAAGCAAACATGTGTGTTTCTTTTCAAACAAGAAACTATGTTTTGACTATGAGCTCAGAGTGGGGAGCCCCCTGTAACTATGTGGGGGGCTTAGAGTGATACCAGGGTGACCAAGCTAGTCTTAACTGCGTGACCCAAGTTCAAGCACCATGTTGGACTGCACATACTCATAGGAGTGTCCTTATGCAAGATAGTGCAACACCAGCTGGTGAAGAGATGCATGCTCTGCAGGCGGACTAGGAATCAGTCCTCAAATAGGAATAGTCAAGCAGCCAAAACAAAAAAAGGAAAAATAATAATAACGTTTCACTTTTAGCAGAGCTGTGATGATAAGCATCTTATGATCTCTCTAGGTGGTAGGATTATTGTGTTAAAACCAGCCCTGTAAAAAATAACAGTGTGCTGCCCCTGATAAAGAGGCAGGCAGGAGTCAAATGCTTTATTGGCTCCTTTCAGTTTGAAAGATAAGGTGACAATGAATTATTTGAACAGCTTACTGCCCAGTGAACTCCCTGTTTATCAAACGATAACAGTTATATATCATGCTGATCTTCCTCCCAGTCCCAACCAGAACATCACCATCCTCCCCGCCTTGTATAAGCCGTCAATCCAGCCACGTCCACACTCCCTCTCCTTCATTCCCCTGCATGCCATCCTCCTTGACTTCCTTTTTGCATCCATTTCTGCCAAGCAAACATCACCACTAATTTCTCTCAAGTACTCCTACATATTTCTCTCTGATTAGGCTTGTCACTGATGAGGAAGACACTGGGCGTCCTCGTGAAGAGAAAGCCAAGAGGACGCACAGAAAGCCCAAAACACACACAGCCAGGCCCAAGTAGTGGGGAATAGCTGACCGCTGACGTAGCTTAATGTAGCTAAGCCATAGCTGTGGGTGGAAAGAAAGCCCCATTAACAGAGAGCAGAGTTGGCTGACTGGATGCAGCTGTGCTCGGCAAGGCCTGATCAGAGGAACGTTGATTGATTACAATCACCTGAAATGCACTGCATAGCAAAGTCAACCTGATCAACAACATAAGAGGGGGCATGTTCATATGAAGTGGAAATTACGTAGTGGATCTAGGATTACAATTATTTAATAGTATGTGTGTGAGAGAAAGAGTGACAGAGAGAGAAAGAATGAGCAAGGGAGGACTTCGGATATGATCAGGAGCAAGCCAGAGAAGAATAATGGCCAATAACAGAACCACATGTTTTAATATCTTGTGGATTGACCCTTCAGATTAGCACTTAAGATGGATGAAAAATACTAAACAGAGTGTTTCAAAATGACATGAAGGAGAGGAATGAAGAAGAAGCAGGGAGGAGATGCTGGTAAAAGAGCGGAGCAGCCATAAAGATATCATAAGCTGGTTAACAAGCCTGCAGCTGAAAGTTTAGTGAGTGCTAGAAAGCTGAAACACACCTGTGTGAATATATATAAAATATAAAAATATCAGCTGTTTGGATTTACATAAAGCAATATCACAGAAATTGCCTTTATCAATCTGGTTGGCTAGACCAGGCAATAAAGATAGAAAGAGTGTATGTGGAACATAAAACTGTTTCACAAGTTTTCAGATATTTCTCCGTGTCAGCCTCTCTCCCAGTGCAATAGAGAGGAATAAAATATTTATTTCAATAGAAACATCTTTACAGAGATAGTACCCCCCTACTGTAGATAATCACAACAAAATGTGTACATAGGGACTATTTTCAGCTCTCAGAGTATCAGGGTGATTTGTCAAAAGCTGCAAGCACTAGAAATTAATCTCCATAAACCTCATTTGTATTGGAATGGTAGTGCAAATATCAGAGATAGATATCTAAAAAAAATTGGCTACATAAAGCCAAAACTATTTGACAGGGTAGATCACATTAGGGGTTAGATCTTTATTTGTAATTTGGATGAACCAACCCATTAAAAGGCAGCTCTTGCAGTAAAACCTGCACAGCAGGGTGGGCCCCTTCACAGGTTTATACGAGGACTGAATGGTGGCCGATAAAGGTCAAGTGGTCAGTGGTTTGTTGCAACATCTCCCTCTCCAACCATCTGCCTCGTGGCCCAGCTCCAGCAGAGGCTCACAGGGGGGACCAGAGCAGCTCGAGAGGGAACGGGGGCGGGGGAGGAGCGAAAGGTGAGGGGTGACAAGGGAGAAAGCCTGTAGCTCTTTGTACAGTGATGAGGAGTAATGTGAGGTACGGTGAGGTAAACAGCCTGAGTGGAACAAGATGATGAGAAAAAGCTGGCTCAGAGTGGGTGAACCTCTTACAAAAAGCACAAAAAAGGGAAAAAAAGATTGATTCCTAATGAAAAAGCAATGACATTTAAGAGCCAACTCGCTGTCTGTGCAGAGTGAATAACTGACATGAATGGAGAGGGAGAAAAACAGTTAAAGACAGCCAAAATACACACCTAGTAATTTCTTGCACATTTCACACACTGCACACTGAATGATTCTTGATTCCTGAAGACAGCTACATCTAAAAAAAGAAGGAGCCTCATTAGAAAAGAGTTCTTCACTCAATATGCAAATATTCTACCAGAGGGAACAGATTGTAACTTTCCCACAGAATTAGACACACGCAAAATTGGCCAGTGCCATAACAATGGGATGTGGCCCTGTGACCGCAGGCCTTATTGGAGAAAGAGAGGCGGACTGGGATTATTTGTACTATATTTGAGAGCAGAAGGTCACTGCTGAATGATGTACCACTATAATGTCGATTTGCTCCTCCTCCTTGCGCTGCTGGCTCAGCAGGCACTTTTTCTTAATATGACTGTGTGGTCAGAGTAGCAGACAATCTGGATGAAACAGCAATAGATGGTTTGGTTTTGTCAGGTGAAACTATAATAGATGGTCTGGTTTTGTGTTAAATGAGAGAGCCAGGAGCCCAAATCCTTCAAATTAGTCTTAGAAACACATCGACTGAAGCCAAGAGACCGATTCTTTGAAATCACAATTCCTAGAAATATTTTAAATGTTCCCAACTGTTTGAAACAATCTGCCTGTCAGAGATTCTTGCATCCTATTTGTCTTGTGCAGTTGCACCACAGTCAGTGCAGGGATAAAACGCACATATTGTGGTCAAATGATTACATCATGTATTGTGCATTTTATTCTTGTCAGAAGGTGTGTGTAACAGAGTACACATGTGCACAATTTGCTCCAGGTTACAGTTTAGTGGCAAGTCTTGAAAGTGCTGTTGCCACCTAGTGATGAAAAGTAAAACAGCAACTTGTCGTCAAAATCTGTAAGCAAGATGTTGATCAAGCGTGAAATTGTAAAACAAACGGAAGGATCAGTGAGCTTTTTTTTCATTTGGAGCAATGATCTTTATCCCCAGCATGAGGCATATCTTTGAAGCTGAGGCAGAGAATCCAGATAAATCTGAAGTGATCTTAGCAATAAAAAAATCCAGTTTTATAAAGGCTAAATACACTCAGTTATCAGTTCATTAGATACACTCCAAAACAAACTGTCAACTGAGCATACAGTGTTTGAATATCTATTTAAATTCATTTGAGAGATGTTTCATATACAAACCTGAGTCCAAAAAGATAACTTTAAGGTATTATTTCTTTATTGATAATATTGGTTATACAGTATATTTACCTTTCCACAGATAGAACTTTCTTTCATGTCAGGAATTAAGAGCTCTTACATGGTTAGGCTTTAAGACAACAGTACATTTGTGACATGATCTAAACTTGGTGAAAAGATTATTATGGCACCAGCATAATAGAATAGTTCAGCTTTGGCAGCAGTTACATGACGTACACCTCCTCTGATAATTCAGGTTATATGAAATAGTTAAATCATTTTTACATCGTACAGTTGATCTGATGTGAGCACACAGTATATAACAGGCAACTTAATATTAAAGTTACAGTATGACAAAAAAAAGTCAAGGCATTAAATGAACATTGCACATCTTGGTTGATTGACATGGCTGTAACATTTGGAAAATAAATAAATGATCCACATTGAAGAATGCAGCATGGACAATGCACGTCCATAATGGGATATTTCAGATATTTATCACCCCCAACGTGTGTTTGGTGACTGACACAACACAGATTTTTAACTTAATGAATCTGGTGAACTCAGGAAATACAACCTACCCTTAAAGCATGATTTATCATCAAATAAGGGTGATAATGGAATTTTAACAAAAGTAAACCATTTTAAAATCTTTCTTGGAAAGGTCATTATTATATGTGAAATGCACAGGTGTGGATAAAAGAACATTTGTACAGAGTGAATTGGTCAGTAAGCCAAAAAAAGGGAACCACTCTGATGTCAGTGATAAGACCCGACGCTATGGAAACAGACATGCATGGACATGCTCTCTCACACTGTACACCTGTCACAGATAAAGACACCTGTTCAAACTCACACCTCTAATGAGCATGCGTGTTTATAACTCAGTTATGAGCTGCCCTTTACTCTGGATCATCCTCATGATGGACTGGACCACCTCTGATGTGGTGCCCTGACCTCCAATATCAGCTGTGTGCAACTGCAAGACAAGAAAAGAAAGCACGAAATGACGTGAGCATTTAAAACTGTGAAATTAGTCTTAATGTATTTCCAGTCTGTTGCCTTGAGCGACAGGCAGATCAGGTTTTTAAATGCGCTCAAGGACCGTAATTAATGCCAAAGCCACACAATGTAAAGTTAGATAACATTATAGTGTAGCACTTCATAAGAGCTTTGTGGTGCTGAAAGGACACAATGCTGCTTTGTGTGGATGTATTGTGATGCCCACTAGGATACATGCCAGACCTGCCAACAGGGCCTCTAAGCCCCTGTCTCACAACAATGGCCCATTAGCCTCATGGCAGCGAGACAGGTGAGAAGAGAGGCCTATCAGTGAAGGAAGACTTACCCTGGTTTCATTCATGGTGGTGAGTATTGCATTTCGGATTGAACTTGCGTGGTCATAAAGCCTGGAGACATAGGAGAAATAATTATTTTATATTACTGGGATACTGCAGTCACAACATTACATCACAGATGGAACCACATGACGTTTTTTTAATATAAAAAAAGCTTACTTAAGGTGGTCCAGCATCATGCAGCTGGCTAGCAGCATGGCAGTGGGATTGGCAATGTTCCTGCCGGCAATACTCTTCCCTGTGTTCCTTGTGGCCTGAGAGATGTAGAAAAATCAACAAGAAAGAGACAAAACTCTGAGTCAACAAGTTGTTGACAGACATGAGTCATGTATTTTTCATTCTTCCAAAAACAGAGGGGACACTGACCGTTTCAAAGACAGCGTAGACATGGCCATAATTAGCCCCAGGGACGAGGCCAGGCCCTCCCACCAGGCCTGCACACACGTTGCTCACCACGTTTCCATACAGATTGGGCATCACCATCACGTCGAACTGCTGGGGCTTGGACACCAGCTTAAAAACACAAACAAACGAGGTGGCAGGTGAATCATGTGTTAAATGTTTCCAAACTCAAGGCGCGTGTAATTTAATCTTCTATCACCTGCATGGTGGTGTTGTCCACAATCATGCTGTCAAATGTGATGTCTGGGTAACCAGAGGCAACTTCTCTGCAACATTGCAGGAACAAGCCATCACCGAGCTTCCTGTTACAACAGAAAGGTCACACTAAACATTTCCAGCACTAATAAACTCACATTGTTATATAAGACTCAAGAGACCAGGCTAGCATAAATAGAAAAAAAATGTTAAGTTTGCATCAGAGCAACTCACATGATGTTAGCCTTGTGTACGGCAGTGACCCTACGACGACCTTTCTCCCTGGCCAGTCGGAAGGCGTAGTCAGCGATCCTGAGTGAATTGTTCCTGGTGATGATCTTGAGACTCTCCACGACCCCTGATACACTCTAAAGCAAGTGAGAGGAGAATGACTAATGGAGGATAAATAAAGTTCAAGTAATTTATGTTCAGAAAAATAGTAACCGCTATATACAGATATCTGGATATGAATAGAGAATCTTTTGGCAAGGGACAAGATTTTGGTATGGTAAGTATGGTTTCCGTTTATAGCCTGAGTAGTTGTGGAGAACAAAAGAGACAGAACGCTTTGGCCGAAATGCAATCTCGGGACCTATTGACTATTGTCGGCCAACTATTTAGCTTTTTAAAAATTAGTTTATTAGAGTAAAAGTAAAAAACTTAGAACTGTGATTAGAGGTGTCCACAAGTACAACTTTTATACAGTTCTATAAGTTTATAAAATGTGGTCATAATTTCATAGTTGTCAACAAAGAAATCTGTTTTGTCGGGTCAATATCAATACTGATCTACTATATCAGATCAATGTTTTAGTAAATAAATGCTGTGTTTTTAATAGGCGCAGCACCTCAGTCCCATTTCAAAAGAGAACAACTTGTGGAGAAAGAAAGACAAAGAAAGAAAGGAGGGAGTATAAGCGTGCTTCAGCAAACAATAGCATTGATTGTGTCTCTGTTCTGTGTGACCGACCTCGTGCTCCAGACTGCTGTACTCGCCCTCTGTGTTCTCCCTGATGATCATGATGTCAATGTTCTTGTGGCGAGTCTGGACTCCAGGGAGGGACTGGCAGTGCATCACATTGGCATACAGGTCTAAGCTTGTGCTTTTGATACACACAAGAGAACAAGAGAGAAGAGAAAGGTCAGGAAAAAAATACTCATCTACTATCATCACCAGACACAAAGGATCAAATTAAGGAAGAAATGTAAGCCAGCTGACAAAAGAAAGCCTTTATCAAGGGAACAAAATGTTTCACTAAAACTCTTACCGAAGGAGATTATTTCTGGATTTGACAGATGGCGCCATGGTATGTTTGGTTTCTATGTTACCTATCAGGAGAGTAAAGTAATGTCACAATTATACTTTGGTGTCATGGTCTTATTATAAACTACATGCTCCTCACAGCTGAGCTCTGCTTTTTATATTATCACATGCTGCTTCTGCCAAAGAAAAAAAAACAGGCTTGCTTACCTTTGAGGGCAACTCCATTGCGGCGGATGGCAGTGATGGCATTATTGATATCATCCTCAGTCTCCAAAGCAGAGTTGACATGCACCACCTCAAAGTCCACTGGAACACAGCTAAACCTACAGCATGAATAAAAACCGCATGTTGAGGCAATCCTAACCAGTCTGTAGTCAACACTTTGGGTTAAGTTCTACGTATAACCAACCTGAAAACCTCTCTGACATGATTGAGCAGCTCGGGACCGATTCCATCACCAGGTATGAGGGTCACAGTGTGTCTGCCTCCATACTTTGCAGGAGGGGGCTGTAACATTGGCATACATACAGCACTTTAAAGGAAAACGATGGTGGTTTTGCAAGTTTTAACCTACATGTCACCTATATACATAAACATGGTTACTGATAAGTTGTCATACGATACCATATGTTTTTAGATTGATTTCCAACCTACCTTTAAGTTCATGGTAGGACAATATGAAAATCATTTTGAGACTTTGATTTGCTGTTCTTTTAAAGATGCTCTGACATTCAAATTTCGATTATGCTGCCAAATGTGTTCACAATCTCATAATCTAAACCCAGAAGATGGACAAAAATGGATTTCCTGAAAAGGTATTGTGAATTTGGTAGTTTAGACTGACGTGAAATAGATTTCAAAACGGCCTCTGCTAGCAACTCAGTAACACTGCAACTGAACAAAAAAAATGTGGAGTAACGTTTACTCTGCTTAACTGGTCTTTTCAGGCAATTTTCAGGTATGTGAATGTTATTTTTCATACCATGGTGAAATTTAAAAAAAATGCTGGAAGCCTGGAAGGTAGGAAATCATCGTAAAAACATTTGAAATCATTTGGTAATAGAAGATGCAAAATCACAAGTATAGTGCTAGAAAGTAAAAAGGAACTAAGTGTGTGAAGGTAAAGTTACACAGTAAAAGTTGATAGTGTTATTTAGGGCTGGGCAATATATCACTACTGTTAATCATGTGAATATCATCATATTGTAGGATTTTTTTATTTTATGTTGTGAATCAAGAATAATTATGTTATTAAACTAAAATCACAATGGAATTATCAGGCCAGAAATATCCATTAACATGTGATATCCCATGACCTTGTAGGTACTGTGATGTATACTAATGTTGACATTAGGTCTTCTAGTTATTATTAGAAAACTTTTTTCTACATCACCCAGCCCTAACATAGAAGAGGTTCCTGTATGTGAAGTAATGCACGGTGATCTAATAAACCATATTAGAGTGAGCTACTTACTATGTTTTCTCCCTGTTGTTGAAGACAGACAGCAAGGAAAGAAAGACAAGAGTCAGTTTGACAGCTACACAGGAGAATCCAGGTAGTAGGAAACACAGAGGCAAAATAACCTCTTCTCCCCCAAGAGGGTAGAAATAAAGATATTTAGCACTTCCAGGTTATAATAAAACAGATACATAAAATACACAGCCACTTCCAAAGATGAACCCACAGCCTGGAAATAAACATTTTGTTGAGTAGCCGTGATTTTTATAGCATTACCAGTACTGTTACATCAACAAATTTACAAAATCACATCTGCTCATTTTAACAAGATTTAAACCCACAGAGATAATCTGATTCACTCACAGTAAGCAAGGTCTTATTTCTGTGACTTGTCAGAGTTGTTCCAAACACCTGAAAAATAAAATAGAGACAGATGGTTCAGAGGAGGATTGTGAATGGATTGAATTATCGGAGGGTCTAAGTTGTTTTGCTAAACTTAAATGCAACCAAATTTATGTTGGCACTGCTGAAAATGAGCAGAGGAAGCCTGCTAGCCTGCCAGTTCAGCTGTATTACATTTGACCTTGTGTTCAGATAAAATGACAGACTTCAATATGGAGCCACGCAACAACGACCACAACCGACGTGACCAAACCAGAGTGTGTTGTCTTACTTTAACCGTGTTTCCGAGGCGTCCACCCCAGAAAGGATTAATCATTTTGGACATCGAGAACACAGCACTGTGAGCAGCCATCTTGATTTTGAAGGAGTAGCCGCGTGCGCGAGGAGGAGGTCTGGTCTCGCGCGATATTTTTATTTATTTTTTTATTTTTTTTACAATTATTTTTATTTTTATCAATGGAAAATATATATTTTTTAATTTATGGGGTAGTACATTTATTGAACATTTAATGGGTGAGATCTGTGATTTATTTGCACTATAAAAAATATATCCAATGGTTAAATATTCAAATAATTTTTGGTCACGTGGTCCTCCCTGCGCAGACTCAGTTGGCGCAGACTGGCGCGGGGCGGGGGGGGGGTTGGTAACACATCCGGAAGACAGATGGGATAAACCAAACAGAAATGTTCAATGCCTGTTAAAAGCGGAATATTAAGACGTGTGTAAATGGTCGATTGAGCATATTTGCTTCAGCATGTTTTCTCATTGAAAGCTACTTTATACCAGGAGAGCCTCCATGAGGAAACAGCGCAAGAAATAGTGAAAAGTCCTCCCGGGCGCCAAGAGCAACAGCTCTTTTTTTCAAATTTTCCACCGAGCGAAGGTGACAAGTAAAGGCGATACTCGCCTGAAGCGTGGGCACAGGAGGTAAGATCTGGATGGATCAAAGTCCATATAAGTGATTAAGCATGTTGTCAAAGGAATTATGTTTTGTTTCTTGGTCTTTGCAATGGTTTTTGCTCCATGTCATCCCTTCAAACGTCATGTCTGCAGAGCCATCTTACATGAGCACTGTAATACATGGGAAGCTTTAAACTCCAACACCGAATGAATTGTTATTGTTAACGTTGTGATTTTAATTTATTCAAGAGTTTACATATCTGATAAACTTTTTTTTTTAAAGTTATTCACATTTAAATGTTTTCTTTTTCTTTTTTGACAGTTAAATATCATTTAATCTCCATTATTTTGTGGCATTTGTTATTTTTCTTGTTTACACTGTACTTGTCCTTTCTGATTTATAATTTATATGTATATATATTTACATATTATATTATTTTTTAACTTAATTTTTCGAACTTGACAATGAATTTTAAGGCATCCTAATGAAGCTACTTTTTTTTTTTTTAACTGTCTCTGCCCAGGTCTATGAAACGGTGAATCATGAGATTAACAGGTTTGTTGAAACATTGTTTTTTTTTTTTTTCACCTTCAGTGAGAACTTGTTGGACTGGTAACAAACCCATGTGTGTTTTTTTTTTGCCATAATTGACATTTCCTGTTTTTCTTGACAAGGGCCCTTAAGAGCTGTGGCTGTGCTGCTGTTGGTGGGGCTCACCTGGCTGTTAGCAAACACTTTATTTGGTGGGGAGAGTGGTTCATCTGTGCGGTATTTCTTCAGTGGTAAGAAAAGTAGTTCTACAATGATTCATTCATTAACTGATTGACAGAGCAATTTATCTGACATTTACTGGTTCTAGCTGCTAAAATGTGAGGATTTGGGGAGATTTTATATAAATGAATTGAATATTTTTGGGTTTTGTACGGAAGCTATTAGAGGGCATAACCATCACCTTGGAAACAGTGATTGCAATTTTAGAGACTAGAGACAGCCAAATGAATAAAGGTTTTTTCATCTGAGTGTTAAAATTGTGCTTTTTTTTTTTTTTTCAGGTGCAAGCGAGGAACCAACACCTGGTAAGTCAATAAAACTGGATAAACTGATTTTTATGACTACTCATCCTGTCAAGTATCATCATGACAATGTTGCATTCGTATATTTTTAAGCAGAACCCCACCCTCGAAGGTATAAATGTGGACTTTCAGCTCCGTGTCCTCCAAAACATTTGGCTTTCCGCCTGGTGTCTGGTGCTGCCAACGTCATCGGGCCCAAAATCTGCCTGGAGGACAAGATGTGAGATTTATTGCATACCAGCTCTTTTCCTCTATGTCTTGTCTCCCCTGCTTGCTGTCTGTTTTTTTTGGTTTGGTTTCACACTGTTCTTTTTTCCCTCATTGCTATCATAACCAGGCCTCTGAGTCTGTGTGGTGAGCTGAATGCAAGTATGTTTTCGGTCTGTCTGTCCTCCGACTTCTTTAGTTTTGTCTGTAGTCTTGGTCCTTTTAGTACTCTTTTTGTTATTTCGCAAGTGCCAGGCAGCGCGTTTAAATGTGTGATTCATGTTAATGTGGAAGGAAGTGATGAAATATGTGGCAGTTAGTGCTTACATCTTGTGTTTCTGTCTGACAGGTTAGTGAGCAGTGTGAAGAACAACGTTGGCCGAGGACTAAACATAGCTTTGGTCAATGGTAAGAAGGTCATCCTCCACCTTTTTAACCTGACAGTGTTGCATTAATACTTCAAGCTCCTGATAATTGTGTTATTTTAACATCTGACTGATGTTTCTTTGCTCCAGGGGTGACAGGAGAGCTCTTGGCCACGAAAACCTTTGATATGTGGGCAGGAGGTAATAAAAAACAGACACTTCTGTATAGTATTCACATCTGGTACATATGGCTTGGCTATAACAAGCTATAAACCACAGTTCATAGCTCATCTGATGTTCATCCTCAGATGTTTCTGACCTGTTGAAGTTTCTCCGGCCGCTCCATGAAGGAACACTCGTGTTCGTGGCTTCCTTTGATGATGCAGCTACAAAGTAAGAGCACATAATGTTTTATCAGTTCCAGTCCAACACCCTTCTCTTTTCCCCCTTAGACACATTACAGCAATTTTCACAGATAATTTGTCAGCTAAAGGTCAAGGATATTTCATGTTATAAATGTTTCGTAGAATAAAATGAATGGGACAGCTAAAGAGAATAGTGTTTTTGATAACTAAGCAGCAAGGACGCTGTCCAGCCAGGTTTTATGACAACAGTGACTCATGCTTATTAGGTCTCTTGCTGTCACCTTTACAACCAATTTTAACATACAAATTCAAAGCCTAAATTAATTTATTCAAACATCTTCAAATTTGACGCATAATAAAGAAAAATGGCATTAAAGAACAGAAAACAATTAGCCACAACTTAGAGCATGTCCACCAGCCAGTGTTAATAGAGTTAATAAAATGATGAGTCACTGCTTAACAAAGTACTGCAAAATTTAAAAAAAATAAAAAATAATGTGCATTTTGGAGAGATGTCTTTGAAGTTCAACACTGTAAAAGAGCAGAAGCTCCAATTGTCACTGAAGAAAGTGAGTCAAGACTGATAACTTGCCCTTCTGAACAATTACATTGAATTTAAGTTAAATGTGATGGCTGGTTCATTTGAATACTTTTGGTTCTTGGTCTAACAAAGAGGGCATGTTCATAAATCCCTTTCTGTTACCCTCAAAGCCCATAACAGGGCAGTAAACCTCAGAGAGGGACCAGAAAGTGTTGTTGAGATGTTGTTAAAGCCCACGAAGAGACTACTGAGACATGTTAACAGCCTGCATTTAATTTAAATGAAGTTAAGGTTAAGCACTTAAATTAACCTGTAGCTCTCTTGTATGAAGGAACACGCAGCCCAGTTAATAAATATTGACCTCCTTCTCTATCCAGGATGAACGACGAGTCTCGGCGACTGTTTGAGGAACTTGGGAGCACGGCAGTGAAGGAGCTGGCTTTTAGAGACAGCTGGGTGTTTGTTGGAGCGAAGGGCATCGAGAATAAGAGTCCCTTTGAGCAGGTATGTTACCATTACAATTAATTAACTGAGATACAGTTAACTGCTCACAGATGCAGTAAAACAATATATCCCCCTTGTGTCATCGTATACAGTAAAATTGCAAAATGATTCACCAGATGATAATGTTATCAAGATGTGTTACTTAAAGCTACAATCATATCATGATGCAGAAGATTTAGAGGTGTGGAATAGAATAAGGAGAGGATACAAGTACAATTTGTGCGAATGGAAATCTGTAACATTTGTGGTAGTGTAGTGTAGATAATTAGTTGCATAAGACTAAATATGGCAATCCATTGCCATGTTGAATATTTAAAATCAACCCTGTAAATTTGACTGCACTTGATGATTGGTGAGATTTCTGTTTGCCAGCTGAGACGATGTTATCCTGTGGAGAAAGCAGTGATGCCTACCAGATGACACATGTAGTTGGCTTAGCCTGCACAGTTTTACAAGTCTGCCGCACAAAAAGCCTCACTGTCTTTAAAAGTCAGCACCATAAAGGGTAACTTCAGTATTTTTTTTTTTTACCTGGACTTCCTTTCCCATGTTTTTGTGGCAAAGTAACTAATGGAGACGTGGAGTTTTGAATTTGGTCCACCACTGAGTGAGAGCACTGCAGCCTGCAGCTATTAACTAGGCTACAATGTAATCATTATAGGCAATTGC
This sequence comes from Sciaenops ocellatus, assembly GCA_033000465.1. Taxonomy (NCBI): domain Eukaryota; kingdom Metazoa; phylum Chordata; class Actinopteri; family Sciaenidae; genus Sciaenops; species Sciaenops ocellatus. Next base: position 14,997,380 of record CP136883.1, on the reverse strand, counting down.
GCACCATCAATACATGTCCATTAAAACTACTTGTTTTTGTCACTGACCAGCTCAGATTGTTGTTATAGGTGTCTGACCACACGACCCTATAGAGCAATCAAATGTTTTCTGTTTCTTTCGTTTCATCTGCTGTGTGTCTAACCAAATCTCACTGAAGGAGAAGTCTTGTTCTGAAATCTCTGGAGAGGTTAAGTTCTTGTTTCAGGAAGTCAACAGTAAAAATGTGGGCGTAGTAATACACCAGCCAGGAAAGGTTTGTTGTGTTGGAGTACTTAGTCTTAGTCTGTAAAAGATTTCCAATGTCAAGGCTAATTCTTTAGCTCATTTCAACAACGTGGATGAGGACTTTGCATGGATTTATTTGAGCCAGGGTAAACGGCTATAAAGTGAAGAGCCGAGGAGCGAGAGAGTCTGTGGGATCCTTGTTGTCAGATATGTATAATGACAATTTAAGCCAATCTTTGGCTAAAACAAACACTTAAATGGACGAGGAAAGATTACGCTGTAGCCATTTTCATGACTGCAGGCTGCAAGCACTGGACCAAATTCAAAACCTGTTGACTCCATTAATCACTTAGAAACAAATACATGAGAAAATAAGCTTCAAAAAATACCCTTAGAGATTGGTGACTCAAACTTAATTTCAAAGATGGAGTTTTGAAAAGAGAATAAGAAAGCCAGAATTTGAGTCTTGTAACCTCTAGTATGCTTTGGAAAACATTTATTTCCCCTTTACCCATACACATCAACAATGAAAAGTCACTTCCGTATTAAATTACTAAATTGCGTTCAATTTCAGCTCAGCACAGCATTCATTATTTAGCAGCTACTGAGCCGGTTATGTTGACTTGAGTTCTGTCTTTTTGTGGTTGTTCCCATTAGCGAATGAAGAACAGTAAGAGCAGCAACAAGTACGAAGGTTGGCCCGAGTCTCTGGAGATGGATGGCTGTATTCCTCTGCGTGCACCCCTGGAAGGATAATACGCCTGACACTGTCTCGTGCACACTACATTAACACCCGGAGCGGCAGCAGTCGATCCAGATGACTGTTAGAAAGCCAAGGAACTGCCGGACCATCCAAGATCTGGGCCACAAAACATTTAACTTTCTCTGTCGTGGCAGACGTATTAGTTGACTGCAAAGATTGTCTCGGGACTTGATATGATTAAAGTTGCTGGAACCTGTTACAGAACTATTCAGATTTGTGCATAAAGCTTTGTGAGCCACTTTTTTTTTTTTTTTTTTGAGCTGAATGTTTTAGAAGCAAGAAAAATGTTTATGTTGGGTTAAGGGTAACTCGACAGGCCAAATGTTTGATGACCAAAGTGTAAGAGCGACAAGTGAATGAACACTGCTGAAGTAGGTCTTCCAAAGACATTGTAGGATAATAGATATATTTCCAAACTGCAGCCCTGCCTGTGGGGTGTCAGTAATCTTGCAGGAATGTGAAGCACTTCCGCATCATTTGATGTTTAGCAGGAAAAAGACACACCTAACTGGTTTTAAACTAAGACGATGGTAAACCATTTCCATGTCAGCATAGGAAAAACGTGAGGTAGTTTAAATGTCCTAAGCACTAGATCTGTGGACACATTTTATATTTAAATCCATTAATATATTTTCATCCAGTGATATTGTTATGCCTCGTGTTAGCTGCAATTGTTTCCTTAGAACTTGATGCACTACAGTTTTTGCTTGCCACATGTTTACATGTCAGATTTGGCCTTGATCATTTTCCTTTGATAAAACTATTTATTTTTAATACCTTATTAGAAAACACAACCAATTCATAGTGTGGATTAATCATAACACTATCCATGGTTTTAATGTTTTCTCAGGCCTGAAGACAACTTTCCACTGAGTGCTTTATTTAAGATTTATCCTAAATGTGTGGTTGTGTATGTTGTTGTTGAGTGTATCCACCGGGCTTCTTGCAAGCCTAACGTAGGAAACTTATAGAAATAAAAAAAATATATATTATTTTCTATGTATAGTTAGAATTCAATTTAGCTGCTTTGTTTGAAATCTAAATGTAAAGATTTTTCTATAAAGCATCACACCCTGTCTTTATATATAGTGACAACGATTCTAATGAATAAAAATGTCCAAATATGTCTTGTGTTTCGATGTTTTGTTTTGTGCCTGAGTGGAGTCAACTGGCCTACTTAAAGAAATTCACCAGAGGGCGACAACAGTCAAAGTCTTACTGAGGTTACTCAGTTCATTGCGCTCAAGGCATTTGCTTCATTAAGCATATGTCATGGTGGGGATAAACACTGCTGACTGAAGGCAGATTTCAGGTCTGACGGTGAATTCAGCTACAGGTCAGAGTCATATTGCTCGTTGGGTCAGTAGTCTGTAACGTTATAATGACAAACGCGACCAATTTCATTGTTCCGTTGACATGTGTTATGAGGCCTTCACTTGTTGTTAGAAAAATCATGAGTTCCAGTTAGGTGTTTTCAAATGTGTTTAGTATTCTTAAGATCTGGGGGTTATGTGGTGTTCAAAGGGAGAAGTAGAAATAATGAGCAGCTAGTCAATTATTGAGGTAGAATAATGATGTAGTTTATTGCTCAGATTTGTAACTGGATGTCATTGTCATAATTAGTGCTATTATGAGGGCCTGCTTTTCTATTTACTCTTTTTTTTAGTAGCATTTATGTCACATTTAAAGTTGTTGTAATAAGATGCACATTATTTGTTCCACTCATGGTAACTTTAATTCTATGATCGTTATGAGGATTGAATACAAATAGAAGCTCTAATTAGACAGATGGTCTCATCCCCACACACACTCACCAGTGATGGAAATTAACTGTGTACAGTTACTGAACTGCTGTACTTCAGTAAGATTCTGAGGTACCTGCCCTTCAGTACTTCCATTTTATGCTAGTTTACACTTCTACTGCTCTACATTTCAGAGATAAGCATACTTTTTACTCTTCGCTTTATTTTATTTACCAGCTCCAACTTGACTACAAAATGCTTCTTCCACATGAATGCATCAGTAAGAGTAATATAATATGATATACAATAGTACAACACCGCATGCACACACACGCATCTATACATAGTATTTAGCCAGGTATTATCTATCACACCATACCAGTGGTGAAATTTGACTAAGTACATTTACTCAAGTACTGCAAATAAGTACAATTTCAAGGTACATTAGTTGAATATTTCCATGCTTTTCTACTTTAATCTTCTGTTTCATTAAGAAATGCACTGTTTTCTGACAGCACTACTCATTTACATGTAAAACATATTATAAACAATATGATGCATTCTTATGAATCAAACTACTCTGCAGTATACATGTGTACCACTTAGTGGAGTATACGTAGCATAATGAGTAACTTTGATGCTGATACTTTTACATTTTTATTTGAGTTAGATATTGAAGTCAGGACTGTTACGATCCAGCTCTCAAGGGGAAAAGGAAGTAACATAAACTAGATTTTCTTTATATGAACAAAGATATTTATTAAATGAAATACAATAAGGACTAAGAACATCATTTGTGAACATGCATTTTCATAGTGTGGTATTACTACGCTAGTTGTGTCCAATTTAAGTAATTTGCTTTATATATGTGTTACAGTTCATTCATATTTTATCATTACATTAAAATATTACTTACCTGAATGCTTGTGTAATGAGTTGAGAGTAAATCGTTGTACTAACCCTTCAAGGGAAAGATCTGAATAGTGTGTAGAGGGTGAAGATGAAATATGTGCTTGTGCAGTTCATTTTGGGGGTGAGACAACAGCAGTAACCATAAAAAGTGTCACAACATCCTTTTACAGGCTCGTTAATGTCAAAGTTAGAAGAAAAACCAACAACAAAACGGTTGTTTTTTAACGGCTGCAGCTGAACCTTACGAGGAGCACTTGAACGCAGCACCACTGTCCCATAAGTATAAACGTGTATCTGCGCTGCCCTCTTGTGGCGGGAGTCTGCCAACCGTCGGCGCTCGTTCGTCCTTTAGGATGATGATGAGCCCTGTGGCAAGTGGGAACGGGCAGGCAGGCAGGCAGACGCGCGCACAGCACACACGAGAACCTGCTGAAGGCCGTCGGAGTCGTGCGTTGTAAATTATGTACATAAGTTCCTGATATTATTATTCGGGTTCACATGAATGGTCAGCCGTACAACTTGGAGCCAGGAAACCGAGGAGCGAGTGGGAAAATCTGTAAACCGACAAACATCGTCTGAATTGGAACACGTACACCAAGTGCTTTTTTCTGCCTGTCTCTATCTCTTTCTCTCTCACACACGCACCGAGACCGAAGCTCGACGACTCCGGTGGGGATTTTCAAGCCGACAACACAGCGACAAGCAAAGCGTATAAAAATATACAGAAAGGAGAAGAAGGGCGATTTTTTTTTTTTTTTTTTTTTTTTTTTTTCTGTAAATGTATTTTTTCAGTGGGTGTAAAATAATTTTGTAAGCAGCAGTGTAAATCTCGTGTTTATATATATATACATATATAAAAAGGAATAATATAATAATAATAAAAATAAAAATAAACAGTTAGGTATCTGCGCTAAACAGCTCGTTTAAAAAAAAAAAAAAAAAAAAAAGAAATATCGCTGGACCGACGAGCTACGATGCAGCGTTTGGGTGAGTGATGTTTGTTGTTAATTTCAATTACAGTGCAGATAGTAATTTACAACACTGTGCTCCTCAGTGAGACATTATTTTGTTCAGTCTCTTTAAACACTACTATAACGCCTATTATGTACTTATCCACTCCTGTTGCTGTTTATTATGCAGAAATAAAATATGCTGTGCAAATACACTTAAGTCAAGTGCAGACCTGCGGGCAGACTAGCTGACAGGCCCTCAGACACCAACTGTTTGGCCCATGATTTGAATAATTTGCCTATGCTGGAGCCATTAAAGGCTGGTGCTTTTTTTGTTGTTGATTTGTGGTGGTGTCGGTCGTCTCAGTCACTATGCTCTTGCCCTGTGTTAGTGTCTTTCACCGTTTGCATGGCGTTTCTAAAGTCAGCTGAGCTACCGGCTAGCCAATAGCTGCACTTCATGGTGCTTGCACATCCAGGCATCATCTGTATGCCGTATCCTATAAATAACATACATTAAATTGCGTTTTGCTTCACAGCCTGTGGCTGTTGCACGACAGGTCACATCATGGGTTATTTGCTCCAAGCAATTTTCACAATAACTAAAGTTAAAATCATCCTAAAAAATCATTCAAAGTGTCAGCTACACCCATATATATTTTATCCATGAATTATGTATGACATCAAGCATCCCCTTCTCAACTCCTGTATTGACATTTTATAGATAAATATCAAAACATTGCACCTGATAGTCTCACTGGGAGCGACAGTGGTGTACTCGAAACATTAGGGAGAATGCTTCCTCTCCTAAAAAAGGCTGACAGCTGCTAAACTACTGAAATCAACACTTTGCTGATCTCAGAGTACTCCATCATCCGTAAAAGTTCAGACACCTTTTGCAGGAGTTGTTGATATGAGCTCCAGGAGTAGTAAGCTACTTTAGTAACGTGTAATCCTGATTCATCATTGGCTGATTAGGGAGCCTTTCTCTCACCTGGATTAGAGCAATCTTTTGGTATGGGATGGGTCTGCTCGCTGAGGGCAATGAAAGAGAACAAAAAGGGGGGTTAGATAACACATATTCTCTCTGTCTGTGTCTCAGCGAACAGTACTGTGTGTGTGCTACCTACACTCCACTCTCCCATGCTTGACCTGGATTGGACAAAAGTCCTTGTTGTGTTTTCAGCCTTGAGTTCCCCCTAATGGGAAGAGAACAATCTCTGTTTGATTCGAGTGGCCAGCATTTCATATTTTTTTTTATCAGATTTCTGAAAAACACCTTAAAGGAAGATACACATGGAAGCAATGTGCTGAACCAACTCGTCTGGTCATTGAGCAGAAGTAGTCAGAGTGGTTTTAATTACATTATCTTCTCTCACTGCTTTTAAATGAATGATGTTTTTCAGGCTTTGATTATTAAACCATCAGGTTGTGAGTTTAATGAGTAGTGTTGCTGTGTATATTGCACAGAGCTCGTCTTGAACATTGTAATTAATCCTAACTGTTCCACACGATCACAGGTTAAGCCTTCTCGCCTCCTGTTTTTCAGTGCGATAAAGTCTCTTTGAAGGTTTACACCTGCCACTTACAGTGATGTACCCTGGTTTGACTTTATGACAGCAGTCTTGCCTGTTCCTCTGCCTCACTGAACAAACATAGTCTCTGTTTTTACCTGCCATTGTGGTCAACAGCTCAGCTGCAGGGTTCAGATGTAGACCTGTGATCCTGAGAATAGTTGCTGCTTGACACGGAGCCCATTTGAATTTTAGCCAGCAGCTCACAGCCCTACCTCTGTCTCAGCCTCCATCTCCTCCTTAAATCTCTGCGGAAATTGGGAAAAGACAGATTCGATTTAAGTGTTGCTTAATCATGCATGGAAAAGTTGTTATTACAGGCGGGTATTGGGTTGAATTTGGATTTGATGTACTGGACAGAGAGGTATTTCATTACTTAATCAACTCAGTTCAACACCATTTTGTTTTTCAAATTTATCTCAGTTCCCAATTTCTAGCCAAGTGTATCTGTTGAACCTTTCCACTCATTCTTGACTCCCTGCCTGGTATAACAAAGCTCACCCAGTGTAATAATCCACAAAGGGATAATATGCAAACTGTTGTAGCTGGCAGATGATGAAAGGACATTGTTGAAAGATTGCAGCACATGCAAACTTGCTGATAATACTCTTGTACTCTGATAACATTACACCTGAATCGTACCTGTGAAGATATGTTATATACTCATTAGTTTAAAATGAAGATAAAAAAACTGCACTTTCTTAAAATTGGTCAAAGTGTAGTGAGTGAACTCATTCACAAAAATAGAAAACTAGAAGAAGCAGTCAGTAGATGCAGATCTCCACCAGGTGTGTTTGCGTGGATCGGCTCTGACATCATCCAAATGTGCGTATATCAATCTACCACCTGCCTGAACAAATTATTTTCTCTGATTAAGAGACCCGCTTGGGCATTTCACTCCACCTGTACAGGTCCCTTTAGGCTGTATTGCCTTTTAAATTACGTTAAGCAGTGCAAGGTTTCCAAAACAATATTTTCTTGTTGTGTGTTGTACTGATGTATGAGGCTGAATACTTTATTTTTAAACATTCTTTTAATGTCACTGCAGCAAATATCATGAGACATAAAACGGCAAAACTAAAAATTGATTGTAGTTATAAACTCTCCAGAACAAATGGAAACTCTTTAGAGGAAACAGAATTAAACCTTTAGCTCCTGAAATACATTTTAAGGGAGCTCTGATGGGGCTCAGGATTTATCAGAAGGATGGCTGCTTTACTCCAAGCAATTGACTGTATGAACCTGGACTGTGTATACAACCTTTTGGATGTGTAAAGAACATTAATTAACATTAATTCTTGACTGACCCTGTTGGCGTGTCGGGAGATTTGAATAATCAAGTTACGCTGCTGTGCCTCGTGCATTAATTTCCAGATCATCAACTAGAGGCACTATGGGGTTGCCAAAGAAAACGAACAATCAATTATCCTTTCTCCATCTGCTATTATTCATAATGCTAATTTTTATGATCCTGCCTGCCCTGTGCCAGTGCGTACAACCGTGATCCCAGCATCACTGGGAGGCATGTGGTGGGGAACAGGGCAGGCTGTATGTCCGGCTTGTATGCAGGTTCATTATCAAGGTGTCTGATGAAGGTTATCGTAGGCACAACCATAAACCAGTTGGAGGCTAGTCAACTTTCCTACAAAGGTTTGCGTAGGATTTTGTAGCGGTTGTTCATCACATGAGGCCCCTACTGGTCACCAGTCAATGATGGTATAAAACAAAGCTCAACCACGAGAGGTCCTTGTGCATACAGTCATAAATGTACGCAAAAATATTAGACTGATGGGGACAATAGTAGAGTAGAGATTAGCTAATTAGCTGAACACACGATCCCCTTCAGGCTCCCACCTGGCAGCGATAATAATGGAAATGTCTGTCACAATCATGAAGCCCAGGGGAACATCTTCATATTGCTTTATTTTTTGTCCAACCAATGGTCCAAAACCGAAACATATGCATTTGACTATCACATTACAGTTAACTGGGGGTGTAACTGAGAGTGCAGCAAAAGCGACTGACAGGTTTACAGCAAAGCAGTCCTGCACCCTGCGCTCCCTTGGCCCTCTGCACCCAGTCTCGCTGTGACACTGGACATACCAACGGAAACTATTCCTATGCTAATGTAATCACCTCATGTTTTCAACCTTTTTTCCAACCACTAAAAGCATTCCTCCTCTTCTTCTCCTCTCCTCTCCTCTCCTCTGCTCTCCTCTCCTCTACGCTCCTTTTGTTTGGGCAAAAATTTAGCTATAGTCACTGCTTTCATTCACACAAACATTGGCACATATTTTATCAGGCAAAATCCCCCCCAGCCCCCTTTTTTGTCTGTGCCACCCCCCTCCTCTTTATCTCTCTCTTGTTCTCTTTCACACACACATTTTTCCCACCCCTTCTACTAGCCGGCCCCCCTCGCTTCATCTCTCCTTCCCTCGCTCGCTGTTTGAAACTCTGCTGTCCGCCTGCTCCCACCAACTACAATCCCTTCCTGTCCCCCTCGCCACTTTTTATTCACTCTTTTCATCTACACGTCCCCCTCAATCGCAATGTCTGTGCGCACACACATACACAGAGTCCTCTGGCCCTTCCTTTGTCTGCCTGCCTAATTTTTCAGCGGCAGTTTGGTTCCAGGGGATTAATGTGTGCATCCCCATGAAGTAAGGGATGAAAAGGTGCAGGGGGCAGAGAGGATTGCAGTGTATATATGTTGTGTTTAAAGTTATAGATTGTGTGGGAGATATGAGACTTTCGTTTGACTTTGTGCAAATAGAGAAGCGCAAAACTTTGAGCACAGATAAAAAGTCGTAGCGACAACAAAAGAATAGAATAGAAATCATATCTTTGGCAGTCATGAAGCGAAGGTGTCACGTTGATTTTCACTGCACTTTTCAGAAATGATTAGGCAGCTGCAGGTGTTCCACCCATGCAAGAGCCTCACAGAAGCCTGGAGGGCAGCCACAGTGCAGCGCGTCAGATGTTCGGTTCTCATGTACTCAGAAAAATTAACAGACAATGATCCTGACACGTGAACTTGATGCACGCTGCTCTGCTGTAGTCGTTCTGACGCCGTAGAGGGTTGTCACTGTTCCAGTTGCAACTTTGATTTTGTTATCTTCAACTTTTGGTTTACCACTTTTGCCCACATGGGCAGTTGCTTGGTAATTTGGCTGGTGTCAGGAAATTCCTCTCAGCATTCTTTCATTGAAAGGGTGCATGTGGTACATGCAGTTTGGGTGCGAGAGAGGGTTTGTTTCTGATGTGTGTGTGTGTGTGTTTTTGTCTGTGTATAAAAGATAGAAAGAGTGTGACAGAGAGAAAAAGAAAGCGTTAAACACAAAGTTTGTTCTAGCCTGCTGGTGTGTGTCTTATATCTGTATCTGTGTATATGTGCGTGTGTGTTTGGAAGAGGAGACTGGGTGGGTGTGAGAGACAGTGATGGGGTTGAACGTGTTTGATGTACTGTGATAACTCTGTCCGGTATGTGGCTTTCATGGGAACTCCTTGCCCTGGGGACATAGGCGAATAAGCTCCTGTTTAAAGGGCAACTTCCCTCTCTTTATCGCCTGTTGGTTTCCCCCCAGATGTGTTCCTCACATCCTGTTAGCCTTTACCTTTTTTAGTCTCTTTGTACACTACAGTATGTAATACAGTATAGTCCAAATTTGGTAATTTTCCTTTAGTTATGTCACAGTGCATGAAGTCTTAAATAAGTCATTTGCTCTCTCTTACTTTGATTTAAGTGCTGCGATGATCAACAAAAAAATCAAATAAAAAGTCATAAGGTAGCTATGACTTTAATATTTGAGGTTAAACAGTATCAGAGCTATTAGCAGGACTGCTCTGTGGCAATATCGGATTAACAGGGTTTAACATGCTAACTAATAAGTACCTTGTTATGTAAGGTATGTGTCACTGAATTAACTAAAAACAGACGCTCCAATTTGGTTATTTTATTTTTCAGATTTCCAGAAGATGTATATCACTTTCACAATCACATACAGACTAATGTGTGCCAATAATAACATAAGTTTGGCTGTGTCGTGGTTTTGGGAGGGTACTGGCTAATTACAGTTAGCCTGTGTCTGCATCTCGGGAATGTTGCTGAACTGGAACTCGTCGTTGATCTCCAGGATCCTTTTAGCAGTTGGTCTAATATATCAGCCTATTGTGTTCTTAATTTTACTGACAGCTACTAGCATTGCCTGTCTGCTTTGAGACCAGAGACAACAGGCTTGATGTGAGTGTTAATGACCACGTTATAAAAGAGATAATAGCTGCTGTAACGCACTCAGCGAGCCCCTCAGTGGTCACCGTGAGCTCTGCTCATTAAAATTGAAGAAAGCGTGTAGACTTGCTGCTATGACTTTGACTGAGCCTGTCTGACAGAGCAGGGGGGCCAACATAGACTCGGTCCAACATGTGTGGTCCTTGTGGATAGCTTCATAGCTAAAAGTGCTGTAACCCTAGACAGGGATGCGTACAGTGGCCCACGTGTTCAGCTGTAAAGTAATATGTGTTGAGTTGTAAACTAATATGCAAAGTGAGTTAATGCCCTGACCCGGGCTGCACTTTTAACTTTCATTTACTGCACCATTACACTCCCAGGACAGCCTCATTCCTTCAGTGCAGCTTTTGTTGTAGGTATGCATTAGCATGCTCTCTTCCTGTAAGTTTAGATGCCAAAGCATAAACGGTGACTTTGGGCTTTATTGCATAATTGGTAGCCCAGCCCTGGCTCCATATTTGACTTTAGGCTGACTGGTGTTTTAATGAAACAGCTCTGGTGCAGCCGCTGAGATCATTGGCTGTCAGAAGGCAGAGGAGATATAATACCCAGGGACAGATGGAGAGTGATTGTGAAGAAGTGAAGATATAGATGTCATCAGTAAAAGGCCCACCAGTGTCCACACACATACAGAGGAACCCAAACTGTGAATGAGTTACACCATTGCAGGGATATTGCCATGTCAGAGGAAACCTGCTGTGTTCAGTTTCACCTTCTGCTGGCAGAGGATAATACTAAGGGCCAATTTAAAACTGTGTATTATCACCCTGCCTGAATGGTTGACTGGCTACACACTGAATAATACTGTTGGCTGATGACTGTGCTGATGATAATCATAATCATAGTTGTGTATTTATGAGTCCTTTGTTGCATATGTGTTGTACTCACTCTAGCATAGTTCGACAATCTCTCTGCGTATGAATTATTTACACTCAACCGGCCCATAGTTCATCATCTATATTTAATGGTTGGGATCGCATACTCCTGGCTGCAGTTTTCTGTTGACTAATGGAGCCTTTGAACACACATTTAAGTCACTAGACGCTGATAAAGGTGCACTTGATGATTGATGAAGACGTGTGTGATTCTTGACCAGGCTAGCTTGATATTCTTTGAGGGCTTTGAGGTTAGATTAAGTAGCCACTCCATTCCTATATGGGGTTAAGGATAGTCTAACCATATGTGGGTTCACTACTGCGTTTGAAGTAACGCTGTCCAATTAATTAGCCTATATTCGGGTGTGGAAAAAGACCATTTACTAACTTTATCTGTCCTTTATCTGATTTCACAACAATTATGGAGATCTTCCAAATTTACTGACATTAGGTTTCCTTTAACCCTTTATTGGACGAGGAACAATATATGGTAACTTTAAAAATGGTGCCCACATGTCTCTCAATGAAAGAGAAGGAGAAAAATAAGTAGTGGCTGGCCTTACAAGAAAGAGCTGTTGAATCAGTTACAACTCTTCTTATCCAATCCTAAAAGATACAAACTTGTTGGGATACTCTGACAGTCCATTTCCTTACTTCCTTACTGTGAGAACTTTCTCCAAGGTTCCTTGTTCCATTTTGTTGCTACTTACATTCTTCTTCAGAGAGTTAAATGTGGCATAATAATAATTTTCTCTCGACTGTCTAAATATTAATGCAATATTTTGTTTTTCTCTTGCAGGGTTTACTTGAAGATATTCTCACAACAGTTTGAAAGAAAAACACTGCAGCTTTCCCAACAGACTTTAAAAAAAACCTCCTGGTTTAGTGTGTGCTTGCAAGAGCTTGGAGACGTGTGCTTTACTTTGATTAGGACTGCACCCAGTGGGCTCTAAAGAAAATGTAGAAAAGTGTGAGGACAGGAAATATTAATAACTGCTGTGGTCTCACCCACCTGTGCTACTGTAAAGCATCGAATAAAAGCAGACAAGGAGAGAGCAGAAGAAGAGTGAGAGGGGGTTTGATCAAGGACGGCCTTCAGTCACCTGCTGCACTGGACAAACAGCCTGATAGACTAGAAGAGGTGAGTGGGTGACCACAGAAAGAGTGAGAGACGGGGACTGACAGAGGAGCAAAGGTTTGGAGGAGGAGGCGGAGGAGGAGGAGGTCTAGGAGGAGTGGGAAAGGCCATTCCCCATGGCTACTGATCCAGGAGAGCCAACTGGCACCGAGGACTCCTCGGAAAAACCTGATGGACAGAGGGAGGAGGACACGGAGCAGGAGGGCAGGGCTGACCCACAGAGGGAGAGGACACACAGCACCCCCTCGGACTTCCCCTCCTCCCAGACTCAGGAGAGAAAAGCAACAGGAGGAGAGGATGGAGGAACCCGGGGGGGAGGAGGAGGAGGGGAAACTAGCCAGGCGGGTGAGGACAACCTAGGCAGACCGATTTCATTCTCCACGCCCTCCTTACCAGTCGACACTGGCCAGAAACGACTCAGGAGGGAGAAGCGCTTCTTCAGGAAGAGTGTGGAGATTTGTGAGGAGGACGATGACGTGGATGTGCTGCCAGAGGCGCCCCACAGTGCCCCCCACCTGGAGCTGCGCTCCTCAGACTCAGTCTTCACCAGCAGTACCCAGCAGCAAGGGGTTGCTTCATCTTGTGCTGCCTTGGGCCATGATCCATCCTGCCCCAGCTCCAGCCAGGAGCCTGGCAAGGATGCACCTTCCTCCACAACCACCCAGAAGGGGAAGGAGAGGGACCGCGAGCAGGAGGAGGAGGCGGAGATGAAGGCTGTGGCCACCTCTCCTGGGGGCAGGTTCCTCAAGTTTGACATTGAACTGGGCAGAGGAGCCTTCAAGACTGTGTATAAAGGCCTGGACACAGAGACGTGGGTGGAGGTGGCTTGGTGTGAACTTCAGGTAAGACGACCTGTTCTTTTTAATTTTCACACCAAATATTCAGCCATAATTATAAATTCTGCATTCGCTGGTACAATTAGGTGCAAGATAAAATAAATCAACAATCTACAATGCCATTGCAAAATCCAGAATGTGTACACATGAGGGAAATGGAGCTACTTCATATCAATAAATGATATTTCCAATTAGTGTGCTTTGGAGAGCTTTTCGCGTCAATGTTATTCTTTTGAAGTGAATTGCATTAGATGTGTCCCAGGAGCTCTTCTTCCTGAAATCTGGTAATCTCAGCACGTTGTCTGTTTGCTATTCGTACTGTGAGGCTGCAGTTGAGTGGAGACTGGGGTGAAAAGGAGGAGCATCGCTTGTAGATGAATGACAGCACAAAGTGAGAGTGGAGGCTTTGCTTTTTCTAGGACTGTTATGAATAATAGAATCATGGGCTGTCTGCGTTTCTTTTTGTTGTGATGGAGTATCATAACAGAAACAGGATTTTCATTCAGCCCGAATAATATAAATGACACTCAAGGGAAGTATTAATTTTAGGGATTGCATTAACGAGACTGTGTTTTAGAGGCAGTGTTTTAAATGAGACAAGAGACCCTTCACAGCTTTTAAAAAGGAATATCTTGAAATGTCTAGTAGGTTTATGTTGCCTTGTTACTTTATGTAAATTGCTTATTACTTCACTAATAAAGCAGTCAACGTGCATCACAAGTTTTAAAATGAGAATAATTATTAATCATGTTGTTAATGCTAATTAGGCTTATAAGGCTTATTAGGCTACAGTACATGTCACAGCCTACTCTTGTCTATTGTGTAATGTAATGAGGTATGAAATGGAAATAGTCACGTGAAAGGGGGAACTCTGAATGTCTGAATGGGATGCATTTTGTGAGCACAGAGCAAATAGGAACACTGTAGCAAATGTAGATGTAACAACAGCAAACATTACTGTAAGGCACTCTTTGTCATGCGTTGACATGGCAGTGGGAGGAAAATAATTATATGTGATAAATGTCTAAGACCACTGACAAAGTCTTTACATACAGTAGACAACTGGATTCATCATGCTGAGTAGTAATGGGAAACATTGTTAGATAGTGTGAGTTGAACATGTTGTGGGAGACAGACTCGTGGAGGAGAGAAGAAATGCATCCCTCTGATTCTTGGCCCCACAATAGAGAGCAGTGTTATGGTAAGGCATCTGATTTGAGTGCTGGCTTTGTGTGAGAAAAGTCAGTCATGTGTTTGGTTTGGAGCTAATTCCAAAACAAGAGCCTTGAGTAATCCTTGAGATCAGGCCCTGTCTGATGGACTAACAAGCAGCAGGCATACTCCCATCACCTTTTTTTTTTTTTTTTTTTTTTTTTCTTACACCTAGTGAATCATCTTCACATCAGTACGTGGGCTCCGCTGCTTGGTATATCATACTGCCACAGCTCCTGTTCAATCTTACTTAAATACATAATGTGGTCCTTTTTTAAAGAGGTATGTTCTGCTTGCAAGGGTACCCTCTTTCACCTCTTTATCATTCATATATTTTGCCAGCAAACAGCATTCTTTCATGACACCAGCAATGGCCCAGCGTTGTATTTTGCCTTGGCTCAGGAGTGCGAGCAAATCCAAGCTGGTAAAGCATTTTTTGAAAATGAAAAGACAGTAGGCTTAAGCTGATTTGCACACACATATTGAATCTGTGATATCCAATTTGGTGTTCACAAACGCACTGGGTCAAAGTAAATCTCAGGGAGATAAACTAGTTTTTACTGGTTATTTGTTTAGAAACATAAGGACATTACCAGCCACATTAGTCAGAAATTACTGAGACAATTAGAAAGACTCTATGCATATTTTACAGCCTAATTAGATTTCATACTTAAACAGATAGGAAAAGAGCCTTTTAGAGAAAAGCAGACTGAGATTGTGACTCACAGAGCAACAGTGGGGAGAAGGAGAAAAGGCTGAGTGTGAGAAAGACGAGAGAGACACAGGACATGATGGCGAGTCTGAGAGAGAGACAGAGGGGGAGCCGGGGAGCCAAACAGAGGATTACCATGGCATCCCTCCCAGAGAGCAGTCATGTAGCTAATGCTAACTTACCACATACAGGGAGACACACACACACACAAGCATATACACACAGACAGTACACAGTGGCCTGGTCACACGCCTATAGATGGATCCAGTGTCGCATTCACTGCAACATTCTAGACATTTAGGTCACGTGATTGGTCTTGTTTACTCCACCTGACCAAAGCTTATACACAGTTTCAATGTAAAGTGGCATTATATTGGATTATAGTGATTAGAATAATAATGATTAGTTATGATCGGCTTACTGTGTTAATAACGATAGACTTGGTGCAAGGATTAATGTGTCCTGCTGGAGTTGGAAGCAAATATTCTTGATATTTGATATTTGATTTATTAAGCTGACTCAGTTCTTCACACATAATTTAAATTATAATAAAACAAGAGCCACAGAGGACATTTTGTCCATGTGTCATCATACAACACTCCCAATTTGAAGGCACTGAATGGGACAGGAGCATAAACAGTCTGTACATGACTAGCAAATGCATCATATGATGCCATCTCCCCTGTCCTGTGAGATGGAGCACGGGAGTACCTAGCTCCTCTCCTCCCGTGTCCACAAAGAGAGGGAAGCCAGGGGATTAGCTGTCCAAATGCAGCTTGAAAGAGTGTGTAATTAAAGTTCACAGTGCGGACACCGTCTCTCTTCTTTCGTCTGCCTTTCTCTGAGTATTCCACACCTAAAAGGGCAGAGCTATATATCTCCCTCGCTACAACTTCAGTTGTAGCATCCGTAACCTTGCATGGATGTGTATGTGTCTTCTACATGTATTACGTTTCCGTGTTCAAGCTGTTGCTCTCTGTTTGTCTGTGTCAACATATGCCACTGTATGTGTCTGACTGTCACCCTCCCTCCTCTCCCCTCTCACCCCCCCTCCATCTCTCTCTCTCCCTCCATCTCTCTCTCTCCATCACTTTTTGTCTGTGTGAGTGAGCATGCAGAGTGATCCAGGGGAGTTAATTACAGTGGGTGCCTGTACGGCTGGAACAAAAACCCTGCACAGACAGCATAACTCGCACAGCAGAAACCAGACTGGTTCAACCCAGTCATCCCAGTCTGGTCCAGCTCAAATCAGCTCAGCACAGCCAAGCTACACTCAAACACTAGAGCAGCATTCAAGTTCGCAGTACTGATAGTTGCCATGATGATGATTACCACACTACATTTATGAATATATTTGATTTAACATGTTATTAGAGAGCAGAGCCTTCTGGATTTATGCCTGCAGATAAATGCCAGCTTAGGAGGCTGCCTGCTACAAACACCATGCCGTGATTCTTAGAAAAAAGGCTCATCCTTATTAAGGCCATTAGAGAACTAGGACTTTGACATACTTTAAAGTAACATCAACATCATACTTCAGTGTGCAGCCATGTGAAATAGAGTCTAGACCCCCCCTTACCTACAGTCAAGACACCCAGTTCAGCAGTTGACATCATGATAATTGAGCTTTTCACTAGGTTGAGAGATCATCTCCAGTTGTTGCCAGTTGCCTGCCTCATACTAGAAAAAATAGCTGTTTTTTTCCATTCTCTGATAAGAACAATGCTGGCTCTGATAAACGTATTATCAAGAAAAATATAATATGCAAAAATACTTATCGTTTGTTTTCATGGTCATAATTCTTTGGCTAAGTGCAACAAAAAGCAACAACAAACAGGAGGAGTTAGAGATGATCTTGTTTCCAATTGTGAAAAACCAGTTTGGTTAGGCCACGTAAAGCAAAGACAAGCTATTGATGTGTGACTAAAATTAGGAGAGGCAAAATCAAATGGGCTGCAGCTGAACTGACTAGACTGGAATGGAATCGATCCAACCAAAGTGACCTGACACACGCTCAACTAGGGCACAGACAGTTGGCACATGTCCCTCAGCCTGTAACCACATTACCTAACCGGCAACAGAGATTCAATCACTGTTAAATCTCTGTTGCTGGTGAATGCGAATGTGTGATTGAATGTTTGAGACATGACACTGGTACTAACTGTATAGCCTAATCAGAATTCAATAAATCTGAAGCACTTATGGTCAGTAATTGTTACAAAGAAGGGAATGCCACAGGTCTGTCTGACTCACAGGGGAAGCCCTCTGAGTCAGACAGAGATTAAGATTAATCTATAAAGTAGCAGTGATGTCCATTAATAAACGTTTGCACACCTTTGTATATGAGGAGCAGGACTGTTTATAGACATACCATGAGATAAAGCACAAATTTTTTATTGACGTGTGGTTTCTTGGATCCACCATAAGTGAGATGTTGTGTCTCTTTGATGCCAGCTGGCCAGCTAGATGTTATTGCACTGTAGTTGCCTCTGCAACTGCACAACACAGGTACGGTAGCTTTAGAACATAGAGATATGAAGATCTTCTGCTAACAAGTGATCATGGCACGTGCAGTTCAATGGCTAAAAGCATCCATTGAGGTTTGTGAACTTGGCCTATGGGGTTCTAATCCGGCGTGAGGGCCAGTCCTTTTCCAGCAGTCTATCTTGTTAGTCTGAGCTGTTTTAGCTTACAGTAATCTAATCCTAGCCACCCACCACCTTGGATTTTGAAACTCTGACATGCTTATTCCCACGGTGCAGGGCAACACACACTACATACGGCCTCATAACTGCACAAATATCCACCTACAGCAAGATTAATGCTTCCCTATTACCCTAACCCAACCCTATTTATTCCACTGTAGCTGACTTCAGTGTAACCAGGAAAGCCAGTTCAACATGTAGTCTGTATGATATCTGATACTCATGCAGTGTTTGCCAAAATAGATGTTTTAGGGTCCACGTGCTTTGGCATCCATGACCCTGGTCACTTAACATCTACCAAATGTGCCTTGTAAGTCATATCCTGTCCATTTCCTGTTTTATGTGGCTACATAACCTGCAGCTTGACCTTCTGCTGTACCAGATGTCTGATCCAAAAAAATCTCATGGTGCACAACCAGGTCATACTCTGTTTACCAAGTTGTAGTACTTAGGCTCCTGTCACTGAGGCACCATGTGACAACATGACCAAACTAGCTCTTCTTCTAATGTTCAATATTTATTGAGACTGAGGAACAAAGGGGTGTTCCTGTATTGTAAGAGCTTCCAGATTTTGTAAGGTGGTCCCAGTAGTTTGTTCATCATCTGTGGACAAAATAAGATCGGAAAACAGTCACGAGACTGCACATAGAAAGAACACAGCAAAAAGGCAAAAACAGGCCTGAATAGAGCAGAATCAACATATATCTGACACAATCTCAACAAAAATTGACCATTGTAATCTTGGATTGTGTTATATATTTATATTTTTTTATCACCTGCCTTATTTTCTGGTCAAAGCTATTTATCAGGATACCTGCTGAAGTCCATGATACAGACAGCAGCACTCATTAACAGCTTTTTGGCATTTACACACACACACACATTTACATGCATTTATAAAAGCTAGAGTTGCTTCATGAGGTTGCAGAAATAGAGAACAATCAGGCTGATTTAGAGGAAGACCCGACCAGTCACCATAGAGCTGTGTCACGTTGTCTCCTTCACTTTCTGTCTCTTTGGTGCTTCCACATTTCCATCTGATGGTTAAGAGACTGTCCTGTCCATTTTTCTTCTGTGGTGTGACACTTTGTTTGTCACAGCAGTTTTTATAAGTTGCTGCTGGACAAACTCACTGTAGCATATAATTTCAGATGATTGCCAGAGTTTATCAAGGAGTATTCGTTTACATTTAACACTTTCTTACTTACTTAAAGTAATTGTATTTGGGTGTGAACTTGGCAGTGGAAAGAGGGCTGTGACTTATTAATGACGCACTTGAAGAGCGGCTATTGCCTTTCCACAGTATTTGTTGTTGTGCTTCTGTTGTGTGAATTTGGGTGTGTGTGTGTGTGTGTGTGTGTGTGTTAGTGGGTATGTCGAT
Source organism: Sciaenops ocellatus (assembly GCA_033000465.1). Taxonomy (NCBI): domain Eukaryota; kingdom Metazoa; phylum Chordata; class Actinopteri; family Sciaenidae; genus Sciaenops; species Sciaenops ocellatus. The sequence continues at coordinate 14,978,067 of CP136883.1, read as the reverse complement.
GTAAAGTAGATTTTTGCAAGTCTGTCTAGACACAGTCTGAACTGAACTCTTTTTGACCTTTGCCGACCCTAAGGCTGTCTGATGCGACACTCAGAGGGAGACACAATAAATGCTGTGGAGGCAGCAGACAGGGACACACAGGCAAGCACTCTGTCTCACACTGTGCCAGACAGTGAGGCAGAGTGATGCTCTGACTGACGAGTGAGACAGAGGCACCCAAACAACAGCAGTACTCCCTGACAAAATAAAGCACATCAGAAAGAAGAATCATGTAGATATGGGTAGAGATATGCAGCACTGACAGACACACCTGCTCATGGTCAGGTAGACATACACAATTGCACAAGCATGCATGCACATAGCAACATGAGGTTGTTAAAGGAATGAGAGCACAACTGTAACCTAGGCTGTGTAACTTATTCTTGGCCATAATAGTGCAACGAGAAGCAGTCCTTTTTGTTGATGCTACTTCCCTGTTGAGTGGGGAGGGGTGGAGGGATTGCCTCCACCAGTACTTCCAGAAAAGGACACTGAACCAGTATAGACAAAGAGAGCAAAATATATATGAATAGATGAAACACAGACACAGGGAGGAAGGGAAGCAGAGGCACAAAATGAAATAAAGATAGAAGTAGGACAGAGAAACTGCATGACATGAAAATCTGTTTATTTGCATCCAAACATCTGCAGTTCACTGCCTCTATTTAGGGAACTCTGTGAAAAGGAAAAACATCATTGGAATCGATCAGTGGAAAGCCAGTGTTATGATGACTTCTATTTTTAGTGAGGTCTGTTTGTGACAGGACAATGACTGCCATCAGACTTCCCCGCAGATATTAATTCAGACACTGTGTTGTTTTCATTTTATTCCTTTATTTATATTCTGCTTTTACATAAATGGTTTAAGGTTTCCTGTTGGTAAATACAAAGACACGGCAATAAACTCTTTGAATGTATTTTCTATTAAAACATTCTATTCAAACCATTGAATGCTGCCCATGAACAGCAGATCACAAGATGTCAAAAGACCACAGATCTGAAATGCTTTGTTATTTGTACACATGGAAATAGCAGACAACAACAGTTGCTTGTGACAAGTCTAAAAATACACACTGACTTAGTGGGGCACTCAGGATTTTCTCCACTTTAAAATGCTTTGATTGCGAGCATTTCATTCTTCAATATCATATCACCATCGCATCTCTTCATAAATGCTCTTTTCTTTCGACTTGATATTCATAGATTTTAAAAGATAATGTGTATTGTTTTATCTCAGTGGAGCAGATCTCATTGGTAAGAGCACAGCATGTTTAAGAAAACAGAAGAAACAGAACAATTCATAAGCATTCACATGTAATACAAGAGATAATACAGCCTTTTATTTATTTATTTATTTATTTACTGCAGATTAAAAAAAAACCTTCACTGCATAACATGTATGAGTCTTAGGTTTTATAAATAACCTATGCTCCAGTGTTTAACGGGGGAGGGGATTAGTGAATGGCGGTCTCAGTTCCTGTGGGATGCTGCCAGTGTCAGTGAATTAGATTTCTGCTGTGTCCATTCTGTCCGCCATACTGGGAATGTGTGGCAGATGCAGTACAAATGTGTTTTATAAAGCTACAGCTTGGGTGTTGTCTCAGCACTGCTGCAACTCTGTCTTGCTAGTACCATCTAGTGGCGGTAGATGTTAGTGCACCGTCATGGGTGTGTAGTGTCAGGTAGCCTCATGGTGTTTTTATGGCTTGTGTAAATAAATGAAGCAGTATTTGCCATGTTGTAATTGCCTTCTGCTATATAGTAAATCTCTTAAGCCCTAGGGAAGTAAATATTTACATTCGTGTCATATAACATGATGTGTACCTCTCACCTCAGGACCGCAAGCTGACCAAGGCGGAGCAGCAACGCTTCAAGGAGGAGGCTGAGATGCTGAAGGGGCTTCAGCACCCCAACATCGTCCGCTTCTATGATTCCTGGGAGTCTGTGCTCCGCGGCAAGAAGTGCATCGTACTGGTCACTGAACTCATGACTTCAGGAACACTCAAAACGTTAGCGCAATCTTCTCATGTCTTTTCTTCTTCTCTCAATAAGAGGTCACGATTATTATGTCATTTAGTTTTGTATTAAAAAGCTGTTATCTCTGATTGATGTAAAATCTAAACCTTTCTGTCTTTTTGTATTTCTTTGCCTGGCCTGGCAGAGTAAATGTCCCCCCAGACAGCAGCTCTATACAGCAAATAGTTATATAGTTATGAGGCACTTAAAAATGTAATGTAGTTTCTCTGACTGATGTCATCTGTAGCAGTGTTTTTTTAGCTACAGTGCAAAGCAATAGCTGTACCCCTGCCTTCATAGCTAGCAAATATCAACACATGGCTCCTTTGTTCAGTAAATATTTGGCAGTGCAGCTCAAGCTTCTCCCAAGAAAATCCCAAGAGTATAATACTGTGGTTCAAAGCTATAGCAGGGAGTACTGATGGGAGAGTTTCTTTTCATTTTAGTACAGCATTTTTTACAGCAAAAGATTGTTTTCACTTAATCTTTTAAAATTAACCTAATCAATCTAAATTCATAATGTAAGTATAAATACTCAGTGTTTCATTCAGAGTGTATCATGATCATTATGTATGATGATTGTTTTGTCCCTTATGGAGATCTCTGTCTATCAGTGGTTGATTACAGCATTTTGGGGTTTGACTCTTTTTCCTCTCTCTGCACAGTTACCTGAAGCGCTTCAAGGTGATGAAACCCAAAGTCTTGAGGAGCTGGTGTAGGCAAATCTTGAAAGGTCTTCACTTCCTTCACACCAGGACTCCTCCGATAGTCCACCGGGACCTCAAGTGTGACAACATCTTCATAACAGGCCCCACAGGCTCAGTCAAGATAGGTGACCTGGGACTGGCTACTCTTATGCGGACTTCCTTTGCCAAGAGTGTAATAGGTAGGCTACACACCAATTACTTCTGAGAACAATGCCAGATACTTAGTAGCTGCATCAACAAACTGAGTCAGGGCCCATAGATGTATTTTTCATTGCATTCAGCACTGTTCAGATTTTTAGAGGGCCTCAGCTGCCCAGAGGTATACATTATTATTGACAGAATCACTTTAAGATCCACGTGGGCAGCACTTAATGTAAACAGAGACCACTGATGAGATGCTGGCCCTGCGAGTCGACTTAATCAATGCACTGTAAGTACCATTAACTCAATAAAGTTTAACTCAGGAAGTAAGAGCAATCACCGGGAAGATTGTTATCAAAGTTTCAATTGAATTTCATTCTTCCACTGACTTTGGGGCATTCGTGTTCTGTGGACAGTGTTCTGTGACAGATTGTAAACATTGATAGTGACGAAATAGTATTTTAGCTGTTCTGAACCACCATCTGGTCTTAACAGGAACCCCGGAGTTCATGGCTCCAGAGATGTATGAGGAGCACTATGATGAGTCTGTGGATGTCTACGCCTTTGGGATGTGCATGCTGGAGATGGCCACTTCAGAATACCCGTACTCTGAGTGCCAAAATGCTGCTCAGATCTATCGCAAAGTCACAAGCGTGAGTTTCTTTTACTCCATAACTCTTTTTGTGCTAATGACATGCGTACACCAAATTCTTAGTAGTTTATTTAAATTCAATACCAACTATTGGCTCCAATATATGACTACTGTACTGTATGTACAAAAATCCCAGGTCTCACAGCGGTGCAGTTGTTAGCTCAGTCGCCTCACAGTGAGAAGGTTCTGGGACTTGGATCTTTTGTGTCTGTGTGGAGTTCTCCCGTCTTTGTGTGGGTTCTCTCTGGATGCTCCAGCTTCCTTCCACAGTTCAAAGGTTTATAGGTTAATCTGTGCCTCTAAATTGCCCATAACTGTTAATGTGAATGAACGCATGAATGGTTGTTTGTCTCCATGTATCAACCCTGTGATGAGCTGGCGACTTGTCCATGGTGTACCGCTCGCCCAATGTCAGCTGGGATCAGCTCCAGCCCCCGCTTATGTATAAGTGGTTAAGCACTTAATGTTCCTCAAACTTATTTCCATAATTTCCAGTTAATACAATTCATTTCCTGTTTCTTTTTTTTCTGCAGGGTATAAAGCCAGCCAGCTTCGATAAAGTGAATGACCCAGAGATCAAAGAGATCATCGAAGGCTGCATTCGTCAGAACAAGAGCCAGAGGTGAGCAGGTTTTACTTTTATAAGATGACACACTGCACTGTCATGTTGGTGCCTGTTTCACGATCTCTGCAACTTTTGTTGTTGTTTCTTGGGAAGACTGTCCATCCGAGACCTCCTAAACCACGCATTCTTCGGAGAGGACACGGGAGTCCGGGTGGAGCTGGCAGAGGAGGACACAGGCACCCAGGATTGTCTAGCTCTCCGGATTTGGGTCGAAGAGCCCAAAAAGCTAAAAGGAAAGCACAAAGACAATGAGGCCATTGAGTTCAGCTACGACCTGGAGAATGATAGCGCAGAAGAAGTGGCTCTAGAGATGGTGAGGGACAATTCTGACCAGTAGGCAGGGTTAGACAGGGTTCAGAGTGTTCAGTGTCGAATAGGTTAGACTGGGAAAAGGCTTTGATGGTTCAAAGATTGAATAAAGGTCAGCTAAGGGAAATCCTTTAGCTCATTTATCAGTTATTTCAAGGTACCTCCTTCTGACCTAGATTCCCTCAGCCACATCTAGCCATTAATAACTCTGTTTTTTTCTCTCGCTCTCACTTCCTCTCAGGTGAAGTCAGGATTTTTCCATGAGAGTGATGCCAAAGTGGTGGGAAAATCCATCCGGGACCGTGTAAATCTAATCAAAAAGTCACGAGAGCGACGGCAGCAGCAGCTACTCCAGCAGCAGCAGGGCTTTGAAGAAAGAAAAGATCCCACTCTCACCTCCCACACCTTTTCTCATCCATCCTGTCCATCCTCACTGGGGCCAGGTGTAGCTGGACAGACAGGAGGAGGAGGAGGAGCAGGGGGAGGAGGAGGAGGAGCAGGACAGGAGTCTGAGGAGCTGCCTGAAGTGGACCAACATGTCAGGCAGCAACATATTTTCAGTGGGACAACCCTTAGTCTGCCAGGTAGAGTATGCACTGTCAAGATATATTTAATTCATCAGGAGTTTATCCAGTTAAAAGGACATCACTGCCTCATAGTTGATATGGTGGAAGTTATAATGAACAAAAGAAAACTAGTGAATACAAAAACTTGGACAAGTAGTATACATGTAGTTTAGATTTTTACATTACATTTTTTTATCTGTTTTTTCTTTCAGAAGGTGAGAGCATTGGGTCTGCCAGCTGTGAATCTTATGCAAGTGGACAGAGCCAGGCGTACTCTCAGCAAGGGGAATCATACAGCCACTCCCAGACTACTCTCCTTCCTACAGCAGCTGTATGTCTCTGCATTTATTTCACTTTCTTCATAAAATACACCAAACTGATTAATTAATCAGTTTGAAATCACTGTATTGATGAATCATGTTATGTCTTATATTTTCTGGCATTACAGAGCACTGGTGCATTGACTCATCCTCAAATGGTTCCCATTGGTGAGAGTGGAAGTGTTCCAAATGTGCCTGTTGGTCAGAGTATGTCCAACATGTCCATAGGCCAAAGTGGAGGGGGACCTGTTGGCCAGACATTTCTCCAGCCCAGTACCATGGTTCCACAGGTATCACCAAGTGTCCCTCAACAATATTTTCAGGTGAAAAGGGCGATGATCCTAATTTGATGTTAAAAATGAAAGTCATGTTTACACTGGGGCTACAGCATTTAACATTATTGTAAATGGAACTAATGCTGTAGCCCCAGTACTCACATTTTTGGTCCTTTTTCTTTGAATAACTATTTACCCAAGCACAAATCATCTTCATAATCCTCTGAGATCATCTGACTGTGTGCAGGATTTCCCCCAGGAAATTAGTTAGCGGAGGTGGTAAGATGTAATGGCCTGATAGCCTCTCACTGAATAAACTGTGCAGCCTTGCTCTGCTTTTTTACCTAAGGGTTAATGTTTTACTACATTAAAGTGGATTTACTTTTTCTAATATTAGTTGTACAGTCTGTATATCAGATGAGGCAGCCCCCTCCGCTATAAAACACTGTGGGAAACCCTGTTGTATAAAATTAAATGTGTGTAATTGATGCTCCTTGCCAAAGCTTATTCTTACCTAATTTTTCTACTACTTTCTTTTCCCTCTTCTTTCAACATCAACCATCATTCTGTCATTATCACTGAGTAGTCACAAACATTCCCATCAGATGCATTTCAAACTGCCACTCCACATGGGTCAATGGCCCCCTCACAGTCATACATACCCCCTGTTTCCCCACAAGCACCCATTAATGTTCTCACTGCATCCATGACAGTCAGTGATCCTGCTGGACTAGCGGGGACCATTGTGCCCCTCACTCAGCAGACCCAACCCACTGCCACTCCCATGCAGCTCACTGACATAATTCCCCAGGCAGCACCCCAGCAAACACAGCCTGTCATGATCCCTCAGCAGACTATTGTTCAACAACAACAGATAGGGATGGATCCCCAGACCACCACCCTTCAGCAGCAGCCACAACAGCAAATGGAGGCCCAGGCCACTCTGCTCGAACAACAACAACAACAAGTTAGTACCACTCAGCCACCAACGGAGCAGCATCCACAGAGTGTTTCAGCTACAGCTGTCCAGACACATCAACATGAGCCTCAGCAGCAGATCTATGTACAGCAGCCTGTTCCTGCTGTCCACACAGCTCCTCAGCAGCAGGTGTTACCTATACAAACAGGTATGGAGCAGCGAGCTATGTCATTACCACAGCCAGGGGAGCAACCTCAGACTTATAAACCTCAACCAATGGGCGATCCTCGTGAGCAGACCATGATACAACCACAACAACTGCAACAACAGCTTCAGCAACAGCAGACTCTGTTACAACAGCAGCAACAACAAGCTTTACTGCTTGAGCAACATCAGACTTATGTCCAGCAACAGCTTGATCAGCAGCAACAAAAAGCATTGCTTCAACAGCAGCAGCAACAACAGGCCCAATTAAAACAACACCAACTGGAGCAGCAGCAAGTGCTTATACACAAGCAATTGTTGGATCAACAACAGCAACAAACTCTTATTCAGCAACAGCAAGAGCAACAACAGCAAGGTCATTTACACCAACAGCAAACACAACAAGTGATTTTACAACATCAGTTAGAGCAGCAACAACAACAGCCTTCATTACAGCAACCGCAGCAGAGCCAGTTATATCAACAAATTGGACAGCACCAAGCTGGGATACAAAAAGAACCAGAGAAGCAACAGCAGCAGCAAATAGTATTGCAGCAGCAACCTCAGCAGACACAACAGCAAAAGGAACAACAATTGCAGCAACAAGCCTTACTCCGACAAATAGAACAACAGCAACAGCAAGCACTGATACAACAGCATTTGCAACAACAGGCTATTTTACAACAGCATCAGCTGCAACAGAAAGCTCAGCTACAGCAAAAGCAACAAGAGCAGCAACAAGTGCAACTCAAGCAGCAGATAGAGCAGCAGCAGCAAGCTCTGTTGCAACAACAGCTAGAACAACAGCGTCAGCAACAAGTCCTGTTGCAACAACAACAAGCAGAGAGATTGCAGCAACAGGCTTTGTTACAGCAACAGATTCAAGAGCAACAAGCAGCCATCATTCAGCTCCAGCAAACTGAGAAACTAGAGGCTGCCCCCATTCCACAAGTGGCAAGTAACAGTGAGCAGAAAATTCAGCAGCAGCCGAGCAGCATCCCACAACTTAACACCACTCAGTTTCCACCTCATACTACTCTCACACAGCAGCAAGTGATAGAGCAGCAACAGCACGCAGCGTTGATCCAGCAGCAGAAGCAGCAACAGCAAGCATTTGTTACCCAGCCTCAGCATCACACCTCTGTAATGGAACCTCATATCCCAGTTGGAGCTCCAGCCAGCACTGAGGTGATTCAGCACCAAACTCAAATTGTCTCACAGGCCCAGGTCCCCATGGCCATTCAGACTATGCAGATACCTGTCCAGACATCTGTTGTCCCAGCTCAAGTCCTTACCCAGCAAGGACAAAGTGAGGCTCATCCACAGAACCAGGGCCAGGTCCCCGTCCAATTTATAGCTCAGTCCACAGTCCAAGCAGCCCAGGCTGTGATTGAGGCCCAAGTAACACCTCCAGCGGCAGTGATCCAGGGACAGACCCACATCATCCAGACTCAGCAAATTCCCTTACAGACTAGTTATCCAGGACCTGCCGCTCCCACACAGAGCCAGGTAACCGCTCAGCCAATAATCCAGACTCAGCCTCAGCACCTGACAATGAGTCAGTCCCAGCCACCACATGTCCAGGCGGCAACTGTGGACGCTCAGATGATGGGCCAACAAAGTCAAGCTGTTGTCCAGCCTCCTGCTGCAATCACTTCAATCGCCAATCAGATCCAACATGAGACTCTTGTTCAGCAAAATGTTAAAATGCCAGGGCTCATGCAGGCCCAGCTCCAGCAACAAACACAAGGCCAGACACCTATCCAGGTGCATGCACAGGCTGCTGCTGGCCTTTTGACCCCTCAATATGTCCCTCAGCCTACCCACCAAGCCATGCCATCTTTACAACAGGATATAACTCATATTAAACAACAGCAGCAGCAACAGGAGTCATTACTCCAGTATCAGCAGATGATTCTGTCTCCTGGCTCAGCTGGAAGTGTTGGAACTACAACAGATAGCCTCAGTTCTGCAGCTGACCCTACAAACTTTGTGGCCACCCCTCATCCTGTACAGCAGGCTGGACAAGCATATGTTCCAGGCCAAACAACACAACATCCAGTTGTTCAGACCCAGCAGCAGCCCCAAGGAAGCACTGCTGACCCTTCAGTCATTCAGCCCATCTCTCAGCCTACTATGCCTCAGTCTACTGGGCAATACCAGCAACAGCTACAGAAGCTTTCTCAAGCACAGCAACCTCTAGCTCCAGCTCATCCACAGCCCCAATTACTGGCACAGCCCATCCCTACTCCCATCCAGCAACCACTTCCTCCAAAGCAGCCATTGATACCCTTTGAGGAGAGTCAGTTGTCAGCCCCACCTGCTTCACATCTGGTGACCCATCCCACTGCACATATAGTCCCCAGTAATGTGGCAGGGACCCAGTCCCAGAACAGGACCCAGTCCCTCTATAGTCATCTAGTGGCAGGTGCCCCACCTTCTCCACAGCACCAAGCCAAGCAGATGCTGCCTGCTCACACACACACACAAACCAGCATTCAGGCCCAAATGCACTCCCAAACACAGACACAAGTTCAGACACAGGCACATTCTCACACTCAGACACACACTGAGACACCTATTGCTGAACAGCCTGTCCTGCCCGATGCTGTCTTTCCTGCACAACAAATGCCCCCCAGCCCCTCTCATACCTCATGTCCTCCAACATCACTACCATCTCTTGCATCCCTACCATCCTACCATCCTGCTGCTGCCCCTGTGCCAGAGCTGCCTACATCTCCACCAGCAGCCCAGGTAACCTTACCAGGGCAGGCCGACTTTATACCCACCTCCCCTCCACCTGTCACTACTCTACAACCGCTTGATTCTAATGCCCCCAAACTGCCCCAAGCCTCGCTGCAAGACTGTGACCTTTCCCTGCTGGGCATTGCTCAGGTACAGGAAGAATGAAAGTTTGCTGTATTAATTAAGAAATAATTTTTACATTGCTGACAAACTGGCAGAATGATTGATAATACTGCTATCTTATTATTTGTTATTCTAATTATTTATTCAAACTAACAAGTTATAAGTCTTAAAACATGAGTATATTCATAGAACAGTGAGTGTGTTATTAACTATAATATTATTCTTTATTACATTAGAGTATGCATTTGATGTTGCTAATAGTTTTTGTGTGTTTTTCTCTGTATACTCCTTTATGTCTGTGTTTATGCTACTCTACAGGATGGTCCATACCTGTCAAGTACAGAACGTCATTCTTCGTCAGGGTATGTCTGATCTCATTACTGTCTGATGTTAGCTCTGTTTAACTCTAATAGTCTGTGCATGGAGTGTCCATTGGTCCAGACCAAAGACATATGATTAGTGATACTGGGAAATTGTAGTGTATGAATGTAGATGTTAAGTGTAGTCTTACTCAAACAAATGTTGGATTAATGAAAGTTTGTTAACTCAACAAACTTGTTGTAAAATAACTTGTTTCAGCCTGATGAATATGCCATGATGAGATCATGATGAGGTGTGTGTTCTTGAGATTTCATCATTTGTCTAATCTACAAACCTAAAATTGCCACATAAGGCTGCCTGTTCTCCATTTGTGGGAAAGTTTTATTCACAAAAATGTTACTGAATTGTAAAATTTCATACTGCTGTTGGAAATTGGCAAACACATTTAGTAGAGTCAGTATTAGAGGACACCGCCCCTCAAAAAAATTAGAACATATTGATAGTACACCTCTCAGTTACATGTTACCAGAGCAGTGCTGGACTGTGACAAAAATAAAGAGAAAATGATTTAAACAGCAGGACACAGAGGGCCACTACAGTAACAGTAAGTTAGATGCTTAAAAACGACTTTCTAAAAAGCGATCTGAGTCTAGTGTGAGAGCTGGTCATGTGACAGTCACAGAGATATTGGATATGATGATGTGATGGTGTAACAGAGGATGATACTGGACGGAGGTCTGCATTAAGACCCTGAGGCAGAGAGAGAATTTTCCCAGCAACTATTGTAATGTAATGTATTAGTTCTGAAACAGGCCAATAAAAATAATATAATCTAAAAAAAAAAAACTCTTTTGTGTGTCTTACATGTTTAATTTAATTTGTTTTGGCATCATATTTAAACTCTGAATTCATTATGATTTCAGGGCAAATTAATGTTTTTGTGGTGATCTGTAGTGATCTGTACGTGACTTGTACAACAGGTCCGGACCACTCATGATTTTTATTCATGCTTAAGAGAAAATTCTAAGTAATAGAAAATTGATGAATGTTGCAAATTCTCTTTAATCACTTGTGTGTGCCAGAACAAATCTGTTCGTATGAGTGGTTCTTGCATCAAGCCCATTGTTTGTCCGTATCGTCCATACCTATAAAGTGGTTAACAATCTCTTCCAATGTACCTTTATAATGCACTTAGACTTGTTTGTTGTGCTATAAAATATTCATGTTCTTATTTTCAGTGATTCATAGACAATGCCGTTATAGTACAGGAGTCTTAAAATAGCTTCTCTTATGATTTGGTGCTATATAAATGAAATTGAATTGTACTGACAGTATGTGGTCAGTGTCTTTCATTGTCATTTTCAGGACGATGTGTAACAACCCCTCTAACTTACCACCTGCAGGTCTGTTCCAGCTAACGGAGAAGAAACTCTTCAGCTCTTGGCCAATGGGAAGCTAGAGAAATTAAAGACTCAAAGAAGAGCTTCCTGTCAGAGGCCTGAGAAAGTTTCACATCAATTTCAACTGAGCATGCTCCAGGTGAAATAACAGAAGCCACCTAAATAATCACCTGTATTGCTAAATTCTTGTATACTAGAGGTAAATTTTGAAAAGGAAAATGTGTATAATATTAATCTGTTGTCCTCCCTAGGTGTCTGGCAGTGGAGATAATATGGTGGAATGCCAATTGGAGACCCATAGCAACAAGATGGTGACATTTAAATTTGACATTGAAGGGGACGCACCTGAGGACATAGCAGATTACATGGTAGACTGTTCATGGTTTACAGTAATCTGCACTGATTGCTATAAAGTCATCATTCAATGTTTTGATAATGGCTGTTTGGTTGTTTGTAGGTGGAGGAGGATTTTGTCCTCGATGTAGAGAAAGAGAAATTTGTTGAGGAGCTTAGAGCCATAGTTAAGAAAGCTCACGAAATTCTTCAAACACATTCACTGGTATGTTTGTTTCTGTATTCTTTATTATACCCTCTCTCTTTCTGTTTTTAATTGATAATGATGAATTTGAATCCTTATTTCTATCTTTATTAGACTGGATCAACTGACCAGCTGCATGTGAGCACTCCCACTAGTTCTTCAGGTAAGTTATGAATATATTGTTTCTTATTTACAAAATGTGGTACTACAAAATGAGATAATGCTGTATGTTCTATAACTTATGTTTTTCAGTGGATTCAGTACCCCACTCGTCCCCAGTGGGACGCTGGCGCTTCTTTATCAACCAGACCATCCGTCACAGAGACTCCTTATCCAGCCAGGGAGCAGGCACACCACCACCCACTTCAGAGACAAGGATACCCGGGTCTCCTAAAACAGAGAGAGGTGAGCTCTACCCAGGTCAGTTTTAATACTGTGGCATATTAACACGACTGATTTGCCAGCGTAACAGAAACTAACCGTGTGTTCCTCTCTGTAGCTGTAGAAAGTGAAGGATCCCAGAGTGTGGAGTCCTTGGCTTCAATGGCCTCTCCCCCCTGTCCCACCCATGCTGCCACCTCCCCCCCAGTCTCCAGTGTGTCAGCCCCTGCCTCTGTGGCCCCGTCAGTCACTGCTGTCCCAGCTCCTAACACCACAGCCTCTGAGAGCATCTTTGCACCAGCCTCCGCTCTTGAAGCCTCTATTCCTGTCACTGCTTTGGGTGGTCTAGAACTCCTCACCTCAACATCTATTGACCAAATTCCCAATGCTCCCTCATCCTTAGCAATACCTGCTGCTGCTAACCTGCCCACCCTGTCTACTGCTTCTGCTATTGTGTCTCCCACACCCACCACCATTGCCCCAGATATACTCTCCTCTCCTGGAACCAGTGGTTGCTCCATTGTAGGTCAAAGTATAGGGGACACAGTCATAACTGCTCCAAGGTCATGTGTACCTGCAGTGGATCAGTCTTTTCATTCGCCTCCTCCTCCTGCTGCAGCGATCTCTTCTGCTGTAAGTCAACTTGCCATGGAGCAGCAGCAGACATTCACTCAGGTGGCTAAACCAGCCCCACAACCACCACAACAACCACAGCCACAGCCTGCACTACAGCAGCAGGTACCTGCAGTTCAACAGCAACTGCCTGCAGTTCAACAGCAACTGCAGGCAATGCAGCTTGAACAACAGATACAGCCGGCAACACCACAGCAACAACTGCAAACACAACATCAAGCGTACCAAGAACAAATTCAGCTGCAGCAGGAACGAGCACTGCAACAGTCTCTCCAGCAGTTACAGCAACAGCAACTAATGCAGCAGCAACAACAAATACCACTTCAACAACAACCGACTGAGGTGCAGGTGCTGCCTCGGCCAGGTCATACAGAGCTGTTACAACAGTCTGTGCCTCTGCAGCAGTTTCTGCCCCCGATGCCCCTACAGCAGACCCAACAACCCCTTCCTCAATCACAGACACAACAGTATGCCCCACAGTTGCTGCAACAGCCACAGTTACAACAGTTACCACAGCAGGTTATGACACCCCAAGCTGCTGTAGTGCCCCAACAGCAGGCCCACATTGATCACCAGCAGCAGCAACAGTTAAACCTACAACAGACGATACACTTACAGCAACAGCAAATGGTGCAACAGCAGCTGCAGCAGCAGCAGCAGCAGCAACATCAGCTGTTTATGGGTGCTGTGGCTTTAAAGCCAGATCAAAGCCAAATGCTGCCCCTGCCTATTAGTCAACAGTTTCTTCCACAACAGCCACAGCTAAACGTTAGCTCTGTACCGCAACAGCAGATTCCACAAAAAGCCCAAATCCCTGCTGAACTGGCACAACAACATATACAGTCACAGATACAGCTGCAGCACACTGAGCAGCAACAAGAGGTGATTAAAACCACAGAGACACCCCAGAAACAGCAGAATGTTCCACTGCAGAAGCAGTCCTCTTTACAGATGTCAGAGTCAGAAGTGTCCACAGGAGAGACAAGTGTCACAGAGGACACATGCAGCTACTCTGCCCCTTTTCAACCTACCTCTGACTCTTCTCTGACGCCCCTCCATCTGGGCACCACTGACGCCCCCATACCTGCCCTTTCCCTCACAATGACGCCATCACCTGCTCAGCCCTCCTCTGTGGCTGAGTCAGACAGTGAGGGCCCCCCCAAAATTGAATTTGTAGACAACCGCATAAAGACTCTAGATGAAAAGCTTAGAAACTTGCTGTATCAGGAGTACAGCAGTGGGGCAGCGCTGGCCGGGGGAGCTGCCTCTGGTCCTACATCAGCGGCCTCCACATCAGCAGGAGGAGACGAGTCATCTGAGCCACAGCCAACCCAACACTTGTCTTTCCCTCCACCTGCCTCCTCCTCCTCAGATACATCGCCGCACTCCTCATCCTCCACTACCTCCCCCACCCCCTCCCGTTCCTCATCCACTTCCCCTGACCCAGAGAGGGATGGGGTAGGAGAAGATGTCTCCTCAGAAGTGCCCAACTCTGCAGAGCTGGGCCCAGTGGAGCAACAACCTGGACCATCTCTCCCCTCCACCTCTGCCTCATCCACCCCGCCTACCTCTCTGCTGCCTCCCAATCAGGATGATGCTGCTGGGCCTCAGCGCCCACCTGTACCAGGAGAACCAACCATTCTTGTGAGTGAATACCACAGACTAGATTTTGAGTAGATTCTTTTTAAGTTTTGTCTTTCACTGTACTTAATTATTTTACTGTTTATATTTCAGTGTATAGCTGTGTGAGTGTTATTCCACTGAGTTCTTTTTCAGCTGTCTGTAATATTTATTATGTTTAAATGTTTGAGTGTCTCTCCGTTTTGAATGTTTCCATGCAGCCACTCTTAATTGTCTTAACTGTTCTAGGCTGTACCCTCACACTCTGATACCAGTACCACTGGAGACGCATCGTGGCCCCCCAATCAGCACCCGATCCCCCTCCGGCATGGACAGCAGAAGCACAATGCAGGAGGTGGATATTTTGGCCTAAACCTGACATGTCCTAGTATCAGAAATCCTGTTAGCAAGAAATCCTGGACTCGCAAATTCAAAAACTGGGCGTGCAAACTGCGCCACTCCGCCAGCTTGTTCAAGAAGCCCAGAGTCCAGCAAGGTAGCGTCCTCTTAGGGAGCGCGAGAGAGAGAGCGAGAGAGAGAGAGAATGGGATGTTGGGGCATGGACCAAAATCTAATATCTACTACTAGTTTTAACATAGTGAAATAACTTTCTTAACCATCAGGAATGAATAACTGTTAATGTTAAATAATGTTAATGTTTACAGCTAATAAATCCTGTTTTTGTATATTGTGACAATAGTCTCCATGTAATGTCAGTGTTGACATCACTACATACATTATTGTTTTTTGTTTGTTTATTTTTGCTTAATTTAATTTTCTTGGCAATCTTTCTTTTTGCATGGGTTACTCACCCAGGGGCGAGAACAGTGGAAAGTAGTGGAAGATTGGCACAGTGTAGGAAGAGGTTGACATCAGAAATCTGATGCCCATCCCAGTGCAGATGAGCTCTGGATTAAAGCCCTGCTGTGCCTTTGCCCAGGACATATTCCTCCATATGACACCCCCCCCTTTCTTGCCCCAAGTCTGCAAGCACTGCCAGCAGCGACCATCTCACCTCCTCACCCCCACCTGCTGGCTCAGTGTAGACAGGACCATGCAACGCACGACATAACACAGATAAGATAGATGCTAAGCTGCTAATTATGTAATCAGTTGTCGTTCAGATTATGTGTATGCTTTCTGTGTCCGCTCATGCAGTATAGCATTGCTCCATGAGACTTTACTGTATGCTGTAGTTGTAGTTACTATGAAGATTACCTTTTGATTTCATAATTTCTAGTATATATTGTGCACATTACCCAGGGCTTACAAGCTACTGTCAGGTTCTGTTGTACATGGGTAGGCTTTTCATACGGCAAAGCTTTTTCATTACTGTATTCCAACCATCTTGCATGTGTTTGTGTTTGTATGTGTAATATGTGTAACAGTAGCTCAGAGCTTTTTGCCACAAGCACACATGCATGAGCATGCATGCTATGTTCTACACAAGTGACTAATAATGGATCGTTATCTGTAAGTAACACCTATGTCAGGCTGCATATGTAAATGTTGGTCTTAATTATGTAGTGGTTATCCATGAACACATGTTGCTAATGTAATCCCAAATATCAAACACACTGAACAATATCGCTGTGGATCTGAGCCCAGATCTCAGATGTGATATTGGGCTTTGTTGTCTGGTATATGAGTGGGAATATGATGAGTCAGTGAGAATGAGAGTGTGGATGTGTGGGTGGGTGGGGGTACACTGTTGTTAACATTGAACTGCCATTTCACAATATGTTTTTTTTTAATTTAATGACTTACTATAATTGTGTTTTTTAATGATACAAACATTTACCACCCCTTCCCACACACCCATTACATATTTCTCTTAAGCATGTGGTTTTATATCCACAATACACTTTTTTTTCAGTTTATTGTTCATAATTTAGAAAAAATGACTGCCATAGAACTTAACATATGTTTACACATTTCATAGACCTGCATGCAAGCCATGTAAGTCACAAAGTTGATGATGTGTGACATTGGTGGGTGATTTCTAACACTGTGCCTTTGTTCGTACCCCATGTCTATCTGTGTGCATCTATATGTCTCTCTGTCGTGTACATTTTTCTGTGTCTGTTGCTTTTGTGTGTGTCTACTTCATCATGTATGTGCTCTTTATACCCATGTCTCTGTGTTCCTGTCTCTGGGTCCTTGTCTGCCCTTTTTGTTTTTCATCCCTCTCTTTTTATCAGATGGACGTTCCAGCAGTCAGGCACTTAAAGAGGAGAAGGAGGCGCCACCCCTAAATCCACCTCAGTCACGCAAAGGCCGATTTCAGGTGAGAGTAATGCTTCTAATTTTATCTTTGCCACTCATTAGTCCTTCGTTGCAGTCTGGACAAGTAGCTTATGTCTCCCACGTCCTCTGCCATCAGGTGACTCCAGTGCCCCAGTCCTCTCCCCCGAAGGAGGCGCCATCAGGTCACAGTAACACTCACAGGAAAGTGGGGCGTTTCTCTGTAACCCAGGCTGAGACTAAGAAAGAGGACAGGCAGACTGACAGCTCCCCCGTGTCTCCTGATTTGGAGAGGGAGAGGAGGAGATCTCGTGCAAAAGATGGGGAGAAGGAGGAAAGTAAGAGGACCCCAGCAATGGCTCACCTGCCTCGAGGTCATGGACACAGCCACTCACCCCTGGGCAGTAGCGATGATGATGATGAGAGTGAACTGGAGGATGAAGATCTGAGAAAAGAACTGCACAAGCTTAGAGAGAAGTACGTCAGAGAGAGAAAGGATTTATTATTAGAGTTTACAAGATACTGGTCCCTGGATTTATTATATTTTTTATTTCATCTTTCCATTGATTGTGTTTCCTGCCTCTATAACAATGTTTTAATTTTTTAAATTTTCATCTAGGTTCATGACTCTACTAAGCCTCAGTTCTTTCTCCACACTTTCTCTCTGCTTTCTGTCTCTTGCTCTATAGGCACATCAAAGAGGTGGTATCCCTTCAAGCCCAGCAGAACAGAGAGCTGCAGGAGCTGTACAGACAGCTCCGTTCCCTCAAAGACCAAAGGCAAAGTCTGCCTACTTCCCTATCCCGAACCCCTCCTCTTCCCACGGCGCCTCCAGTCCTCTCTCCTCGTAGGCCCAGGCCAGCCAAAATCAAGCTCCGGCCTCGGCCTCACTCTCACATGGATAACAACGGAGTCACTCACTCTGGTAAGGCTTTTTATCAATTCTCTCTCTCTCACCCTCTCTTTTTTTCTATTGCTTGCTCTCTGGGTAACTGTTTCCTGCATCTTCTAGGGATTCAACAGTCAAGTAGTTTCTCAGGTGGTGAACAGAGTAGACTGCCCCTATACTGCAACCCAGAGCACCACACTTCACTGCCTGCTAAAAGAGGTATGTTTTCTCCTTCAGCTATCAAGATAACACATCATTCAGTGATCAGTGGTATGATGTAGCCCCTCGTTTTTCCACAGATCACAGCCCTCTAAGAAAAAGCACATTCACAGATGAACTGCACAAACTTGTTGATAATTGGACGAAGGAGACGGTGGGCCCCTTGCCGCCCAAACCTTCACTGAATCAAATCAAACAGATTCAGCAGGTGCAGGAGTTGGGGGGCTGGAGCCAGCAGACTGAGGTAGGACTACACATCAAAAACAACCTTTAATACAGTTTATGGATTGTTGATGTTATATCATAAATGTCTTACATAGGTGAAAGATGATTAAAAGAAGAAAGGTAGCAGATTCAAATGAGGTGTAGCATAATGGTTTTGTGCAAAAAAAGAGAGAAATATTCTGGATATTTTTAATGACTTACTTTTGTTTCAAGAGCCAACCAAAGCCTTATTTTTGTGCTAATATATTCCCTGATTACTCATTACGATATTCCATGCAGGTGGCTCCACCAGGTTGGTTTCCAGTGGCACCACTGAACCCCCAGGCACCCCCGACCCCTGCCAGCTTGCCTGTGGCAGCCCCTTCCCATTACACAGGTGGAGGGAGCCTGTCTGCCTTGCACTCTCCAGGAAAACCACCACAAACACACATGGCTCAAGTGCCACAGATGCAGCAAAGTTTACACCTCCATCAGTCTCTCCCCCTCCAGCAGATGACCTATCAGCAGTCCCCACTCCGCCAGCAAGTACCACAGCCCCGGATGCAAACTCCCATACAATCTCAGTCGCTGCCACAGACACAACCCATCACCCAGCTGCCCCACTCACCACCTCAAAGCCAACCGCTGCTGCCTTCCCAAATGCCCACATCTCCAGTGTCCACAGCCACGCCTCTGTTGCCTGGCGGTGGCACCGCTGTACCCACAGATAGCACTGCTGCTACTGGGGGGACATTTTGCCCCTGTTCCTCATCCTCTTCCACCTCTTCCTCTTCTTGCTCTACTGCTGCTCTACCTTCCAGTGCCAAAATTCACCCAACACCCCCCACCTCTACTCTTCCTCTGGGACAAAAATGAAACCAAGATGAAGCGGGAGGTCAATATGAAGGTGCAAGAGATGGAAATACTAAGCAGAGTGTTTGTTCCGTGTATGCATGACACAGAGAGTTGTGACTGTATTGAATACGTGGATTCCAGTTTACTTCTGAATGAGATGGAGGAGTGAATGTGAGAGATGATTGGTTCATGTATGTATAGAAAGAGGGGAATATGGAAAACAGCAGCTCTGTATAAATTCTTTAATGTATGAATGTGTGCGTTTATGAGTGTGGGTGAGTGTTTATGGATTATCCGAGTACATATCCCTCATGTCCTTTTACACAAATTAACATTCATGTTTTTGTTTTGAAACCAACTCAGTTGGACCTGAACTCTCCCTAAGCAGAGACAAGAAGGACAAAATATTTGACAGTGTGTTGACATCTTTTGTTTAATTTGTCAATGCTTACAATGAAAGGACTATCAATTTTAAAAGTGCAATTAGTAATGGTCATCTAAATTGATCAGCATGTATTGTATGGATTTGTCTGTAAGGCATAAAATATTTTTGTAGAAGCACATTGATGAAAACC
This sequence comes from Sciaenops ocellatus, assembly GCA_033000465.1. Classification (NCBI taxonomy): domain Eukaryota; kingdom Metazoa; phylum Chordata; class Actinopteri; family Sciaenidae; genus Sciaenops; species Sciaenops ocellatus. Next base: position 14,958,547 of record CP136883.1, on the reverse strand, counting down.
AGACGCATAGAGAATCTTTTCATGATCGTTACATGATCTTTTAAAAGTTTATGCCTACAGCACAAGGCGTTTTAATGGGAAATTTAAGAATAAAAAAAATAACAGCATGTTACACAATAGAGCACGGCAAACTTATCTGGCTACCATCATTACCACAATGCAACCAAACACTCTGTTGCAGTGTTGTGCACCGGTACAGCATGTGCTTCATTTGTATTATTTTATGTTTAGCAGTTGTAACATAGAAACAGTCTGAATTACCATGAGTGATGTGATAAAAATTCAGATGAATTCAGAGTATGATGGTAAATTGAAATATGCCATCTATGTTCAGTGGATACCTGGGTTACACTCAGCCCAAGACTGCATGACCTTATGACTAACTTGACTTGCCTGAGTGCAAACTGCTTGCACTTGCTGTATATTCATAAATCCCACATTTACTATTTGCAGCCTACTGAGATAATTCATCATCAGTCATGAGTAAATTTGTTTTCAGTATGATATGCTTTCACATTTGACATTTTTGCTTTCAGTTTGAGCTCTCCGCATATCAAAGAATATCACGGTGTCATGCTGAGGAGGATTATGAAAAAGAAAAAAACTGCCAGGTTATTATAGACTGGGGAGACCACATGGGTTATTCCTATATTGCCTTTTAAAATTACTGCATTTTTGTGGGTGTGTGAGTGTTTTTCTGTGTGACAAAAGCTTTGTGATAGTCCCATGGTATATTGCATTATGAATTGCATCCCTGTTTCTTTCATTCAGAGCGGCCTCTCAAATGTCACTGTACCCAACTGAAAATGTTTACTCTGCCTAAGTTTTGGTTTCCTTAATAAACAAAACAAGTGAGAGGTTAGATCATATACCGGTTGTAAGTTTGATGTCCATCACCTTTGTGAGATCCTCACTTGCCTATTTGTCAACTTTGTTCAGCATTAGACAAACAGACTTATTTCATTTGTGAACTATTTAGTCTTTGACCATAGGCTGTCAGCATGAAAGCATCTGTCAGAAGCTGAACTGTGGGCCATAATCGTGCTTTGTGCACTCTGCAGAAGGTTTACTCTAGTCAGAAATGTTCCATTCCTCATTTCTAAACTTAATTAATTTGTAGACGCAGAGATACTCTGAGTAATATGTCAGTAGCAGATATATTACTACACGTTTTATTGGGTTAACAGTGCACTTAGCCATACATGCATTTGACCATCGATGGTCAGGCAATGATACACCTTATGGCAGAATAAGTAGCCTGTAGTCAAAGCAGAATTTCTGTTTCATTAATGATAGAGAGATGTGTGCCACTGAAAACAGGAGATTGTACCAGTTGTTAAAAACTGCTAAACGCGAGTCAAAGACATCACTATGTATGGTTGTTCAAAAACAGCAACTACATAATCTAGAATATAACAACGATTTTCTGTATTTGTTGCTTTTCAAGACAACCCACATTGTCACAGAGATGTAGTTCATTATTAGTGAAGGTGAGATACTGTGCTGTCATGTCTGATACTAACATGTTGACTGCAAGCTACAGCTTAAAGATCATCATTCATGATATGGAGCTGGCTTTGTCCTTGAAGTGTTACCAAAATGTTATCTAAAAGATAAAGATTATTTTTGTATTTTGAAATGGGGTTGTACAAATTGTAAAATCGTGTTCTCATCATTATAAATCAGAGGTTATTTGAAACTAGAAAACACTGGTTTTCATCCCTGTTTACATGAGACTCCCCTGCCTTCATGTACCTCTGTGTCCTGACAGGCCGGGGTCATTTAATATTATATTCACTGATTTTCTTTGGTCATCTTATGTCCGTGACAGCCTGGAAAACATAACAGAATGATGTAAGCCTTCCTGCCGGGTTACGCATCAGATTTAATTAACTTTGAAATTAATGCAACAAAAATGTGGGGAGTCCCAAAATGGCATTAATGAGAACCAATGGCAAAAGGACGTTTGGGCAGAGAAACCTCGAAAAATAAAGTATGTTGCTGGTGATTTAGCCTCTGTAAATTGTAACTAATTCAACTGTTGATTTTATTTATGTTTTGTAACTAATCAAAATAAATGATGTTAAACATCAAATTATGACTTTGTGTCTTTTTTTTTTACCTGCCACTTTTTAGTTTGGCAAACTGGGCACTCCTACAAACCACAATGACTCAGTGTGGAGGTTTGAAGTGGCACATCAGACTTCACCACACGACCAGTGTGACGGCCCACAGAGCCATTTGTTTTACAGTATATGTAGTATAAATCAAGTATACTTTACCCTCTAGGAAATGCCTTCTTTCTGCATTACAGACTGAAATTTGTAGACATTTGAACCTTGAGATAGGGATCCATCACAGTGAACTTAAGTAAGCTTTTGCTCTTGTTAAAATTATGTCATTATTGCCGAGCAACCTAAGAAACTGACTGAAAAGTGTCTTCACATAATAGTATGAAATCCATCCATCCATCCATTATCTGTAACTGCTTATCCTCATCAGGGTCATGGTGGGCTGGAGCCTATGAAATGATAATATAATTATTCAAATAAGTTAATGCCATTTTCAACTTGAACCATTACAAATATCAAATAAGCTGCAGGCTGATTATCATATAGAAATCAGATTATTTTAAAAACTGATATGTTTTTAAAGCAAATGTGATTCATAGTAAAATTACATGTACAAAAAACAAAACAAACAAAAAAAAAACATGAGGAGCAACCCTGACTGACAGAAATGAGTAATAAATAAAATAAATAATCTAAAATATATATTTTAATATAATAATATACTCGAATAATGAAATTAAATGACTCCTCATAATTTTAGATTGTTTTATTTAATTATTTTTATATATACTTAAGATGTAATCTAATCTTTCTTCGAATATTCAAATAAAGGTGTAGTTGTCGAATATTAAAAATATATATATTGCAACAATGTTGTGCAATACTACGTTAACAAGAAAAGTTTGGATTTGTTGTATCAGGCCTTCCTATAAATCATAACTAGAGGACAATTCAATGTGTTGATCGATATATTCAAAGTTTATATACTGTGAAATAATAATAATAAACTGGGATGAAAATAATAGTTAAGTTGCAAGCTGCTGTATTGCAACTATGGAGTCTATCGCTTCTGCAACTTTGTTGCCGCAAAACGTTCCGCAACGTTTTTTTTTTTTTTTCCTGAATGCAACTCAACATTTGACTGTCGCAACTTTATTGTTCTTCAACAGCAGATAGCGACGAACAACGGTCTGACGCTACAGCCTTTGAAATGGCGTTGATGTAGTTCAATACGCCGTTATTTGTAGTTATTATGCTCGTTTGGGTTGCTTCGGGTTTTAGTTTTCTGTTTCAGTGAATTTCTGGATCTGGCCTTTTTTATTTGGTCAATACGGAGTTGATAAACAAAAATGTGGTAAAGTAAACTGCTAATAATTTACGTTGCATAATAAGGCCGCAGCCGCCTCCGAGCTTGCGTAGGGATTACAACGGCTTTTGAATGCGTGGCCTGCCGCAGCTACATGTCGGTAAGTTGCTAGCGTCAGTTTAGCTTGCAAACTACGCACCTTTGTTTGGCTGAAATTTACAAGCTGTATCTTGTGCATGTAGCGTTTCTTTTGAGTTTAAACTCTAAATTAAATGCACTAACTGGTTTCTTGTGCAAGTTAAAGTTAACATCTTCTCAAATGCTTATGTTAGCTTCATCGGTGGCTAACGTTAGCTTGCGTGCTAAACACGTTAGTGTTTTGATAGCTTTACTACATTGACTGCAATAGCGTGTTTACAAACAGCAAGCTAACACGACAACCTGCCACTTAGCTACTGTTACCAACTAGTTAGCAGTAGCAAAATGTTTTTAAATTTTTAGATTTTAAAATCTGGCAGATAACTGTTGCCTCTTTAATTATGTATTTAAGATTACGAACTAGTTTAATACTTTTAAGGTTAATGTTATGCTACCGAAACGACTAGTTTTGTTACCTAGCTCCTTGACTGAGCTCATCCTAGCTTGCAGGATAAGCTATTGTATTTAATGACAGGAGCAGGTTTTAATGTTAGTCGTTTACTGTGTGAAGTTTGTTAGTACTCACATTAAGCCCTTTATTAATGAGCTTTTATGACGAGCCTTTAACGAGTCATTTCTTTCTCCCGTATTTCAACAGGCTTCCAAAGTGGACATGTGAATCAGTAACAAGAGTCTGCAAGTGAAGTGACAGACGTACAACTCCCTTCAAGAGCAACATTACCCCTGCTACATAGTTAATAAAGCCTTTAGTTTGTTAAATAGTCATTTTCATCTAAATAGGGCTTTGACATATCCAAAATTAATAAGTGTTGACTAGCTAGTACACACACAAAATATGGCATCGGTGCCAGTGTACTGCCTGTGTCGCCTGCCATACGATGTGACACGCTTCATGATCGAATGTGACATTTGTCAAGACTGGTTTCATGGAAGGTAGGTCATTTTCATATTTATCATTGTGGTCAGCAAAGTGTTGTGTGTATGCAGTGAGATTCAAATATTATGTTGTGTGATTTTATGATGTGGTTACCTTGTTGGTTACATGACTCCTGCGGGTATACTCTGTTTTTGACCCTTGATAGTTCAGCTATGTGTTCTGCACATTCATGGTCTGATATAAGTATGTTTTCTGTGTAGCTGTGTTGGAGTGGAGGAGGACAAAGCAGCAGAGATTGACCTGTATCACTGCCCCAACTGTCAGGTCACTCATGGGCCATCTGTCAGTAAGTTACCACTGCTTAAGTATACCTTTCTTTAAATGTCATGATCTTACTGGTTTACATTTACATAATAATGTTAGTCTTAACCTGCGTCTCTATTTTTTTTTCTCAGTGCGCAAACGCCGTGGAGGACATAAGCAGACAGATAGTGCTGCTGGAACAAGAGATCCAAGTCGGCCTGTTAAGACCGGCAGCCCACAGTTTGTTAGAGAGTTACGGAGCCGCACCTTCCCAAAGTAAGTCTAACCCTAAAGTTGATTGGTAAAACTATGATTAGCATTAAGTGACACACTGATATTAGTGCTCATCACACATTGTTTCAACAAGTAAAAGTGAGGTGTGAACATGATGTACTTTTTATTCCATTATTACAACTTAGAGAAGTTACTGTGCTTAACTCGTGTTTTTCTGGTCTTATGTCTTACTTTAATTGTAAGGCATTCTGTTTTGAATATATATAATTTTTTTTCTCTGTGAACATAAGCAAAACTTGTGCATGTGTCTGTTTGTGTGTCTATGACAGTGCGGACGAAGTCTTGCTAAAGCCGTCTGGGGCTCAGCTGACAGTCGAGTTTCTGGAAGAACATTCATTCAGTGTTCCTGTCATGGTGCTGAGGCGGGATGGTCTTGGAATGACCCTTCCTCCATCATCATTTGGCGTCAGCGATGTGGAGCACTACATCGGTACACCTACGACACATTTATCACTAAATTTGAATACATACCTCTGTATTGAGATATATAGGCTAATGTGTATTCAGTTTTGTTTTTGTTGAACGTCATAATTGAGTCGTCTACATTTTTTTTTCTTGAACTTGTTCATTTTGTTGTATTTGCAGGCGCAGACAAAGAGATTGATGTTATTGATGTGTCTCGTCAATGTGACCTGAAGATGCGGTTGGGAGACTTTGTTGAATACTATAACAGCCCAAACAGAGACAAAGTGCTCAATGTCATCAGCCTGGAGTTCTCTGAAACAAGGTACACAAGCATATTCAGTTAACTGACTGAGAAACAAGGTTGTGTTGTTATGGATGTAATATTTTGAAGACTAAAGATGAAGTGATGGACTTGTTTCAGGCTGTCAAACTTGGTGGAGACGCCAAAGATTGTGAGGAAACTGTCATGGGTGGAAAACCTTTGGCCTGAAGAGTCTGTGTTTGAGCGCCCCAACGTGCAGAAGTACTGCCTAATGGGAGTGAAAGATAGCTACACAGACTTCCACATCGACTTCGGAGGCACCTCCGTATGGTACCATGTCCTAAGGGTGAGAGAAAAACAGTTTAATTTCACGTCATGTTTGGGAAGTTTCAGTTACACTGACTGAAGAACATGTTTTAAGAGTTTGTCTCTCTATGTCTATTCAGGGTGAGAAAATCTTCTACCTAATTTCCCCAACCCCTGCCAACTTGGCACTTTTTGAGCGGTGGAGTTCTTCATCGAATCAGAATGAGATGTTCTTTGGAGACCAGGTCGATATGTGTTACAAGTGTTCTGTCAAACAAGGAAACACCTTGTTCATACCAACAGGTAAGCTGTAATGTTTGTCTGTTTTGGTAGTTATATGAGAAAGTGTTCATGATAGTCAAACAAGGCTGAATCGTATAATTAAACTTTTGTCATTTGTTTGTCTTCCAGGGTGGATTCATGCTGTGCTGACTCCAGTGGACTGTCTGGCCTTTGGAGGAAACTTCTTACATAGCCTCAACATTGACATGCAGCTGCGGTTAGTTTCCTCAGGACCATTTCCATTCATTGGGGATGAAATTAAAACTAGACTTTAATCACTCATAGTCTCAATGTATTTACATACATCAGGCAGAAAATTAACAAGGAAAATGTTTCTTTGGAGACAGACAGCTGCCTCTCTGGTTTTATCAGCTATGAACAGATGTTGCTTTTAGTTTTTGTTCACATCTCTTTACAGATAATCAGCAAGTTTGGGGCAATAACCGTTAAAGTCTGACTTTGCTTGTGCTGTACTGTCATCAATAGGGCATATGAAATCGAGAAGAGATTAAGCACAGCAGACCTGTTCAGATTTCCCAACTTTGAGACTGTGTGCTGGTATGTTGGAAAGCACCTTCTTGATACTTTCAGAGGTAAGGGAGTTCAATGAATGTCATAATATTTATGTTATGTCTGTGTGAACCACTAGAGTGACCTGTTTTTTTGTTATGTCATTGTAATATTATTATTGTTGTTGTTGTTATTCTGTATGCACTCATCATTGTGATATTATTAAACTTGAGCTATTCTGTTTCACAGGTTTGAGAGAAAACCGCAGACACCCTGCCACTTACCTAGTTCACGGAGCGAAGGCACTGAACAATGCTTTCCGTGGCTGGACCCGTAAAGAGGTAGGCAAATTTTTTTTTGTGTCATCCTTCTGGGTTTATTTCCCTCCATAACCAATTGTGACAATGGTAAATACTAGACAGTATGCAAACTCCAACACATGGAACAGAGGTGCAACCGAAAAATAATTCTTATTATATCAAATCATATATTTTATGTAAATCATTATATACATGTATTACATTTTAGAAAGGGCTAATGCACAGGGTGTTTTTCATCTCAAAAGATAATAATGAATTGCAACCTTAAAAGAAAATTTCCAACTTTGGGAAATAAGCTCATAGATCTACCACTCTCATATCTGTCCATCAAATTTGAAGATACAGCAGTTAGGTTTGCTAACTGTCTACCAGCTCGCTTAACTCACTCATTTGTTTGTATCTTTAATCAGCATAAAAACAAAACAGACGTTTTTATGGTCATTTTATGTGGTTTTACAGACGGTTCTGTATCAGACTATTTCTTGGGTCAGCAATGGCCAACCAACCACCGGAGACTCCAGGACGTTACTGACTACAGCCAAGAAATAGTCCGACATATACTCCCAGTAAAGCAGTGGATTGTCAATTTACACTCCAGTTGTACTGATTAAACAATTGAAGATAAAATTTGATTAGTGAGTTTCAGAGGTGCTGATACAGGACAATTTCCAGAGTTTGTGCTGAGCTAAGATAAACGGCTCCTGACTGTAGCTTCAACTGATGGATATGAGAGTGGTGTTGTCTTCTCATCATATTGTCCCTCAGAAAGTATATTTACCAAATGTTAAAATATTCCTTTTTAAAGTTGAAATATAATATGAACACACATAATTTAAAAGCCTTTTTTTAGGTGTAACATTACAAAGTGTTGTGTGAGATTGACTTTAGTTGCCTCCCTACACAGGCTTTAGCAGACCATGAAGTGGAAATTCCAGAAACCATCAATACACAGACACTCGTGAAGGACCTGGCCAAGGAGATTCGTCTGGTTGAGGTAAATGGAATCACTGAAAGTTTTTTTTTTTTCCTTTTTTTTCTTTTTATAAATGAATTTGTATATAGAAATAAAACTTTTTTTGGTTTTACTGATGAGACGGTACTCTTCTTCTTTGACAGGACATCTTCCAGCAAAACATTGGCCGCACTGGAGCTCAGTTTCCTGGTTCGCCACTCTCTAAAGCTCCCCTGACCACCTCTCAGAATTCAGGACGCCCCCCTGGAAAAAAGAAAGCACCCAAGCCCAAGGAGGTGATAGGGGGTCTAGGGCCCCCAGGAACCAAGAAGAAGGGTCAGAAGGGACTAGTAAAGGCAGAAGCAGGAGAACTTGACCTCATTGAGATTCACACCAAACATACACTCAAGAAATTTCAACCTGGCAAGGCCAAAAACAAGAACAAGGTATGAAGTTATGAAGTTTGCAGATATTTGTGATATTGATGTGAATGCTTATTCAGCATTTTGTGTCTCTTCTCACATTTGCTTTCAATTCTTCTGTCTCTTCAGTTGGAGTTGCCTTTAGAGGAGTTTGAGGGGAAGTTGAATAAAAGCAAACTGAAACTTGTGCTGACCAATGGGAAAATCCAAGGGTAAGCTTTGAAACTATTTGATGTCTTGCTATTACTTTTTGTTATTGTATGATCCTATGAAAAAATCCTTTGTTTCCTAACTGCTGAGCATCTGGTTTTAGTAAGAAGAACGGCAGCAATAATGGTGCAGGAAGTGCGGGGAACTACAAACATCTAGCCATGGAGGGATCCAGTCTGTCTGACTTGGAGTCTGAGGATGAGCTGCAGATTGACGAGACCCCTCCTCCACGACGTAAGCCTGCAGGACCAAGCAAGAAAAAGAAACTAAGTGGTGAGAATTTGACTTTAAACAAGATTATTATGAATGTTATAGCTCTGCCAGTGAGGTCTATGAGAGATCAGTATAGCTGTTTGAATGCATGGACTGTTAGTACCTAATAATATAGTTTAGTAATATATTTTTAAAAGTTGCTGTAACCCGACTGTGTTCAAATGTGCCATCAGGTCTTCCCAGGAAGTTGCCCAGAGCGAAACCCTGCTCTGATCCTAATCGCATCAGGGAGCCAGGAGAAGTAGACTTTGACATTGAGGTGAGATTATTATAGATGCATCAATCAGGTTTTCTGGAGTCAATACTGAATACTGTCTTGAAGCTATAGTAGCCAGTTTAAGTCAGTCTCAGTGATAACACACTTCACACATGCCATTGAATGATACAGAATATTACAGACTGCAAGACTACATTATGGCTTTGAGTCTATCTTTGTAATGGTTACATGGGTACTTTCAGGATTTGCTTTGAGCTGGTCACAGTTCACAGATTATGTTGTTATGTTGTGGTTCTATAGATGAACTGATTGCAATTTTCTCAGCTCATTACAATTTTTTTTTTTTTTTTTTTTTTTTTTGAAGTCTGATCTGCTGATTACAGTTTGCTTTCTTTCACAGTCAGCACGCTGCTTTCTTCCTGTGTCTGACACACTGACTTCCCAAAACACTGTTTTCAAAAAGTCACACAAAAAAACACAACTCGCGTATTGGAATTTTAACTCCCCAATTCTGTTTTGACAACAGCAGGCGAGCCATGTGTGGAAGAGGGTTGTTGTTTTAGCACGTGCGTAGCTGTGACAATAGTCAGTTATTGTCATGAACCATTTGTCCAGCACAGCATGCGTGTAAATTTGACTGCCAACAGATCAGATATGAGACTGATTGTGTTTGCTCACAAAATTCACTTTGTTTTCCCCTCGCTGAATCACATTGAAATTAGCTTCTTTATCAAGATCATTTCACCACAGAGATAAATACTGTTGCACAATCTGAACACCTAAGCACAGCAAGTCTAACAGTAGTTTATGTTATTTTGTGATAACTGCTTGCCCATTGAAACAGCATACACTCTGCCCTCTGATTGCAAATCACAAGCAGTTTACTCCGATTGGACGGAGTCTGTCTAATTAACAAATCATTGTTTAACAGTATAAATGTAATGGGGATCAAAGAGTGTATATATACACACCACTTTTTCTCCCCATCACTGTCCACAAGATAAGAAAGGATTTATCATTACAGCACTGGTTCACATGTAATAATCGCATGTTTGTGCTCGTGGCTTCAGGAGGATTACACCACAGATGAGGAGGCGCTAGCTGCCCACGGAGTGAAGGGTGGCGCAGGGGGAATCCTGGACTTATTGAAGGCCAGCAAGCAAGTGGCAGGCTTGGACTCTGCAACACTCAGGTTAGATCTCCTTGATCAGCAGTAATTTATTTAACTCAAATGAAGGTCTGTTATGATGTTTTAGAATATATCTATTTAAATAGTTACATTTATTTTGAATTTCATGATGTTTAAAGTTGAAAGGGCAGATCACTGTGCTGTTGCAAGAATCTAATAACATTTGAAACTTGCGTAGTTAACATATTTGCAATGGCTCTGACACTACACTATGTTTAGGAGGTTATTTTTGAGATGGTGAGTGATTGCTCAACTCTGTCCTTCTCTCAGTGAGGAAGCCCCAGCCTCTCCCAGTACCCGGGATGCCATCCAGGGTATGTTGTCCATGGCCAACCCCCCTTCCTCGTCCTCATCGTCCTCCTCTTCATCTCCCTTATCTATATCTGGGGGCCTGACAGAGGGATTAGGGAAGGTCAAAGAAAAAGGTGGCAGAGCTGTGTGGGTGACTGGAGGGGTCAAAAAGACATCGAGTCCTGAGAAGAAACCTGTCATCCAGCGGCCTGGAAAACGGCCAATTAAACGGCCAGCCCGTCACCTGAGTGACGAGGAGAGTCCAGATGAGCAAGAGACTCTGGGAACCTGTTTTAAAGATTCAGACTATGGTGAGCAATATACTCAGTGACTTAAACGTGTTGATGTACAAATCGAAGCTGTTTTGAATGTTTAATCATGGTAATCAAATTTTTGTTTAAGTTTACCCGTCCTTGGAGTCTGACGAGGAGGACCATGCTAACAAGGCTAAGATGAAGCGGAAGAAGAACTGGGATGACACACCTTGGAGCCCAAAAGGTACCTGGCGTAAATGTAGCAGCAAAATGGATCACAGTTTCCTTTTAGCTTTCTGATGGTTGATCTATTTGTTATTTATTTTTATTTATTTATAGCCAGGGTGATGCCCACCCTTCCCAAACAGGAACGGCCAGCCAGGGAAGGGGCTAGAGTCGCATCTGTAGAAACTGGTCTTGCAGCAGCTGCTGCCAAGCTGGCGCAACAAGTGAGTTGAGGGAAAAAGGGATTGGTCTTTGAAGTATGTATCTGACGAATAATGTCAAGTAGAAGAATCATTGCATAAAGGATAATTATCTCTTTCAGGAGCAGCAAAAGCCTGCTAAAAGAAAGTACACCAAAAAGCAACGTCCTCCCGCTCCTGTAGTCACTTCTCCCCCTGTTCAAGCTGAGCCAGCTCCACCCTCGCCACCACCTGCTCCAGAATCTGCACCAGACTTCAGCCCAGACAGGAGGATGGATTACTACTCTGCTAGTCTGTTAGACCATGAATACACAGCAGGACCGGGACCTTTTGGCCCTGGAGGCCCGAGAGGCAGCGGAGCCATGGCCCCTGGTGTATTTCTCACTTCACGCCGACCTTCACTGTCTCCGCAGAACAGCAGCTCTCACTCTGGTACATCCCCTGCGGGTTTAGCCAGCCAAGGCACAACCGGAGTTGGTCAAGGTAAGCATAAACCTAAAGTATTGGCAGCATAAATTCACATCTCTGCGACAGCATGTTTTCTTATGCATTTCCTTCTTTTGCTTTCATTCAGGGAAACGTCCAAAGAAAGGACTTGCAACTGCAAAACAGAGACTTGGAAAAATTCTGAAAATACACCGCAACGGCAAACTTCTCTTGTGAGAGAAGTTGAACGTGTGGCTGAAGACTTTTAAGTTGGAATGAAGAAAATGGCTTTTGTGAAAGTAGGTCTGAAGGAAATAGAGATAGTGATCTATATTTTGTACTCTAGATAAATTTATTTACTGTTTTCACCTGTTATTGAACCTCGCTATAGCTTGTCCATTTACTCATGCCCATCTAATTAGGAGCCTGTTTTGGCACTCCACTTATCCATATCTGCATAAAGGTATTTTCAGAGCCACGTCTGTGACTTTGAACAAATCACTGGAATGTGCACTAGATGCACACTTAATGTGGTAAAGAACTCTTTAATGATCACATATCATTTGACATCGGCAAAGGGACGTTGTGTGACACATATTTGAATATGACAGGTGGTGATTTAACTAGATAGACTAAATTGACTAAACCTGATGGTTTCTTTTTGTTCAGTGGCTCTATTTATGCAAAGACATCCTGCTGTCCATCGTACATTTTTAAAAGGGAAAGAAAGGCAACACATTTTCTAGTCAGGTAAAATGTCTGTACAGCCCTCACACAATCTCAAAAACACACTGTTGAAAAGTGTTGTATTTGGTTGTCTTTTTACCTCATTTTTACCTCATAAAACACATTCTTGTGTGTTATGATGATAACAGGATACAAATCTTTACACACAACAAACAGTTTTGCAAAAATCCAGTGTATGCACATTGTCAGCTCCCAGTATGCCACATGTATTCATTCTTTTTGAGGAATTTGTCGCTGTTCAGCTAATTTTCTTTTATATACTGTAGCTATACACATCAAATAAAAAGTGCTTAACTGATGCCAAGAGTAACATCATACAATTCTATTTATTCTGATCATATTTATTTACCAGCGTTTGCCATCTCATAGCTTGTCCTAACAGAATGTTTTACCACTTCATCTTCTTGGTCCCTACTTTGATTATTTTCAACCACTTAATACTTGTACAAAAAAAATGTATTCATTGCTTTGTCAGATTTTTTTACAGTTAAAGTTGACATTGTAAATATTTGTAATATTTGTAATTTATATAGCTACATTGGAAGAGCAGAAAAATATTATGAGAAGGGTTCCTGAGTGACTAGTTTCCTGCGAGTTGCCATAATTGTGTTGGCGGCATAGGCCAGATCTAGAGATGTGCTTTCTCTTCACAGAATGTACTAGTAAGTAAAAATGGCAGAAATTTAGATTTAACTGTGTGAAACCATTGTAATGGTGGTGCAGGATATGAATTCATATGTAAATATATGTTGTAATTTAAGTTCTTTTATAGTTCAAAAAAAACTTTGAAATCTTTCTTAACATAACTTGTACATGATACATTGCTGTATTTGGAAAATATCTGAAATAGTTCATTTTTTATATTTGTACGCAGTAATTGTCATGCTTAGTTTGTCATGTTGTCTTGTCAGTGTAATAGTAGAAATGTTCTGGGGGAAAAATATGCCCTTGTTTATTTCATCCATTTAGTTTTATATTAATTATTGTTGCTATTCACTCTTGTGTTGGTGTGTACTGTGTGTTTTAAACATGATGTGTTTAAATACGACGTGGAACAGATAAAATATACCTTGGGCAAAATTTCTTTTTTCATTGAATTTATTTTAGATCACCAAGTGTGAGAATCAATGTTTTTCTGTTTGCTGTGTTTCAGTGTAGGGAGCTCATTTAGGTGTTTTTTATTTCTGTATTGGAAAGATATTAACATACAACAAGTAACATTATGTTGTATTAAACACATTTTTTTTCATTATAATGAAAGTACAATTTAATGTTATTAAGCCACTTTAGACATAATATTTGAATGATAAGTGGTTTTCCTCAGGGTTTCTTTTGTTGTGCTTTTATTTTCATAATTAAACATTATTTCTATTGCTCAACTCTGAATACAACTCCCCATCCAAACTTGGGGTTACATGAATTTGTTATTAAAAAATTGTCCAGACTTTTATTTAAATTGTCAGTGAATTTGGAATACACTTTCATATTAAAACTGAATTAAAATATATTTTTTCATAAAACTCTGGAGGATTCTGCTGTGTGCTTTCGTGTGCACATCTAATCACAAGGTTCGAGGCTGGAAATACCAGTTAATGGGCAGTGTGTGCCCTCTTCCAGACGGAAGACGCACTAGCACTAGCGTCGTTTTCTCTACAACAATTACAAGGGAGTGCCCTGGGTAAACGCAGCAGCAGCAGCAGCAGCAGCAGCAGGTATTCTCGCGAGATCTCAAACTGCTCTACCACTCGCCAGTGCAAGATGGAGAAGCAAATGTAACACGCATTCGAGGTAAGCAGAAAGACTTATTCCACAGCGTTGACATGGCTTTTAGCTAACCGCTGGCACATACTCCTCTTTCTTAACACTGCCGTCGATGATTCGCGCCCAACACTGGCATCCGAGATCACAAAACTAGTGTGTTTTTAAGGGTAAAGTACGGATCATATACTGTGTAAACCGCCATTTTTAATTTAGCCATGATCCCACTGATAGAGCATTGTGCGGAGCTCCCACTGCTAGCTAGGCTAACTAGCTAGGCTAACTAGCCAGCTCGCGCGAAACCCACAAACATAAACGGCACACACATAACGTTACACACACACACACACACACTCATGTTCACTGTGTGTGGGTATGTGCGCCTCTAGCTACAAGTCAAAGCAGTGTCCTGCTTCAGTGGCTACTCGCTACTTTGGGGAACGATAGTACAAATAACCGGTGAGAGCTGAGTGTCAGGTTGCAGGTTTGACTTGTCTGCTAACGTTAGCCATCAAAGCTGAATTGAAAGTAACTACACGTTAGCACGAACTGCTAGTGAACCGAGCTAACGTCTCCTAAACTAGCTTTTAACTTCGCTAACGTTAGCGCCGCCGTTGACTTAACCCCTAACTGCGTGACGTTAGGTAGCTACCGAAATAATGTCGCCAAATAATCTGAGTAGACCTGACTAATTTAGGAGTGATAACACGAGTTAGGGAGTGTTGTAATGTTACTAAAACTAAGGTAACACCCACGGCCATTACTGTGTTTTCTGATAACCACTTCACAACGTCAGGAGATAATATTAGCGTCAATGCTACGTTGCTGATTGTGGATGTAATTATCCGGGGAGGTGTTGTAAGTTGAAGCACACCACATTAACAAGTCTTTGAAAGTAACTAGTGGTGCCTCTCAGTGAACAGACTAAACAATTTCAGTGTGAAGTTGTGAGGCCTGACAGCTTCCCTCCTGCTCCTCTCAGTCAGTGACCACAGTGATGGCATGACAACAGGAGGAGTGGACTTGTTGCAGAGAGTGCTACATACTGTATTCATTTATTCTGTTACGTAAAACAATAGTTAAATTCATTAATCCATGCCGGTCCTGAGCTGGCACACACTAAAAGTTCATCAGCGGTGAACACCAAGAGCTGACTGATGCACAGGCAGACAGACCTGTACAATGTTTTGTCTGAAAATATGAGGGTGTACCACAGATCTGAGGCACCTCAGTTAAATATATATATATATTTTTAGCTTTATTTGATAGATACAGCTGAAGAATGGCAGAGAGAGAGAGAGAGAGAGCCACAGGTCGGAAACAAACCCTGCAGCAAGGACCGAGCCGGTTAATTGCACGTGATTAGCAAGAATTAAAAACGACACCGGTAATTAATAACGAAAAGCACCTGATGATTTAGTGACAGTGATGGTCTAAAATTCAGAACACTTGTATCATATGTACTGCTGACGTTTGCGGATTATTCGTTATTAGGCTTGGTAGACATTTACAGTCCGGTAGACGGGGCACAGTGAAAGCAAGTCTTGAGTTGAGCAACCTAGTATGCACGGCAGACAAAATTGAACTTCCTACCAGAGCCTTTCAAATGGGGGTGATGAGTTTCTAGTTCATGCTTGAAATAAAAAAGATGCAAATGATATCAGAGAAGTGACACTGTCCTTACTCTTAGTATAGTATTTTAAAATAGCACATGCTGATCAAAGGATTGTACAAACTTTATAGGAAATACTTGAGACTTTTTAGAAGTGTAAACGAGCGGTGGTCTTTCACGTGAAAGGAAATCATGTACATCGCAAAGCTAGAAAGACAGAAGTGGTATTTTAAATGTGTCGGCGGTAGAGAATGCCCAACCGACTCTCGTCACATTTCTGCAGAAAAGTTAGACGTTGCCGTATGTTTATCATCCTGTTCACCAGCTTTGTTTACTCTCTAAACTTGTTAGTTGAAGTGTTTTGCAGATGATCAATCTGCTTGAATTTTCTTCCTCTGTCAAATCTGATTTGATTGTTTGATGCGTGTTTTCAGATAGATTAAAGAAACTGCAAAGCAAGCCAAGGATGAGAGTGGTGGAGCTAATGAACCAAAGCAGTTTCTGGTATGTACTGCTGACCTGTTCAACACTAAACTAAAACAGTTGTGGTGAAATGCATGAATATATATATATATGTTAGAGATGCAGACACGTGTGGTAGGGATACACCAGTATGCTTCAGAGTCTGTACCAAATAATGTAACCACACACCACTAACCACTACTTAGAGTTAATATCATGAACCACACATAACAATAGTCATTTTCTTCCTTTTTCACACAAACATTGTCAGATATTTCTGGCAGTGAAATGAGTTGTATCTGAATTATTTTGTTTAGTAACAAAAACTTTAAATTAACATGAATTAATAATAAGACAGAGATTGTATACAGCTTCCTGCAAAACAACGTAAACTTACGGTGTTGGTTTGATTAACTATAATTTGCATTTATTAGCTGTAGTTCGTCTGAGTACAGAGGAGCTCAGCGGCACAGGGTAAACTTTGTGGTGCTCATAGCATCAAAATCACTTTGGGAAAGTTCGTACAGGCTCACCGGTATGACATTTCAGAAGTTAGACTTCATATCGGAGAGTAAAAAAAATGGACACATGTTGATATATGTTAAATAAACTTGAGTGGAAATCAACTAATTCTAAATATTATATTTTGAAATAAGAAAAATATTCAAATGCATCTGATGCCTGTGAGTGATTTCTGTGCTGCAATTAAGATTTGCACATCTGCAAATATACAATACAATGTCAGTGTTTGTGATCAGCTCATGTTGCAGCAGGATCTCTGTCATTAACGTCATCGATACCTCGATTATTACAGTTACATTTAATGAGTTTCCACACGTCTTAATGTATGCTTTGGATCGTGAACGTGTGAATGAAATGAATGGAAATAATTTGAATAAAATGAAATAGTGCTAAGAGTAGTGTTTGTTAACTTCAGAGATGATCTGCTGAAAGAAAATTGGATATGTGTTAAAATATGTGACAGAGGAAACGTTTACGTCTGTTCAGTCAGTGAATTTTTTTTTTTAACTGTCCACTGAGGTTCATTGATTGGTGTCTGGGACAGAGATGGACCATTTGACATGTTTTCCATATAGCTTTATTGAAATTATAATTTGAGATCGCAGCATGCTCGACATTCCTGAACTTTCAACACCCCAAAGTGTGAATACATTCATTATTCAGAGGCACATGTTACACTGCAGGGCACTGTTTTACAGCAATAATACTGATGCTAAATAGTTACTATTATTTCTGTCATCCACATGTAACATTAGTCCTTACAGTACAAAAATCACACGCAGCTTTGTCTGTGTCTTTTATTCTATATTTTAATTTTATGGGATTTTTGTCCATCAAAAAACACCTGATAAATAGCAGCTGTGTCCAGTATTGTGCTTGTGTTTTATGTAGATTTATCAGTAGATGTGTGGCTGTGGGTCAGTGATGGTACTTGATTGCTTTGACATTGGTGTGAGTGATCAGCTGGCACACAAACTAGCATGCAGAAAGCCTGTTTTGCTTCGTTATCAGCTGTTTTAGTCTTGGACCAAACATGCTCTTGGCTTCTCTTTTTAATGCATGTGTCAAATAATACAGCTGTGTTGCTTCAATGTGTTTTGTGGTGCACATGTAAATGCATCCAACCCCCCCTGACAGTCGATAGATTTTAGATGCAGTCATATTCATTATTATTCTAGTGCATTTAATTGTGGTCAGTTGAGGTGATGGCGATCCACAGATGGGCAGTTGCCCCATATTAACATGCACTGCATCGATAAACAGTGGCTACTCGCTGCCTGCCGTAACGTTATTCACTTTTTGCACACTACCCAGAGTCATGATGACTGTGCCAACAGCTAGTGCCTGTGTGCTATGGAAACAAGCGCGGATACTCTGAGGGGAAAAAAAATTTAATACAAACGGACGGATGAGTCCTGTTCTTTACCGAGCCGGTAACCAGCAGTGAATTTGCCCGTACGAAAACTGAAAACAAAACTCGCAGTGTCACGTTAGAGCCGTCCGACAATGATTCAGCGAGTTATTATGCGTTTCTGCTGGCTACTCAACTAACGGTAGCTAGCTAGCTTGCTCGCTAGCTAGCGCGTGCTACGGCTGTTAAGCAGAGGAGCCGGGGTAAGAGCCTCAGCAAAAAAGTAGCGCTACCTGGTCCGAGGTATTTGACACACACCCATCTTACTGACGGTGGTTACCGACTGGTGTTTACAGTTTCGTTTTACTGAGAGGGAGGTAGTGTTTGGAGTAGGGAGTGCGGGCTTCTTTTTGCGGCCTGCGCAGCCCCGACCTGAATTAGTGAAGAGTCAGGTCAGGACAGCATGGTGAATCTGTGAAATCTGGACTGACAGCTGTGCTACAAATGGATAAAACTGCTCGAGTTATGGTTAGCTACATTTTACACATTTGCTGTTGGTTACACACATGGCTTATTTTTGACTTGGCTGACTTTTGTAAGGTCTGGTTGTATTCAAGTGGTTGTAAGTATTTCAAGAGAAGATCGTTTGCTAACGTTACCGGTAGCTTACTGTTAGCTGGTCAGCTAACATCAACTCCGTAGCAAAACGTTACCGGTTGATTTATTTGATACGTTGAGCTTCGTGGTGGGTCTTGTTTTGTCAGACGTGTTGCTTGCTAATCGCCAAGCAAACCAATCTCATCTGTGGGTAGTAACTGTTTTTCAACGTGTGTATTGTGACTTGTTAACATTAGGTAAATAACGTTATGCTGTTAGCAACGGTGACGTTAGCTTGCTAGCTGGGTAGCTAGCTACAACTTTAACCTGTCAGCGTCAAGTCACTGGAGTTGGTGGTTGCGAAGCATGCAGTGAGGTAGCGACCAGTTTTATTGAGATATCACTCGGATCACAAGTATATGAAATGACAGACGGACGTTTTAGGCCATTAAATAAGGCCCAGCCTGATTTAATTAACTTTGTGTCGTATGTTGCTAGCTAGCTCCTTGCTAATGCTCTGCCTCGGTCTGCTTTGTGATCAGACCTCGCTACATAAACGAAACAAATTAAGTATCGTTTTAGCCTTTCAACCAGTGACTGTGATCAGCCATCTGTTTGCCACTAGACGGAAAACACCCAGTGTTCAACGCCCTTGCTTATTAGCTGAGTGCTTTGTCAAATTTCAAGACTGATGACTGTCTGTATTGTTATTTTACTTGCAGGACATCATGTACGCATTTCCACACTGTTGTGAACTGGATGCTATTCAGTCAATTTACAGCATTACCTACAGTCTGTCAGTAAACCATCCCACCTTGAGATTTATGCACCATATATGTGTACACTTAAAATGCAGTTTGTTTTGTGGCATGTGGGACTATGTTACTAGTTTTGTCTTTTTGCCATCTTGCAGGTAACGTGACTGGAACATGCTGTTAAGTCGGTATTGCCAAATTATTTTCTGTAAGTACATTTAACATTTCAAGCTGCGAACAAGTCCAGTTATTAATGTATTTGTTTTTACAGTATTTAGATGTTTTAACGTGTAATATTACAAATTTACAAATTATAAATCGAAGTATCTGCGTATCATATCACACTGAATTTCAGCATCATGTGTTGTTTTCTGATGGACGTGGAAATCTCTCAACAGGAGCAACAAATAGAGATTATCGACAATGAAGGTCGACAGAAGCAAGTTAAAGAAGACTCCTACGGAAGCTGTGAGTATAGTGGGGATACCCAGGCTGAGTTTACTGTGACCAAATGTGAGAGGAGTCGATCATTTTGGCACAGCTATCACATATTAAGAGATCTCAGTAAAAGGCGTTGCACACTTTGATGTGCTGAGATTTGCATAAATGGTAATAGGCGCCTGTCACTTCCTTTATCCAACCAGCTGACTAAAATTGCACCATCTCAAGTCATAGCAGTCGTAAGCATTTTAGCAGTAGTTGGACGTCTTCGGTCGGCTTGTTGGATTGTCGACTCCGATGAACCAGTCCTTGTAGTTCAGTGATTCTTCTCAGTTCAGGGCGGAGGTCTCGGCGCGTCACAGCATCACTAAAACACATTACACTGTGTTAGTAGAAAATATGCACAGGTGGCCCGTGTGCTCTGACTAACCATTTCACGCTCCTTCTCAACCAACAGCCTGCCGACTGCAGGATACTTATAGAGAAGCTCAAGGCATGCAGCGATGAGCAACTCCTGGTTGAACTGCAGCACATCAAGACCTGGAATATTGGCAAGGTAAGTCCTAGAGGAAAGACTGATATCACTATGTCTGTTATGACAGGGTCGCTGCTGGTTAAGGATTGTGTGGAATATTATGGATGTTAGAGGAGTATCCAGGAAGTTGTCAGGAAATGGGTCACGTGTTACACCGTGTCTACGCCAAGCCGCCTACTTTGCAAAATGCTGCTTTGATGACGTGTGTTGTCTTCGACAGTGCGAGTTGTACCACTGGGTGGATCTGCTGGACCGCTTTGATGGCATTCTCTGCGACGCCGGCCAGACAGTGGAGAACATGTCGTGGCTTCTGGTGTGCGACCGTCCCGACAACGGACAGCTCAAAGCCCTGCTTCTGGCGGTGCTCAACTTCACTGCCCTGCTCATTGAGTACAGCTTCTCTAGGCATCTCTACAGCTCCATAGAGGTACGCTTGAACCCTTAAACACTCTTGACCACTACTCTGCTTTTCTGGACTGTGTTGATGTTTCAGTTTGTTCCTCTTGATGCTGAGCTGACCTGTTTTTCTCGTCAAACACATTCCATTATACTGTTGACCCTTTGTTAACCTACATATGACAAATAAAACTGGAAAGCGTGAAGCAGATCACTAACTTAAACCCCTTGTATCTCCCACTTTCACCCCTTTGCAGCACTTAACCACCTTGTTAGCGTCGTGTGACATGCAGGTGGTCCTGTCTGTGCTGAACCTGCTCTATGTGTTCAGCAAGCGCTCCAACTACATCACAAGACTGGGATCTGACAAAAGGACGCCTCTACTGGCCCGTCTGCAACACCTGGCTGAGGTCTAGTGAATGCCATTGTTTTGCTGTTTCATGATTCCAGCTATCCCTCAAGAGAAAGAGCCGTATTGTTTAGTCTCTTTGTTCTCTTCTGTAGAGCTGGGGAGGAAAGGAGAATGGCTTTGGTCTGGCTGAGTGCTGCAGGGATCTGCCTATGACGGTAAGAATTTTACAGAGTGATGTTTAATGGTCATCTGTGTCGACTATCTACAGCTATGGGACAGTTAGTTTTATGTTTATAAAATAAGGCTGTCAAATAAGACTAATTAACCGCTATTTATAAACTGCTGTTCCTTACTGTGCTGCCCTCCGTTGGTACTTGTGCAGAAGTACCCTCCCAGTGCCACAACGCTGCACTTTGAGTTTTATGCTGAACCGGGCCCTGAGGTCAAAGTAGAGAGGAAGGTAAAGGCCAAAACTTTTATTCATACATTATTTATTTTTGAATCATTATGCAATAAAAACAAAATATCATTTTGGAACATTGTGTTGATGGCTCAACTTCTTCCTCCTCCTCCTCCTCCTCCTGCAGACAAGTAGTAACACACTACACTATATTCACATCGAGCAGCTTGACAAGGTACAGTCACATTAGAATTGTCACTAACAGTGGAGTAATAATAATAATAATAATAATACCTTGAGTTTTTCAGTGAACACATAGTTGTCTTTGTCTTCCAGATTTCAGAGAGCCCATCTGAAATCATGGAGTCGCTGACAGTAATGTACAACATCCCTAAAGACAAGCAGACCCTGCTGTTCACACACATTCGACTCGCCCATGGCTTCTCAAATCACAAGAAGAGGTTGCAGGCCGTGCAGGCCCGACTGCATGCTATCTCTATCCTGGGTGAGTAGAGGCCTTCTCCCAAAGATGAAGCGACAGAGGCTTTTGCTCCAGATTTTAATTGCTGACCTTTTCTCTTTCTTTGCAGTGTATTCAAACGCACTCCAAGAGTCCGCCAACAGTATTCTGTATAATGGCTTGATAGAAGAGCTGGTGGATGTACTACAGATTACAGACAAACAGCTTGTGGTGAGGAACTAATTTGTTTTTTTCTGCTAAATCACGGTCATTCCGTTAAATGTCATACTAGCAGTAGCATTGTATTTGTAATATGACATTAGATAGCTTCTGCTGCTTTGTCAGACCAAGATTATTTTCAAATGTTTGTGTTCTCCAGTGTCAGTGCAGAGATATCATCGTCTCTTCTCATTTTCTGTTTACTGAAATTCTGCGTTTCATTTTGTCATGCAGGATATCAAGGCAG
Source organism: Sciaenops ocellatus (assembly GCA_033000465.1). Classification (NCBI taxonomy): domain Eukaryota; kingdom Metazoa; phylum Chordata; class Actinopteri; family Sciaenidae; genus Sciaenops; species Sciaenops ocellatus. Next base: position 14,935,938 of record CP136883.1, on the reverse strand, counting down.
CATCTTTGCGCACTTTAACTTCGATTGTCCATCTGGAGAGGACGCCCAAGCTTTCAAACATCATCGACTGCACCGGCACTGCCTCCTACCATGGCTTCTTGCCTGTGTTGGTGCGCAACTGTATACAAGCAATGATTGGTGAGATTGTGGCAAAACGTTTTGTGTAACATTGAAGTGTGACGTGCAGGAAAATGGGACAATTAAAACGAAATCTTGTTTGTTAATAACTCTTTTAATGTATTTTCTTAGACCCTCTGATGGAACCCTACCCACACCAGTTTGCCACTGCACTCTTCTCATTCCTCTACCACTTGGCTAGCTATGATGCTGGAGGGGAAGCCCTCGTCTCCTGTGGCATGATGGAAGCTCTCTTGAAGGTACTGTATATCCTGTTCTCGTAGCTTTGTTTTTAAAAACAAAAGGTGTAGACATGCACAAGAAATGTAGCTCAGTTTTAAGTTCATCATTTACTTTGTAGGTGATAAAGTTCCTGGGTGATGAGCAGGATCAGATTACCTTTGTGACGCGAGCAGTGCGAGTTGTGGACCTCATCACCAACCTTGACATGGCTGCCTTTCAGTCCCACAGCGGCCTTTCCATTTTCATCTGCAGGCTAGAGGTTGGTTAAGCACTTTGCACCGTCTATTCCTCAATCTATGAAGCGTCTACAAAAGCCTTTGGACTCAACCTTTTTCCCTCAATCACTCTGTAGCATGAAGTGGACTTGTCAAGGAAAGAGTGCCCTTTTGTCATCAAGCCAAAGATCCAGAGGCCTAGTGCAGCTGTGGAGTCTGAGGACATGGATACAGACATGGAGAGTAAGTCACTATTCCTAAGACCTCCTGGAATGTTGTCATCATCATCAGGAATTATTCTCTAAAAGTGAAAGGGCTATAATTTCAGTTCCAGGTTATTTGTCAGCATTATAATGAAGAATTGTCAACGTTATATTTTCACAGTGTCAGAAGTTGCCATGGAAAGCAGCCCTGGGCCATCCACATCCTCTGGTTCCAGACCAGAGGCAGACCACCGAGCACAGAGCAGCACTGCTAACACGCCTCGTGCAGGTACATGCAGCAAACACACACACAAAAAGAAACCGTTGTCATCATTATACTCCATCATCAATAATGGCATACTGTCTCTCTAGGTATGCAGTGTATCCCCCAGAGAGCAGCTCTGTTAAAGTCGATGCTAAATTTCTTGAAGAAAGCCATCCAGGACCCCGCCTTCTCTGATGGTATCCGCCACGGTGAGTCATTAGCATCCTCTAACTCCTGCAGATAAACTTGAGATCTTCATGAATTGTTATCTCAAGAGCTATACGTTTCATTATGCAAATGTTGGATGTTAACGTTTTAATGTGCAACCTGTTTTTTTTTCTCACCAGTAATGGATGGGTCTTTGCCTACCTCACTCAAGCACATCATCAGTAATGCAGAATATTATGGCCCTTCACTGTTCCTCTTAGGTGAGTTCACAGTAGTGCTTCAGTAAAGCCCTTCAAGTACTCTTCAGACTAAGCCAAGTGCTCTCACTTGGCTTCAGAGACGGAGCTTCCATGTCATATTAAATTGTAGAAAGGATGAATATTTCCCTTTGTTGTATATGTTAAATTTGTTTATCATTGTTCTTGATTATGATTTCCTTTTTTTTCTCCTTTTAGCGACGGAGGTTGTGACGGTGTTTGTGTTCCAGGAGCCATCCCTGCTCTCCTCCCTGCAGGATAATGGTCTCACTGATGTCATGCTGCATGCCCTTCTCATCAAAGACGTGAGTTTCCAGCACTGCCCTTGTGTGCTGTTTTTATTTTTTGTTGCTTCGTCGTCTCCTTTTTTGTTTTTTTTTTTGGTATGTTTGGTGTAAAAGGGTCACAATGGGTCTTTGATTCGGAAAAGGCTAATAGCTCATCTTAAACTTTTGCCCCCTCTTCATTTATTTAGTTACATTTTATTGCGTGTTCTTCGTTGTTACTCTTTTCCAGGTTCCTGCTACTCGTGAGGTGTTGGGTTCTCTCCCCAATGTGTTCAGTGCCCTGTGCCTGAATGCAAGAGGCCTGCACTCATTTGTTCAGTGCCAGCCATTTGAGCGCCTCTTCAAAGTGCTTTTGTCCCCTGACTACCTGCCTGCCATGCGACGGCGACGCAGCTCAGACCCATTAGGTGAGTTGGACTGTATGTGCTGTGACGCTCAGATCTTTTCCTGTGGAACCTGCTTGAGCGGATGACGTAATTGTGTGTTTGACTTCAGGTGACACTGCATCCAACCTGGGCAGTGCTGTGGATGAGCTCATGAGACACCAACCCACTCTGAAGACTGATGCTACTACTGCCATTATAAAGGTATCATAACTTCACACGCATTCTTTCGAGCGTCGCCGCGTGATTTGGCAGGAAAATTAAAGCTTAATTGGTGTTACAGCTACTGGAGGAGATCTGCAACTTAGGTCGAGCCCCTGAGTACATCTGCCAGAAACCATCTATCCAGAAAGCAGATGGCACTGTGGCAGTGCCACCAGCTCGCTCCAGCCACGCTGCTGAAGAAGCGTCAAGTGAGGATGAGGAGGAAGAGGAGGCCCTCCACACATTCAGCCAGCAGCAGGGGGAACCAGAGAGCAACAGACAGTCAGTGCCACTTGAACTGTATGACGCTGAGTTCATATCACAATAGAATAGAACAACAACTCTTTACTGACTTTGATTTTTTTTTGGTGTTCAAGCCAATCAGCAAATTTCAAATGTTTTAGTTGGTTGGTTGTCATTTTGATGATGTTTGGCTTCTTGCAGGGTGGTGGGCACTGAGGAGCGGATACCCATTCCTCTGATGGATTACATCCTGAATGTGGTGAGCGTTGATCCTTGGACAGTTTTCAGATTGTTTATGTTGTGAAATAGTCTGGAAAAGTTGTAATACAGTACTCGCCTCATTTATGCGATTTATCACTCATTGATTTGCAATGCATGTTTTTCCAGATGAAGTTTGTGGAATCTATACTAAGCAACAACACGACAGACGACCACTGTCAGGAGTTTGTGAACCAGAAGGGGCTACTACCTTTGGTTTCTATTCTCGGGCTGCCCAACTTGCCCATTGACTTCCCCACGTCTGCTGCCTGCCAAGCTGTAGCTGGTGTGTGCAAGTCCATACTGGTGAGCACAAAAGAAATATCACTGATTTTTTTTTCCCCCCCCGTTGTTGTTATTATTATGCACACATGAACATAAATGTGATAGGAGTTAAAAAGGAATCACATTGCTGAATTTAGCCTGAAGTGTTTTTTTGTTTCTTCCTTAGACTCTCTCACATGAGCCTAAGGTACTCCAGGAGGGCCTGTGCCAACTGGACAGTATCTTGACATCTCTGGAGCCACTTCATCGACCAATTGAGGTGCCCGGTGGGTCTGTGCTCCTCAGAGAACTGGCTAACGCGGGCCATGTCACAGACGCCACGTTGTCAGCCCGTGCCACACCACTGCTACATGCTCTTACTGCAGCACATGCCTACATCCTCATGTTTGTCCATACTTGCAGAGTAGGACAGGTAAATATGGATATATTTTCTCACAGACTTGACCCCCTCCACACCCCACCATTATATTTTAATAATCTGAAATTAAAGTGCTCTTTGCTACTTCTGCGTCGTAGTTGAGGTAATTTTTAGGTAGGATATATTGTTGTGTAAAGTTTTCCTGTGAAGTTTTAGACCTCTAGTAGCACCATAAAGCTTTTCTGTGTGTGCATCCCTGTTTGGTTTGTCCTGTGCACACAGAAGGACGCTGTTATACAATTATGACAATGGTTTTACTATAAAGTGATCAACAGGTTGCAGTAATGCAGAAACATAACCTTTGTTTGTTTAGAAGAAAACTTCACAGGGCACCTTTTTTTAATTTAGATCAATTTGTAGAAAATTGCTGAAAGATTGAGTTACAGCCGCAGTACTGTGTCGCTTTTGTAAACTGAATGGTTGCAAATTAAAGAACCAGTAAAGTGCATGATTATCAAGAATTATATTTGTTTTTCAAGCTGTGAAAGGCTTCTTAAAATGTGTTATAATTGTATGTTGTTCAGCAGCTCTGAATGTTTCTGCCCTCTTTCTAAACAGAGTGAGATCAGAGCCATCTCAGTCAATCAGTGGGGCTCTCAGCTCGGTTTGAGTGTTCTCAACAAGCTCAGTCAGCTCTACTGCTCCCTGGTATGGGAGAGCACCGTGCTGCTGTCCCTTTGCACGCCTAACAGGTGAATCTCTTATCCTTTACCCCTGTTATTATAATGGTGTGATCAGCTGTAACCCTCTAACACCTGTTGTCTGTGGCCTACAGTCTGCCTCCAGGATGTGAATTTGGCCAGGCCGACATGCAGAAACTGGTGCCCAAAGAGGAGAAGCCATCTGGCAGCACTGCAACGACCACAGCCTCTGGCTCTAGGAGAACTGGTAATATAACCATTTAACTTTTTAATTGAAAACCAACATAACCCCTAGAACAGCAACTACAGTCTCCTTTTATTTTCCTTCGTCTAGCAGAGTCTGAGGCAGTGTCTGTGGATTCATCTGCTGGTGGACTGCTGGAAGGCATGGGTCTGGATGGGGACACCTTGGCTCCCATGGAGACGGATGAACCCACTGCAACTGACCCCAAGGCCAAGTCCAAACTTACCCCAGCTATGGCCACCCGCATAAAACAGATCAAACCGCTACTCTCTGGTGAGATGATTTCTATGACGCACAATCAAGTTTTATGTGTGTGTGTTAATCTCCACGAGTTTATTGTCTCTCCCTAATGTATTTATGTCTTTCCAGCTTCATCTCGACTTGGAAGGGCTCTGGCTGAGCTCTTTGGCCTGCTGGTGAAGCTGTGCGTGGGCTCCCCAGTGCGTCAACGGCGCTCTCACCATGCCACAAGCACAGGCACTACCCCCACACCTGCTGCCCGGGCCACAGCCTCTGCCCTCACGAAGCTCCTCACCAAGGGGCTGAGCTGGCAGCCTCCACCATACACGCCCACCCCCAGGTTTAGGTATGAGCAGACTACCCTCACCACCTTTGTTAATAGAAGTATGCACACCCAGGTGATACTGAGAATTGTTGTTTTTTGTTTTTCTCTGGCAGGCTGACCTTTTTCATCTGCTCAGTGGGCTTCACATCTCCGATGCTGTTTGATGAGAGGAAGTACCCCTACCATCTGATGCTGCAGAAGTTCTTCTGCTCTGGGGGGCATGATGCCTTATTTGAGTATGTCCCAACCAAATACAGTGACATATCACAAATAGTATTTTATCTTCAAAGTTTGCTTGCTCATATTTATAATACTGTTGTTCTCAAGAGGAGTTTTATTGGTGTATTGCTTTTTTTGCAGGACATTTAACTGGGCCCTGTCAATGGGTGGGAAGGTGCCTGTTTCTGAGGGTCTGGAGCATACTGATCTACCAGATGGGACAGGGGAGTTCCTGGATGCCTGGTTAATGCTGGTGGAGAAGATGGTGAACCCAAGCACTGTGTTGGACTCGCCTCACTCCCTTCCAGCTAAAATGCCTGGAGTCACCCCCACCATGCCCCAGTTCAGCGCCCTTCGGTTCCTCATAGTCACGCAGAAGGTCAGTATACGTTAACTATAGAATGAGTCTTACTGCTGCCTTCAGGTAAACTTAAGAGTTTATGTTTTCAAGTCATTTATACATTGTGTGGCATTCTAGTGGTTAAACCATGAGAACACAGTTGCCAGGGAAATGAGAGATGATTGACATTTTTTTGGTTCATTGTTGTCACTTTTCTAAATTTGAATATGTCAACGAACAAGAAAAGAGACTGCAGCAAACTTCCATGACCTCTGCAAAATATCATAGGTTATGAATATAAATGACACAGCACTAGTTGATTACTTTGGACTCCTTGTGACTCTTGTGTAATCTTGTATAAGCCTTAAGGTTTATAAGCATTTTCCTACCTAAGGATGAGATTTGTATTACACTCCATGTATATAGATATGTTGGTGTTTTGTTATTGTAACGCAGTCTCTTCTTCATCCAGGCTGCATTCAGCTGCATCCGCAGTCTGTGGAACAGGAAGCCACTGAAGGTATACGGAGGCAGGATGGCTGAATCCATGCTGGCTATCCTCTGCCATATCCTGAGAGGGGAGCCGGTTATCCAGGAGCGCCTGGCCAAGGAGAGAGAGGGGACCGTGCGCCCAGATGACGAAGCAGCTTCCACTGGTTCTTTGGGTCCCAGCGTTGCCCCTGGAGCGTCTACAACAAGTGGAGAGACACCAGCACCAACTGGAACGGCACCTGGAGTGCCAGCAGCTGGATCAGCTGATGATTCAACCAATTCAACCCCCCGCCGTGAGCCCCAGGTTAACCAGGCTCAGCTTACACAGGTATATGAGAAAGCTATCAGTCAGCGTAGAATATTGTACTATTTGTACACACTTTTTATAAACGGGGCTGGAATTTCACCGGTGGTCCTGAAAATCGTACACCCATTGGCCACTGTAGCCTCGTGGTATGACACACATAAATGGGGTGAAAGAGCTTCTCATTATGAAGCCGTACATCCTGCAGAATGAAGATCGTCTTATAGTGCTGTTACTGAAGTTACCATTATCGGTTGGCTACAGCAAGGGCTGGGCAAACTGCTTCAGTGGAGTATAATCTGTCAGCCATCGGCAGTAATCACGTAACATTAATTATCAGCTGTCAAAACATCCATATTGCTCTACAGGGCAGAAGCCATGGTAGCGTTCTTTTTTTTTTTTTTTTCCCCGTGTTGATTTGTGTTCATTGTTGCTAAGGGTGCTCATGTTTGCACGTTACGAATGTAAACAAACAGGTTTATCCAAAGAAAAAAAAAAAAGAAAAAAAAAAGGTGACTACCCAGACTGCAGTGCACCTTGACATTTGGTTCTATTGGTAGTGTTGGAATGCCCTCTAGTGGACAGAACATGTAACAAATGTTGAAGGGGAGATGGTATAGTCAATGCAGCACAGTGTGTAGGTACATAGTTAATATTAATAGACTAAAGCTGAGCATCTTTACAATAACTGTTTACACTGTTTTTAGAAATTGATCTGTATGGTTAACCAATCAAATTTGTGTTTTTCTTTTTTGAATTTAATTGAAGTCTGGCCTTGATTCCCATGTACTCTTTGTGCCCTCAAAAAAGTGACCTGGACTCTAAAATTAAGAAATTTCAGCTTGCTGTACCACTACTGCCAGTGGTTTTGACAGCACAGGTGGCCATTTAAGTAAGAAAATAAAACAGGGGTGGTGTGTTTGCCAAACTTTCCACCGTTTGTTTTATAACAGGCAAGGTGCAGAGGGAGAGAGAGGCGCGCACAAGTCCGCCAGCTGCAGATCCAGCAGGTATAAGAGTCATCAGGGAGAGGGAGAGTGGAGAGAGCAAGGACTGATTTAACAAGAAAAGGGAAAGAGGAATTTAGATCAAAGCATTGTAATTCATACCTTTTCTTGAGGTAGATTATCAGGATAGGGTTATTGAGGGAAGACGAGTAAGTGAACAAGCATCTTTGGTTTTCACTCACTATTTGACATCTTTCATTTATTTAAGTGTGTTAAGCGCATCATCATTTTTGCCTTGTTTTTATGACACCATCTCTGTTTATGCTTATTACTTCATCTTTTTGTGTGACGTTTTAGCTGATGGATATGGGCTTCTCAAGAGAACATGCCATGGAAGCCCTACTGAACACCAGTACCATGGAGCAGGCCACGGAATACCTACTTACGCACCCTCCGCCGCTTCTTAGTGGAGCCGTAAGAGTAAGTTTTCAAACCGACAGAAACATACTTCTGTTATTTGTAACCTTGTCAAAATCAGGCAGCTGACATTGTTGCCCTTGTTCCCTCTAGGATTTGACTATGTCTGAAGAGGACCAGATGATGAGAGCGATTGCTATGTCACTCGGGCAAGAGGTCAGCATGGAGCAGCGCTCTGACTCTCCTGAGGTGTGTCAACCTCACAGCTCAAATTACATTGAAAAGTGAAACTTGAGACATGAGTTTCACTCTAAATTATCAGTTGCAAATTGAAACCATGAATGAAAAACTCCAGCTAAGCAGCTGTTGTGTTTATGTCTGCTTCAGGAAGCAGCACGTCGGCGCGAGGAAGAGGACCGGAGAGCCAGGGAGCGAGCAGAGGAAGAGGAGGCCCGCTGCTTGGAACGCTTCATGGAGGCTGAGCCGCTGGACCCCAAGGAGCTTCATTCCTTCACTGACTCCATGCTGCCTGGCTGTTTCCATCTTCTAGATGAGCTGCCTGACACAGTCTACAGACTGTGTGACCTGCTGATGACTGCCATTAAGAGGAGCGGCCCAGAGTACAGAGATCTCATCCTTGGACAGGTTGTCCACCAGGTCAGTGAATGAATGCATCTTTAGATGGCAGTCTGTCTTCTAAAGTGTCTCCTGTTGGCGCTGGCCTTTCAGCTTTGGTAAACCGCTGTTGTGCCAAACACATCTTAAATACAAATCTTAAATGTTTACCAAGTCTTGACAATAGAAGCACAGCATTCTTGTCTCAGCCTGATTGTGTGCATGTTGTGTGTAGGTGTGGGAAGCAGCAGACGTGCTTATCAAGGCAGCTGAGCCTCTGACTACCAGTGACACAAAGACGGTGTCTGAGTGGACCAGACAGATGGCCACACTGCCCCAGGCCTCCAAGCTGGCAACACGAATTCTGCTGCTCACGTTGCTCTTTGAGGTAACAAACAGACCCATTCAGAGTTCACGCCTTTAAAAAAATTTCACTAGAGGATAAAATCATTGTTTCATTGTCCGTCAGCACATACCAATCTTTTTTTTTTTATTAATTCTGAAGGAGCTCAAGCTGTTGGGTGCCAGAGTGGTGGAGAACAGTGGCATTCTTGATTTGCTGATTAAGCTGCTTGAGGTTGTGCAGCCCTGTCTGCAGGCAGCTAAAGAACAGAAAGACATCCAGACACCGAAGTGAGATTTGCACAGCTCTACAAACTTGTCCTCACTTGCAAATGTTACATGAGCTCTTCATCATGATTAATATGCATGTGTTTGATGAATTTACATTTATTATGTTGTTTTTTTTCTGCAGATGGATCACACCAGTACTATTGATCATTGACTTCTATGAGAAGATGGCAGTCTCTTCAAAGCGCAGAGAACAAATGAACAAGGTAAAGTTCAACGTTGTAAAACAAACATACAGATCATAATAGCAAAGTTATGTATTTGAATATAAATACCAAGTTACAAGAACAGGTATAGACAACCATGTACTATGTGTCAAAGAGGTTAATTAAACCTCCTGGGAATGAGCTGTATCTAGACGGAAAGATATACATTTGGTATTGAGTACTCCAAAGGTGGCCATAAATACAACCATGTCAAGATTATAATACATTTTGTTGCATTTGTGCCAAGAGTTGTTGAATTAAAATACAATACGTGGTAATGTGTTGGTATTTGTGCACCCATTTTGAAAAGTAATAAGTTCTCTCTCTGCCTGCCTTTAGTATCTGCAGCCCAATGGCAATAACTGGCGATGGTTTGATGACCGCTCAGGCCGTTGGTGCAGTTACAGCGCATCAAACAACAGTACCATTGACTCAGCGTGGAGGGCTGGGGAGAGCAGTGTCCGCTTCACAGCTGGACGCCGGAGATACACTGTGCAGTTTAACACCATGGTGCAGGTAAACACAAACACTTAAACGTCTTTCTCCACTTGAAGAGAATACTTAAAAACTACACTCCATCCACTATTTAACTTTATGATTGTTTGTGGTACTAGAGTTTGTGGGGTTCCTTTGTTTGATTTATTACCACTCTCCCAACAGGTAAATGAAGAGACCGGTAACAGGAGGCCTGTAATGTTGACTGTCCAGAGAGTGCCTCGAATACCCAAGCCTGCCAAGACTGGTAGCATTACCGACTCTGAGAGAGAAGAGGGAGACAGGAGCAAAGTGGAGGAAACCCATACTGACCTGGACTCTGGTGCAGCAGTGGAGATGAGTGCTCCTAAGGATGATTCCACCCAGCTGAAGGAAACCACATCTGGCCCCTCGTCTTCCCTGGAGTCTGACTACACCCAGGGCGCTGATATAGTTGTGAAAGGCCTGACTGAGGACATGACCACCGTTCTTATCCGTGCCTGTGTCAGCATGATTAGTGTTCCGGTGGACCCAGACACCCTCCACGCCACATTGCGTCTCTGTTTGCGCCTTACACGCAATCACCACTACGCTATGATGTTTGCTGAGCTGAAGAGCACAAGGATGATTCTGGGGCTGACGCAGAGCTCCGGCTTCAATGGCTTTACCCCGCTCGTTACTCTGCTGTTCAGACACATCATAGAAGATCCAGCCACACTGCGGCACACCATGGAGAAGGTTAGAATCTATTTTCAGACTAGTAGTACTGGATAAAGCTAGTTGGCCATCAGTTAGTTTGTTTTTACTACATATGGAATTCTCTGAATAACACTTAAGTTTTGTTGATACCATAAACAGCATTCCTCAACAATCTGTTGTCATAGGTGGTGAGGTCAGCAGTGACCAGCGGAGCAGGTAGTACCACCTCAGGAGTTGTGTCAGGCAGCCTTGGTTCCAGAGAAATCAATTATATCCTTCGCGTCCTGGGCCCTGCCGCCTGCCGTAACCCTGAATGCTTCGCTGAAACTGCCAGCAACTGTGTCCGCATTGCTCTGCCTGCACCACGTGGAGCTGGCACAGGTGAGTGTACATTTTACATTTTTTACGTGTAGCTTTTGATGAGATTTTAATTTACAAGTACTGCAAATTGGTTTGACAGATTTATTCACATATGTAGTCTGTATTTCTTTAACCCTAATGAGCTCATACATTACTCTCTACTTCTACAGCCTCTGATGACGAGTTTGAGAACCTTCGAATCAAGGGGCCCAACGCTGTGCAGCTGGTGAAGACCACTCCTCTGAAACTGTCCCCCTTACCCTCTATCCCTGACACCATCAAGGAGGTCATCTATGACATGCTCAATGCTTTGGCTGCCTACCATGCTCCTGAAGAACGTAAGACATGTTAATAAATCCTGCCAACTATCTATTTGAAGAATGCATATGTAGTTTTAATGGTAATAGTTATTTCAGCTAAGTGTGTGTTTGTCTGTGTGGCACAGCTGAGCGCCCAGAGGAACGTGCGGCAGCGGTGCCTGGTGGTCAAGACCTGTGCCAGATATTGCAGGATGTTGGTGATGATGTCTACCAGCAGTACAGACTCACCCGGCAGGGCAGCGACTTTGACTCCCAGTCTGCATTCCATATCAACGTGAGTCTCAATGACAAGTTGTCCTCTATTGAAACATGAAATGCGTCATCTACTGAATTAGTAATAGAGCTGTGTCTCTTTCTCTCAGACTCAAGTGTTTGCTGCTGATGGAGGTGTAGCTGAGTCTTCTCAGTCTGGCACACCACAAGGAGAAGGTGAGACTAAAATGTTTTTTTAAAACCTGTGTGAAGTTACTGCACATATCACATACTCTGTGATCTCTAATCATGTTGTTGTTTATGACAAAGCACTGTATAGCACTGTGCCAAGTGTATGTTTATTCAACTGTTTTAATCCGCCAATAGTCTGATTAAATTATCAATTAAATTGATTTTATTAAAATACCCACTTCCAAGCATCCTTTAAGGACCTTTCTCTGGGTTGTTGATGAATATTTGCTATGTTAAGGTTTCTTTATTTTCCACTATTTTATATCAGTGTGAATACTTAATACCGTGTCCAATCATTTTGTTATCCGATCTTCCTCAGCTTCCACACCAGAAGAGATGCGAGAGGAGAAGAAAGAACAGGAAGGTGAGAAGAGTACCAGCTCAGAGGAGGGTAAAGCGGCTAAGGTAAAGGCAAGTAAGCCGCTCATGCCTACCTCCACCATCCTGAGACTTCTGGCTGAACTTGTGCGCTCCTACGTGGGAATCGCCACACTAATCGCCTCCTACTGCTACACCGCTGGACAGTCTGAGCTTATTAAGGAGGTGGGTAGTTAAACAAAATCTTGTCAGCCTATCACACCTCCTCATCACCTCTGTATCGTTATGCCTTTAGTGTAATTCATTTCTCTTAACCTGTTTTGGCCTCTTTTGTGTTCTAACAGGATTGCAGTGTCCTAGCCTTTGTGCTCGACCACTTGCTGCCTCACACCCAGAACTCAGAGGACAAAGACACTCCGGCCCTGGCACGTCTGTTCCTCGCCAGCCTGGCAGCTGCTGGCACAGGCACTGATGCCCAAGTGGCCCTGGTCAATGAGGTGAAGGCTGCTCTTAGTCGGGCATTAGCAATGGCAGAAGGTGCCGAAAAACATGCCAGGTAAGCAACATAAATATCATCAAAGACCGTCCTAATATTGATACTATAACCCTTGACTGATTAATGGTTTATATGTAAAATCATACGGCCATTCTCATTCCCTCTCGACTTATCTGTCTCACAGGCTTCAGGCAGTGATGTGCATCATCAGTACCATCATGGAATCATGTCCCTCCACGTCCAGTTTCTACAGCACGGCAGCAGCCAAGACCCAACACAATGGCATGAACAATATCATAAGGCTCTTTCTTAAGAAAGGACTGGTCAACGACTTGGCCCGTGTCCCTCACAGCTTGGATTTGTCCAGGTATATGAATTCACCGTGTTATCATTTTTCAGTTTAGATGGTAATAGACCAGTACTCACCAAACACGTGGCAACATGAACCTGGCTCAATAAATTGGGATGATGTTGGTTTATCATCTTTTATGCGGTATAAAGTCTTTGTAAACTGACTCCATGTTCTTCCTTTACATCATTTGGTTTAGTCCCAACATGGCAAACACTGTGAATGCTGCCCTGAAGCCTCTGGAGACTCTTTCCCGCATTGTTAACCAGCCAAGCAGTCTGTTTGGTGGCAAAGGAGGCTCCAGCAAGAACAAGGCTGAACACGACACTGTGGGCACTGCAAGGGACAGCAACAGCAACACTCAGGACCAAGGTATCCACATGAGTCAGACGGACACTTCCAACAAGATCCAGTGATTCCAAAACTGTCTGTTGCTAACTTGTGATATCTATTCAAGGAGAGTCTGGCGAGGCAGAACCAGTGGAAGGCAACCACAGGGTGCAGGGAACAGACAGCGACCTGATGGATGGAGAGACAGAGGGTGACACAGTCGTCATTGCCGGTCAGCCAGAAGTTCTCAGCACACAGGCTATGCAGGTGATTGAAATTATATTACGCACAATACTGAAATATTTCACCACATTACCTCCTATGTAGCATTTGCAATGAATGGCCACAACATAAAAGTGGGATAGATAATTTCACCTATTTCTCTACTTTATGGCTCACATAGCATTTGTATTACATTTCCTTTGTAGGTGGAGAATGAGTTGGTGGATCTGATTGATGAGCTGCTGGAGAGAGATGCTGGGACTGTCAACAGTACAATTATAGGTAAGCCACTGGATTTATTTGGGATGGGACAGTGAGGGGAGATGGAAAACTGGCAAGGTTAGAGTAGTCGTGTGCAGAACCACTAAACCTCTAATGGGATAGTCGCTAGATACAAAAGAAAAAAAATCAATGACATTGCAACAGAAGGATTAGCCTGCACACTGGAAACACAGTTCCCTGTAAATTTATGAAACTTAAAACCAGAGTGTGGATACTCGTATTCATACTTGTATTGCAAACAGGCAAGGAAAGGTTATGTGATGTTTGTTTTTTGTTCTGTCATTCAGTGGGACGCAGCGGTGAAGATGAATCGCAAGAGGATGTGTTGATGGATGAGGCTCCCTCCAATATTAGCCAGGCATCCACTCTTCAGGCCAACCGGGAAGGTAAGACTCAGATACATCGTAACTTTGTGTATTCATCGTGGTAAATAACCAGTTGACAGATTTTAGGCCACATTAAGACAGGATCAGGTGTTGTGGCGAATTGCCCCACTGTTGTGTGACTGTGTGTGGTGTTGGTGGGGTGACACCTCTTCAGCCCACACCACTGCAGCCAAAACACACTACCCTCACTCAAATTACTCAAATGAATGGAAAAACAAGCATTTTCATCTTAGTGCCAGTCTGAATGTGACTTTACTGTCAGTTTCTCACTTTTTTAGATCTTCTTGTAACAGACTGTTTCTTCTCTTCCATCAGACTCCATGAACATCCTGGAGCCAGAGGATGAGGAGCACACACAGGAGGAAGATTCTAGCGGCAGCAATGATGATGAAGACAGCCAGGATGAAGAGGAGGAGGAGGAGGAAGAGGAGGAGGAGGATCAGGTATGGATTAATGCAGCAAGGTTCAGAAAACAATTCTTGGTTGTTTATCTGTAAGACATTTATCACTGCTGCTATTTTTTTCTCTAGGATGATGAAGAAGGAGATGAGGATGATGATGATGAAGGTTCAGAGATGGAGTTGGATGAGGACTTTCCTGACATCAATGCCGCGCCACACATCCGCTTCGAAAGGTTTGACAGGGATGATGACCTCATCATAGAGTTTGACAACATGTTCTCCAACAACGGTAAGCAAGATCATTTACTACGGTCGAATTTATTATTTGTAGGTTATTCCCCACAATCTTAATGCATTAACAAATTGGTCTGGGATCAGTTTTAGATAGCTCAGCTCCTTGTTTGCCGAGAATGTTCTGCTTTTCATACTCGAGTCTACTGTAAGAAAATTAAGGAGAAAAAAAAAATCCTTGCAGAAACGCACGTTCAGCCAATTTTCCAAACACTGGTTCCAGCTACGACAGCTATACAAAAAGTAGATGATGCAGAAAATGAATTTTCTTTAGCTTTATTTTTTATAAACATTACTTGGGGTTGTGCCAGAGCTGTCCCCCTAATGTCTGCCTACTGTTTTCTGTTGTTTTTCCATTAGTTGACATCCCTCCTTCCCCAGGCAACATCCCCAGCTCCCACCCACTGATGGTGCGCCATGCTGACCACGGTTCCCTCACCCTAGGTGTGGCAGGCACTAGCAGCCGTCTGGCACAGGGCATGGGTCGCAGCCAGCGAACACTGCGCCAGCTCACTGCCAACAGTGGACACACCATCCACGTCCACTACCCTGGCAACCGTCAGCCCAACCCTCCGCTCATCTTGCAAAGGTGAAAGTGTGAAAAAAAATGTTCGATGGCTGTGTTTGTTTTGCAACATCTGTTACACCTCCATTCTTTGTTGTTGAGTGATTATGCTAATTACAACGTCTCTCCCCCTGTAATTGTTTTTTTTCTTTAGATTGTTGGGACCCAGTGCCGCAGCAGACATTTTACAGCTGTCCAGCTCTCTGCCTCTTCAGTCTCGTGGCCGTGCCCGCCTCTTGGTCGGAAATGAGGATGTGCACATCATTGCTCGTTCTGATGACGAGTTGTTGGATGACTTTTTCCATGAGCAGAGCAGTACTGGGGGACAAGCAGGTGAGAATTACTATGGGTTGTTGTGAATGGAACAGTATTTTGGTTTAGTATTGGCTTAAATTCCTTACATGTTTGTTCTTTTTGTCTTCCTAGGCACCCTTTCTAGCATTCCCACTGCCTTAACTAGATGGACAGATGAGTGTAAAGTGCTGGATGCTGAGAGTATGCACGACTGTGTAGCAGGTAGGTTTTTATCCCAAAAAGCTCTCCTTAGGACTCAGAACCTATGATACAATTTACTTGTCAGTTCACACTGAAATTCATTTTGTATCTATTGGGCAGCTCTGTCCAGAAAATATCCACATAGATTATAAACATGCATATATTTCTTGGATGGAACTGGATTTAGGAAGATGGCAAAACAAATCATTTTAGTGAATCAGAGCAGGACAGTAGAATTAAGTGTGGCTGCCAGAGAATACGTCAATGATGACGGTAGATGGCATTTCCATCCAAAGTTAAAATATTTAAACTTTTTGTCTGCCTGTTTTTGTCTGCCGTCTGTTGTCTGACTGAATCTACATGAAGTCTTTATGTTTAACAGTTCACCAAGTCCAATCAGTTAATGCCACTTTAGATTTAGTTAAAGCCAGAACCAAGAAGGGATTCTGACATCTGTGTCTGCTTTCAGTGGTGAAGGTGCCTATCCTGCAGCATCTGGAGAGTCTGCGAGATGAGGAGCTAGAAGAGCGAAGGGAGAAGAGAAGAAGGCAGCTGGCTGAGGAGGAGGAGTCTAAGCAGAATGAGAGGAGGGCTTCTGGGGCAGAACAAGCCAGGGAACAAAGCCTGCAGGTGGGCAAATAATACATGTTCATCAGCCGTGTAGAAGAAACTTTGTAACATAGATGTGCGTGCATGTTTTGGCATTTTTATTCACGGTTTTCTAATTTAAACTGTTTTTGTTTTTTTGTCCATAGGGTTCTGGACTGGGAGCGGTTAATGGTGCGGAGAACACCGCAGGTACTGACATTTGAATAGATTTTTTTTTCTTCTTTTAATTAATGTTAAGATTTCTGTCAAGAATGGACACATCTCAGTGATGGGCACCCAGCAACAAGCAGCCAGCAGAGCGTGCTGTGGGATGAGGTAGTAGTTTGTATAGTTTTAGGATCACACCAGATCTGGGAGATAACTATACAGTCTACTGTCTTTCTTATGGCAACGCTATACCAGCTCAACATCTTCATCTGCTGCGAAAGGAGATCAACTCTTAACTTGCAAATGGCTCATATCATTATAAGACTAAAAATATGATATACATTAAATCTGAAGGACCTAATTCCACATTATATTTTCAGTACAGTGTTGCTTTATATGCATCTTGAATGCATTGCATTTTTCTGCAGCTGGCTTTGCTGTGGTGAGGTAGTAAGTTGTGTTGTTGTTGGGGATCAGGATTGTGCACCCCGTTCAGGAGATAACTATACAGCTTACTGCCTTCCTCAGCAGAGGCCCATGCCATCTATGTAGAAAATGATCAATAACTAATCACCATATTTCTGTTTCAGTTTGGTTTGTGTGCTTGCTTTAAGCTCTCTCCTTTTGAACACTGATCTTTAACACCTTAAATCGGCTTGAAAACAATTCAACAGATTTTACTTGTGTACAAGGAAAATGTATAATTGTAAAAAATAAATAAATAAAAAATTAAGGGACTTTTTAATAAATATGCATCTGTAGTTGTTGGTTCAGTTGAGTAATTTTTTTTCAATGTATGTATAAAAACTTTGTCCCTGTCCTCACATAAGTTTTCTTTCTGGATGTTGCAGAAGGTGAGCAGGCTCAGGGTGGTACGGTGTCATGTCTGGACCCACCCAGGGTCTCAGAGGGCTTCCTCACTGCTCCCCCATCTGGAGAGGTCACCCCCACCACACCTGCTCCTCATGAACAGGCCCTAGTCTCCCTGGAGACCGCGATCAGTCAGCAGGTCCACCAGCCAATTGCTGACCTCCTGCTGGCCGAGTCGCATGCAAGCTCTCTGGCTGCTCTGGCAGGGGCAGGCCTTCCACCTTTGTCGGCAGCTGACAGGCCAAACAGCGAAGCGGAGGCATCTCAGATGGAAATGTCCCCGGCACCCACTATTGGTGAGAGAGTCGGAGGAGGTGGTGGAGGAGGAGGAGCGTTGGATGAAGGCAGGGAAGGTAGACTAACTTTGAAAACTCTTTTTATACAGACTGGCCAACAGTAAGGACGCACTTCTGTAATGCAAATTATTTTGTTGTAGCTAGGATGTCATACATTTTCTCAGCACTGTGAAATACAAGTCAGTTACCCGAGGAACTTTTCCACTGTGCATTAATTGACCCTCATTGTTATTTCCTGATCATTAACCCACCCTGATTTGTTGAATTTTTTTCTTCAGCCTCCCTGAGTCCAGACATTGTGGAGACCTCAGAGCCTGCAGTAGTAGGTGTATCACAACTGGAGGGGTCACCCATGGACACCAGCAGCCCCGCCTCTGCCACTCAGGAAGAAGCTGCTCCCAATCCTGCCCAAACTGCCCAGCTGTCTCAGGAGCTGTCTGGTAGTGGGGAGAGTGGGCTAACTGACAGGCAGACAGATGCAGAGACTGGGTGAGTAGCTTGAAGTATTATCGCTGACCCAATAACGTTCAAAAGCAGTACCATGCTCCCTGTATCTCTTGGCAAGATAACCTTAAATTTAAAAAAAGTTCCATGCAGTGTGATATGTCTACCTCCTTTTCATTGCCAGTGCATGTAACTTCAGTTAGAGTCCAGTTTTTTCTTTGCCCTTTGGTTTTAAGAAGAGTTGGTATCTCTGGTCTTTCTTACCAGCTGTTGGCCAAAATAAAACCATCTCATGGTTCAGTGAAATGCCCACCTAGGTTTCCAAATGCACTTCCCTTTCAGTAACTTTGACACTGTGTATTCCTGCTGACTGACAATAGCTATGTTTTTAACTGTTATACAGCTCCACTTCTGTCTCATCACCTGGGGAAACAATGCCCAGGAGTGACAGTGCTGACAGCCAGTCTCAGGCCATCCAGGAAGAGCCCCTCCCATCCACCAGCAATGAGGAGGAGGACCCACTTGCAGGTAAAATAAATTGCTGCCCTATTTTTTATTTTTTTTTAATCATTTTAAGATTTTCAAAACAATGTTGCCTCATAATGTGTGTGATGTTTTTGTTTTGACAGGCATCAGTCTGCCAGAGGGTGTGGATCCATCGTTCCTGGCAGCTCTTCCTGAAGACATCCGTCGAGAGGTGCTGCAAAATCAGCTCGGCATCAGACCACCCTCTCGTCCTCCTGTTGCCACCAGCCTGCCTTCCACTACCGCGCCTGTACTGGGAGGAGGACCAGGGGTTACAGAGGTCAGCCCTGAGTTCCTGGCAGCTTTGCCACCCGCCATCCAGGAGGAGGTGAGACTCTTCACTGAAACTCTAAAAAATAACAAAATGCTTACCTTTTAAAGCTGTTAACTAAGATAAAAAAAAAGATCAAATATGATTTCCAAGCCAATCAGAAAAGGAGTCATAGATAATCAGGTTTTTTAACTATGTATGCTATTGGTTGTCATAGGTTCTTGCCCAGCAACGGGCAGAGCAGCAACGAAGGGAGCTAGCCCAACAGCCCCCACAGGGAGACACACCTCTGGATCCAGTCACCTTCATCCAGACACTGCCCTCAGAGCTCCGGCGTAGCGTCCTGGAGGACATGGAGGACAGCGTGTTGGCTGTCATGCCCCCAGACATTGCCGCTGAAGCAGCTGCGTTGCGAAGAGAGCAAGAGGCACGCCAGAGGCAACTTATGCATGAGAGGTTGTTTGGCCATAGCTCATCTTCGGCCCTATCAGCCATCTTGCGCTCACCAGCCTTCACCAGTCGGTTAGGGAGTAATCGTGGCGTTCAGTACACCCGACTGGCCGTGCAGAGAGGAGGCACGTTTCAAATGGGAGGAACAAACCACAGGTGAGGAGCGACAATGATCTAATTGCCACATTTCAGAATAATACAAAATATTTTTGTTAAATGACAAAAGTAAGCATCATGAATATGAGAGAGATCAGAAATATTTAGCTTTTGTTATTTGTAAATGTCCTAGGTGGTCTTTATGAAATCATTCTACTCACAGGCGACAAACTCCGTGTTACTTTGTTTCTTCAGGCCATCTAGTTCCAGTGTGGACTCCTTATTACGTCTGCGTGGTCGATTGCTGTTGGACCACGAGGCCTTGTCCTGCCTGCTGGTTTTGTTGTTTGTCGATGAGCCAAAGCTTAACACCAGCCGCCTGCACCGTGTGCTCAGGAACCTCTGCTACCACTCCCAAACACGTGGGTGGGTTATTCGCAGCCTGTTATCCATCCTCCAACGCAGCAGTGAGAGTGAGGTGTGTGTGGAGACCTCGCGTCTAGAAGACTCTCGTGGCAAGAGGAGCATCCAGGGAGGCTGTGGAGGAAAAGGCTCAGCTACCTCCTCCCTCTCCTCTTCATCCTCATCTTCCTCCTTAGAGCTACTGAACAGGGTGGAGTCTCGCAGCTCCAGCCAGCTTTCCTGGCTCTCCGTTTCTATGGACGCAGCCTTAGGTTGCCGGACAAACATTTTCCAGATTCAGCGAGTATCAGGTAGGAAACATGCTGACCGGCATTCAGCTGGGGGTTCTACAGGATCTGGAACACTGGGAGTGTCAGGCACTGCTGCGGGTGTCACATGCGCTGGCGGTGGAGGTTCAACTGTCCACATCCACCCACAAGCTGCTCCAGTAGTCTGTCGACACGTGTTGGACACACTCATCCAGCTAGCTAAGGTAAGAGTATACCTATCTTTATCAACATCTATTGCATCATCTGTTGTGTGCTATGCTGATTATTGTATGAACTATTGCTGCTACAATAATTGTCTGTATTGTTTTTTTGTCTGTCCCTGCAGGTGTTCCCCAGCCACTTCACCCAGCAGCGCTGTAAGGATTTGTCAGCATCAGCTTCTGACCTGGACTCTCGTCTTTGTTCAGTCTCCTCTGGCGGAGGAGGTGGGGGTGTTGGTTCCAGGTCAGGGTCTCAGTCTCAGAGCAACCCCAGCTCCAATGTCTCCAACACTCAGAACTCCTTGGGTGCCGCTGCCGCTACTCTCCAGTCTCTGGGAATCTCCACTGACTTTTGGGACCTGCTGGTCAAGCTGGACAACATGAATGTCAGTCGCAAGGGCAAAGCCTCTATGAAGACAGTGCCTCTGGGGGGCAGTGCAGAGGCTGAGGGGGCTCAGTTCAGCCTAGAGACTTCCCCTCTAGGCCAGCTGATGAACATGCTGTCCCACCCAGTTATCAGACGGAGCTCCTTGCTCACTGAGAAGCTGCTGCGCCTGCTCTCCCTCATATCCATCGCACTGCCTGACAACAAGGCCACCGAGGTGCCTGCTGGACACCCCACCCCACAGGCTGCCAACCCCAGTGTGGCAGCCAGCTCAGGAGCCACAGCCCCGATCGCAACACAGGGCGCTGTGTCAACAGGCTCTACCCAGCACACTGCAGCGGTCCCAGGGGCCTCTATGGGAGCTGCAGCCCAGGGTACATCTTCAGGGACAAGTCTAGCAGCCTCCCAGACGTCCTCTACAACAATCTCTATACCCACGTCCACTGGAACAACTTCTACAGGTAGCGTTAATTGAGCCCAAAAATTGGCAATTGATAATGGTAATGGCAATTTCAGTAGAAATCAAATGATATATATTCTTTGCCAAAACAGGGAAACAGAGGGGCACTGCTAGCAGTACAGAGAGTGACAACAAGATGGCATCCACTGGACTGACAGAGAAACAGCTTCAACTCTCTGTGGAGGTATGGAGCAGAAAATTAAGTGTTATTCATGCTGTCGTCATCAAATGTGTGTGAATTACTACTAGTTTGTGACCCAACATACAGTATAATGGCAGCATCCAGAACTGTGTCTTGGATATAGTTGGACACAAATAGAAATTTGAGAAAGTCTTGACAAAACCATGTTATGCTAATCTGTTTATCTATGTTCCTTACACCTTTCTGCAATTTGATTAATCCCTTAGATTTTTTTCTAACATCTCTTCCTCTTCCTCACAAGGTGCTGACATCTCACTCATGTTCAGAGGAGGGTCTGGAGGATGCAGCTAACATTCTGCTGCAGTTATCCAGAGGAGACGGTGCCACCAGAGACACTGTGCTCAGACTGCTGCTCAGTGGAGCTAGACACCTTGGATACACTCTTTGCAAACAGATTGGTCAGTGCTGGGCAGCTGCACAGATGCTGTTCTCGTGCTCCTTAAAAATACAAATACAAGTTTCTCTTTATACACGGTTTTGAACATTTTCGTCTTTCCCTCAGGCACGTTACTGGCCGAACTGAGAGAATACAACTTGGAGCAGCAAAGACGGGCACAAGCTGATTCACATTCCCCGGATGCCCCTCCTGAGGATTCCTCCATCTCGGCCCGACTCAAGGGCAAGATGACTAGCAGGTTAGCTAGTGATAACTCTGGGAAACATTAAGTTGTCAGTACACATGCAAGAGAGACAGAAATTCTGTTAAATCTAAACTAGTTAAATTAGCCAGAGTAACATTCCAGCATGTGATGTTTTTACATCAAGGTTAATGTATTACAAATACAATTTCCTTTACCTGGTTTGCATTTGTTGGTTGGGGCACAGGTTTGACGGCTCGGAAAGTGTCGTTATTGTGGCTGCACAGAAGAGGACACTTGGCGGACGTGAACTGCAGCTTCCCTGTATGAGCTCACTGACCTCCAAGACGTCAACGCAGAAGTTTTTCTTGCGAGTGCTGCAGGTCATCATCCAGCTCCGTGAGGACACACGGCGCGCGAACAAGAAAGCCAAGCAGACAGGGCGATTAGGTAAGATGTACACAGTATTCTTAATGTATGCGAACAATATCCCGATGTTCTATCAAGTGATGAAACTCCTCTCCTTCCGCTCTCATCGGCTAGGCTCCAGCAGTTTGGGCTCAGCCAGTAGCATCCAGGCTGCGGTGCGTCAGCTAGAGGCCGAAGCTGATGCCATCATCCAGATGGTGAGAGAGGGTCAGCGGGCACGCCGGCTTCAACAGGCTCCCCCACCCACCGCCTCTGCCGCCATCGCCGCCGGATCCTCAGTGGCTGCCCCCCATGCCCCCACTGGTGCTGCTCCCCCTGCTGGCACGGCTGCTGCTGCCACGGTTAGCATGGGCTGCACTGACAGCAGGCGTACTTCTACTCACACACTGCACACACTTAAAGCAGACCATTTAAAAGCTGAAAAGGGCATATCGACCACACAATGACAATCACAGTATAGCTATGTCTGAGTACTGTGGTGGTCATCGAGATGAATGCTATGAAATGGGCTTTAGCTACCGACATGCTTCGTGTCTAATTTGGCTTTGCCTGTACTGGCTTTGTGCATTTTGGAAAATCATAAGCTAACCCATTACTTGTGATGCATATCTGTCTTATTTGGAAAAAATAAACAATAGTTAACTTTTATATGGTATTGTATCTGTAAACCACATTATACAGTATGCAGTCACCATACAGCCTGCGACTGCAAGTGGTTTATGGTTAGTGACTACTGCTGCCATGATGAACATCAACAGTCCCAACAGAAAGACAGATATGCCAGTGATCCACTGCATTCTCTATCAATGTCTTTGCATTGACATGTTTTACTGATGAAATATGAGTGTGTGCTGCCTGCTCCAAACTGTTTGATCTGTTCCTCTGATGTTGTCTGTGTGCTGGCTGACATGGCTTCATGCTTTTGCTCCCCCCCCCTCCTCCTCCTCCTCCTACTCTGTTCCAGTTCCTCTCACAGTGAATCATGGGAATGTTATTATGCATGGCGACTTCATTTCAGATTACGATGTAAAAAAAAAAAGTTGATCATTAATTCTTCCATGTTTTTTTTTTTTTTTCTTCTGTGTTTTTCATCTTCTCTCTCTGCCTCTCTGGTTCTTCCTGGTTTGTTTTCTGTAGTCTGAAGTGCAGTCAATGTCAGAGGCTCAGGCGGCCCAGAGAGATGACTCTCCAATGGATGTGGACCAGCCGTCTCCTCTAGAGCAGGATCCTGCACCTCTGGGTATGAATCACTTTCAAACTGCTAATGACAGCCTGCTGATTCGATGTTACTATTCTGTCATAATGGCCATTTATTTGTTTGTTTGTTCATTCAAGCAATTTATTTTATTGTACTTATTTAGACCAGCAGTTGCTGAATGAATTTGCTCTGACAAAGAGCAAGAGTCATTTCAGGTTTCAACATATTCATGGTTTATGTTTTTTAAAAAGGTGTATGTTTTGTTTTTGTTTTTGTTTTTTTGAAATATTTGAAAAGGATACATGTTAGAACAAATTATTATTCACTGAACAATCTGAACAAAATCCACCACGTTAATAAAAAGGTATATTCTTTTGATCATGCAAATACTGAGCTATATCGTGATTAGGATTGACTCTAAAACAGAGGGAACTAGAGTAATAAAATTTAATATAGATTAGGGCAGTTCTTGTAACAGCCAAAGAAATAGTTTCAGCCTGTTAGCAGGAGCCTAGCTGATGACCGATGTAATGTTTCTTTTTTAGATGAAGAAGGAAACAGCCAGTCAGAAAGTGAGGAGAGACTTCCAGACCTCCCACTGCTCAGTGAGCAGCTTTTGTTGGATGAACTGTGGGACATGCTCGGGGAGTGCCTGAAAGAGCTGGAGGAGTCCCATGACCAGCATGCCGTACTGGGTAAGTCTGTTTTTTTTGTTTTGTTTTTTTTTGTCGTTTATGCTGTGTGCGATTTATATTGTATGCATGTCTGTTGAAGGAGCATGGTTGAGTGATTTGTTCCTCTTATGTTTTTCCTTTTGTTTCCTCAGTTCTCCAGCCTGCTGTGGAGGCCTTCTTCTTAGTCCATGCTACAGAACGAGAGAGCAAACCACCTGTGAGGGACACTCGGGAGAGCCAGCTTTCTCACATCAAAGACGAACCTCCACCACTGTCACCAGCACCCCTTACACCTGCCACACCTTCATCCCTAGACCCGTTCTTTTCCAGGGAACCATCCTCCATGCACATCTCTTCAAACCTGCCACCAGACACCCAGAAGTTCCTCCGCTTTGCTGGTAAGCCTGAAAGATTTAAGTGAAGAGAATGATGAAGCTTTGTTATGATGTGTAGTCCAGTGTCTAACAGGAGTCCTTCTACCTTTCAGAAACGCACCGCACAGTGCTAAACCAGATCCTGCGGCAGTCTACCACTCACTTGGCTGATGGACCTTTTGCGGTTTTGGTTGACTACATACGCATCCTAGACTTTGATGTTAAGAGGAAGTAAGTGAGAGTATCTTAGACTTCTGTCTTTACTCTGTCTCCTGCACAGTTACTCTTTTTTTAAATTACTGACATGCTGATCTTTCTGACCATCTCTACAGGTACTTCCGCCAGGAGTTAGAGCGCCTGGACGAAGGCCTGAGGAAGGAGGACATGGCTGTGCATGTGAGGAGAGATCACGTGTTTGAGGACTCCTACAGGGAGTTGCATCGCAAGAGCCCAGAGGACATGAAGAATAGGCTGTAAGGCTCCATTGCTTTTCCATCCAGCTGTGTCCTCTCAATTCAGAACCACTCAACCCGAGTCATACTCTGCCCCCCTTTCCATTACAGGTACATTGTGTTTGAAGGGGAGGAGGGCCAGGATGCCGGTGGCCTGCTGAGGGAATGGTACATGATCATCTCCCGGGAGATGTTCAACCCCATGTATGCCCTGTTTCGCACTTCACCAGGTGACCGTGTCACATATACCATCAACCCCTCATCCCACTGCAACCCCAACCACCTCAGCTACTTCAAATTTGTGGGTCGCGTGGTGGCCAAGGCAGTCTACGATAACCGGTTATTGGAGTGCTACTTCACCCGCAGCTTCTACAAACACATCCTGGGAAAGAGTGTCAGGTATTTGAACTACTGGCAGTTACAGCCAGGTGCCTTTTTTAAAATGTGTTCCAACTAATCAAATTATCCCCACACTGTGACTAATATGGATGTATTTATGTCATGTTACTAGGTACACAGACATGGAAAGTGAGGACTACCCGTTCTTCCAGGGCTTGGTGTACTTGTTGGAGAATGATGTGTCCACGCTGGGTTATGAGCTGACATTCAGCACAGAGGTCTGTGTCTGTTCTCTAAATGTTTCAATTAGCTTCAAGTGGGAAATTGATTCTCATGATCTATCCTCTCTTTAACTGTTGAAATTGATATTGGGCCTTGAGGGTTTGAATCCCAAATGGTTTATGTCATGAAATAAGTGCTGCAGAAGTGTAACTTGGATTTTGATGGCCTTAAAATACTGTTAATAGCTTCCATCTGTGGCTCAGAGTTAGATAAGAAGTTGGAACTCTGCAAGATGAGCGGCACTGAAATGTCCTTCATATGCTCTGTCCGTGCAGGTCCAGGAGTTCGGTGTGTGTGAAGTGAGAGACCTCAAGCCAAATGGCGCCAACATCCTGGTAACAGAGGAAAACAAAAAAGAGTATGTGCACCTGGTATGCCAGATGAAGATGACAGGTGAGACAGACTGAGATGAAAATGGGTTAATCTATATCTTTTAACCAACAGATGCCAATTTAAATGTTCAGCCTGTATGCATGTGAAAAATATCATTCTCAGTGATGCACTAGGTGGCAGCACTCCTAAATTTTGAACTGATCAATATGCAGCCGGGAGCTAAAGGTTTTTCCCTCTGGAAGATGGCTGATTTATCATAAGCAGTACCGTCCAGCTGCTGCGCAAATAAATTATTCAGTAACGCTTTGAATTTTCAGCTGAAATATATCCACAGACTTAATTGATAGAATAACGTTGGTTGCGTGCCAAATAAAGATTATCATTGCTACAGAAAGAGCCCAGAGTTGTATACTTTCACTTGTTTTCCAGGTGCAATCCGCAAGCAGCTGGCAGCCTTCCTTGAAGGTTTCTATGAGATCATCCCCAAGAGGCTGATCTCCATCTTCACTGAGCAGGAGCTGGAACTGCTCATCTCTGGCCTGCCCACAATTGACATCGACGACCTAAAGGCCAACACTGAATACCACAAATACCAGTCCAGCTCCATCCAGGTAAACAAGTGTACACTATTATTTAAATATCTACCCACTGCTACATGTGTGAGAGAACTGATGCATTAAGAGGTGACAACAGCAAACTGAGTTTTCCAGGTTTCTTCACCTCAGTAATGAGAGAGTGATAAAATTATATGGGAACACGTGTATGACTCAACTGTTACTGTTGTTCACTTTAGATCCAGTGGTTCTGGAGGGCCTTGCGGTCCTTTGATCAGGCAGACCGGGCAAAGTTCCTACAGTTTGTCACTGGCACATCCAAGGTGCCCCTCCAGGGTTTTGCTGCTCTGGAGGGCATGAACGGTATCCAGAAGTTCCAGATCCACCGTGACGATCGCTCCACTGACCGCCTGCCATCTGCTCATACCTGGTAAAGACATAGCAACTTTAATGACTGATTATATATAATAATAACAGAATGAACAGAATTGTGAAGATCTAACGTCGACTTCTTTCTCTGTTTCCTCCCTCAGCTTTAACCAGCTGGACCTCCCGGCTTATGAGAGCTATGAGAAGCTGAGACATATGCTGCTGTTGGCCATTCAGGAATGCTCAGAGGGATTCGGACTGGCTTAAACTATGAGACTCTTAACACACACAGACATGCATACAAACACTTGATTTAGATTTGCCTACTCCTGACACATTCACACTGATAACCTTTGAACGCACGCACACACTATCATAGACATTACTGGATTATTTGTTGAATGGCCTAGACTTACTGGTTTCTATTCCGTATAAAACCAGCAAGTGAACCGGACTGATTGACATTGCGTACAACACAGAGAGCCTCATGTTGACACAATTGTGTCTCCCTTCCCAATTTAATGGCAAATGCAAGAGTGGATTCAGAGGATAAAACATGGACTAATATAAGAGACGTTTTCTTCATTTAGTTTGATTTCTCTGTACAAAAGGTTTGGGAGTTTATTATGTTTAATCTTTTTTGTTCTCTGGCTGTGTAAAAAGAAAAAAGAGAATGTTGTTTGAACAGGATGGTTATAAAACCTTTGGGGAAAAAATATTGGTGGTTTCTTGTTGCAAATTTGTGACCTCACAAGCCTTGGCGATGGGGAACATTTTTATCGGGGGTACATGAACAACTTGAGAAGTTTTGGAAATATTCACAAAAATGCACTTTTCAAGGTTTCGTGGCATTTTTAAGGAAGGATGGTACAAAAATGAAGAGAAAACCTGAAGGAGATAAAAAAAAAAAGACATTAACCATAAATTCTAGAGTATTTTTGGCTATTAAATCGCTGACCCAGACTTGAGCCTTTGAATCAGAGTGGAATAACTACATGAATAAATGCATAAAATTGCGTCCATTGTCTCTTTTAACAGTGTTTTAACCATTTCTCAATTCACCTCATCAAAATTCAATGTGTCAGTCCTGTATGTAACACCAAAATACGAGTCAATTATTGGACAATTCTTGAGAAAATAGTTTCTATTGGCTGTATACTGATTGTCACTCCCCAGTGAGTCTGACTAGTGAAATCAATCCCACGCTTTACACTCACACTGATCTCAGGGATGATTCAGACAAACTGTCCCTTGTGACAGAATCATTTACGCACAGTAACATCATGTGTAATGACTGATGCTGTCCTGGAGCACATTTCTCATGAACTGCTCAAAGCCTTTAGTTTAAAACAATCAGTCGGGAGTAAAACAGGAGCTCGTTTGCAGCAGTGCTGTCATTTCTCGTGTTGACATTGTGGCCTAGTGCGCCCTCCAGTCTAAAACAAGTGTCTGTACCCTTGATTGTCACAGCCCACAGTGTCCTCTCTTTGTCGCCTTTTCATTACTAACTGAAGACAACCGAGAGAGCGCAGACTTGAATTCCTTATCATGGTAAGGGCCACAAAGAGTGCATTATGACTGAGGGTGTCGTCTGCTCATGTTCGTGCAACAACGTCATCATGGAGGGAAATATCTTTTTCACAGCTACAGCCAGTTCCAGGTCCCTGGTATTGTGTATGTTAGCACTGGCATAGCTCATGCTAACTGAGCCATTATGAGCAATCTGTGCCTTGAAAAAAAAAAACCTATTAATCCTGTTGGTTTTGACCAGATAAAGACTGAAAATGAAGTTATCCCTCCGTTTCCAGATTTGAAGTCAAAGGATCGAGGATCGAGAAGCCAAGTCCTTCTTAGGGTGCTTACTAACCACTAGCTAGTTTCAAAATAGTGTGTTTTAAATCAGGTTGCACCAAAACTTTAGAAAAATGTCTGCAACAGTAAAGTCTTAAGTAATGTGAAATAAATCCAGAAAAATCCTAAAAGAATCAACTGTACATGCCAAAGTGAGTTTCAGGGAGCCAGTTGATTTAATGTTAACACCAAATGATATTTCTTTTTTTTTTTTTAACAATATTTTTATTGAAGTTTTAAATGCATATCAAACTTTATGTCGAATGTACAAACATTTCCATTTATATCCCCTCGAACAACCTTTCATTCACACGAACAAAGAAAGGAAATAAATAAAATGGACAATGACAACAGACAGACTAATTTAGTAAAGTAAATAAGAACAATAAATAAAATAAATGAAAATCAAAATAGAAATAAAAATAAAACCAAATAAAAGGCAGGATCATTTCATAACCTGTTATTCAATCAGTGTTATCCATTTCATTGGTCAGGAATGACATGAATGATTCCCAAATCCAAGCAAACTCCTCCTGTTTACCTTTGGTAATATATGTCAATCTCTCCAGTCCAAGACAAGTCATCAACTCCTTCTTCCATATTGCCAGTGATGGTGGTTCTACATTTTTCCAATATAGTGCAATCACTCTCCTTGCATGGAGAAGTCCAAAGTCGATCATTTTCGATTGCTTCTTTGTTCTGATGAAGTCCTTGGGGTATATTCCAAGTACACAGATTGTTGACATCAAAGGAATGTTACACTTAACCATCCATGATAAACATTTCCAAATGATATATCTTTGTAAGTGAAAGAATGACTTTGTTTTATTTACACACATGCACTGATAAATGTTTGAATTTGTAGTATTCATGCAGTTTAAGAGAAATATCTAAATATGCTAACCTGACTAATGCTAGATACGTTAGCTAACTAAGCTAACGCAAGTCATTTACTTTGACATGTTGGAATTAGAGGTTAGATTGTTATTTTCGTGAAATAATTTAAATCACTCAACAGAACTTGTCAGGTCACATATATAGACCACTTTTATTTAATTTATTACTGCAATCTGAAGGGGGCATGTTAGCGAGCTAATATTAGCTTTGACAACTGGTTCAGTTATGCAACCTGACAGTAGCTGAGTATTTAGGTGATAGCAACTAATCTCTACATAAGAATCTCCACTTTGCATAATGAACACATCACACCTATGCTAAGTTTGAAGATGTGCTGGTGCAATTGGTTCATGTATGTATTAAATAGAACCAACTCCAGGTATCCATACAGTCCTCAGAGTAGACTAGGATAGCTATAATCTCTGGGAAAGACGATTAAAAAATACTCCCATACTGACCACATACAAACACATATCCAGATGGTCTTCTTCCTGAAGAACGCCACCTGTGGTTGAAAGGTCAATATGCCAACATATTGTATAACAATAGGCAGTGTGTATAGATATTTATTACCCACCACTTGAAAACAATGATTGGATGTTGATGTGCTTCCTGGAAATAGACTTGAATCCAAAGTTTACTGGGAACATCTCCAGTTAAACACTTCTTGTTTTCTTCAAGAAACTCGATGTCAACAGGGATTTAAAGCTAATTACTTTGTGTTCTGTGTAGTCACACACGTACCCGGTTAAGGAATACTTCTGGTTGTTCTGCCTCTCTGGGTTTCCGTCCTCGTTTGGCTCTTTGCTCCTCCACTAAAGCCCTTGCATGTCTGCAGTTTGCACCTGTCACTCCCTCTTTTTCTCTCTCTTCCCCCTCCTGTGTATCCGTCTTCTTTTACCTGCTCTTGCGTGCCGAATTTGTTCCACTCGAGGGCCCACTACAACAGTGGAAATCGAATCCCCATCGCCACGTTCCTTTGCTGCTTGTGTGACCCTCCCCCCATCCCCACTGAAAACCTACACACTGGTTGCAGAATTGGGAGCATCCATGTCTGATTTGGTGTGTGCTGAGGCATGATAAATAAAATTACACCGCTGTCATGCAGGGATTTTAGACCCCACACAGTAAGCCCTGGGTTTACAGTACATTGGCCAGCCAGGTTTTTGGCCCCCCCTTGGTGTATAAGGCACAGATGCAATTTTCTGCTTGCCATGCTTGATTTACATATTCTGTAAGCATCTGTTGCTGTTTGGAGGCTTTGATTTGCAATTAAAGAAGAAAATTAATTAATTCATGAAGGGAATCTGGCTGCTTAAGAGTTCACAAAATACATTTCCTTGCAAATGGGTTAACTTTTCTGCTACTCAGGGGATTTTAGATTTTCTGTTGAAGAAATTATGTGACAACTTGGACTGAATATCTTTTCTGTAACTGTCAGAGGAGAAAGAAGGAGATGTCAGCAGTGCTGCCAAAGTAAGCTGTTGCAATGCACTGTGCTGGCCCCTCCACTGGGTGGGGATCATTAGACTACACAGAGTGATGTTTCCTGTCACGCGCTCCTCATGTCAGTGCCTTTTGGTTTCCAGCAAAGTCACTGTGTGATGTTTTCCATTTCATGCTCCGGGAACAATTTTGGGGTGCTACATTTGAAATGATTTGTGTATTTCTGAGCCAATGATGCCTTAAGTCTGCATGTGAGCAACACTGTGACAAATTCAGGATTTGTTTGGCTTTTTCTCATACTACAACGTGAAAACTAAAAAGCTTTATTTATTGCTTAAAAGGCATCAGAAATCAACTAGAGCGCGTGACAACTATAATAGAATTAAAAACTTAAAGTAAACAAAGTGCAACGATAATAATGAGCCCTCCTCATCAGTGATAGTGGATGCTGAGGAGGAAATGAAGGCCAGTAGAGTTCATTAATAATGACTACTTTGTGTATGAGCCAGAAAGCTCTCAGCCTAATACATTTTACTGCTGCTGTCCTCAATGTCTGTATGGAATAAATCAAAATAGTACAGCACTCACAAAACAAAATGATGAAAGGCGTCTTTTGTACAGAGCCCAAACGGGCAAGGGGACAAAACCAGTTCATTAGAGTAATTGGTTTAATGTTTCTAATTAGCTAGAGAGATGTTTATACTGGATAAAATTGATGGTGGCGCTTAACCCTTTCTTGGCAGGATTCGTCACCCACTTCTAGGCGACAACATCCGTCATCCTCCTAGATGGATAAAGGTGAGGCTTGATGAGTATTCATAATTGTTTGACACCATCTTCATTTGCAGCAGAGCGCAGTTAGTGGTATTGCTATTTCCAGGGTGTGAGCACAACGCTGTCAGCTTGTGATTGTTTCTCCCCATTAATTCAGTGTGGTTCCAAATATAAAGTATCCCAGTGGAAACTTGCTAGACTCAAACTGTTAGCACAAGTTTTGTGCTTTTTTTTTTCTCTATCTTCCTCTCACTTGTCAGAGATTATTCCAGCAAATGTTGCTGTGAACTCTGTGCTCCGAATGTACAGACGGAAGGAGAAGTTAGACAGATCAAGGTGGACAGGAGCAGCCCCCCGTTTTGACAGCAGTCTGACGGGTTAGTGAGGGTGTTATGTGCTGTTGTGAATCTGTCGGGTTTGTCATCACCTCCTGATTAGGTTGCTATCTCTGCTCCGCCTGTGAGGATGAAGGCCAGGAAGGAGCAGCAGAAACAACTGTCTGCTGATCCTCAACAGAGGAGCTGATCCCCGTGTGCAGAGACAAATCTTTTGGCTTCACGTTGTCTTTGCACAAATATATCAGCACATTGTCGTGTGCTGATATATTTGTGTGTCTGTGTGTGTTTTATCCTTTAGGGAGAAGTCAGCTGTGCAAAAAAAAGTTGGGCTCAGGTGGGCACACATAGGCTGGCCTTTGGTCATAAACGCATGCACAGAGACTGCAGAGTCCAGAGCCAAACCAGGAGTGACAGTCCGTCCACTGTAAAGGTCATAGTCTTTATTACCTCTGAGCTTCCAAGTACCCGTGGTTGCTATCTGTTTACCACATTGCATCTGCAACCCCCTCCTGTTCAAGCGTCTCCCTCTCCTCACAGCAGTGGGCACCTTGTGGCATTTTACAGGAGACAAGCCACTGCATGAAATTCAGCGCTGTCATATTACAGATCATGCAATGTGGTCAACTGCTGAAGGTTATCATTTGAGAAAGTAATATCGTTGTGCCACTGAGAGAGATGTAATACAGCAGGGGGCAATAACTACAGCTGGATCTGATGACATTGTCTAAAATAAACAGCTTGTTCATCTGTAGATAGCATGGAAATGTTCACGTTGCACACAAAAGAAAATCTTAATCTTCTCGGTGACATTTTTATGGCTACCTCATTACACTGCGTTAAAAAAAAATGCAAATCATGAAATGATGCAACCCCTTCATGATGCATTGTAATACAAGATAAAGGACAGTGAAGGGTCATTTCTGTTCTTGGAGAAGAAAAGCCTTGAAAGTGAAGGCAGCAAACAAGCGAACGTCATTATGGTGTACTGTTTGCACAGTCTATGCAAAACCTCAATTTGAATATCAATGGTGGAAATTTGAGTATACATAAGCTGCAAATTGTTTCCCCTCTGACTGACTGACCTCATTTTGATTCGTATCTTTGACGATGCTCTAACGTTTGGCATGCGGCTGTACGCTTGGCTGACTCAAAGCTATTTACATGCAAGTTAACAAGCTTAATGAGATGTGTTCTGGTGAGTGAAGTGCTGGTCATATCTGGCAGCCGGGCCACTCTAAGCATGGCAGGAAACTAAATCAGAGTCATTTCCCCATCAATTAGTGAGTGATTAACGCCAGGTCAGAGACGGCTGGCTGACCTTCTGGCCACCTAATGACTTTAACCGGATCAATAGATCTCCAAACAGCAGCCACATCAGCTACCCAGGAACGGTGCAGTCAGTGGACCCTGTAGGAGCAGAGAGTTGTTGAATCTACCTCTGACTGCCCTCTTCTCACTCTTCTTCTATCTTTGGCTCTGTTGCCTGTCACCTCTTTCTCTCTCTCGCTCTGTAAAATAGTCACATCAATGCTCTTTTTGTTCTTTTCCCCCCTCCACTGTACTGTTGGATCACTGCTACCTTTTTATCTTTTTTCTGTCTTTTTCCTCTCCGTGGCTCCGATCACCTCCTCAACACTCTCAACACGTTCTCACTTTTTTTAGACTATATTTTAACCCTCTGTTACCTGCACACTCCTACGCAGGAGTCCAGACCAGGGCTGCAGCACATTTTTTTCATTATTTTAATTGTCTGTCATTGAAAACTAGTGACGATCACGATTTCTCAGAGGCAATGGGCCCTCTTCACCAAAAAAAAAAAAAAAAAAAAAGGATTTATTATAGTAGGAAAAGCACAGATGTTCCTTCTGTGAAATGTCAAAATGCTCTCTGTGGAAAAGGCCTATAGTGATGTCTTAATATACATCCATGCCACATGTTTATGTCTGATGTCTATATTAGAAAAACTGTGGTGAAAATTGTCAAATAAAGATGGCAAGGACACAGACCTGTCAAAGGGTGCTCAATAAAGGAAGTTACACTTGTGTACTTATAGAAAACAAAAATTACGAAAGATCGGATCAGGACGGATTCTGGTTTGCTGGTTTCATGCAACTGGTTGATATGGTGCAGATTATATAAAAACAAGTTTTAAGATAACACTAAGCAAAGTGCAAAGTTTCCATTACAACAGGAAATCATCATATTTGAAAAACAGGAACCTTTAAATGTTTTTTTTTCTTTAAAAAATGACAGAATATTAATATTAATATTAATTATTTATCAAAATGTTTTTTAATTTATTTCCAGTTGGTCAGCTAATCAATTAACAGCATCTACCTACGTGTAACAGCTAACAAATTATTTAGTCTGCAAATATACTCCGGAGAAAGGTTGATTTTTAGGGTCTTAGGGCAACAAACAACCAGATTTAGACACACACTTTATTTTTACGACACAGAGACAGTGTGAGTACTTTCCCCTTCTACTCTGTTATAAAAATGCTGTGAAGCTTTAAATGCAGGGGTTTTGTTTACTGATGCAGAAGCAGCAAAGAAGAAGAAGAGTAAATAGTACATCTGATAAGTATTGTCGTGTTCTGAGTGATACATATATACTTTTAAATGTAATATAATAGAAGCACACACATAGGTGCACAGACACACAGATGAGGAAATATGTCCAGGAAACACAGCTGGGAAACATCTTTTGGGGAGGTCTTGGCCTCAACAGTATCATGATCTGGGATAACTGCCAGTATTAAATGTTCCTGTTCTGCCAGTAACAGTTCAGTCAGTCCGTTTTCAGGTTGTCTTGACCAGATTATGGAGAAGTCAAGCACACACACACACACCATACATACTCATGAGAAACACACATACATTACTACACATTTATGGGAAATTTGCGTGACGCTCAGAACATTGACTATGTGATCATAACTAAGTTCAGGATGATTGGGTCCATATGTGGTGATTTGACTCTGTAACAGTGATATTTGAATGGTTATAAAAAAGCTGTGAAGATTCGGGGTGTCGATTAGCTCAGTTGGTAGAGCATCCGCCTCATGTGCGAAGGCTCAGCAGCAGCCCAGGGGCCCTTTGCTGCATGTCGTTCCAGATCTCTCTCTCCCCACATTCCTGTCACTCTTCAGCTGTCTCTATAAAAAATAAAGCTTGAAAAAGGCCAAAAAAATATCTTAAAAAAAGAGATTTTAAGTAAAGGAGTTCGGTCTCCGTGTCATTTTTTATCACGTTTTTCTAAGAGTTTTCTCCACAACAGTATCTTTACCTGGAAGTTGACTTATTACATCCATGAGTAAGGAGTTTCATTTGTAGCAGGTGAAGATAGTAAAAATCACATAAATGGGTGATCAGACAGTATGTGTCTGTAACTAAAGGATCAATTACTGTATATGATGTACTCTGTAATAATCTGGTTGTGTGGTCACATCTCTGTTTTTGTTGTGCGTTTTGTTTCTTGATTGTATATCTATCCTCCCTCTCCGACAAGTAAAAACAAAGAGTGTTCTTTGTCTGGCTGTGTGTATTTGTGTTTGGAGTGGATCAATTTCATGTTCATTCCTGTGTTGTTTTTGTGTGCCCTGCTCTTGTCTCCCAAAAACGAAACAATATAAAGTATAAACAAAAATAACTGTGGAGCATGCAGGAAGTTGTCTCTCTGGATCTCAGCTGTTGACGTGACATCAATCGACCCATTCGATGAGATGTCTCTATCTGTGGGACATTTTGCAGATTAGCACAAACAAGTGAAGCAACAGGCAGTGTGACTGTTGCAATGACTTATTGGCAACATCCTGTCCTTGAGCCTGATGTTTTTATGTTGTTATTGGCCAGTACTTTAATACTGTTTACTGATTTCTCATAAACTCTTTCTCCTTTGGCTATCTGTGTATCCTTTTCTAAGAGCCGTTATTCTTCCTCTGCTGCAGCGGTTGCATCAGTGTCTATTGAAGACTTGGCCTGCTGTCATTCTTCTCTTTTGACCTTTTTAAGGTTTTTTATCCTCCTGTGTCCATGCTGCCGGATATTCCAGGACTGTAAGCTTACTTTGTATAGATCCAACAGGCCTTTGAGGACATTTTTTTGACACCTGTCTGTATATATTTATGCGTGCACCAAACCTCCTTCTATGACAGTGTCCTCTAATACCTTCCTGCTTTAGTCTGATGTGCTCTCCATCTCAGTACTTCTTTCCCCCTCTCTCTAAACGTCCACACCCATACTGCAGCCATTTACTATATTGCCTGCGTCCACTTGCTTTTTAAGCTGATGGACTCATCTCTCTCTCTCTCTCTCTCTCTCTGTATTTTGCTGACTGCATCTGTTTTCCCTCCAACTGCAGACTTTAAGTTGTTTCATTCATGGCCTTCCCTCTCCCTCCCTCTCTCGCTCTCTCCATGCTCCCATCTTCCTCCTCATATATCATTCCATCTCTCCCGCCAGTCTGCCAGCTGACTCACTCACAGTCGAGTCGGGAGGAAGGAGGAAAATAAGCAGGGAGCTTTTGCAAGGGCAAGTGAGAAGTCTCTCACAGATGAATGGTTTTGAGTGAAGGGCCGGCTTGTGGATGCCGTATGAAGGAGTGACAGCCGAGGTTGATGTCTCCTCACAGATTTAGTTTTTACTACAGAGGTCAGGGAGGTGGATTTACTCTCCAGCTTGGGTCTCTTTCTGGCTACGAGGAGGTGAAACAATCAGACCGAAGAGACACTATCTTTATCGATCAGTCTGAGTGAGACTTCCTACAAGCTGGATGCTAATTTTCCTCTAATGTCCACTTGCAACTGCCTTCTGAATATTACAGTGTTGGTTTTGGTTTAATAGCTTGGTCTGCACAGAGGCTGTGGACATGAAATGACTCAGCCAGTGATGCAGAGTCTGTTAAACCTTTATAACTTCCTGTTAATAAAGTAAAATCCAGTTTCCTCGTTGTTATTTCTTGTGTCATGCGCAAACAAACACAGCTCAGGGTTTTTTCTTTTTAGAAGACCAAGAAATCTTTCCCCAGATAATAATAATCATTCATCCAGAAGATGACCAGAAATTAAGAACATTTTTCAAGTGTAGTCCTATAATCATCATCGTATTGTATAACAGTTTAAATGAAATGGACTCATCTTTAATCTCACTTATGTCACATAACTCTTCGCTGGAAGGTCAGTAAATCTGACAGTTTTTGACTTTTGCTCATTTGCTTGAAATGTATTTTCCCAATCATCCTGAAATTAAATTAAAATTAAAAACCACCACCACCTTCCTCTTCTTTCATTCTC
The DNA here is from genome assembly GCA_033000465.1 of Sciaenops ocellatus. Taxonomy (NCBI): domain Eukaryota; kingdom Metazoa; phylum Chordata; class Actinopteri; family Sciaenidae; genus Sciaenops; species Sciaenops ocellatus. The sequence continues at coordinate 14,898,512 of CP136883.1, read as the reverse complement.
TTCAGGTTCTACAAAAATGTTCGAGAAATTGAAATTTACTTCTTAAATAGAAAAAACAACAATGTATGTGATCTCAGATACATTTATATATATATATATATCCAACTCATATTCTTCTTGAATTCACTCCTGGCGTCCATCCAGCCAAAACTTTGACCCTCAGCCTTTCTTCAGCCATCCAACCTCTCCTGAGGATAATGGCAGAGGTTCTCGCCTATCTAAACTGGCCTCATCAATCATTATTCCCATGCTGTCTGCTCCTGTAGCAGCTTTTGTCTGCATGCTTGGCATATCCTCTGGCACCAATGGCAGATGGGCACGCTGGCACCCTCAGGTTGGAGAGGCACAAAGAAAAACTACAGCGGCTCAGTGGGAATGGGGTTTTCTGACTGGACTCGGTGCTGCCCCAATTACCTGAATATTTCTGAATACTTTATTTTTAGGAACAAGTGAGGTGTGTGTGTGTGTGTGTGTGTGTGTGTGTACGTCCTCATGTCCGTGTTCTCACCCCAACCTTTGTCCTGCTTTCTCTTCTCTTATTTCAGGAATGGATAGAAATTCATTTGTATATCAGTGTTTGCATATTTTTTTGGAGGTCAGCACCACCCAGTCGACAACAGAGTGAGTACCTCAGTAACTCAAGTCAGGTTTATCCATGAAACACACACTGGAAAAAACTCTACAGCCATGCCAATGTTGTGGAGAAAACTCCCAAAAAACTTGATGAAAAATGACACGGAGACAGCTGCTTGCAAATCCGAACTCCTTTACTTATACCAACAGCTCTGAACAGCTGTACTTAAGCACAGTGGTGAGCTAAATGCTAATGTCAACATGCTCATAATGATAATGCTAACATGCTTAGCAGGTATTATGTTCATGTTCACATGTAAACACAAAGTACAGCTGACTTGGATGAGTCAAATTTGACCCAGCATTAGATTCGTTTATGGAATATCATTATATATTGCCTGTACCTAATTTCATGGCAATCCAATCAATAGTTTATTTAATAATGGTGGTACAATAAAAATCAATAGGATTTATCACCAAAGTTAATCCATCCCGAAGAGGAAATTAATATCTGTTCAAAATTTCATGGCAATCCAGAGTGGAGGACCAACAGGCAGAGAGCTACGTCGCTTGTGTGGCTCTTAAAAATATCAAATAGGATGAAAAACAGAAAGACAGAATAAAAGCAATCATGTAGTCACAATACCTGTGTAAACTCAAAAGCACTGCAGTCGGTACTTATTGGATTTTGCAGCATTTGTTTTTACTTTCTCAGGGACTGCAGATGGAGAGTACATAATGCTTAAATTTAGTAGAAATAATATAATTTCTGTGCATTATAGGAATGTTTTTGTACATGCTCCCTCACAAATTTAATAGAATAACATTTGAAAATGTCAATGTCCTCCTAACAAAGAGGGGAAAACTATAAAACTCAGTGAGTTTCAGATTTTAACTGAAATTATGGAAGACAAAAGTAATTGCTTAGAGGATCTATGGTGTTTAGGAGGTGGAAAATTTAAAATGTAGACCGGTGCTTTAAAAGCGAATAAAGGAAGAGTGAGTTTTGTATTGCCGGATTTTGGCTGAGCTGCAGTGGAAATAAGGCCAACTGACTGACACATAAATTCACAGTAATAAAGATGCAAAGAGATAAAAGCATGACAAATAAAACATTTGTAGATCTCTATCATCATGTGTGCTGGATCAGAGTCGCCGGAGGACATTTATCTTGTCATAACAACAGCAAACACAGACAGACAACCCCTGAATTAGTCAGCCCTTTATTACCCTGAAATCAGTGCATCTCTGCAACTCTCCCCCCTACCAGACTCAGATAAGAGACAGCAGTAATTCCTGACACATTTTCATTCACTAGCGTTACGTAACATTCATCCCAGCCATGCCTTTGATTACACTATAATGAACTGAAGCCCAGTCAATGTCTTTAGTGGCAGAATGAATTAAACAAGCTTATGAAAGTTGAGCCCAGTGGAGCGTAGAGATTACTAACACAAAACCTCATACGGCCATTATTTCACCTCTGTAGTCCATTAACTCCTGGATTGGTGCAGGAGGAGAAAGGAGAAGAGGCGCTCATATGCATTATTATGCCTGGCTACTTCATGGCTGAATATAACAGCAGCTACCAGACCAGACTGTGTACAGGAGGACAGGGGCAATGGATAGAGGACAGGAAGGAGGAGGAGGAGGGGGGTAGAATAAAGGAATGGTCAGAATGCAGAGAGAGTGAGGTGAAGAGAGAGCGAGGGAGGGAACAGAGGAGGAGGAAGGGAGGCAGGCAGGCAGAGAAGAAGGGTGATGTCACCCTGTACAAGCAGCCAATGAGAGTGAGGGAGGGAGAGAGAGAGAGCGGCCAAAGGAGGGTGTGTTTTTCTATCACTGCAGCATCAGCAGAGAGGAGAGGGGCACAATCAATTTCATAGAGAAGAGGAAGAAAAGGCACAAGTAGATAAGGAAGAGAGTGGGAGAAAAAGGGGACGCAGAGAGTTGCCGGAGGAAAAGAAGCATCACCGTGAAGGTAAGAGGATGTTTTTGTGACTAGACGGACAGTTTGTCATTAAGCAGAAAGAGAGCGGCAGAGAGCTGGTGAGTGGATTAATTAGGTTGTTAGGTGGAGGTGGCTTGTTATGGAATCACACCTTTGCCTCATCTTCCACTGGCAGTAAAAGAGGACAATCTGGTTCATGTGAATCACTTTAACAGCTTATTTAAATTTAAATGTCTTCTAGGACAACTAAATAAATAAAATGACTGCTATTTTGAGCCACTTAGTTTGAAAAAATTATAACTGAACAAATGTCAAAGTGCTTCTTAATTTTAGTAGTTGTGATTAATTACACTACTGTGTAGCACTGCAACACTTTGAACTGTATTAAAATTTGCAGTATTAAAGACAGGTGTTGTGGATGACCTGTTGGTGCAGATTACTTTTAGAGAAAATGTTTTTTCTTTTTTCGTGTGTTTTATCTTGCTGAATGAACATTTAGTGCATCGCATGCAACAGGGTCTCCTCTGACATTAATATTGAATATACAGCAGTGCTGTGTGCCATTGTACCGCCTCACTTTATTGGTCAGATTAAAAGATTTAAAATACATTTTTTAATGTTTTATTATCTGGTATAATTGGGGATTTGTTTTAGAAACCTTGATGCAATTTGGATTACTGGTCTGAAGATAGATATGATTTATAGTTTAGTTTTTGCAAAGTGCATTGGACTGCACTTTAAATCTGTTGCATTCCAGCAATGTGAAAAATATATACTTTGAATCTGCTCCTTTACAATTCATGTTGCATTGTGCTTTTTTTCTGCAAACTGTGACCAATTTTTCCGACAAATGCAACGTCTCCTTCTGCCTTTCTACTTTAATATGAATATTCATTTTCTCCACATTCCCCTCCCCCAACTAATAGCCGAGTAGCTTAATGTTAAGTACTGCCCATGATTGCAATACCATTTCCATTGATGTGGAGGATGAAACTCTGTTGCTGTATGGTGAGCAGCAGAGCAGAGCAGACTACAACAATTTTCTAGTCTACCAATCTTATCTCCTGCAGCTGCAGTAGGTCTGTTTTGCAAGGGCAGTGACAGAGGTGGGGTAACCTGAAACTACAGACCTTGGAGGGAAACAGAGGAAATGTCTAAAAAAAAACTGGAAGTGGAAAAAAAAAAAAAGAAAGAGCGATTCAGATATCAACAGGAGACAGCGCGTGAGAGAAATCTTTATACAGACGGTGATATCAGGGGAAATACAAATAAGGGTGGGGCAGCGCTCGCAGCAGACTGTGGAGGTGTGCCTATGAAAAGGAGGCACTCACCTGGCTGTATGCCACACAGCTGCCTGCTGTCACCCTCTGCGGCCTGTTACACATCTGTTCTACCCTACGGCAAAAAATAGACAATGTTCCACCAGTTGTGTTAATGATATAGAAAACTGCATTTCTATGAACCAGCTGCTGGCTGTGAGCTTGTTTCGTCTTTAGCTTGTTTGTGCATATCTGGGGTTTGTGGTGTAAGTATATCTTTGTGCATCTGCTCACATCATGCACTCCTGACCAGATGTACTCTGTCTGCGGAGGTGTACATTTCTTTGTGCATATCACGTGAGGGCATATGTGTGCTGGTGGTGTAGTTAACCTGCTCTCTCCCTCCCTCCACGCCTCAGTTGCCTGCAGCTTGTCCCAGATGAACCCAGTCAAGGGACTGGAGAGGAGGGAAGGCACTGCGCCTGACAATGACTTGTTACCATCTGTACAACATCCATAAACATACTGCACTGCACACATTCACACAATAGATCAAGATACAGCTGCTGCTGAAAGAGGGCGTGTTGGAGTGAATGAGTACGTGTGCATCCTCTCCGTGGCAGCAATTCTCCAGAGACCCACTGCTGGTCACATTATCATACTATTTAATGCAGTTTGGTTCATATGGTAGTGGCAGCCAGATCTCTAGACAGTGTTCAGAGCTTCTAGTGTAGCAGAGATGTTGTTGTCGGAGTAGCCGGCGAGACTTGGAGTGTATGATTACCCTTGCTACAGTATGGTGCAGAATGTAATCTCCCCTCTGACGCTGGGCTGGTTAATTGAGCTTTTCCATCAAAGAGATGAATGGAAACAGGGATTTATGTGAGGACAGAGGGACGGAGAGAGCGTGGTCTGCAATGAAAAGAGAGAGAAAAGGCAGGGGTGGATGGCGTAAGCAACATAAAAAAAGATGAAAGTGGACCTCCTTTTGAAAGGCAAAGCACTTTGCATTCTTTATGCATGTTCATTGCTATAGGTATCGAAGAGCGTAGAGAGAAAGAGAGAAGGAGGGATCAACTAGGATATAGAAAAGGGCAAGGTCACAAGGAATGATGAAGAAAGAAGCAAAGAAATGAAAGGCTGGAAGATTAAAAGGAACATTTCTAAACATTTTATTTAGCCGTGCAACTTATGCTCTGATATTTATGCTTTTCCTGTAGTAATTTTCATGGGATGATAATGTTAGAGACTGTCCTTTTTCCAAATGCCTTTAGTCCTGCAGTTGAAGTGGAGAGCTGGTGTTGTGTAGGAGGAGAGGAGTGATCTGCTCTCAATCTGCCAGTTAGGAGCAACTCCAGGGAAGAGCAGTGCTGCACTGGCCCCTTCGCTCTTCAGCAACCTGTTATGGCCTCAGGGCACCTTTGCCAGTCATCCTGCTCACCAAACACAGATATACAAACATGCGTAAACACATCTGCGAACACGTCGCAAATACACACCGCAGAGATCCTGTTGCAGTGCGCCAAATTAACGATTCTATAATGTTGACTCCCTGGCCTGATTACTTAAGTGTCTGCTACTGATCAAAGACCGCACTCGCCGCTTTCTGGGAATTCAGCCATTAAATCAGTGACAAGGTACAACAGGGGTTAAGAGAAAGAACTATCTCTTAAAAAGGAAGTGTCAACAATAACTGTTTCATCTCTTGTTTCCTTTTCATCCTCCTTTGAGAATAATAGTTGTAAAGTTACAAACTCACAAACGCAGATTCAAAGGCTTGTGAGTGAACTCCCTTGAGTTATCTTCCAGTGTGTGTGTGTGTGTGTGTGTGTGTGTCTACAGTTGTCTTCAGGATGCTGTCAAGACGGAGAGTCGGTCCCCACCCTCCCTGGCTACAGCTTTGGAGGTTGTTTGATTTAGACTGCGCAGATGGGAGTCAGCCCACTGGGTGTCAAGAGGGGGATCGTGTAGACATGCTGTCATGGTTTGGTATAGAATACATTGTGGTGATTTAGGGAGCTAAGGGGTCAGATGGATTGACAGGCCGACCACGGGTAAATGGTTATAGAGAGCTGAGGAGGAGGGAAGGAGGCCAGCAAAAGGGAAGAATGAAATTTGCAGAGGTGAAATGAGGCAGGCTGGAAGGAAAACCTAAAGATGGAAAGGATTGATTTAAAAGGCAGCAGGAAGGTACGGAGATGGCGGAAAGATAAAGGTTGATATGAAAGATGAGACAAAGTGGGGGGGGATTGTCACGGCAATTTCTCTGTACCACCTTGTTCCAGTCATCACTTAAGAGTCATGTTCTCTCTTCTTAAGACAGCTAGAGCAAACCTTTCAACCTCGCTAATCAATTTCCCTTTACGGCGCCTGCATCTCCATTCTTCTCCCTACTTCTCCCACCACTTGGTTTCACTTGTTGTATCAGTATTCATACAGTGGTGGACAGAGAAGCCCACGTCAGGGGTCTTAATCAAAATAACGACTGAGGCTCCTATTAGTCTTCCCAGAAAGAGGCTCTCAGACAAAGACTCATAAATCCAACCCTATTACACAATTGAACCTGTGATGGAGACGAGGGCACAAATAGAGGCGTCATGTATGGAAATGAATTTAATTTGGCAAAGTGAATTACCTTATTACAGCTTTCAGAAGTGATGGTATGAGAGAGGAGAAATTGTAGAATCCCCCTGGGTGGGAAATATGATATTGGTGGTTAAAATTACAAAACTGGAACCTCATAGTGGATATTACTTCAAACCAGGAGAGGAATTAATTACTGCCAAACCAGTAATAAAAATTGGAGGAGCCAGATATTGTAGAAAAATATCTTAAAATGAGGGAATTAAAAAAACATACACACATGCTTTATCAGTTCATGTTATTATTGTGCTGCAAACTAAATTTGTAACTATTTCTTCAGTGCACATCATTTAAAATAAAAACCAGACTGGAAAGCAGCAAAGCAATAAAGCTACAGATACGGCTGAATATGAATTAGGGGAGATTTGAACCTCCTTGTCTGACCTTCTCTGTGTCTCCTTGATGCTGTCCTCATCTTTGTTTTTCAGTCTCTGACAAAATTATGTCTTTGTCTCAGCGAAATAGAGAATTCCCCTTCACGTCACTCCATCTGGACCACAGTCAGCTCTATCACAGAGGCTTTATTGTCTACATAAGGGACTATAATTGGACTAAATTGACCCTCTGTCCAGTGTGTTTTCCAATTGCATCTATGAAGTGTTCTGTTGATTGTCTAAGATGTTTCTCTGTGCATTTGTGTGCGTGCATTAATTATCGTGAACAGAAGTCACTATTTAATGCCGTCATGAATGAATTAATTGTACATCAACCACCAATGTTGGGTTATTGCCTTTCATTTGTGGAAGATAATGTCAAGTGCCACATTTCTGAAAATCCATAAGTTCAATGGGTTCTGGGTAAAAATAGCTTTAAAAAGAGATTATGTACCTTTAATGCATCACAGAAAAGTTATGCTTTTATATTTTGCATCTTATTCTTTTCCACCATAATGCTCAAATGAGTTTGAGTTGCTAATCTTTTTCAAAATCTTTCTAGTGAATTACAATTTAGTCCATAAAGATCTAATCTAAGTAAATTAGACACTAATGTAACTATAAAAGCAAACTAAAAAGTAAAACATGTTAAAACCTAAACTGGTGAACCTGACATAGGATTATCTGTTTGATAACGCTACCTGTAAATGTGTGGGGATCTTAGCCTGAGCTAGCTAGCTAGTTAGCATAATGCTAAGTTAACATACATTTTGACCAAACATTTGTTTTGTGGGTTGGTTTTTTAAACATGTTTGGTATGTCAATGGAGCTGAACATTGTTCAGAGTCATATTCAGCTTCAGTTTGTTTTGTCACATCTTTTGCTGTGAGAAAATTAAACTGCAGATGGGAGGACTACAGATGTAGCTAGTTAGCAGTGCTATCCAACCTCCATTAGGCTGCCATTGGGTGCTTTTGGAAATTCCAGTATAGCAATAAACTAATACATTCATTTATTATATGAACTGATAGCTTTATTTATTAAAGCTAATATGTCAGACAACTGTGACCACATTGTAATCCTTCAGGGAATTACAGTCATTGTACCACTCTGGCTTTGATTACATTGCAAATGCTGTTTATGAAGAGGACACGACAGCATTGTTTTATTTATTTATTGATTTGTCGCTGAGAGGCCAGCTGCATTTTTAATGAAACTTGGGAGTATGTTGTGTCTCTGTGCTGTTGCTTTACAGTTTTTTGACAGGCCTTTTCAGCACTGATGTAATTTATTCTTCGCCTGTGCTCCGTTTTTCTTATCATTTTCCTCACGACAGTGCTTCTTAATGTCCTTGGCGTGACTTTCAACCCACTTTTTTCTTCTTTGCCAATACTTCAGCTTAGGAAAAACTGTTTATGACTGTCAGAGTTCGGCCAACATTCATACTCACAGGAGCATCTGTTCCACAAGGTAGTATATTGACAAAGTTGAAGAAATGTATGTTCTGGCACTGATGCATTATCACAGTCGAGTAGCTGACATCTGTCTGTTTGTTCCCTGAAAGCCTGAACTGGGTTGCAACATGGAGGCTAATGACAGAGCAAATCCAGTCATTTGAGGCATCACAGATCAAGATTGTGTCGATAAACTGCACTAATAAGATGGGAAGTGGTGTTATTATGATATATTCAGCTAAGATGCATATTCAGGAGAACAAACTGTATTTTCTAGGCATTAGAGTAAGTGTGCTGTGTTAAATGGCACACATCATCATTTGTGAAACACAGTGTGGTCTGATAGTGTTTTGCATCCATCTAAAGGCTTTTTTATTTGGAGTATTTACATTGAAGTGTATTGATTTTGTTTCACTTGACTCGTCCCCACTCTATACCAACACTTCATTTGAATTAAACATAACCGATAGGGGATGAAACACGAGCATCCAGACACACTTGAACAGACACAGCATCCTTCAAGTACTGCAGGTGATGTAAGTAAACAAGCTGTCTGTATTTGTCTCCTCTGCATGTTTCGGTGATGTTGTGACTCTAGAATCTCGCAGGCTGTATCTGCTGTGTCAGCCATGATATATTCATTAGGGTTGGATTACAGAGAGTGGGAGGGGATCAGGTTTTGAGTGGGTTGTAATCCCCATACACTGGCCTAATTTAATCTCACCTACTGTGCCATCCTATTACACACTACACCCACCACATGCATGCAGGCGATGGCTGGGGGAGAGCAGATGAGGGCCATGCAAGGTTAAAACAGGGTAATGTTAGACAAGAGGCGTGGAGACAAAGAGGGCGGATTGTAAGAAAAAGAGGTACAGAGACGGGAAATTCATTATAAGCAGCGAGAGAGATTCAAGTACAAACCGAAAATGTCAAGGAGTAAAGAAATGTCAGAGACAAAAGTGGAGACAGATTTAGCGAGGGGTGCAGTTTGTTTTCATGAGTAACTACAGGAAGGTTGGCTTGCTTCTTTCTCTCCCCTTCATCAAACATTTCTTTCATTTATCTCATGAGTTATTATAGAACAGAAATGTATGTCTAAAATTTAGTTTTTTAGGCTGTATTGAGATTGACAGTAGAGAAAGGAAACACGGGGATAGAGAGGGTGTATGTTGTGATTATATACGATATGTGTCTTAACCACTGAGCTACCAGAACGCCCAGCTAACCGCATGATACTCTGACCTGTTTTGTCACACCCTGTGTCTTCTATCACACTAATTATTACTGGGCTGTAAAAGCCCCAAATACATTCCATATTCTGGTTTTCTGTGTCTTCAGACTAGTTTATTTTGGGATTCCTCCCCGTCTCGTTATATTTATTTGGTTGCAAAAATAATTTGCATGTCATGGATACAGGTTTATATAACATTTTCTGCTGTTTTCTTTAACATTTATGCCCTACATCCCTCTCATCGTCCGTCCTTATCTGCTCATGGCCAGAATAAACAAGGCCATGCTGGCCTGCTACACACTCTCTCTACCTGAAAAGGTGGATGTCTGTGAATTTGTTCTTGTTATCCTCTTCTAAATGCAGACTATGTGTTTTTAAATCAGGTTGGTGTTGGAGTTGTTGGAGTCTGCTCTCTGAATTGATCAGGGGTAATTGAGCGTGGCGCTACAGAGAGCTTTGCACAGTGCCCAAGCTGCAATAATGAAACTCTATATTTAGTTATAAAACTGTCTGTTTACATCAGCCATCATGCTCTGTTGCACAGCGGGATGAATTGAGCAATTGTGTTTTTGTGTCCAAAACTTGCAGGGCACACTTTTCTTGTAGCAATTTTTGTAAATCATTTGTTGAAATCTGTGCTGAGGAGAGGGCTAAGCGATGTAGCAGGAAGCGATAAGGAGACATGGGGTGAGGCTGCTTGTTAATAAGAGGGAAAGATAAAAGGCCCCAATTCCCAAGAGAAAACACAGGCGCAACAAGAAGGAAAAATAGATTTATGCAGGGGTACAGATGTCACATCGGGAGAAGGAGGGAGAAGAAAGAAAAGACGAGGAGCAGAAAACAAGCCACATGGAGATAAAGAGAGACACCGGAGAGAACAGACAGAGGGCCCGGACATTGTTAACGAGCTTAACAAGGTAATTATGAGCAAAGACCTCATCCTCCAGGCCTTACACATTTGGGTGGGGCAGCAGGAAGCAGGAGAGAAAGTGGAATGGAGAAAGAAAAGACTTTTATTATCAGTAACCTTTTAATTTGCACCATTAAAGTGTGATCCTACTCAGGGCGGCGAACAGGAAGTGTGAGAGTGTGGAGGTTAAGATGGGAGCACAATGTGGGAAGATAAAGAGAGACGAGATGCAGGGAGCAGAGAGAGATGGGAGGGTAAAAGGAGAGAGATCCTGTAGCGATTAAAATGTCAGTGAGTGCAGAGGCAGATGCACACCTGCCAAGCACACACACACACACAAACACAAACACACACATGAAGCTTATCTTCTCAGGCTATGAACTGAGTGACTCTTTGACACTAATTAAATAAAAGGAACACAACCCCAAACACAAATAATAGAAGTGCCTACAGACTAAAGGATGAAATCAGCTGGGATGACTTCATTCTCAGTTCTCATACATCATCCAACTTTATATGTCCTCATAACTCTCGTTTTCCTTCCCCCATCCCTTCTGTCTTTCTCCTCCCGTCTCTCCTCCATTCAGTGGTTGAGGCAGTCGGTGTCTTATTTATGACTGTGAACACCATTTTGACCAGCCTGTGGTTTAGAGGGGGGCGAACAATCCAGCAGTAAATGTAAGTGACAGGGCTGTTACTATCCGCTTGGCCGTCGTCGTCGTCGTCGTACACACTGTTCCCTGTGTGCTAGGCCCTCGGACTGCCTGCGGCGGCCCTCCACTTCCACAAGTGTCAGAAAAGCTGGTTTCTCCTCTCAGTTTAAATAATAGCCTCTGAGGTGTCAGAGAAATGTTGTCATGCAAAAACTGTGTTTGTTTGGATGTGCAAGCTTGCAGGAGTTGCTGACGTGCTGTGTGGGTGTCCTATATAGGAACCTGCGCCATCAGCTAGTTTTAAGCAAAGCTATCATGGGATGGAGATGATTTAGATATCTGCCACTATAGGGAGTTGGTGTACTAGAATATAGCCACTGGTCTATTTTCTCCTTGAGAAGGAGTGTATCCGTGTGTGCCATGTTGCTATATATTTAGCTGTGGGAGTATACACAAGAGTATCAACAGCTGGCTGCGAGCATCTTTGTTTTGTGTGTGTCTACAGTATAGACGTGGATTGTCAGACCCTGTTGGCCCAACTCTCGATGAAAAGCTCATCAACTGGTTGTTTAGCCGCAGGGAAAGGTCACCACAGCTTCCTCTCCATCCCTGTGGCCTCTCTTTCTTGGTTTCTATCTGTTTTTTTTTTCTCCGTCTGCCTCTCTCACTGGAATTGGGGCCGAACCTTTTCTGTCATCTCTCATAACTGAGGCAAAATGGGAGGGAAAGAGAGATGAGAGTGTGGTGCTGGAGATGTGGCCACAGCTGGGGCTTCAGTGTACGACGAGGCAATACCCCAGGAGGAAGAGAGGAAAAATTATGCAGGAGGAGGAGGGGAGTGAGGAAGAAGAGGAGCAGTGAAGCTCTGCAAAACAATATAAATAGAGATGAGATGAAACAGCATCCTACTTTTTTCTTTTCTTTTTTGCTTATTCACTGTGTCTGCCTCTTGGAATAGATCATATAACACCAGATATAGCTGTCACTTCCTTTAACCGTCTGATGGGAGATGACGCACGCACGCACGCACACACGCACACACAGACTGATGCAAACACAGGACGGAACAGGTTGTTTGTTTACTCTCATTCATTTTGCGCCTTGCTGAAAATTGCTGCATGTTCTGGAAAATGTCACGTCCTTGATCTCTTTGCACCAATACACAGTGGCGCGTGGAACGGCTGGAGCCACGTAGAGATGTGGGGAGGGGGATTTGCAGAGACGGGGGTCTGCAGCAGCAGAGACGGAGCTGTTCGCCTCAGATAACACTGCAGCTTTTGATGGAGCCCGGCCCTCCTCTGTTGGAGAGCACAAGCTGCCCCGCCTCAAATAGATCTCTGCCACGGAGTCCATTGGTCATGATTGGATTTAGTTACAGAGCAGAAATGGTTTGCTGATGATAATGATAACAGATGCGATGGGAGTTAGTCAGCCACTTAGGGTCTCGGGATTGTATCGATGCTGTGCCAGCCTGCAAATTTCCCCTTAGACTGGATGCTCTCTCTCAGGCTTGATAAAAGTTGATGGCAGAGGTTGATAGAACGCTACCTGTAATTGCATTGTGTATGATCTTGGCTGGGTGGTTTTTAATGAAGATGCAGTACAGGACAGACGGAAGGAAGTGTTCAATAAGCTTCTTTCTATAAGGAAGGAGAAGACTAGGAGGGAGGGGTGGGGTAAAGGAGTTCATGGAGAGAAAAAGAGGGAAGTTCCATACTGATATAGGGAGTGAGAGGCAATCTGCAGGGAGCAGAGTACAGAAGTGAAGAGATAGAGCAGTGCAAATAAAAGATAGACTTTCTGCAAAGATGACAGTCAGGAAGGAAGAACTCTTTCAAGTATGGATAGCATGAAGACATAACAGGGGAACTGGAAAAAGCCAGAGATTGGGAAAGAGCATGTGATAAAGACACTGGAGACGGGAGATGAAGGTAGTGAGTATAAAGTACAGACAGATGAGAGAGAGAGAGAGAAGGAGAGGGAGAGAGAGAGAGAGGGATGGGGGGATGGGGTGAGGAAGATGAACATGTAGGAGGGGGAGGGGAGAGAAATATTTGCTGTGTGCAGCTGAGCTGGAGTCAGGAGGTTGTCATGGTGATAGCGGGGTGAGAAAAAGAAAGGGAGGCAGGAGTATTGACACCTAGCCCTAGACACTGCACACACATATGGACACACACACGTACACACACGGTCACATAGCACATCAAACAAAACATGTCATGCATGACAATACTGACCCGCCACATCCTAAGTCAACACACACTCACAGTTTTTCACTCAAACACTCACACAGGTGGCACGTACAGATAATCTGAGATCATGTATGAAGCTCAGACGCCATGTCATGATGCTACGTTTCTTTCCACTGATGTCTTTATCCTCACTCACCCCTATTTGAATGGCAGGCAAATCCCCTTAAACTGACTTGTCTTACCAGACAATTACCTAAACCAACCCTCAGTTTGATGTTGCTTGCACACACACACACACACACACACACACACAATGTTTGTGTGTGCGTGCCTTTCCATATCTGAGCTTTGTTGTTTTCCTGTGTGTGTTGATGACAAAGAGAGATGAGAGGCAGAAACAAGCTGATGTAGAGACAAGCAGCAGCTCCAGTGCGGCATGGTTTTCTGTGTCGCAGACTTATATAATAATAATAATTTGTATTTTTTTTATAGACAAAACTTAAATATTGAATAAAACTGCTAAAAAAGCACATCACCATCTCTTCACTACAGTTACTGCTGAAAGAAATATATAACTTTTTGTCTAGAACAGCAGGTGTTAATATGAACTAAAAATAGTTTCATTACCGAGAGATTAAGACTTTTAGCTTTAAAATGAATTCACCCGGACTTGACTCCTGCAAACTTTACTGACGTTAGGAGTTCTGTTCTGCAAGTGTGGCTGAAAATGTCTCGAATTCACTCGGATAAACCTAAAAGATTGACTTGTCATTGCTGGGTGGTGAGAGAGTGTGAAAAGCATAAAAGAAACACAGCAAAGTGCAAACACAGCAGGAAGAAGAAAAAAAGATTTCCATATTGGACAAAACAATCGATAAAATTGCTCAGTCAGAATGTTACCACTTAAATGAGATGAGGTTTTTAGTCGCGTACTAGCAGAAGACAGAGTGCTGGATCGTGCACTTAGGTTAGATAAATTGTTCCACAGTTTTTGAGACTGTGATCATTTTTTAAATTTTAGTCAGGACTTGGAAGACGAGACTGTTTGAAGAGAGCAATGATATCTGTTATTTTCTTTTCTTCTCGTTCCTTTTCATGCATACTCACACTATCATCTCCTTTCGTTTCCACTCGATAGACATTTCCTAGCTGTTTAGGGGCGTTACATCTCCTTCCTCTTCCCCAGAAGACCTTGTATTTGATTAGATGAGGAGCACTTAAGGGGAAGTGCTGCTTTTGCAACTTTAAACAAAGTTAATGGGATTGCCAAGAAGCAGTTGTCTGCCCTGCTTAATCATTTTGAAGATGTGAATCACCAGGTCCTTTGAGATGTTTTGTTAATACTGAATCTCATCCACCTCTACTGTAGTCAGTTAGCTTGTGACATCTGATTGGTTGTGCTTGAGCTGTTTGTATTTGCTTTTGTAAAAAAAATTTGCAATTGTTTATATTTCTCTCTTTTGCATTACTTTGATTAATGACTCAAGTGTATTTGTACCTTCTGTGCAAGGGTACAACCACGTCTGATGTATGTTTTCAACACAGGCTTTCTGTAATTTCACGTGACTCCTTCATATCTTCTCAAACCCAGTATCAGGAAAAGACAAAAAAAACAAAACTCCGGCCACTTTCCCACAGTCGTTGAACCACTGAGGCCTGTCCATGCAAATGTCTTAACAAAGCACTATGTGTGACCTTGCCCTGCCCGTAGCTCATTTCCCTGAAGTGGTGGCAAATGCAGGATTACATCCAACCTAAGGAGACCTTGTCAAATGTTTTTGGCAAAGTCTAAATCCATCTGCAGGGAAGCTTATTGCCAAAAATCACTTTAATGAAATGAAACAGAGATACTAAAATAACAAAAAAGATGTCACAATTCCAAACAAATTTGATATTTTTGTTATCCTTATTAAAAGTGCCTTTTTTCTCTGAGACATAAGTTGTCCTGTAACCTGTTGTGATGGAGGTCGTAGGTCACATACACACACTCCGCCCCTCTCCTCAGGGTGTGGCGTGCTGATTCTCCCTGCGGAGGCGGCCACGTGTCCTTGCATGTCACACGAGCCTCTGGCAGCTGTGTCCTTCATCGCTGCATGGGCCACTTATCACCTGACCCAAGGGACCACTCCCTCCTTCTCCTCGTCGTCTCTGTCTGCTGATTGACTGACTGCACAGCCCCTCCTCAGACATCGCTAGCAGGTAGTGATGTCCGAGGAGCCGACACAAGCCTACCCCCACTTGCACACTTCACTTGATGCAGCCCAGACACACACAAGTGCACACATATGCTCCCATTCATACCTGGGGCTTATCAGATAACCTCAGCACATAGCCTTCACATTGAGGCTCATACAGACTTCTCTGCTTTGTACTACATTTATGCATGGCTGACTTGAATAACAATGTGACCTGTATAAAAAAAATCACCATAAAGTCATGTAAATGCGTATGTTATGTGCTATTATACTGTATATATGCCATGACATGGCTATTCAAGCATCTGCTTCAGAGGTTGATTTCCCTCTGGTGCTGTTGCATATTGTTTGTGTTGTTATAGCTGGTTTGTCATCTCCAACAGTGTTATACTGCTGCGTCTGGTTTCAGGGCTAACACTGACACGTACTACTGTATACTGATGTCAGCTTCTTTTTACTGGCCCGTCTGGCTCCAGTTTGATCCCCAAAGGCTTTACTAGCGCACACATAAAATCTCCTTTTCACCCCGTCTGATCTCCCTCTAATTTGTCTCTCAGAGGGATGAATGGCCGCATACAAACATGTTTACCGTAGGAGCTCCACTGAGCTTCACTGCTACAAGCAGCAAATATCGTCACAAAGGTATAGAAAAAAAAGAAAGTGGCAGTGAAGGTCAAAAATGCACGTCTGAATATGAAAAAACACAAGCAATGCTGTTAGCTCCAGAGGAGGAGAAAAGGGGAGAGGCTGACTGTGAGAGATAAAGAGAGAGGGAGAAAGCAGGAGCTGTAGGATGAAGCAGGAGACATAAAAGCAGAGGGAGGGTTTAGAGCGAAGGTCACTCCTAATAGCTCTTCCACGTAATTTCATAATGTCATGATTGCCCATATTTACTAGCTAATGCCATTAACTATGTACTGTATAGACACTAAACTATCCTGCCACGAAAAAGTATCACCATGATGATGCTGTGTGCGTTCATCATTGCATGTTCCCGCTGCTGCACACAGAGTGCATAAAAATGCGCCTGTGAGGATGTGTGGTGTGCACAGAGGCGTTTGTAGGCATCGCATCTTATATCTTCTACGTGACACCAAGGGTGTGTCCGTAATTACTGCGCTTTCTGCTGCAGGCACAGAATCTGACTGATGCTGCTGCTAATGAAGCAAATGACGCCCGCAGGCAACAGTGCAGCAGTGCAAGGAGAGTTTATGCCTATGTGTGTGTGTTTGTACAGAAAACATATGTTTCGTATTTAGTATACAGAAATGGTTTTATTTGCTTTCTTGTCTACACAGAGACAGAACAGTCTGTTTTTTCATATCTATTTCCTGTAGATTACAGGTGAATTGAAAGAAAATGGAAAAAGAGATTCAGTTTTGTAGGATGGCACACATGTTGGACCCATTTAACCGTCCCATACAGTCATGATTTAATCTTTCCGAAACACACAAACCTACCATTTCTCTCCATTCTGTTTTCTTGTTGTTTATTGATACCATACATACATCTCCATTTCATGTGACTAACTGAGTGACAGGCAAGCCATAAGCGAATTACGTTATCAGTAGTGGAGTTAAGTGAGCAGCAGCTAACATGCTAGAAGCAGAGAGAGCCTGTGGCAGCGCTCCATCTGCAAGACCGGCTCCATTAGCTGACAAGAGAGATTAGCTGACCTGCTGACACACAGGCTGATCTTTACTGATACACACAGCAACACACATGGACTCGTGTGCACAGAAACACACACACATATAGGGAATCTGATACACTATTACATTAGGGTAACACTCCTGATTTTGATCGTTAGAGAGCTTTTACTGGCCAGTGATCCCATAACCAGATCTCTGTCTCTTTTCACATCTGTCATTTACACTTTTTACCCCAAATTTTTCTTTCTGTTTTTCTACCGCACTCCTTTCTCTCTTTGTTTTCACTTTCTATTAATTTTTCAGACTTTTTGTTGCCGACTTTGTTGTCAACCCCCACTTTGATCTCCCGCTGGTGTTGCCCTTCTTTTTCTTTCCTTCCTCTGTCACTCCTTCCATCCTTCCACCCTTCCATCCTTCCACCTCTCCTCTCCTTATCCAGCCCTCACCGATGTCTTAATGAGTCCACTCCCATCTCTTTGAATTATTCACCACTTCTTTTATTCTACCATTCCCATTGTGTCTTTAGGGGAAAAACATCAATAAATAAATCACGCCAGAGGTAGCTGCTTTTGCAGTCTTGGCGATAGGAGGGATGACGGTGTGTGTTTACTGGTGTGCAAAGGGGAGACTAGAGATTTGTAGAGGACTTTGGGAAGCTTGTACTTCTGTTTTGTATTTTAACTTTCAGTTGGATAAGTCTGTGAGTAAGTTCACCTTATGAATCATTAAGCAACTTAAATACTTTCATCCAAGTCTGTGTGTTTTGCATGTCCACATGTCTAACCATGTGTACATAGTATAGATGTGAAGACATTTAGTATTTATACTTAAACGTGAATGTGTGTGTGTGTGTGTGTGTGTGGCAGACGGCATGTCAGTGTGGGCCAGCAAATGAGTGAGTGTGTGTACGTGGGTGCGCATATGTAAGTGATACCGCAAACCCGTTAGTGTCCATGTGTGTGAATAACTGAATTTGTATGTACAAGGGGGGGGATGCTGTGTGGAGACCCTGTTGTCATGGCAACCAGGATGGAGAGAGGGAGAGAGTGGGCGGTTGCCCTCACGGCTCTTCTGACAACCTTTATTTTCTTCAGCTTTGTGTCACTCCAATATTAACCCTTAACCCTTGACAGAGGGTGGGGGTCTTTGAAAGAGGTGCAGGCGTTTGGAAAATATAGCGTGCATCTTATCGCTACATTTGACACTGGTGGGAGTAGCAAAATATCTAATGGCCAAGCTTATGCTAATAGTGGTATTGATAAATGTGGTGTCTGTGTACACTGATTCCAGATAAGCTGTAGCTCTTCAGTTTTTTTTTTTCTGTTGGTAAATTTCCATTTGGAGATGACCGTGGATCATTGGTCTTGAAACACATGTTACTTGGCCTTTTAAACAAAGAGTACCGGCATGAGGCAGATATTGGTTTCCCACTGTGCTGTAAAGCCCCTTTTCCATTAAAGTTGCAAATATTGAATTAATCAGCCGCGTTGCCTGTTTTTTAAGCTAGAGTGCTACTGCAGCAGTTTATTAAATTGATGGAGAGTGAAGGTGTTGAATATAAAAAGAAGAAGAAGAAGAAGAAGAGGAGAGGAGGAGGAGGGATCTGGAAATGTACTGTGAAAAGTGATCGGAGGGGAATTGAAGAAAGCTTTTAGTGTCAGCTACCAGGGGGGCTGAGAGAGGAGAAGGAGAAGACTGATAAAAAGGTGACAGGAAAATGGGCACTCATCGTTCTTGGACAGTTCCTATTATAAGGCTCGGCTCCTAAGTAGAAACACTTTGAGAAAACGTGAGAACGGGTTGTAAGGAATGCAATCTTCACTGTGCTGAATGATGAGACATATATACATTGCAAACTGAATTGTGGGGTAGAGTAGAAACAGGTAGCCAGTATTATTTCACATGATTTGTGGGTTTTTTTCTGCCACAGCGACAAAGCGGGCCTGAGACTTGTCTCACTGCAACAGGCTCATGCATTAAGTATGACCCTGCCAGAGAGAGGAAGAGGGGAGGGAGTGAAGGAGAGAATCAGACGGCCACACCAAAGACAGCAGGTATACAGTAGATGGACAGCATCAGTCTGGAACAGAGCCAAATGTATGGCGAGGGTGCAAATGAATTATGAATTTAGGTGAATTTGGGGCAAATTGTGCCGACAGGAAGGAGATTTCTATGAATAATTCACTCTGTAGGGGGCCTGATCATCTACCCCCCACCAGCATCACCTTGTTTCACAGACCCCCCTCCTCCCTTTTACTATCCATTGACCCTTATAATCTTTTACCGCTTTACTGTAATGCCCATCAGTCCATTTGTCTTACTGAGTACTGTCTTTGTTTCTGTCTAAATGACTCTGTCCCTCCGTCCGTCTCTTTTCAAGCCTGACGTTTCACCAGACAGACGAACCCTGGGGGAAGAGTAGCGGGTAAAGGGGGGCATGTATTCATTTATTTTTCTTACCCACCCCTCCTTCCGCCCTGCATCCTCTCCCCCTACACATCTTCACAGCTGGAGGTAGTTAATATTTAAAAGGAAGGCATGACAGGACACAAGACCTACACACATGTTTGAACATGCACAGATACACACACACACACACACACACACACACACACACACACATTCAGCAGAGCAGCACATCTGATCAAAGTACAGAGAAGCTTTCAGAATTGATATTTGCCTGACTCACTTGTGTTGAGGGAAAATATAGCAGGCTACATTCATCACCAGACACGGATACGTGAGGATATGAAGCAAACAGTAAAAGTCTCTCATGTATATGTGGGTGGTTGGCACGATGGGGATCAGAATATGCCTGAAACTCAGAACATGATTTGACTGTTGAGGTTTGATCTTGTGTGCGTTGCCCCCCTCCTCCACAGATAAGAGAGCCTATTCAGCATTGGAAAGTCCTTGGCAACGCCCAACATGTCTACTTAATCCTAATTACAACACTTTGCAGAGCACAGAAGGGTGCAATTTTCAGTCTAATGGGTGACAAGGGGGGTACACATCACAATGGTGTGCAGCAATTAAATTTCTGCTAATGATAGCAACACCAAAAACATAACACAAAATGTTTTGGTTATTCGTGTTTTTATAAGCAAAAAGCCTCAAAGCAGGAATTCATGAATAATTGAAAGAGTTGCAAAATTGACTTGGTCGATTTGGCTCGTTTGATACAAGGCCTGTTGGAGGCTAATTTTCTGCAGTCAGGCTTTCTCGTGGAAAAAAAAGAAACAACCACGCCCTCAAATCTCAACACAGCGCTGCTCACTCTACAATCTTCTCGTGATTTAACGACTTCTGATAGCGCCCGTTGACATCCCAGCGGTGATAATAGTTTTTAAAAGCACTCAGAAACACGGTGACGGGTCATCACAGCCCAGCTGCAAGCAGCCATCTCAGGAGTGACCTCTGACCCTGTCCAATGAAGCAGGTAACAGGGCTGGGATTGGATCTTTGACAGCTGCACAGCGGACACCCTGAAGAAGTGAAATCAGGCATCTGCTTCTATGTCAGTACCTCTCACCCCTGTGATAATGGAGCGCCACAAGGCTCCTTGCAGTGCACACAGCTTGGTAGTGTGTCCGTGTGTGTAGTTAGTGTGTCAGGTCACATCAGCCTGTGCTATCAGCATGTTTGTGGTGGCTGGGTTAGCCTCATTACATGGCAACCTTCCATGCTGCTTGTCTCGTCTCTCCCTCTCTCTTTCTGTCTGTCTCAGCCTCTCTCTTGCTCTCAGTCTCTCCTTTATCCACCCCTCCCAACCCATTATAGTGTTCCCCTTTACTGCTCCTATTCAACATGACTTGAATATTCTTTGGCAAGGCCTGCCTCCTGCCTGGAGCCCACTGGACCATGCCCTTTGATTTGTCTGATCTCTTCTGTCAGACCACTCGAGGTGTGTGTCTGTCTGTCTGCCTTCCTTTCTGTCAGTCTATCCATGCATTACAAGCTTCATTGTATGTCTGTAACTCCCCATGAATGTGTCTCCGAGTGTGAGTGTGTGTGCTGGTTTGTGCACTCCCTTGGTGAATTGTGATTGGCGGCATGACAAGCTAAGGCGCGCCACATCGTTAATCAGCGTCCTGCTTTGCTCCGTTCGTGTGTCCCTCCCTGTCTCTGTCTGTTGGAGGGGGCAAGCTGATAGGCAAGCTCCCACCTTAGATCACATTAACACCGGTACTAATACCCTGACTAGCCTCGCTTCATTCATCTGCCTCTAATGGCATTTTGGAGAGGCCGGTTTAAGGCCAGATCACTGTAATTGGCCACCTGTCTCCAGAGAACAACCAACTAAAGTGGCTGATAGAAGGAAAGGGAAAAGAAGACAAAGAAGAAGAAAGTGAACAAATGATGCACACTGATTGGAAGAGCTTGCACATGTGTGTGTATGTATGTATGCAAGTGGATGGATAGGATTAGCGTCACAGCTGTCACCCTTTGTCATCCCTCCTCCTCATCTCCTTCCACATCACTCCACTCCTCCCCTCACCTCTCACCCTCCCTCCTTCTCTGTGTCGCTCTCCTCCCTCACCTCCGCCTCTCCACTTTCCTCCTCAAACCCACTTTTCCTCTTTATCTTCCCCTAAAGTCCTCCACCCCCTTCACCCCTCCTTCCTCTCCCTCTCTGTGTGCTTGTTGTGCCATTCTTCTGACAAGGCAAGCAAGTTAGTGTAATGGCTCATTTAATCCTAATGCCGTTTAGTTTAAACTGCCTTATTAAGGGCTCAGCTCTTGTTTGGTCTTTAATTCAATCTAATTTGGTTGGATATATCTGTAGTAATTAACTGTCTAGCTATTCCCTGCTAGAAAGTGAATGATAATCACCTCTCTCCATCCTTTTCTCACCTTTTATTCTACTCCATCATCTTCATCTCCTCTGCTCTCTGACCTTCCACCACTCCAAGGTCACCCATCACTCTGTTGTGGCATTGCCAACAAAACAGCGCTGCGTGGAGCCCCAGCCAAGACTTCTTTCAATCAGGCTGCCATTACAGCAGAGCTGCCAAATAAGCAACCTCTCTCTATTATCGCCATTTTCTTTTGTCTCACATGTACGTCTTAATCATGGTGTGCTATAACAGTTCTTTGTGTGTGATATTGAGTAGTGTAAACAGTCAGCGGGCTGCGCCACGTGGTGCCGCGGGGGAGGACAGCCTGCATGTTGTGGCACGGACCGGATCCAAGGGTACAGATGGAGAACGGATAGACTCCTAGCAGGGGTGGTTTGCCTCACTCACCATGACTGATAGCATCTTTATCGCACACTTATCACAGCACTATCACCCAAATACAATATGAACTGTTGAGTTTGTGCAACGAAGCCCTGAGCAGTCAACCTAATTATCAACTATGTGTTTGTCTGTCTTGTGTTTTATCTGATTTGACGCTTCATCAATCTGCATTTGTCTGTCCACAGCCCATCTGGGTTCTGGGAGGCTGTGTTCAGCTTCTTGTTGTGGTATTCTGTCCATCTGTCCTGGTGACTGGCCCTTCCATATGGGCCACTGGTCATGTAATTAACCAAATGGAGATTTCTTTTGTAGGAACAGGTTCAGTGATAGGCATTGTTGGTGTTTTTTGTTGGGATGTGTGACTGTTGAATCTTGATTGGCGTGTTAACCACACGTCTCGGCCTGTGTATAGGTCTGACCACATGGTACAGGGTAATTTTTCTCCCATTCTGACACATGGCCCCCTGTCTCTGCCCCTCCCTCTTGCTTCTCCTCTTGCCCTTCACCTCCCCCCTCTCTTTTATCTTTCAGAGAGGAGACCAGCAGGAGGGCGTGGACCTGACTTCAAGAAGAGAGTGGGAAAAAAAAAGGGAAAAGACAAGCAGGACCAAAGACATACAAGGCGAAGCTGAGGCCTCCTGCAAAAGTAGCCTCACACTTGCTCTGCACAAGTGTGTGTGTGAGGTTGCCCTCTGTGTGCATTTTACTGTACGTGTTGTGTGAGCAGGTGGGACTTTGATGGGACAGTGAGCAATGCCTCACACGCAGCGACAGCAGGTTGGCAGTAGGGGGCAGTGCTCCTCACGCCTCCTCCCCCTCCTCCGTCTCCTCCTCCTCTTCATCGCTGCCCAGCCCAGCCACGCATCCATACACATACCCTCCAACTGTGAGTACAGATTTGTATCGTACCATTCATAACAATGGTAGCTGAATGCTTCCATGAGGTTCAAAGATCTGTTTGTTGTGTTAATTACATTGTTGATTCATCAAAGCACGCTAATAAAGATCTTTCATCATGATTAATTAGTGCAAATGAGTTGAGTGAACATGTGTTTCTCTTTCAGTAACCTCAATATTCAGGGTTGGATTGCGCTATTATGCTTGAAATACTACACTGTCTGAGGTTTCTTTGGTTAACACTCACATGTGGCACTGGTGTGTCTAATTACTTTGTAATTGATCCCCTCATACTGCATTGATTAGTCCCACTATTGATCTGGTTTCCTTGGTGCAAACCAGAATCTGATTGGGGAGTAATTTAATCAACAATTGAGTTAAACAACAAAAATCCAGCAAGGTTTTTCCTCACTTTCTCTCATTTCTTCCTCCTCCTCGATGCAATATGTGGGCATTAGAAATACAGCTGAGCTTGTGGCCCTGCAGGGAAATTGATCTTCATCTCCTGTGCTGCTCCCGGCCTGCCCACAGAGCTCCAATGATTGGAGAGAGAGAGGGAGAGAGAGTGAATATTGTTTCCACCGCTGCCTCTTCTTTATCTAAGATTACTGGCAGTGAGTCACAGTCCTTCACCACCCACGCAGCTTTCAAAAGTGTGCGTACAAACAAGCAACCGCACGAGCACGGACACATAACACACAACCAGTAAATGTTGATGAGATGCAGTAAATCTCTCAAACTAATCCCAGAAGGGGCGAGGTGACACAAAGGTGAGAGGGCCGAGGAGGATGATGAGGAGGAGGAAGGAGGAGTAGGTCAAAGATGTAAAAGGTCAAGGTGTCTCCTGCCTTTCAATTAGGGGGCCTTTGCCATGTCAATGAGCGTCACTGAGCTAGTGATCGGGATCAATAAAGGAGATGGGTTAGAATCCAGGGTTAAAAGCTACGCCCCATTACAGGAGGCATTACACTGCTTTATCATCCATGTATCATAATTGTTGTTCAATTATTGATAAAACATCTATCTATCTATCTATCTATCTATCTATCTATCTATCTATCTATCTATCTATATATCTATCTATCTATCTATCTATCTATCTATCTATCTATCTATCTATCTATCTATCTATCTGTCAGTCTTTCAGTCTTTCAGTCTTTCAGCATGTCTATGTATTTAACTAAAATCTTGTTTACTTCAACTATAATCTTTTTTCCCTCATTGCCTTTTCTCCGGCAACCACTGTGGACTAACAGACCACATAAGTGATCGTAAGTGCTTTTAACTTTATTGACGTCTATCTGTCTTAATGCAGGTGCTGGCAAAGCTTATTGTAAACACTTTCATTATGCCAGAGAGGTAAAAGTCCACAGTAAAAGTCCTGTTGCACTGTGCTGCACTTTAATGTATCTGGCATCACTGTGCATTTGCAGTATTATGTGTATGTTTGTTTCTGTCTTTATGCATCTGTTATCGTGCACGTGTGTTTGTGTGTGAGGATGTGTGTCTGTTGTATTGTACACATGTGCTTTTTTCTTTATGTGGGTGTATGTTTAGCCTCATTGGCTCCCAATAGATGACATCCCTGTAGGAGCAGGGAGGAGGAAGTGTGAGGAGCTGCTGTCTGCAAGGAGGCAGAAGGGCTGTCAGATCAAAGACATGGGGAAATAAAGAGGAGTTAAAGCACTAAGCACCGGCTCTTCTCCTCCTCCTCCTCCTCCTCCTCTGCCAATAATGGAGCAGCGCCGCAGCCCAAACTGCAATTTGATCAGCTGTGGGAATGGTCCTATTTCCTCTATCAGTGGGAATTCTTTCATTAAATTCCCGCACTCTCCCGATCTGTCTTATTCTGAATCTTTGTGAATCTACCCCGTTTGTTTTTTTTTCCCTCCATCTCTGTCTCCCTTTGCTCTGTTTTTCTCTGTTGCTCTGCATGTGCTCTCTCTTCTTTGCACTTCCATCCATCTCCTCTGTCCTCTCAGCTCTCCGTCTCCATCGCCTTCCTCTCATCTACTGCAGCCCCCTCCCCCCTGCCGTCCTCCTTTAACCATTTACCTACATGATGTCAATTCATCGTTGACTCGCGGCTCTGTCTCTTTCCCTTAAAGTCAAATTAAAGACTCCACCAACAAGTATCAAGCTGTGACCTCTATTCCACAGCAAAAAGCCAATGTGTGTGTAGAAGCTATGTGGAGGAAAATATTTAAATTTCTGTCTATAACTATTGAAAAGCAGAATATAAAAGCCTGACATGAGCCATAAAGCATGCAGAGGAATCAGACATGTTGGCTCAATAGAGTAGTCACACCAAATCGCAGCATGCTGGTTTTTATGAGTCTGTTATCGAGGCTTTGCTTTATGGCTGTTATGGACAGCAGTGACAGAGAAAGAGAAGCCTCTTCTGGTGGTCATTACTTTTTCCCCTTCGAAATCCTTGCTTCATTTCCCCACAGACTCATTCCCTCACTCTCCCTGTCTCTCACTTTCACCAGGAGCACTGTGCCGTATGTCTCTTTTACATTATGCTATATCAATTTCCTCTCATCGCAACCCATTTTCTCTGCCAGCTCTCTTACTCTCACTATTTCCCTCGGCCTACATTTCATCTCTTTCTCTGGGGAGTCTTTTTAAGTCATATTGACTGAATATACTTATCGGCAGCTGTTAAACTATGAAAATGAGTATGATGGTATCTCTGGTTATTCTGTGCTGTTTGCCAAGCCAGTACCAACAGCCATGAAGACAATAGACAATGATATATGTGTGCATGTCATAGCTGGAGTTATTACAGCTGCTTGCAGAATGAAAGCAGGTCATGTGGAGACTGCAGCACTATTCTGAGTGTGTGCATGTGTCTCTATGTTATCTATTTAAACCATATAGGTGCGTATCAGCACATGCACACCTGCCTTATAACTGCTATGGTGACGGTTGTAACTCTGTTTTTCCTCCTTTTCTGGTGCTTGCAGTGAAGAGGCCTCCAATGATCACCACACAGCCAGAGTCTGTCACCGTCTTTAGTGTTGAGGACCTCGTCATGAGCTGCGAAGCATCTGGAAACCCTTCACCCATGTTAGTCAGCAAACACACGCACATCCACACAAACACTGTAGATGTTATATGAGTCATGGAGGAGCCGAGCCACTTGCTATCTTTTAAGACAACTGAGTACAGTGACCTTCCCTCTCCTTGTTCAGCTGACATCTACATATTAGTATTACATGAGAGCACAGATTCTACCAGTCAGAGTTCTCATTTCAAACAGGGATAAATGTCATTAAGCCCGCGGGCAATCTTTTCAAAGTGTCTTAGCTGCTCTGAAGTGGAAAACTGCTCCAATTGCCAAGGAAAAGATGAATATCCCAATTACACAGCACAAGCTTATGAGTCCCATTGGGGCATCAAGTGTACATTTTTGCAGTAATCCATTTGTCCTTAAATTCACTGACATGTAAGGACATTTTGTATTGTTCAAAAAACATTTATTCAAAGGCATGGAAATTATATTTTTGAATGAACATCCTGCCATCAGTATTAGTGAGTTTTTTTTTTTTTTTCTTTGCTTAAGTTTCCGATGGACAAAGGATGGAGAGGAGTTTGACCCAGCCAGTGACCCAGAGCTGAAGGTTTCTGAGCGCCCCGGCTCATCCGTATTCTACACACTCAGTAATACTATGGAAGCCATGAAGGAGTATCAAGGCAAATACATCTGCTACGCATCCAACGAGCTGGGGACAGCCGTCTCTAACGAGGCCATACTCACGACTGATGGTAAGAACACGCTGACGGGTGATTAATCCCAAAGCAAACCACTGACCGGTCTTTAAATTTTGTCGGTTGAAAATTTGAATATTCAAATTCCCTCATGCTCAGAGAGTATTTGCTAATTTGTAATCAGTTGAGAGATGGAGATCACAGGACTTGAAATAGTATCAAAGTAAACAAACAGCCTCTGATATGTTTTCAAACAAGCTGCATCACATCATAGGAGCTACATGTATTTTATAGATGTCAGTTCAGCGTTAGTGATGTAATGCCTTCAAGGTCCAGACTAGGAGTGAGCTGTGTTGTTGGTTTTATCAGCAATAACAGAGTGATTTACAAAGCTGTGAGCAGAGCCTGCATATAAACCTTTTCCTTGCCCTGCTTTATAGAGAGCTCATATGTTATGTTAGCAGAGGGAGGCTCACGCTGAGAGCTTCCAGTACCGCCACCCAGAACATAATTACATGCAATAACATGATAATCAGCATATAGCTACTCACACACACACACGCACAGGCCCCTGAGCAAAAGTAAAGAGCACCTCCGTGTATCCATCCACCTGTGTGACTGGCTCTCTCCTGGGCGACCTCCTTCCTTCACAGTTTCCCTGACAACGGTTTCCCCAGAAACGCTCTTGAGTTGATGTCATGTGAAGCACTCTTCAGTAGCTCCTGTGGGGTTATCAACAATGAGCAGAGGGGAGGGAGGTGGTGGTGGTGGTGGTGGTGGTGGAGGGGAGCAAACACATATGACTCAAATCACGTCATTCTACTTCTGCAAGACAAACGACAACCTGACGCCTTCTCTGAACATGCCTCACGTCAATTCCTTAAAGTTCCTCAAATGGGGAATTATAAATAATTCTCCTTATCCACTGCATTTTATGATGTGTATTGCCTCAGGAAATCTTGACATGATGCAGTGAATGCGCTCACAGGTGGTTGTGAACATGTTTGTATACACGTGTGTGTATCTACACAGACTAACAGGTGTGTATTTTTGTCTCTCCCTTTAGCTCTCCCAAGTCAGCAGAAAGAAAAAAAGGTCAGTGTGAAGGCTGAAGAGGGAAACAGTTTTATTCTGAAGTGTAACCCCCCGCAGAGCTCTATGAAGCCTGCTATTCACTGGATGGACTGGCGTGAGTACATTACCTTTCCATCGCTCCTTCCATTACATCCTTCCTGTCTCCTCAATAAATCTGCCACTTATACATTAAGAGATATATGCATCCTTTTGTTGTCCACTTTTATCTTGTCATAAAGAGAGGTAGCTGATTATTAATTTCTTATTTGATAGGATCTTTTTTCCTTCTCAGTGTACAGATTATCCTTATTAAGGATGTGTTTTTGAAAATGTCTTCAGTAACATTTGTAGACTGAGTAGAGTCTATTTTTATACCTTTTCTCTCTGACATCTCTTTGTCATCGTTTTTCTGTTTCATCTTATTGTAGCTCTATGGCTTCCTCTGATATTTCATCTCTCTATCTTATATCTGTTGTCTCTTTCTCTCTCCCCTTTCTCATTTTTCTGTTGCCTCTATCTGTCATCATTTCTTTCTTGATCTCTCTGATTTCCTCTCTCTTTCTTTCTCTACAGGTCTACATCATATCCAGCTAAGTGACCGGGTGGTGGTGGGAAAGGATGGCAACCTATACTTTGCCCATTTGACAACTGAAGACAGCAGGGATGACTACACCTGCAATGTCCAGTACCTGGTAACGCGCACCATTCTGGCAAAGGAACCCATCTCTCTTACTGTCAACCCCTGTGAGTTTTGCTGTGGTTCAACTAAACTAAACTGATCTGAACTGCTTTTATTCAGATTTATTTGTGTGTAGTGACTATACAACTATACAGGTGACCAAACCTTTTCCACACTTTAAATTCAATAGGAGGTGCAGACTGCATCGTATGTAAGTCATACACCCACTTCGCTTATTCACTTAAATTACAAGGAACACATTTTCTCGACTGTACCCCTGGTGGTATCTAGACAAGCAGAGCAAGCAAGCAGGGAGCCTTAATCCCTGTACCAGATTTCATGGTAATCCATCCAAAAGACATTGCCATCTCTAGAACCATGCAGCCAGCCTGGCTAAATATATGACTTGTTATTTGTGATATGCTTGAACTGATCAAGTTTACACCATCAGTGCATCCATTTTGTTTTGTTAAGCATATAAATTTTACTTATACGCTTTGGCTCATTTTTTGAAACAGTCTTAATATTCTCTAAACTGTAAGAGCAATTGTCACAACTGTTCTTTTTGGAAATGTTTCTTATATATAAATCTCTTTTTTATTCTACTTTTTTTGTTGACACTGGGGGCTTACTGTAACATACAATAATAACAAAACAACTTTGATCTTTCATGTAAAGTCACATACAGTGAAGAGAAAGTTTGCCACAAAATGCAATGGATCAAACAATGAAAGATTGGTATGACAATTTCACTGATAAAAAAAAGCCATGTGCAAGTCGTTATTGTGAAAATTGTACAATGTGAGAGATTCAACAGAGATTTGAACTTCTTGTTTTGAAAAAAAATTTTTCTCAGTCAAGAATTGAGTGTCCTATGTGTTTTCTTTTTGTAAGATAAATCCGTTACAGTAAAATACTGTAAATGACTGAACATCAAATTGGCAGGTGCATTGTGATAAATAGTCAGCATGACAATGTGTTGAGAACCACTGAGGCCCCATAGTTAAACCAAAGTCAACTCACCCCCATGTGGTGGCATGTTGTGCTGACCGAAGCAGTACCACATCCAGTAGATGATCCGAGAGGCGGCAGGGGGGCCATCGCCTTCTCAGTCCAGCGGTAATGAGATGCAGCTCACACTGAGATGTGGCTGCCAGCATCTGTGGCCCAACTAGAGGTCAGAAAGATGAGCACATGTTAACATGAGACCTCTCTGTATGTGTGTATGTCTAGAAAATCTGTATGATAATGTGTTGTTAGAAAGAAGTCTTCTCCACATAATTCCACACCCTTCATTTGTTTGTGTGTGTGTGTGTGTGTGTGTGTGTGTGTGTGTGTGTGTGTGTGTGTGTCAGCGTCTCCAAAGTGGCTGCTGTGCAGCAGCATGGCAATTTGAAAATTACCCATACATATGTATGAATCTTTCTGTCCGTCTTTGTGTTTCCACTTCTCTTGCTCCAGCCAACTCTGTACTGCGGAACAGGAGGCCCCACATGATGAGACCTGTCGGAAGCCAGAGCACTTACCATGCTCTTAGGGGCCAGACCATCGAGCTTGAGTGCATCGTCCAAGGCCTGTGAGTGTCTGTGTGTGCATATGTGTGTTACTGCTGCCATCAATCAAAAAACTTGAGCCACTCCTTTTAATCAATCTTACCTGCCTCTCCATCCATCTCTCTCCGCTCCTCCTACCTCCTCCCCACACTCTCTTTATTCCATTATATATCTTATGCTGTCTCCTGCCGACTCTGCTTCTTGCTGTCTTCTCATTTTCATGCATTTCTTCTTTTTTTCAGCCTACATGTCAATCTCTCTCTATGCTCTCTTTCCGTGCGTGTTCTTCATTTTATGTCTCATATTCAAACATCATTCCTTTCTGTTCACCATGTGCTCATTCCTCTGTTGCATCCCTTCATCTATTCCTAGGATAAGACTTTATTCATGCCACACCGGAGAAATTCACTTGTTACAGCAGCTCACAGTATATAAGCTGGATAAGAAAAATACTCATAAATAAGTATAGTATAGAAAAATCAAGATATACTAGAAATAGAAAAATAAAATACGAGTTATATACTATATGCACATTTTAAGTATACGGATATGCATGATGGATCATTTCACAAAAATAATTGCCCAGTGTAGTAAGTAAAATGGAAAATAAATACACAGCATAGCACATATAATTTACACAATAAAAAGATAATTGTACAGCATAGTATGATGTAAGTGAAATTAATATATTGGTATGTGTGTGTAGAGAGTGATATGTAACAGTCAAACAGTCATATGTTAAAACTCCCCCTCCTCTTTTTCAGACCAACGCCCAGTGTGTCCTGGCTGAGGAAGGACGGCGAGATGTCTGAATCTCGGATCGCTAAAGATATGTACGACCGCCGCTTGCGCTTCAGTAACATCTCAGAGACTGACGGTGGCGAGTACCAGTGTATAGCTAACAACTCCCAAGGGAAGGTCACGCACACTTACACTGTGACTGTGGAAGGTACGTCACACACACTCATACATACAAATACTGTGTATATGCTATATTGCATGTGAAATAAGGATGATTTGGGCATGTATTGTGATTTTACAGTATAATGGTAACTACAAACTTCAAAATATGTCACCTTTGTTCTTAGACAAAGGTTTAAAGTGTACTCAAGTTGTTTAGGATTGCACTTTTATAAATTTGCACTTGCAAGAGTCAGATGAAAAAACATTAGTTAGAAGGGATGTCAGAGATATCCGCCTTTTAGTCTGGAGTATGGGAACACCTGTGCTTCCCATAATGCAACTTGACAGAATCTTTTGTTAGATCCCTGATGAGTAAATGTTCACATCTTTAAAGCTTTAAAAAGCATGCGTGTTGATTGTCGGCTTTCTGTAAAAAGCTTGTTCTCCCCAAAATTAGATACCCTGGTGGTGTCGATTGATAAAGAAAAGAAGACAAACAACTGAGTAGTACTTGCTGTGACTTTGACAACTTGTAGGGTGCATCTTTGTCTCACTGAGTACTGTCTTGTGTAAAGGTTTGGTACTGTGTAACTCAAGAATGTATGTAATTAATATATTCTGTCCCTTGTAGCGGCGCCCTACTGGACCATTCAGCCACTCAGTCAGATATATGCCCCAGGTGAGACTGTCAAACTAGACTGCCAGGCAGACGGCATCCCCTCTCCTACCATCAGCTGGACCATGAACGGGATCCCCCTATCAGGTTGGTGCACAGACCCACCTACAACCTCAGCACACATCCTCTTTATGTGTGTTGACTGTGTTTGTTTTTTTTTTAAACAGAAACTGACAAGGACTCCAGGCGTACTCTGACAGCAAGTGGATCTCTAATCCTAAGGGATGTCAACTTTATAGACACTGCCATCTATCAGTGCCAGGCCTCCAACAAACATGGAACCATCCTCACCAACACCAACGTCTATGTCATTGGTAAATGTTTGCTTTGTACATGTTTACGAGTTTTATGTGTGTACCTCTGTGTGTGTCTAATTTCTCTTCGTGTGTGTTGTTTCAGATCTGCCTCCACAGATCCTTACTGAGGATAGGAATGCATACACATTTGCAGAGGGCATGAAGGCTTTACTGGAGTGTGAGACCTTTGGCTCTCCTAAACCTAAAATCATGTGGTGAGGCACATAAATACCTTATTCTCTATTCTCTCTTAGTGTGTTCTTTTGCATTGTATTGTATTACATTGTGTATTCTAGTGTGCTGTCTAGCAGATTTTCATATTAACAAATTTCATGGAGGTGATATTTTTGCGTAGGTAGTTCTTCATATGCATAAATTAACAGCCAAATGCTGTTACATCTGGGCTGTGACTGTGAATTTTGTCAGTGTGGCGGGTATACAACCAGGCTTTGTTCTTTCTGATGAAACAGGCAAAGCGACAAGTGAACTGGTGAATTCATCAGCACCTGAAGGAGCTGAAAAGGTTTACTTTGTAACCTTGCTTGCCAAGTTTCTAATGTGTGCATGCATGTGTGTATGTGTCTTTTCCAGGGAGAGCGACACCACCTCCTCCCTTCTGGCAGATCCCAGAGTTAATCCACTCACCACCGGGGGGCTCGAGATCTTTAATGTCACACATGCCGATCAGGGCATTTACACCTGCTCTGTACAAAACAGCAACTTGTCCATAAGTGCAGAGTTGGAAGTGCTCAGTGAGTACAACACTGTGTCCCTCAGTTAATGTTATTTGCACTTCATGCAGCTTGTCTCAGCATTGCCTCATGTCTCCTTGCTCTCTCTTCCAGACAGGACAGTGATCCTGACACCTCCGCAGGCTCTGAAGGTGCAGCCTGGAAACACAGCAATCTTCACTTGTCAGTTCCTTGTTGACCCCAAAATGGGCAAAGCAGCCATTCTGTGGAGGAAGAACGGTCAGAAGCTCACAGAGTCCCACAGTGATGAAAAGTAAGACTAAATTCTCTACATTAAAGCTCAGACAATAATGAGGATAATTACTGACAGGATAATAATTTTATCCATTTCTCTGTTTCATTTGTTTTACTCTAATTGACCATGTATTTCCTCAGATACACATTTGAAGGACCAGACATGATAATTGCTAACGTGCAACCAGATGATGAAGGCGTGTATACCTGTCAGGTCATCACTAACCTGGACACGGCTGAAACCATCAACACCCTCACTATATGTGGTAAGATCACTGATCAAAAACCAGAAAGTGTCTGAGTATACAGGTCTAGACAATATATGCAAAATTGTGAATTGTGTCATTTTAAAATATTTTTCTAAAAATTAGAGAAGCCTTTTTGTTTAAACTTTATTGTTGTCCCCTTTAGATCGTCCAGACCCTCCTGTCCTCCTCCAGATCACTGATTCTAAGCATCGTGCAGTCACCCTCAGCTGGACTCCTGGAGACGATCACAACAGCCCCGTGCTAGGTTTAGTACAGACACACACACATCTGCACACACCTGTATAAATTCTCATACTGTGATCCTGACTTTCACTAGTGGCAGTGAGTGAGGATATGTGCAGACACAGGCACACACACACATGCATATATAAAACTTTTCATCTTGTCTCCAACACTCAAAAACCACATCATTTATCTCCCTCTGGCACAATGAAAGGCTGCTCTGTTTTCATTACTTGGACAGGGTTATTATTTAATCTGCCGCATCAGACTCTTGCAGCTTAAACTGTCACTGACTGTTTATTTATGTTTCTATTGCGTCCTTATTGTTTACCTCCTGTCTTTTTCCACCCCTCCTTGACTCTTTCTTACTCTGCAGAGTATGTGGTTGAGTTTGAGGACCAAGGTTCTATGGAGAGGGGTTGGGAAGAGCTGAAGAGAGTAGGGGGTAACAGGACGCACGCTAGTCTCCCCCTGTGGCCCTACATGTCCTACCGTTTCCGGGTCATTGCCATCAATGATGTGGGCAAAAGCGACCCCAGCAAGCCATCTGATATCCACAACACACTTGCTGAAGGTTAGAGCAAGTGTTTTGTAACCACGAGTTTTCATTCTCAATTGAACAACATGAACAACATGACACTGAGCTTGTTTCCAATCACAGCTCCAGACAATAACCCTGAAGATGTAAGGAGTGAGTCCACAGATCCAGACACTCTGGTTATCGCCTGGAAGGTACATCCCCTATCTGAATGTAAAATTATCTGAAGCACCATCAAACAAATGTTTTTAAAAAGGGTTTGTGCCTCATTGGCTGCTGTTTGTGTCACTGCAGGAAATCGACAAACGTAACTTCAATGGACCTGGCTTCAAGTACCTGGTGCAGTGGAGGCGAGTGGTGGGCAGTGGGCCCAACTGGAACACCACCTATGTAACCGCACCACCATTGATCGTCAATGACATTGGCAACTTTTCTGCCTTTGAGATCAAAGTTCAGGCTGTCAACGAGAAAGGACAGTCACCTGAGCCAGACCCTGTCATTGGTTACTCAGGAGAAGATGGTAGAATATATTAAGTCTTTCAGCAATACCCTTTTCTTTGACTGAGAGTATTTTTACTTTGTGCACTTTCTCAAACATCATCCCCCTGTCTGTCTTTGTCTTTCAGTTCCATTGGAGGCTCCAATGGATGTGGGTGTTATATTGATGAACAGCACTACCATCAGAGTGACCTGGGCAGCAGTAGACAAAGAGACGGTCAGAGGACACCTGCTGGGATACAAGGTACTGATCCTGTATCTCCTCTGTTGTTTGGCCTAACATATTCAGCTCCAGGCCTCTTGAATAATTCATACATTGGGTTTATAGTGGAGGCAGCCAGATCTTGGCAAGGGCTTCATCATTCGCTTTAGTTTCAAGGTTGTGAGGAATGGAGCATTTTTTTTGCTTTAGATGATGTCACCTTTAAAATATATCACACTCCAGTCTCACTGCTTCTCTTTGTCTTGCTGGGTTTTCATATTCCATTCAACACTCAAGCCATACTCTATATCCTTTTCCATTTACTTTTATAAAACACAATTTTAATGGTGCCATAACATTTCTCTTCATCTGTGATTACATCAATATAGTCATGATATGGAATGAATAAAGTATGAGACGTTTATGAAATGTTTCAAATTTCAAATGTTTTTTGGGGTCCAGATCTACTTGACCAGAACCGGCTCCAGGGGCCACCACCGAGGCCGGAGGTCCAGAGAGCCAGAGACCACTGTTGTGCTTGAGACTGGTGCCAACGAGGAGAAGAAAGTGATCAGTGATCTCAGACCGTACTCCCATTATACTCTGTCCGTCACTGTATTCAACAGCAAGGGAGAGGGACCCCCTTCTGAGACGCTGTCCTTCAAGACTCAAGAAGGAGGTGAGAATAAGAAAGAGGGTGAAAGAAATCGGGGATGGAAGAGGGACTGTTGACATGGTTGAAATGGGGGAGCTGATGGATGAAGTGCATGAAGAGATTTAATTACAGAGGGAGAGACAAAGATGGAGCAAGATGGGTTGAAGAGAGGGATGGATTGTGGGTTACAACGGAGGAAATGACACTGATAGCCAGAGAATGACTTGGTGGATGGCAGTGAAGGGAAGGAGGGTGAAACTGATGCAGGGATAGATATTATTGAGCAGGCAGGTGTTAGGGGGATATAGGTTACAGTCGATCGAAATAGCATAATAAAACCTTTTAAGCTGAGTGCATTTTAATCAGTCCTGTTTGTGTTGCTGATAGTTCCCGGTCCTCCCATGTCCCTGATGCTGGACAGCCCATCAGAGGCAGAAATGACCCTCCACTGGACGCCTCCTGGCCAGCCCAATGGAGTCCTCATTGGATATCTGCTGCAGTACCAACAGAGTGAGCATCGTTCAGGCACAGAAACATCAGTTGTGCGAATGACACCACACGATACATTTCATAGATAAATCAATAACGCTAGAAAATGTCAAAGGCAAAGCCTCCTAATGACGCTCATCAGTCAGTCACATGTCACCCATAACGATGTGCTGAAGATCAAGTGGTGATTGAATGTTTTTTTGGCTGTGCTGTGGTCAGTTGTGGAGAGTGATGACAGCCCCATGCAGGTAGAAACAATAGACGACCCCACAGTCACCCACCTCACCCTGAAGGGCCTGGACCGCAACAGCCACTACCGCTTCTACCTGAGGGGACGCACTGCTGCTGGGGATGGAGAGCCCATCATGAGGGAGGGTGCCACTACGCTGGATGGAGGTACAAAGACGATTTTTTTTCACCATCACAGATGTGCCACACAGTGGACTAGATCTACTATAGATCAAGAATCTGATTCTTCTGTCTGAATGTCTCACAGCACCTCCTGCCAACATCAGCCTGTCTGTGGGAGAAACCTCAGTTAACCTCAGCTGGGTGGCCAAGAAGAGACACAGGAATGTTAGCTTCCAGGTCCATTACCTCAACAAAAATGGTATAATATCTACACTATTAGTGCATAAGGAAAATCTAATTGCATTCAGCCTTTTAGTCCATCACATGAATAGTTTCACAATCCTAAACAATGAAAACAAAATCATGTCATGTCTCTGCAGATGGCAGTAAATGGAAGAAGACGGAGAAGGTGAACTCCTCTCAGTCTTTCTACCAGCTCCAGGGCCTGACTCCAGGCTCTCATTATCGTCTACGCTTCATCTACAGCAACACCACCTTTTGGGAGACTGATATTGAAACAGAAGGAACAGGTACTATATGCGCTCTGCCTTCATACAACGTTGTTCATTTAATCTTCTCTGCTCTCACCTCTGAGCTTCCCACATCTGTGTATAAAGCCTGATCCTACTGAGAGCGTCTTGCAGTTCTCTGCACTGTGGAGAGTGCTTTCAAAGACTGAAGCGAAAAGAGAACTTGGTTTAGCGTATGAAATGATCCATTACTCATGTTTGTTTGCCGTATTGTGCTGCACTCTTTGGTTCCCGAGCGAAATGCCACCCTGTCAGAATGTATAATGCTGTGTCTCTTTTGCTCTAGATTCTTCCCCCGCTTTCATCTTGCTTCTCCTACCTTTTTTATCCTTTCCACTCCTCTTGTACTTTCATCCTGTTTTCCCATAACAAAAAATGTACTCTCTCTCCTTTCCATCTCTTTCTTCTTTTCCCACTGAAGGAGTGACGGAGGTACAGCCAAGCTTTGCAACACAGGGCTGGTTCATCGGTGTTGTGAGTGCCATTGTGCTGCTGCTGCTGATACTGCTTATCCTCTGCTTCATCAAGAGGAGTAAAGGGGGGAAGTATTCAGGCAAGTACAGTCTAGCATGATGAGTGTTAGGCACTTAACAGTAGA
The DNA here is from genome assembly GCA_033000465.1 of Sciaenops ocellatus. Classification (NCBI taxonomy): domain Eukaryota; kingdom Metazoa; phylum Chordata; class Actinopteri; family Sciaenidae; genus Sciaenops; species Sciaenops ocellatus. The sequence continues at coordinate 14,861,052 of CP136883.1, read as the reverse complement.
GACGCTGAAGTGTTGTAGTGATGAAAATAAAATGGTTAAATGGCTTTTTTAGGACTGTACTATATTCATATATACTCATATAGTCCTTCTATCCCTGTCTTCAAGAACAATACAATGTTTGACAACTGCTGAGTCACACTCAAGCTTTGTGGGTAACACTGGACAGTCTGGAGCTGTAAGACTGTCTGATAATGACACTGTAGCAGAAAAAGAAGCCAAGCAGTTACAGGAATGCACCACAGTAAACAACATGACTCTACTGGAAAGAAGTAAAACAAGATTGCTCTATGTTTAAAAAAAACAACAAAAAAACAGCTCCCTGTGTGATCCATATAATGGCTCCAACTCCAAGCAATAATTGGCCGATTTTCACTTGGCCCACTTTGTCCCTTGCGGCCTACACATCAAACACTTAGTGAAACATACCTCTAAGCCTGCGCTTCCTTACTGGGATAGTAAGAAAGAGGCTCTGCTCTGAAAAGGACCGTGAAATAATAATCACAAACCACAAGAGAAACTGCAGCCTGCAAGCCACTGTTTGTCTGGTCAGGAAAAAGCACCAGCCTTACATCCTCTTACATTTCCCTTTCTGAGGGAGACACAAGTATCTGGCTCCTTTGAAAGTAGACTTAATTGTCTGTGTCTGTGCTTAAAGCAAGGACTAACTGAATAATAAATACGACCATTCTGAACTATTAATTATTTAATTTGATGGGATTTTAACAGTAATATTCATGTCAGTAACTATTGTGCTGAAAGTCAGATAAGAAATGACGTCAGACATCAAAGTAAAACACATACAGATCTACAGATCGCTACAAATCTTTCTGCTTCACATACACAAACTTTTTTTTCTCCACTGTGTTATCTTGCTGTTCGACAGAATGTCATTATCGATGTCTGAGGCAGTGGCTTAGAGAGAAACATGGTTGAGATCTTCCTGATAATGAAATCCAATAATCTCCTCCTCAGTGAAAGATAAAGAAGAGGGTCCAATGGACTCAGAAGCACGGCCCATGAAGGATGAGACTTTTGGAGAGTACAGGTTTGTCACCTGAATGCATATCATAACATTATGTAACTGCTTGGCTAACATTATGTTTCTATATATCATTTAAATTCCTCCTAACACAGCCCTGACTCCCTCAGCACTATTTGACTTTCCTAACCCTTTGTGTTCCTTTCATTGTCCCTCTTCTCCCTAATGCTTGCCCCTGCTATGCAGATCTCTAGAAAGGTATGCTGTGATGTGATTTGCTATCCCAAACCCACTTATTTATTACCCCCTGCCAATGCTTTACTTACCTACTGACTTCTTTGTAACATCTGGTATAATCATGGTGTAATGTATTATACAGGGCTGCAACTAATGACTGTTTTCCCTATCTTTAATCTGCTGTTAATATTCTTTATTAATGATTTGGTCTATAAGAAATTAGCAAACAGTGAAACAATATCCTAGCCCAAAGTGACGAACCCAGTAATACTTCACTACAATGTGAGACCAGGAAAAGAAGCACATTTTCACATTTTAGAACCTAAATCCATAAAATCTTTGGCATTTTTGCCTAGAAATTCCCTTAAAAGTTGCAGTTTGTGTATTAGAAATAATTGCAGTTCAAGTATTCTAGCATGTGATCAGATTGCATTTAATTTTTTACATGCTTTATGATCATATTTCTTGCTTTTGACCCCTTCTGTGCTCTTATATACTGTAGTGACCTAGAGGAGAAGCGCACGGCCAGCCAGCCGTCCCTGGGCGAGGAGAGCAAACTGTGCAGCGAGGACAACCTGGACTTCAACGGCAGCAGTGCCATAACCACGGAGCTCAACATGGATGAGTCTCTGGTCAGCCAGTTTAGCCGCCCAAGTGAGGGGCCAGAGGTGATCCATGGCCTGCCAGACAACTCACCGTTCAACCCCACCACCGTCTCTCCAGCCACCAATGGCATGCCCAACTCAGTCACCATCCTCGATTAACCCCCTCATGTCCACCGAGGACCATCAGACCAAAACATGTCAACACATACGTGCCCATACGCTCCTGTTCCCTACTGACTTGCTGATCTGTAGTTTAACGACTAATACACAATCAATATATTGACTATTCAGATGTACCTGGCAGCCATCTGATTGACTGGACTATTTTGACCAAAGGAGTGTCCAAAGTAGTGGACAATGCGATACAAGTCTGACTGACCAGAAGATGTTCTTTGACCCCCCTCACCCTCCTTTATCTGTGTGGTTTACAACATATCTAAATTACTAACATTCATTTCTCTCTCTTTCCTCTCTTTTTGTTTCTCTCTGCAGACAACTCTATAGAAAGATAAAGACAGAATGTTGTACAGGTACAACTATCAAAGGGATTGTAGGTGCGGTCCTATAGAGATGCAGAGTAGTGCATTGATGGAGGAGGATGATGGTAGCGCCTAGTGTGGGGAAACAGGTGGCACACGCTGCTGTAAAAAGTCTTGAATCTTAGATATTTCTCATGCCTTATATTATTTCGCACATAATTTTGTATGTCTAACGCCATTTGATGTCTCAGATTGTACTTACCAGTGACATTTTTTATTTTTTATGAATGTGTTTAAACACAAAACATCCTTTTTGTTATTTTTTTATTTATATCATCACTTTTTCTTATTCTTTTCTACACTGTTTGCTAAAAAAACAACTCATCACTTCTCTTTACTGACATATTTCATAGATCAAGTTTAAATTGAAACTAAGTGAAGCCAAGTTTCTTATTATAAATAACATTGGATGCATAAGGGGAACTTGCTGTGAAAATGCTGAGTAGCATCTGGTGTATATAGCTGCATCTACATCTATCTATTTAGCCATAATACAGTATTATAGATATGTACATGCTCCTTATAAGTTCCTGTGCCTGCTGGGTCTGCATAGAGCACCAGATTGATGTCATTACTCTCTCGCCTTCCCACCAGAAGTGTAATGTCATTATTGGTAATGATATTGTAATTTTTTGTGTCGAGACCTATGTGTAGCTTTCTGTATCTGTCTTTGTCTCTTTCTACACTGTATTAAAAACATTGTTGTCTCTAATTAACAATCTTTTCATACCTGTCCATCTCATACTACGCAAGCTGTTTGAGGAGCAGTATTTATGTATATTTACAGATCAGAGAGTGGAGTCCTGTGGGCAAACACTCAAGTTTTATTTTCAGACCCTCATCAATGCAAGTTGAAATTACAGACAGGCGTAATGATTGCCAGTTGATGTATAATAAAGGCAAGCAGTTGGTATTTACATCAAACACAGAGAATGTATTCTTTTTAGAGCTGGGCAGACATTGTATTTACATACTACTGATAACATAAATCTGAGCTACAAGGTGCAGGAGACACACAAGTGGTTATGAGAAGACCTGGAAGGACAGCTTTTTCCCCGCAGAATGTAAATACAACCCTTACAGATCGTTTTGATGAACCCAAACATGTTTGATATAAAAATGTGAAAAATGTGCAGGTTTGAAACCACTTAATTTAAAAAATGTTGCAAGTTGTCATTTTTCTTCTTTGTACTATTGCTATGAATTCAAACTTTCCATTTTTGACTAATGATTGCAGTGAGATTTGGCTGTTTTAGCAAAAATAGTTCATAGTTGAGGAAAAAAAGGAAAAAAATAAATAAAAAAGGGAAAAAAAATCCACATTGTTCTGTAGATGTTTGCAAACATTTCAAAATTTGAAAATCAAAAAAAAATGTTCATTAGTGTCATTTAGTGATAGAAGTAGTTACATTACAATAAAAGCTAAGGTTGCATTCATGCCCATAACCACATCTAGCAATGCATTGCAGCGCAGTGAATATCTGTGGAGTTTTTGTCTGATGCAGTTATGAGAGGTGGAGATGCAGCGAGCCAGTTTGCGCATACCACAGGGAGGACATATATGCAACATTGCTGCCTCAGTTCTCTCTATTCAAATAAAAGCTTGACACTGGCTAAACATCACCCGACAGTCCCTGAGGTAAAGTATATGGGATGTCTAAAAAAACTAGTGGCACTGATGGAGGTGTGCATAAGCTCCCTGTTGTTGGTTATTCAGACACACTCAGGACAAATAAAGCTTTTAAAAAAATCTATTTTCATACACAAGCGGTGAATGACAAAATATGCCAATATTCTAACTTGACTATCTGCTGCTAAACATCTGTGTTTGTCAGTGTTCGGGGCAAATGTTAGCTTTGAATGAGGAATGAGTGTACACACACAGATACTCACTCGACTGCCACTCACTCTTTGCTTTTCATGTGTCGAGGGGAAAGCTGAAGGCGCTGGCCTTTGCTTTTCCATTGCTGTTTTTTCCCCCATTTTTTATAGCTAAAAGATAAAAACCTAATAAAAAAGTGAATTGGTTCACATAGAGAAGCTACTTCAGAACTCAGAACAAGTAAACAGATTTTAAACAACTATGCCTGAGTGCGAGGGGAGAAGTGAGAGAAAATAAGGGAGGGAAGAGGGGAGGAAAAAGGAGAAGAGAGTGATTGTCACTGCTGGAGTGTAGATGTGCCTCTTTGTGGTGTGCGGGGTGCACAGTTAGCACAATGGGACTGATGGTATCTATATGTATCATGGGTGAACGAGGGGAGTTGGGTGGACTTGTACCACACATGGGGCCAATATAACTGTAACTGCATTATGAATCTACCACTGTAACTGGATATATGACTGAAAAATAAAGTACGTGGAACAATCTGTATAAAAAAAGGGTCCCTTTTTTGTCATCAGCCAATAAAATTGATGCATTTGTGTCACTTAGCAGCAAGTATTGATCACTCAGGATTCAATTTACATTGTGTTTGAGAATAACAATCAATAGACTTTATTAACACATAGTAACAGGAGGACAAAGCCGGTGTAAGGTGTGTGGTGGTCAGCGGGAGCTGGTGTTGAATTGATAAAAGTACTCCTTGGTGGGTTTGTTGGTGTATAGCTTCTTGTTCAGATACTCCTGACTGAGGCAGACAGAGACACAAATAAACATGTGGTGAGTAACTTTTTCCAAAAAAAATGCTTATTTAAATCTCTGTTCTACATTAGAGTACTTCATCACCTACACCCAAAATACATCTGCTGACGACTGCTTGAATAGGAGGTGTATGTATGTGTGTGAAGCGCTCACTTTGCCTGCTGCTCTCTGGCCAGCTGCATGTTGTAGCGGTCTGTTTGAATCCTTTTCTCTCTCCTCAGCTCTGCCGCTCTCCTCTCCTCCTCCTCTGCTTCTCTTGACAGCTTCAGGAGTTGGAGTTCCCAAGCTGCATCTTGAGCCTTCTCAGCATCACGCTGCTTCTAAAGATGGCAAGAAATAAAAGTCTAAATGCTAAACCTGAGTGGAACTGTTACACCAGGTTTAAAATTGTTGTAATATAAATCTGAGGGGTTCCAAGTTGGTTCATTGGATAAGAAAAAAAAAAAACTTTTTTGAAGCACTGGATAATATTAACACACACAAAGGCACTAAAATCTCCTTTTTAATACAATCTGAGAAGAAATAATATCACTTTGGCCGCAACCTTTAGACATAAGCAGCCTGTAAAGAGGGGTTTACAAATGAACATTGACATGCTTGACAAATGAAAGGAAAACTAAATTAGTGGATGAACATAATGAATTCAGAGCCATAAAGGGCACAAAAGGTCACTGACTGGCTTGTTGATTTCTTGGGCATTTTAGACAAGGATATTAAACACAGGATATATATTTTGGAAGGATGGTGTTAACCCTTACTGGGACATTTTATATTAGTTTGTCCTTTCATTTGTCACGCATCTTTGGTTTAATTTTAAGGGGTCATAAGCTTGTGACTTGAACATGAATCACTCTGTGTGCACTGGAGTTGCACTGTGCTTTAGAGTGACTCCGGTACCTGTCTCTCAAGACGTTGTTTTTCTCTCTCCCTGTGGATGGCGCTCAGCTGCTCAGGGCTCATTCCCTTCCACTTGTCTACGAGAACCCGGGGCGGCCTCCCTCCTTCCACCTCTCTCTCCGCTGCCTCTGCACACTCTGTCATCATATCGGATGTCAGTGTGTGGACCATCTCTGCAAGATTCTCCTTTTCCTCTCTCTTGTGCTGCTCTTTCAGTTTCTCTTCTCGCTCTACAGCCTGTGGAGGAACAGGACGTGGTGAGGCCTTACCACTTCCATGGACAGTTGATTGATCCTCCCCTTGATGATTAAAATAGCAAAAGCTTTACAGAACCCATCCTCTAATATGTGGTTACATCTTGCATAGAGGAAAGCCATATGGCGAACATCCTCCTGAGAAATCTACTCAGTTGGATTTTCATGCGCATCGTGCATGTGAGTGGTTATTAGAGAAACCACATAATTGTCATGAAAAATACCATGACCTGAAGGATTTATAATGATGCCTCCCAATGGAGGATTCAGCTGAGTGCATTCAGGCAAATGAGGGGAGAGCTAAATGGGGGGTTTTGAAAACAGACAAGGCCCACGCATACATCAAAGCAGTTTAACCATCCATGTTGTTTGGTACCAACTGATGTGATGGCCGCCTACCTGCAGCAAGTGTGTGTGTGTACGCATCACTTAATATTTTCAATTAGCAATTTTAATTTCAAAATCCCACCTGAGAACAATATGTGATGGCTCAAAACCCAATGGATTTAGCTTTGAGCACTCACATCAGCAGGTGGTGTGCGTGTGCATCTGTGTGTCCATCTGTGTGTGCATGTGCAAGTACTGTACCAGAGCGTGATTGTAGTTGTCAAGTGCGACGCGCTCAGCTTTCTTACACTCCTCCTCTAGTGAGCGCAGCTGAACCCCCATAAGGTCCTGACGCACCAGCTCTTTGCTCACGAGCATCTCTGCGACACACACACACACACACACACACACACACACACACACACACACACACACACACACAAGGGGTTAGAAATCACCTCCTGTGTGTATTTCACACCTGCATTAGCCATTACCCATTGTACAACGCTCTTCAATGACACACTCACAGGCATAACAACTCTCTGGGATGAGCATCCATCAATGCCACCTGGCAGTAAGGGCTGTGCGTAGGAGTGTGTGATTGTTTGCGCAGGAAAGCATGAAGCATGTGTGTGATTTACAGAGGCTATAGCATACAGCATGTTGGCTCATCATTGATTACAGTGTGTGTGCTTGTGTTTGTCTCTTTTCACCTCTGTGCTTGTCTCTCATGAGCCTTCTCTCATTTTCTTCCTTCTGTGTGCGCAGATCTCTTTCTATCTCCTTCATTTGTTCCCTCCTCTTTTGCTCCTCTCCTATATCCTCTCCCTGTAGGACACAATATTCAGGGGGGTAATGTGAATATCTATCTAACAATTCACTGGATTTTGCTCCACTGGTCTTTGATGCACACAATGCACCCGTCTGTCATGCTGAGCCTACCTCAAAAATTTGCATACTGGCAGGCCCCATCTCACTCTCTGGATCAGTGATCCTGAATGCCCCCTTCAGGCCACACTTGAGATCAGCATCACGAGAGTCCTCTACACGCTGATAAGTGGCCCAATACTGGGTCAAATCAGTGTGCAAAGCTGCTCGTTTCTCCTTTTCATTCATGTCTTGGAGCAGCAGCATGTCATCATGGTACTTTCTCAGATTATCTGCAATGTAATGAAATAAATAAAGCTGACTTATATAAGACAGTATCCTCATAGAGGGCCCAGTGTTTCTAGTTATGCCCCTGGGTGAATATTGGCTCTCATAGTTTACCAAAAGCTTTGTCCCGTTGCATCTCCATATTTTGCTGATGTTTTTTCTCCAGGACCTGTTGGTTGAGAGCATCAAGGTCGAGGCCCATCACACGGAGCCTGGTGTTGAAGATCCGGGCCTTGCGTGCTGTCTCTGCAGACCTTCGCCTCTCCACAGTCTTTTCTGTGGTCTGATCTACAGGCAAATCCACTTTGTACATTTTCTCAGTTTCTAATTAGCCTGACGGGAAGAAACACAACATTGCAACAGTGAATATTACGGCTGATATCTTTGCTGGAAATAAATGATTCTGTTGAATTAACTATCACACATCTGTGCCATCATTTGATCCTATCATGACCTGACAACATCACACCAAAACCTGTAGAGGCTTCAACTTATTTTCTTTAAAGACAGGCAGTGAGCAGGCACATATCTATGCACTTACCTCTGACTTTATAGATGTGGCCAAAATATTTCAGCTAATTTCTGGATTTAAGACACAAGTAGCACCTCTCTGTGTGACTGAGGCTGTTCAGGTCCTCTCTGTTGTGTATGGATGCCCTTGGTAACCATAGTAACATCTCATTTTTGCCGCTGCGCGTTGTCCTGTGTTTGACATAAATCCCAACATTGAGTGGTACACTTGTACAAAACATTAACACTCATTGAAATTAGCATAACTTATTGTGTAACTTACATTTTTAACGTTAGCGGCAGTCCTGAAGTCATAAACACAACACCACGTGATCTCGCGATAAACCGCGAGGTTTCGTGTCTCGCGCGCTCGAAAGTCTTCCTGTCGGATTGTAAAATGGCGCATTGTTGTCACAACCGCATCGCGTCTGTCTGATTAAAATTATGAGGCTGTTTGGATGATTAAACTAAATATGCACCTCATAATGTGACTTGTGCACAGGCCGGCGACAGACGGAACAGAGAGGGTCATTCATTCGCGCGCATGCTTCGTCTTTGAAACAGCTCGTCCGGTAAACACTGGTTGTTAGCATTAGCTCGCTAGCATTTTACTAGCTCATATTCCGTGCAGATTTTTCTCGGAACAGCCGCACAAATATAACCAAGATGGGTTATTTAAAACTGATAGAGATCGAGAACTTCAAGTCGTACAAAGGAAGGCAGATCATCGGACCCTTTCACAAGTTTACTGCAATCATCGGACCCAATGGATCAGGTATGTTGTTGTTGCAAATGTTAACTCGCGGCTAATGCAAAATGCAGGATGCTCGCTAGCATCGGCTAACGGTAAACACAGTGCAGTAATTCCTGCTGTGGTACCATAACCTGTAGTTTATGTGCTGCATCTGAACAGCAGCTTAACTACCTATCGTACGAATTATGTTTTACATATCCGTTGTTTATTTTAGTGTTGTTTGTGTTTGTGACTGACAACTTGTGTACAGTGTGTGCATATTAGTTCATTTGTTGTGCACATGATCAAACTACGTTTTGTCTGTAAAGGTTTGATGGTTTTGGACTTTCTCTTGCAGTTCATACCTGTAAAACTAAAAGGTTGTGTCCAACAAGCTGTACAGTATAACGTCATAACTAACGCCTTTAAAATAACCAGATCTGAATCAATGCCTCTACAGAAAACTGCAAATTTAAGGGTCATAAGATAAATAATCTAAGTTCAACAGTGTGTCTAATAAACTGTTAGCTCTTGTTTGTCTATTGTGCATCTTAGATTTCTATAGGTTACTAAAAACCTGAATGCTGTTGTTGTAGGAAAGTCCAACCTTATGGATGCCATCAGCTTCGTGCTGGCAGAGAAGACAAGTAACCTGCGTGTGAAGACCCTGAAGGATCTAATCCACGGAGCACCCGTAGGGAAGCCAGCTGCCAACAGAGCCTTTGTCAGTATGGTGTACCAGGAGGATAATGGAGAGGAACGCTCCTTCACAAGGGTCATCATTGGTATGAACCGCCACTGACACTCATGTTTGAATGTGTGATTCAGTCATGCCACTTATGTGTATCAGTGTGAAATGAAAAAATATCCGTCTGATAGTTTCAAAAATTAGAAGGTTTGAACTTTTCTGCTGTTAAAAGAATTAAATTAGAAGTTGATGCACAGCAGAAAAAATGGTATAATGTACATCTGCTTCTTTGACCGTATATGTCCAAGTCTCTTTGGTTCACTTAAACACAGTGTTCTCACATTTAATTTGATACTGTACACTGCAAAATACAGCCATGATGCAGTTGAGAAATCAGTTGTTTATTGTAAGACCATTGTCTTTCCTTTGACAAGTTTAATTTCATTGTGCAACCATGTGTTGTCTAATGACATTAAAACCTTTAAAAACCCATGCAACACTCTTCTATGTGCTTTTTCATAAGATAATGTTTCCGATGTTTGATCTCGTTTTAACATGCATGCGGCGTGTGTTTCAGGTTCCTCCTCCGAGTACCGCATCAACAGCAAGGTGGTGAGCTTGCCTGAATACAGCGAAGAGCTCGAAAAACTTGGTATTCTGATCAAGGCTAGGAACTTCTTGGTCTTTCAGGTGAGACTTTTTTTTTTTTGCAGTTGCCTTTTTACAAATGTAATAAATGCTTTATTCTTAATTGAAAACCTAAATCATCCATTATTAAAAGTTATTCTTACGACAAACAGCCCTGGAAGCAGGCTAGCTTTTTTGCTTTTATGACACTAGTCTTTGTGGTGTGGTTCATGTAGCTGGGTACCATAGCTTTGATTGCAAGAGGAGATAAATCTGGTAACTTTGTGTTTGTAGTTGCTATTCTTAACCCTGGTTTTATTCCCTGCTTATTCTCCCTGTAGGGAGCTGTGGAGTCTATTGCGATGAAGAACCCAAAGGAGCGTACAGCTCTGTTTGAGGAGATCTCACGTTCTGGAGAGCTGGCGCAGGAGTACGATCGTAGGAAGAAGGAGATGGTGAAAGCAGAGGAGGACACACAGTTCAATTACCATCGTAAGAAAAACATTGCTGCTGAGCGCAAAGAAGCCAAGCAAGAGAAAGAAGAGGTATGTACTTTGTGTGTGTGTTCAGTGTAAATACAGTATCACTGGAAATATATTCTATGTATTTGTGTCCTACTTGGATTGGAAATAAAGTGCTTTCATGTAACCTTTGCCCCTATACTTCTATTTAGTTTTGTAATTTGATTATGTTGATTTGCTGCATATTTTGTGTTACCTGTCTTATGTTATTAGATTATCCTTTGTTGTCATTGCACATAGTGCAAATACTGAGACAACAAGATACAGTATGTGCCTATATGTCACTCTTGAAAAAGAGAATTTGAGTCTGTATACAGATCACATAATTCATCTCACGGCCTGTCTCTCTCCTCCTATCATTCTGCCAGGCTGAGCGTTACCAGCGTCTCAAAGACGAAGTGGCCAGGGCTAGTGTTCAGTTGCAGCTCTTCAAGCTGTACCACAACGAGACTGAGATCGAGAAGCTGAACAAAGAGCTTGGTCAGCGGAACAAGGAGATTGATAAGGACCGTAAAAAGATGGACCACGTGGAGGAGGAGCTGAAGGACAAGAAGAAGGAGCTGGGCAGGCTGATGAGAGAGCAGCAGACCATTGAGAAAGAAATCAAGTAAGTAACTGCTCACTTACCTCTTGTGTAACTAATGCCGTTTAAAAGCAAGGGCTTTGTTGATCACTTCACTCTACCCACAGAGAGAAAGACTCTGAGTTGAACCAAAAGAGGCCACAGTACATCAAGGCCAAAGAGAACACCTCCCACAAGATCAAGAAGCTTGAGGCGGCACGTAAATCACTGCAGAACGCCCAGAAGATGTACAAGAAACGTAAGGCAGACATGGATGAGCTGGATAAAGAGATGAAGGCAGTGGAGTTGGCCAAGCAAGAGTTTGAGGAGCGCATGGAGGAGGAGGCTCAGAGCCAGGGCCAGGATCTCACTCTGGAAGAAAACCAGGTATGATGTGAGAATATAGTACACATTAGTCATTGGTTGTCTGACACATTAGAGCAATCTTAAAATATAGATGCCTTTACGTGACCCGCTGTTTCTCTCTCTGCTCAGGTCAAGCAGTACCACCGGCTGAAGGAGGAGGCCAGTAAACGTGCTGCCACGCTGGCACAGGAGCTTGAGAAGTTCAACCGTGACCAGAAGGCTGACCAGGACCGCCTTGACTTGGAGGAGAGGAAGAAAGTGGAGACAGAGGTAAATAAGATAATGACACGTTTGTCCGTCTCAGATTAAAGAGGTTTTAAGTGATTTGAATTCATAAACCAATTTATTGTGTTGTTTCTCTCCAGGCCAAAATCAAACAGAAGATCCGTGAAATTGAAGAAAACCAGAAACGTATTGAGAAATTAGAAGATTACATCTCCACCAGCAGGTAGGCTGCTCTCATTTTTGCATTGATTGCAAGGTGCTACGTTCAGTTTATTGATTTTGCATCGTACTCACACTCTTTTGTCCTGTTACTCTTCAGGCAGTCACTTGATGAGCAGAAGCGCATGGAGGAGGAGCTGACTGAGGAGGTGGAGATGGCCAAGAGGAGAATTGATGAAATCAACATGGAGCTTAACCAGGTGCTCAATATACACACACACACACACACACACACACAGACACACACACACACACACACACACACACTAAATTTGTACATATGAATCAATAGATGTTTCTTAATGCAGACAATTTCACATATCAGCGAAAAGCACACGTGTGACCAACAAAATAAATGATGACTAGGTGTGCCCATAATCCATGCCAGTAGGCCAGCATATATACTGGGAAGTGTTGCGAGATTTTTTTGTTATGGTTTGGCGCTGTATAAATAAAATTGAATTGAATAGTTACACTTGTGTTTGATAATGTAAATTTCGTTTGTGAAATAGTCTGTAACAAATCCCATCATTATTGGCTTTTGCTGTAGGTAATGGAGCAGCTGGGAGACGCCAGAATCGACAGGCAGGAGAACAGTCGCCAGCAGCGCAAGGCCGAGATCATGGAGAGTATCAAAAGACTTTATCCTGGCTCTGTGGTAAGTAACCTGACAGTATAGAGTAAAATATTGCTTGAGAGATTACATTTTTTTTTTTGCTTCTCTACTACATTTAGTGAAATCTGTGAATAAAATTGTCATAAAATAAAAGGAAAACTATGCTGCTCTCTTTCTTTCTTCAGTATGGTCGTCTAATCGACCTGTGCCAGCCCACTCAAAAGAAGTATCAGATTGCTGTGACCAAAGTGTTGGGCAAGAACATGGATGCCATCATTGTCGACTCAGAGAAGACTGGCAGAGATTGCATTCAGTATATCAAGGAGCAGAGAGGAGAGCCTGAGACCTTCCTTCCTCTCGACTATCTCGAGGTGAATATTAGAAAGCACAGATAATAGGTTTGGAGTGGGTAGAATTACTATACTGAATAAACTACGCTTGTCAAAATAAAAGAACAAGATTGAAATTGCCTTAAAGCATATTTTATCACCGTGACACTGCTAATGAACACCCACATCATTTCAGAGCTACTAATTGAAATGCCATTCATTTGCATGCATAGTTTACAAGCATTGAAATTAATTTCTTGCTCAGTGTCTCCTGCTGAAAATGGCACTCACGAAAAAAACGAACTTTGTTTTAAATTGCTTTATTTTTAAAAATTCATTATGCTTTTACCTCATCAAAGGTGAAACCAACAGATGAGAAGCTGAGAGAACTGCGAGGAGCCAAACTGGTGATCGACGTGATTCGCTACGAGCCTCCCCACATCAAGAAAGCCCTCCAGTATGCATGTGGCAACGCCCTGGTCTGTGAGAACGTAGAAGATGCACGAAGGATCGCGTTTGGAGGGCCGTACAGACACAAGGTGCTTGACTTCATTTAGGACGCTAACTGAGGTTTTTTCGTATTTTGTCAACATTTTTGTGTCGTGAAGATGGAAGATTTGGAAATTTGGTAGAATAAATTTTGACTGTTTTTCCTCCTAACCTCTCCTCTCCCTATATCCAGACGGTAGCCCTGGACGGTACTCTGTTCCAGAAGTCTGGAGTCATCTCTGGAGGAGCCAGCGACTTGAAGGCGAAGGCCAGGCGCTGGGATGAGAAGGCAGTGGACAAGCTCAAAGAGAAGAAAGAAAAACTCACAGAAGAGCTCAAGGTAACTTAAATTATTAATACCTCCATTAGGGAGGTTTAAGTTTAGTTAGTTAGTTATCAGGGTATCTCAAAGTTTTTCTGTTAGAATGGAGTTGAAATCCTATGAATAACCTCAAAATGTGAATTGTTTTTGATCTCTAGTCTCTGACTGCACTTTGATGCTTGAAGTAAACTCACAACAGTTTCTACTTGATGTTTTTCTTTGTAGGAGCAAATGAAGGCCAAGAGGAAGGAGGCAGAGCTGCGTCAGGTGCAGTCTCAGGCCCACGGTCTGCAGATGAGACTCAAGTACTCCCAGAGTGATCTGGAGCAGACAAAAACTCGCCACCTCTCCCTCAACATGCAGGTACAGCCCGGTTACACCTCAGGTTCTTTCCTCTTCCCTTTTAGCGACTGTTGCATTAAAACTTGTTTCATTTGTGTGGTGCAGGAGAAGTCTAAGCTAGAGAGCGAGTTGGCAAACTTTGGCCCTCGTATCAACGACATCAAGAGGATCATCCAGTCCCGCGAGAGAGAGATCACTGACCTGCGAGACCGCATGAACCTGGTGAGACTGACAGAAAGTGAGGTCCATTTATAAGCCTGTGTGAATATGTGGCATTGCAATAATATCAATATAATGTTATAATTTTTCAGGTGGAGGATGAGGTGTTTATTGAGTTCTGTAAGGAGATTGGAGTGAGAAACATCAGAGAGTTCGAGGAGGAGAAGGTGAAGAGGCAGAATGAGATCGCAAAGAAGCGGTGAGTTTTGTAATAAGTCATATGTTGTACGTTAACCTGTTGCAGGTTTCCTGTGTGGTCTAACGTGACATGCATTGTTTTGCTTCAGTCTCGAGTTCGAGACCCAGAAGACTCGCCTGGGTATTCAGGTTGACTATGAGAAGAATCAGCTGAAGGAGGACCAGGAGAAAGTGATGATGTGGGAGCAGACCGTCAAGAAGGACGAGGCTGAAATAGAGCGACTCAAGAAGGTAAAACAAAGTGAAACAGGGAAACTTCACTAATAGCGCATTTCCACTAACACGGTATGGCACGGCACGGTACGGTACGGGTCTGTTTCCATTACAACTGAGTACCATATAGTACCTCCTCGACATAGGCGGGGTCCTCATAACACGGCTGCGCGAAACTGCCGTGACGTCATTTACACTGCGCCAAGCCACGCACAAACGCTTCCAGTGACGACACTCGTCGGCCAATCAGTGGAAGGCAGTCGGCTGAAGGCAGTATCGCTTCGGCTCGCTTGGAACCAGGGCCGAGGCGATACCAAAGTAGTACCTGATACCAGGTACTATGTGCTAGTGGAAACACGCAAATACCGTGCCGTGCCTTGCCGTGCCGTGTGGTACCGTGCCGGTGGAAACGCGGCATTAATCTATTTCATTCTGAGTTTTGATATCAAATTAATTCTCACGTCTTTTTGTTTTCTTTCTGATCTTCCTGTAGGAGGAGCACAGGCACATGAAGATCATTGATGAGACAATGGCCCAACTGCAGGACCTGAAGAACCAGCACCTCACCAAGAAATCTGAAGTCAATGATAAGAACCACGACATGGAGGAGATCCGCAAAAAACTGGGTGGCGCCAACAAGTCAGTGGCTGCAAATAAAGCACACATAAACATGAATATTTCTTGTGTCATAACAAATGTAAATATTACCTTTTGAGTTGGGTTGTGCTACAAATGTTTCCGTATCTTCCAGAGAATTAACTCAGCTCCAGAAGGAGGTGACCGCTATTGAGACGAAACTGGAGCAGAAGCGCAGCGACCGTCACAACTTGCTGCAAGCCTGCAAAATGCAGGACATCAGGTTGCCTCTACGTTCTGGAACAATGGATGATATCAGCCAGGGAGAGGTACGCAAAGCACGCTCAGGCAGGCTCAAACTTTTTATACCAGTGGGACTGAAATAGAAAATGACATGCTGCTTTTGTTTTGTTATTTCAGGGAAGCTCCCAAACAGATGAGTCCAGCAGCCAGAGGACGTCCAGCAGTGTTCTTGCTAAAGAGGCTCTTATAGAGATCGACTACAGCAACCTGTCTGAAGACCTAAAGGTGACAGTAATAATGATAATATAGCACTTTTCTCTACACAGGTACATCGTGCTGCTTAACAATATACAAAAGAGGAAAAAGAGCCATTTGCAGCAAAGATATGACATCTTTAGTTTAAGCTACATGAATTAACCTAAACATGTTTATATCTGACTTCCTACAGGATGCATTGTCAGAGGAAGAGATCAAGGCGGAGACAAACACACTGCAGCAGCGTCTGAACGAGCAGCAAAGTATCCTCCAGAGGATCAGTGCACCCAACATGAAGGCCATGGAGAAGCTTGAGAGTGTCAGGGACAAGTTCCAAGAGACCAGTGACGGTGAGACGGCAGGATATTAGAGGCTGAGGTTAAATGAAGGAGAGAAAGGAAGTGATGCAAACATTTCCAGAGCTCTTAATGTTATCTCTGTATGATTTCATGATTTTGTTTCCGTCGTCCCCTCAGAGTTCGAGGCTGCTCGTAAGAGAGCCAAAAAAGCCAAGCAGGCCTTTGAGCAGATCAAGAAGGAGAGGTTTGATCGTTTCAATAACTGCTTTGAGTCTGTGGCCACCAACATTGATGAGATCTACAAGGCCCTCTCACGCAACAGCAGTGCCCAGGTATGCCTTTTTTACAATATCCTTCATAAAGTCATTGCCACAGTACAGTCACAGATCGTGTACTAACTAACCTTTGTAAGTTATGTATCAAAAGCAAAACCTTTCACAATGACTGTGTTCCCTTTCTGTAGGCTTTCCTGGGCCCAGAAAATCCCGAGGAGCCATATCTGGATGGCATCAACTATAACTGTGTGGCTCCGGGAAAGAGGTTCAGACCCATGGACAACTTGTCTGGAGGAGAGAAGACTGTTGCTGCCTTGGCTCTGCTCTTTGCTATTCACAGGTGAAAAAACAAAGGAGCACAGTCTTAAATCATGTTTGATTTCTTTGCGTTAAAGTGTTTATTCGCATTGCTTGGCAATTTAAATATCATTAACATCTGTCCTGCCTGTCTTCAGCTACAAACCCGCGCCTTTCTTTGTCCTGGATGAGATTGACGCTGCTCTGGACAACACTAACATTGGCAAGGTCTGTTCACAAAAGATGTTTGATTCCATGACTTGAGCTTTTATATCAATGCTGCTTGTGATGTAAACACATTTTAAATTAAGGCTGCTCATCGCATTAAATACAAGCTGCAGCTCATAATTTCCCTTTGTACCCTGAAGGTGGCCAATTACATCAAAGACCAGTCGGTGCAGAACTTCCAGGCCATCGTCATTTCTCTGAAGGAGGAATTTTACACCAAGGCAGACTCACTCATTGGTGTTTATCCAGAGGTGTGTTCAATATTCTCAATATTGTCTATGCTAAATGCAGTTCAAACATCTGCTGTAAATATGATATAATGATATAATATTGTTTTTCCTTCTCTTCACTTACAGCAAGGAGATTGTGTCATCAGCAAAGTGCTCACTTTTGACCTCTCTCAGTATCCTGATGCCAACCCAAATCCGAATGAATAGGCCGAGCGATCCCAACACTGGCATTTTGTTCATCTGCTACTCTCTCCGGATTGCTAACATATTCTGTAGTCACAGATCATGTATTCATTAGGTCCCACATGTTATTTCCTATTGTTTTTTTTATGTTTATGTATTTTTTTGGATATGCTAGAGTAGTGAATTAGTGAGGTTTTTTAGTTATGGGGGGATTGTTCTTTATAGACGGTGACAACCAGGATGTATGTACATTTTATATGAGCCAGCCCTTTCTCAATTTGGCCATACAAGAGTGATTATAATAATCAATTACAAATAATTATAACCACATAAAAATAAGGGGGGATTCAAACCTTTTTAACAGACTGTAGAATTTGTATCACATGTATCACATGTGTCGAATTTACCTGAAGCAGGCTTTTATACTGTTTATGGCCCTCTTTTCAATGGTGTGCTTTAAAGCCTTTGCCTGTCCTCTGTTGTGTGTATTAAAAGATGTATTTGCATTTTCATGTGCTACCTTTTTTAAAGCTTAATCAGGAAACTGTTGTTACAATATGGTGGATACATTCCCGTGTGATCGCTAAATGAAACCCCTCGTTAGCTGCAACTGGTGGTGATATGAGATCATGGAGCTTTGTTAAAACTGTCATCACAAAAATGAATTATAATCTGAGGTCGGATGGCTGTATGAATGACAGCAGTCTCTTTGTAGTCTCTGAGTGATACTCTGAATCAGCTTTAGAATGGAAAACTCTGCAAGACTACTCTATCAAGTCTGTTTTATTGATTGCTTTGCTTCAATAAATAAAATTTGAATTATTTAAGCTCTTTATTTTGCTTATTTGTATTGCTTTTCAGGTGCTTCTTTTGACAGATCTGCTTTAGTTTTAAGGAACTTTCTTTCTGTTTTTTGAACCTATAATTCAGCATGCATGTTGCTGCATTAGTTTCCATTCCATAAGGGAGAGGGGGGTCCATGCTTTGCAAGGCAAGACTATTTATAGAGGCTCTCAGGTTTCACGGGCATCCAAGGCATGCGCCTATCTTCTCATCAAGGCTCCGTCTGCATTAACTGCCTCATTTCAAGGCATTTCTATCCTTACTGGAGGAAGCTCACCTGTTCTGTATGGGTTTTTTTTTCTTCTCCAAATCACGGCCTGTGTTGTCAGACGTCCATCTTTGGTTTGTTTGCATAAAGAAAACTAACACAGAAATTAATGTTTGGATGATTTATTTCTTTTGCCATGGTGAAAACACTAATGTAACATCAACCATAATGGCACAGATCCAGAAGTGAAGGAGACTCCCAAGTGAGTGGTTGAGCTATAAAGTTCACTCAAACTATCTCCAAAACCTTGCAACATAATTTATGTATGACAGCAAAACAGGCTGATCAGAAGATAATGTAAAAAAAAAAAAAAAAGCCCTCTGTAAGGCCTGTCAGGGTTTGTATTCAGGCACAACACATGAAACAAGTGCAATAATTATGCCCATGCAATTATGAATAAAATTTGTTAAATACCCAGGTGAGCTATGAAATTAAATCCACCATACTCCAGGTATGCTGAAGATACATAAACTGTATGGGTCAAACTAATCTAACTTAATGGTATGACATATGAAAAACACATAAAACCTGCAGCAGTGACTTAAAGTGACTGACGAAAATCACATGTACTGCTTGATGGCTTTAAATTGAACAAATACTTTAATACAATAAATCTTTGGATCATTATTTGATGGGTTAAATGTACCTCAACGTCCAAAAATTACAAAAAAGATGTGTCCTCTTTAAAATCTGCTGATACCAACTGCACACAAGAACAGTGGTGAGCAGGAGAAACCTCAGTAATAAAAGACAGCAAGTCCTAACTGATCAGAGGACGCTGATTTACCAACAAAGAAAAAACGTTCTTATAGTAGCACCAGAGCCCTTTTAAGAGCGTGAACTGAATACTCAGTTGAACTTTTCTGGGCCTGGATGCACAGAAACTCATTCATCATCTCCCTAAAGTGGAGTCCTTTCCCACCTCCCTCACTGAACTGCAGCATAATGAAGACAGCTGCCTGCTCCCTGTATTCAGTGAGTCATTTCAGTCACTATCCCACCTCCCTCAGTGAGGCTTCAGTAAGACACTCAGCTCACTCACATGGTTGTCCCATAAATCATATGGAATGGATAACTTCAGCAAACGCTACAAAGAAAGAAGTGCATCAATCTGTTCGCTCTGAGATAAGTTCGTGTTTTTATTAGTTTCAATAAATCTGAAGATTAAGAGGATGTTTCATCATCAGATATATTGTTTATCCTTGATTAAGTTTCAGCCACACTTGACAATTTATTAAACCTGAACCACCCTGCCTTTAAGCCTTGAGCCAGGCTAGTAGATACAGATTGTCAAGAGGGGCAACAGGCTTGGTAAAGTGAGGTGAGGTGGAGCCATCTGCAAGTGTAAAGAGTCACAAGATAACCACGTAAACTCAACCTCTAAACTTTGGAGTTGGCCTCCTGTACGGAGGGAATCATGGGTATTGGACGTCTCTTTCTTCTCACAGCTGGATCTGGCTGGCCTGTTTCCTGTGCTGCCACAGCGGGGGCAGGAGGAGGGACAGGGATGGGACGTCTCTTTTTGCCAGAGGCGACGCTGCCGGAGCGCTCGCTGAGGATGCCCTGAGCCACGCTCTCCATATCGTCTACAGTTGTGTGCATGGCATCAGCCATCTCCTTCTTAGTCACAGAGACAAAGTCGGAATCTTTGGCCAGGGAGGCCAGACCACCCTGTACTAGAGCCTAGAAAAGAAAACAACATGCAGTACAAACATTTTCTTACTGGTAATCCATCAACCTTAAACCCACAGGTATTAAGCTATACTGTTATTATGCAGAACTAAAGAGTAAAACTCAAGCGATCCACAGTTTACCATCTGTTGTTTTTTTACAGCTGGTAATTATGTGACATTGTTGCTCTTGAAGTTAGTGAACTGAGTTCCCAAACAAACTAAACCTTAACTGTTTACTTTTTAATGAGAAATAAATGTGGTTCAATCCAGGACTCAATTTGTGTCCAGGAAATGAGTCTGGAGCTGGAAAGGAAGTCCTATTTATTATCACCCATCTATGATGCATCTGACAGCGGATCAGGATATCTTTTGCAGATAGAGGTGGTAATTAGTCTGTGATAAAAGAACAGTCAGAGATCCTTCCTCACTTACCTCATGGACGAGCTGGTCAGCTGCACTACGTGAGCTCAGACTCTGACCTTCACCATAGTCAGGGTCATAAGGGAACTGCAAAGAAAAGATATGCATCCATACATTGTCTATATAAGCTGTTTATGATCATTTACACTGAATGAGTCAAGAAAATTTTACCTGTGTTTTATCCGTTCTCACAACGAAGTTCCAGGAGCGCAGGTTGACTGAACAAAGTTGAATAAAGAAAAACATAATGATTATGAAGTCTGCATGGTAACTACTTATTTGCCAGATTTTATTCAAGCATTATTTATGGATCTGGAAATTTATATTTCTACAAAAATGTAATATAACAGGCAGATTGATTGATGATGTATTCACATACCTGGCTCTAAATCCTCATTGGGATTATAAAAGTCTTCAGGACTGCCTTCTCTGTCAAATGAAAAACTGAAAGACAACAAAAATCTTCAACCCCCACATATCATCTAGCCTCCTTAACTAGACAGGATTGTGTCTGGTACTCACTCTGCGAAGGCGTTGTTGTTAGTGTTGCTTTTTGGTGCGGTTGCGGGGAAAAATTCGGTCGTGGAGGCCAAGCCAGAGGAGTTTGGTGGAGACTCAGGCTGTGTCTCAGAGAATTTGAGGGGCCGCTGGTTGGTCATCTGTTGGGACTGAGCGTTGGTGGGCTCGCTGGAGAATGACTCCACGCGGTTACCAAACAGACCATGTGTACGCTAGAAATACAGAGGAAGACACACATATGCAGGCAGAATCCAGGATTAGTGTACACAGTTAATCTCACCAGATGCTCTGAAATCATTCAATCCAAAAGTAAATTTCACCAAAACTGATGAATGATAATCAGAATATATGCATCAATGCTCTGTATTTTGTCTGCATATCTGTTGTTTGAAGTTGCAGAGAGTGTTTCTCACCTGGTAAATGCCTTCCTCTCCAGCCTCCTCCATAGCTCTGTCCATCTCTTCCTCATTCTGCAGGTCTCCTGAAATGGTCCTGTGCATCTCTGGAGCCGCCTCTTCATCTATACTCCTCAGGCCCGCCTAGAAAAACACAGAAAATATGGAAAAATTAAGAGAAAAGCACATTGCAGGACATTCACGAGGAGAGAAAGAAGAGAAAATATTAGGATGAGTACTGGAGTAAGAAAAGCATGAGGTGTTAGAGAGAGGTAAGCTGTACATTTTTAACAGCGTAGCGCATAAAAAAACTTGCTGATACAAAACAGATTTATTCACGTCATAAATGCCTTAAGAGAAAATATATGAATATTTTTGCAGAGCACGCTGTTCTGAAAAATGCTCGACATCTCTCTTTCCAGTTATTATGCTGTAATTTCCTGTCTGGCAGTTTTAGCAATAAAATAATGATGCTCACCTGGATCTCTGGGCCTGAGGCGCTCTTCTTCGTGGGCCGGTAGCCATAATACTCCTCCTGACGCTTCAAGAACTTACGGAAATGGTCCTGGAGCAGGAAGGTGGAGTAGAATTTCCCCACAGTCACCTCATCATCTGTAACCAGACAAGTCACAGTGCCATCAGTGTGAGAAAGACTGGATTATTTTGTAAAAGGTTAAACTGAACTAATTCCATTTATGTTGATAGACTCACCTCCTATAGGAGGGATGACCTGGTCCAACAGTTTCATACTGGTGCGTTTCCAAATTTGCTTTATAATGGCTCTCAGCTCCTCATTGGCCTGCTCAAAGTTACCTGTTCAGAACAATCCATTAAAATTTTAACTGAATTAATTATGTACATCAAGTCGAAGCAAACACACATACTGTACATGAACTCTAATCTCAGAATAAGAACAGTATTACACACATTTTGATGCTCTGTACCTTCTGTTTTGATCTTGAGTGCAGTCCTGACCAGAGCAAACAGGGTGGCATTGAAGGTGACGGTGCCATCACTGTTGAGAGGCATGTTCATGCCAACCAAGCGCTGCAGACAGGAAGATGAGCGAAAAATAGAAAAATCATTTTTGAAATATAGTTTTCTCAGCACGTTATTATTATTATCATCATTGCCAGTATCTTTGTTTATTAAAATGATTTATTAATAAGTGAAGGAGGAAGGCTTGACAGGGAGACAAAAACTGATGGGTGGGAGATAGTATATATAACTTTGCACAATCGTGTTTATTGATATTTTCAATCAAGATAGTGTGGGGAGAAACACTTTTCTTAAATTACTAGTACACTACCTGCTCCATCTTTTTATATTTTATATGATCTATTGTCCAAATCAATCATTAATACTTTACACTTTCCCTTTTACCAAATGTAGATGATATAAATCTAACCTAATTTTACACTTTTACAATAGTTTTATTTTGGAATATTCAATATGGTCTCTGTGTGTTATTTTACCATAATGTCCATCTACAGTGTGTTTTTATTGTATTGTTATCATTCAACATACATTAAATCCAAAAATCTTTGACAATTTATTGCCATTTCAGCTTTTTCAGATGGGAATACGGCAGAGCTAAGAAAAAGAGGGGATGACATACAGCAAAGGGGCTCTGCAGTAAAGACTCAACCTTGATATATGAGCCACGCTCCACCAGGTGAACAACTGGGGCACTCCCTGTCTGATGAGTTATATATATGCATCCACCACATGGCTATTGACCCCGTTTATATACCTTGCACGCAGCACGGTGAGGACAGAACTTGCCAAATCCCAGTGGAGGCTGGATGCGCCGCAGTAGTGTCACCACATCCAGATGTTTAATCCTCCCCCTGTTAGTTTAGAGAAACATGTTATACTAATTTTAAAAGGAACCCAATTATGTCTGACCTTGTTCCTCTGTGTTCTGAGTGGTGTTCACACTTACGTGGCTTCAGGGTCATACTCAGCCCAGATCTTCTTAAACTCATCAAGATGATGTGGACCAAGAAGAGACCAATCACGGGTCAGATAGTCAAAGTTGTCCATGATGACAGCTACAAACAGGTTGAGGATCTGAAGTAGGAAGGAAAAAAAGACCCTTATTTTTACAGTGTAAACATTTTCATCATATAATGATCATCAACAGATACTTATGCAGCCAGAAGATAAATGTTGACTCTCTGCTGCTCACCAGGAAGGCACAGAGACAGTAGAAGCTGAGGAAGTAGAACACAGCGAAGTTGGACCCGCAGGTGTATTCCTCTCCTGGCAGGAAGTCAGACTTGGGGTCACACTTCTTCCCATACATGGAGGCCATCATGACCTCCTGCCAAGCCTCTCCAGTAGCACATCTGGATATGTAAAGAGAGATCTTGGCTCAGTTTTTGCAACAAGTAACCTTTTAACCAATGACTTTGTCTCAGAGACTCACCGGAATAACATCAGAACAGCCTGAGGGAATGTCTGGAAGTTGTTGTTGCGGTTGATTTGGGTGCCATCCACTAATGCTACCTTTCCAAAGATCTGAAGGGTTGTTAAAATCACAGTCATCACAGTATTAACAATCTACAGAGCTTTACAACATTTTTATCCAGAGAATAAATATTGAGGAGTGTACCTGCATCCCGATGACAGCGTAGATAAAGAAGAGCATCACGATAAGCAGAGCTACATGAGGGAGAGCCTGTAGACACAAACCAAATAGTCAGCTTATTAAACGTCTGTAAGAAGTGGAGATTAAAAACATGTAAATGATGATGACCACAGTGTGACAAACCTGGAAGGACTTGATGAAGGTCCACAGCAGGTTACGGATGCCCTCTGAACGGTTCAGCAGCTTGACCAGACGCATAACACGGAAAAGTCTGAAGAACGTGATGGAAACTGAGGCATTTTCAGACGCCTGCAGCCAAAAAGAACCAGAGAGTTTCAGGAAAGGAAAACATAGAAAAACAAAAAACATTGCTAGTTTCAACAAAGGAACTTTTAGGCTTACCGCGATTGCTTGCATAGGATTTGTCTCCTGCACAAAGTAGATGAAGAAATGACACAGTGTAGTTACATGAGTTACATTCGATAGACGTTATTATATCATTAATACGGGGAACATAGCAGACATAGCATTGATCAACTGTTAAACATTATTAAGGTATGATCTACAATCACAAAGTAGGGTTAATATTAGAGCCAGTCTTCCACCTTTGATGAGTTACAAAGCCTCCAGGTCTTAGTTGCTGAAAACTAGAAGAACGATTACAGTTTTAAACTCATGCGAAATATGCCACATAAACACACTTTATTGTCAAAATATTAACAGTTTCAGCCAATCCAGCCACCATTAATATTTGCTATGCTGATATATTCATTGTTGAATTGTAGCCCTGTGTGTATAAACTATTTGAGCCATACTGGAACACGAACACCTTGATGTCTTATCTTACATTTGCTTTGTAAGACGGTAGAAACACTAATGTTTCTCCAGCAGTTTGAGCCACACACGGTTCAGTACAGTAGTGCTACGGTTTAGTAGAGAACAAAGTGAAGTGCTCACACAGCAAGGCTCATGCAGCAGTGCAATGCAGTGAAGATCAGATATTTACAGCACAGCCATGGAGACAGTACAGTCCTCCACTGGAGGCCAGGGCAGTCTGTGGAGGATAGACAGATGAGTGAGGTGAGGTGCATGGAGGACAAAGGGATTGGAGAGGGATTAAGAAGAAAAAAGGGAAGCAAAAGAAGAAAGACAAGAGTTGAAATAGGCTTTGAGTGGAGAAAATTGAATCTGCTACAAGCTTGTGTTTGTGGATGAAAAAGGTGAGGACAATGCAGTGCAAAAATGGCAGGAAAAAAGTGACCGGCCAGAGAAAACATTGCGTTTGTGTAGCATTACCACATAAAACAACACTAAAATCCTTAATTGATATTGTGCTCTTCTCAAAGCGCTCAAAAACACACAGAAAATATAATATTACTGAAACATTGTTATGGATAATTGTGGCAATAATGGATACTTTGGTGGTTTGGTAATGGAAATGGCAATACTTCTGAGGTTGCACAAAGCACTGAGGACGGAGGGAGAGGAAGAGTTGGGGTGGGAATGGCCAACAACAGTACTGACCATGTCCTGTGAGCTAGCTCTGCTGACACCAATCAGCTGTTGGGCCACGGTTATATGCTCCTGGGTCAGAGCATTGAATAAATACATTCAGTCACTTCAGTTCAAATCACACTATTGACTGGGAATGTCTCATTAAGACAACACCAGGGGCTTTTACACAGCACCTGCAATGATAAGCTGATAACTGTGCAATTCATTAGGAATGATAAAAAAGAAAGATGTGTTTTATTGTATGTACTCACATCGACTTCACTCAGGATGACATCAACAACGCTACCTATGACGATAATGAAGTCAAAGACGTTCCAGGGGTCTCCAAAGTAGCCCTGCACAAAGAGGTAAAGCATTGCTGCAACAGTAGGACACTAGATTAGGTGGATAATCATCTGAACAACAAACATTAGAGTCTTTACCCGAGCTTTGAAGGCCATGAGCTTGAGAATCATCTCCACAGTGAAGAGCACAGTGAAGATCAAGTTCAGCATGTCTGACAGCTTGGTCACATGGTCTGACTGGTTGCAGTGCTGTACAAAGTGGGAAGTAAATATTAATCTCAACATGTTACAACTGTAGTATTATTATAAAATTTTAGAGCAATATATTGGTTTGTTTTTCTGGATAACTTTAAATAATCATGACTGAAAAAGCAATATCAGAGTGAACTAGTAATTACTAACAGAATTTTGACTCTGAATATCATCTGTCAGCAGCCTCAATACAATCTCAGTGTTTTTAGGTTACAACATGACTTTTTGCATACCTGCATGCCCAGACACAAGGTGTTCAGCATAATTAGGAAGAACATGAGGTACTCAAAGTAGCAGGAAGTGACAATGTACCAGACTCTGTACTGGTACGGGTTTTTGGGGATGTAACACCTCAGCGGACGAGCCTTCAGGGCGTACTGCACACATTGACGCTGAAGGGGAGACAGAAATAGGGTTAAAAGAAAAATAATGAGTCATTCTACATTTGAGTAAAATGTTTTAGATTCTCCCACTGTCCTAAGCTTCATCTCTGAAGGTCTCGGCCTACCTGGTTCTTGTCCAGCTCACAGTCCTTATACTCCTGCTCGCCCTGCTCCTGGAAGGTGACGATGACAAAGCCCACAAAGATGTTCATCATGAAGAAGGCGATGAGGATAATGTAGATGATGAAGAAGATGGACACATCCACCCGGTTATTGAAGACAGGACCCATGTCTTCTTGATCTGAATCAATGGCTCTGTATAACAGCCTGGGAACAGACAGATTGATGTTGAGAGAAGAGGGGAAATTGGCAGGACAATGATCAAAGATCAGAGATACAACAAGGCTAATTTTTAGAGATGAAATGCATAATTCAGTGGTTTAAATAGGATATATTGCCTCTATTATCATGTCTGGCTCCAGGTAATGAAATTACTTTCCAACTCAATATCCACGTAATAAGATGTTCTGTCTTCTCACTCTATCAAACAGATAGAATCAAAAAATGCAATTATCAAATCAAAATTGATGCTTACTTTGGCCAGCCCTCAAATGTGGAAACAGTGAACAGAGCCAGCATGCCATAGAGAACATTGTCAAAGTTGAAGTCACTGTTGAGCCATTCTCTCTTTGCAAGCACGGTGTCCTGCAGGGAATTATCCATGTGCTTCCAGAAGAATCCCCTGAGAGCAGACACAGAGCACGGTCAATCTAAAATAGCACTTTAATAGATGAAAGTCTATGACGTGTGACTAATGTTTGCCTTACTGGCAGTCCTCCTCAGTCATTTTGGACTGGTCTGTACAGCTGTAGAATTTACCCTATAGGAGGGTAATGAAGGATTAATGACACATTTAATACAAAATCAGAAGCCCTGTATATACGGCAGATTAATCTGGAAATGTGACTTGAACAGTATCATGCTACATGCTGTCCACATCATCTTTTTAAAACTCACCTTGAAAAGTTGCACTCCTATGCAGGCAAACATGAAATTCAGCAGCATGGTGACAAGGACGATGTTGCCGATGGTTTTGATGGCGACAAACACGCATTGGACCACATGCTGTCATTAAAGTCAAACAATGATCAATTGTTAATTGTTAATAGAAGTACTGTGCTTAAGTACAACTCTGAGGTACTTTACTCGAACAAATTTGTGTGTTTTTTGTTCTTCTTTCCTCTACCATGTATCATCTCACAACCCTTCAGATCTATCTTGTGACGACTTGGAGGGGTTGGGAACCTAATGGACTAAAGTAATAGGTAAACTTCCTCCACCTAGACAAGCTGAAACAGCTACTTATACATTAATGTGTCTAATAATGTCATATACAAATAGAGTATCTGAGACACAGAAGCATGTTTCTGCAGAAGTACTTACTTTTAATACTTTGTGTAAATTTTGTTGATAATACTTTAAAGTATGATTGTAAATGCAGAACTTTTAAATGTAATTGGAGTATTTTAGTTTTACTAGCAAAGGATCTGATTACTTCTTCCACCCATGTAATTTATGCATGTGTTTTACCTTTAACCCCTTGGCTCTATTGATGGCCCTGAGAGGCCTCAGTACCCTCAACACCCTGAGAATCTTCACCACAGAGATAGCGCTGGATCTGAATACATAAACAAATAACAAAATGCAGTCTTCATATGTGCATCTGGGAAAACTAATATTTGTAATTCAGGGGAAATAAACTATAGGTATGTTCCATATCTAATATGGCAATCTTAAAATGTTTACTCACTCCATTCCCATAGAGAGCAGCGAGACTCCGACCACAATCAGATCCAGGATGTTGAAGGAGTTACGGCAGAAGGAGCCCTCGTGCATAAATGCTCCATATACTGTCATCTGTCAGTAGATACATCAGAATCATACCAAGAATACTAAACCAAACATGCGTAGACAGAGGAATAGATGTGTCAATTAATCAATTAGTTGATACAGAGAATCGTTCAAAGACCATTTGGATCAATAATAATTTTTTCAGCAAAAATGTTTAAACCACTGACTCTGGCTTAATATCAATACCTGATATCTGGACTAAAGAACAACAATAGTCAAACCCAAACAAGGCAGAGCATCAAATGTCCAGCACATTACCTTTAATACAATCTCAATGGTGAACACAGTTGTGAAGACAATGTCAGCATAGGCCAAGATCTGGAAGAAAAGCACAAAGGATTCTGATCAAACTTGGATTTATTTTACT
Organism: Sciaenops ocellatus; assembly: GCA_033000465.1. NCBI lineage: Eukaryota > Metazoa > Chordata > Actinopteri > Sciaenidae > Sciaenops > Sciaenops ocellatus. The sequence goes on along the minus strand of CP136883.1, from coordinate 14,832,230 downwards.
GTAAGAGTTAACGTCCAATGTGTAGTGGTAGACCTGATTGTCACCTGGTTTCTGTAGGACTTGGGATCGATGGGGTCCTCAGCTGCCAGGGAGATGGAGGAGAGCAGGATGAAGAGAAGGATTAAGTTGGTGAAAGATGAGGCGTTGATGATCTTGTAGCACAGTTTACGGAACCTGGATACCCATACCAATGAGAGTTTAGTCAAGTCATTGTTGTGTCATCATGAACTACAACCACTCTGAGGTCTGTTATTCTCAGGTTATGTCTGGTTCCTACTTGTTCTGAGGACCAAAAATGAAAAAGGAGCTGGCTTCAGGTAATGGAACGGCTTCTTCCTTCAGCTGCAGGTCGGCCATTGGTCGAGGACGAGGGCTGATGGGGATTTCAGGCTCCTCTTCCTCGTCATCACCTACCATGTGGAAGAAGATTTTATAGTATTTTATAGTATGTATATATATATATATATATATATATATATATAAAATTCTATAGTGCAATGACAGATTTACTTACAGCACTACAGAAGAAAAGCAAAGCAAAGATCCATCCATTAAATAAAAGTCATATTTATGGAAAAAAGTAAATCTCTGAATGTAGACTTTATATGGTAGTCATCAGAGTAGTGTGAAAACAGCCTAACTTTAGACTCTGCTATAAACTTGGCTCAGGCAATCGGCAGAGTCTAATAATAATGAGGGGTTACTATACTTATACTGTAACATAGCCAAGACATCAGCACTGGTAAACAGCCAGTGTAATGAATATGAATTCCTGCAATCAGTGACCTCCTTCTGCTACAACTACATCACTGAGAAATGTATTGGGGTTTTAGAGTTAGAGCAGGAAATGTAGAGGTTTAGACATCTGTTGTGTTACCTGGGAAGTCATCAGGTGGGAATGGATCTTTCACTTCATTGACATTGGACTCAAACTCGTCAATTTTGAGCTGGAAAAAAAATACATATATGTATTATAGCTACTCATGCATTTGAATAATATATCATTGCCAACAGTTAATATGTGATATGATACTAGAAACAAAGCTAACCTTGGCTGTAGTTGGCATGCCCTCCGTCTTGGCTCTCTGCTCTGCCAGTTTCTTAGCTATCCTCTCTCTCTCCTCATCAGTCTTGTCAGGCATTTTGGACCTGGAGGGTAAGAGAAGAATGGAATACAGTTTAGCTACGAGGAGAGGGAGCAGATCATCTCACTTAAACTTAATTCTTTTAGTCACCTTAGTAGCTTTCTTCTCAACTTCTCCTCAGCCTTTTCTTTCTGAGCTGAAGTCAGACTCTCGGCCTCTGCCAGGTTGTCAACGGCGATGGCCAAGAAGACATTGAGGAGGATATCTGATGTTTGAGCTCAGGAAAATAAAAAACCTTGTCACAACAACTGTTGAATGGATTGTCATGAAATATTATACAGATTCATGCGACCCAGATGATGTAATTTGGTGATCCCCTGACTTTTATCTAGCACCATCATTGTTAGCATGCTGACATTTAATGGAAAGCACAGCTTCACAGAGCTGCTGGCATGACTGTAGACTCTTCGTCTTGTTAAATCCTAAATAGCATTGTCAGTTTATGTGAAGGATACAGTTTCCACAGACAAAGAGGATGACAAAGTAGATGGCAACCAGGATGCCAGGAATGACCGGCCCTCCATAGGCCATAATGCCATTGTACATGATGCTGGTCCAGTCCTCTCCTGTTAGGATCTAAGAGATAGTCAAGTGTTAAAAAACAGACAATGATTTATTAATGTCAGCTATAAAAGGATGGGGTAGATTCTATTACTGTAAGTGCATTTCATTCACACCATGAATCATCAAAATCAGGCATGAAAGGTTGGAAAAAAATAAAAGCAGACATTCCTAGGCAGAACAGCTATGAATTTCTGTCAATCCTCACCTGAAAAACACTGATGAGGGCCTGGGGGAAATTGTCAAAGTTACTGCGTCTGGGTCTGTGGTCGGAAAAGTTGAACTTCCCCCCAAACACCTGCATGCCCAGGAGTGAGAAAATGACAATGAAGAGGAAGAGAAGAAGAAGCAGGGAGGCGATGGAGCGTACAGAGTTGAGGAGAGAGGCTACAAGATTACTCAAAGAGGTCCAGTACCTGCAAAACAATTAGAAGAAGAGAAGTGTTAAATTACTTTATGTCACACTACAACTAATTTAACAACATGATCCTCTGAGAGGGACATGACTTACTTTGTTACTTTTAGGATTCTTAGCAGTCGGATACACCTGAGTACAGAGAAACCCAGGGGAGTCACGGCTCCTGCAGAAAACATGATCATCTCCAGGATACCGCATAGCACCACAAAGAAGTCAAAGCGGTTAAACAGAGACATGAAATATGCTCTGGGACCCAGCGCATACATCTTCACAAACATCTCTATGACAAATAGCACCAGCAGTACACGACTGGCCACATCTGTTGAGATAAAAGAGGAGAAAGAGGAACGAATGAGGCTGGCAAAGCAATACAACTTGTGTAAAAAAAAATGTTTCCAATAATATATTAATGACCAACCTTGTAGGGAAGTGAGCCTGGCAGGCTGGTGGTGGTGCTCTGTTGCTATGGTCAGGGTGTTGAGGAAGACGAGGAACATCACTAGCCAGTAAAAGCCCCTTGTTTTCACATACACCAGACACTTCATCCTGAAGAAACGATTCCAGCGGCGGGCCAGACGGCTAAACAAAAAAATAACCCTGGCTTATTGTGCCAAACTGCAGTGAATATTACATTTGACATTTACAGCAGACTCACTAGTAATAGACGATTCGACTCTTGCCTTCCAGGTCATACAGGCTGTCTGTGTCTGAATCTCCACTGGTTAAAGGCAGGAGTCCTGACAAGAGAATAACAGTTGTAATTCAACAGTGTCTCTACATGGGATGGGTGCTGAGGTGGTTTACGCTGCTGACCTTTGCCCTCTCGGTCAGCATCCAAGACTTCAGCGTGAGTGATCCACTCCATGTAGCCATGCAAGTCTTCATCCAGCTGCTGACGCTCTCGCAACTTCTGGAACTCTCCACGTGACCTGGCCTTCTCTCGTTCTTTGGTAAACTCTCTGATTGGAAAGGGTAAATCAGCACATTTAATTAAAAATAATAAAATATATTTTTTTAATTTGTTCATGTGAAAAGGCAAGATACAGACAGTAGAACGGATATAAGATGAAATGTCTTACCCACTGAGCACGCCCAGAACTAGATTGAGAACAAAGAAGGAGCCCAGCAGAATGAGGGGAACAAAATAGAGCCAGGGCCATTCATTTCCTATGGCATCATTAACCTGAAAGACAACTCTGGGTCAGCCACAAACAATGTATTCTGTAAGGTATACTGTGAACTTTACACAATAAAAACCTAAAATGTACACAAATATAAAGGTTTCAGAGGGAAAAGCACAAATGACCAAAACTGAAACTTAAAAACAACGCAATGTTCAAGCAGTCACTGACCCAGTAGAGCACTTTGGTCCATCCCTCCATGGTGATACACTGAAAGACGGTAAGCATGGCAAAGCCAATGTTATCAAAGTGGGTGATGCCATTATTGGGACCTTCCCAGCCTGGCCGACACTCAGAGCCATTGATCATGCAACGACGTCCGTTGCCAGCCTGAGCACAAGGTGCAGGCAGCTCAAGCTCTGCTGTTGAGTAGATATCTGTGGTCCAAAAAAGAAGCATGAATATAATTTTTTTATGTAGCTTCAGGAATTTATAGGTTTGACTACAAATGACAACACAGAAAAGTGCAACAGTGTCTTATTGTGCCCTTTATACATACTTGTGCCAGTGTAATAGCAAGTCTTATGCATTTTGCACTTGAAGAGCTCCAGTCCCATGATGGCATAGATGGTGACCAGCAAAAACACCAGCAGGGCGATGTGCAGCAGAGGCAGCATGGCTTTGAGGATGGAGTTCATCACCACCTGCAGGCCTGAATGTGAACAGTAAAACCAAAACATTACAACAACAGCACAAAATCTCAGTAGTGTTTCCAGAAATCTTTCTTCACATATACAGCATTTCCAAATGAATCCAGGGTTTTTCTTACTGGGGACTCCAGAGACGAGACGTAAGGGCCTCAGCACTCTGAAGGCTCTCAGCGCCTTCATGTCAAACCCTCCACCCTTCTCCATTGGCACACCTGCTATCTTATTAATGGTATCCAAGGCAAAGGTGAAGAGACTGCAGGAAAACATTATACAACCATAAGTGCCTTCCCCAACAAAACTCTTGTGGGCATTCAGCAGAACAATATTTCTGTTTTGATATGACTATAAGATGTTCAATTTTCATCTATTAAAATAGAAGTGTCAGTGGCAGTTTCTCAGATGTGGTCAAAAGGAAAGCTGTGTCCTTTGCTGGTAGAGATATCCACCTGCAGCACAGAGCTCATCTTACCCCATGAAGACGATGACAAAGTCCAATATGTTCCAACAGTTCCGTAAATAGGCGCCTTCATGGAACACGAGCCCATATGCGACTATCTTCAGAAAGCACTCTAACGTGAATATGATCAGGAAGATATACTCCAAACTTTCCTGCAGCAAGACAAATGTAAAAACAGTAAATGACATTTTATAAACCTCACAACCTTCAGGTATGATTCTGTTGTAAAATATGGAATGACTGGAGTAAATGACAACTTTGGCATTCAAGCACCTGTTAGGGGGAAGCAATAGATGTTGCTGGTATCAGATTAACTCATTAGCTTTTATAACCTGTTGTAGATTAACGTGACTTCAGAAGTTTACTGAAAGGTGGCTCGTGAGTCGCATGTGAAATAGGTTGAGACACAATTTAACAATTAAGAGCTTTGACAGATTTTTCTAATACTCAGAAAATGTAGCTAGCTCAAAGGTGGTTAACAGGATGGTTGAATAAAATCATCTGTTTGCAAACCTGTTTGTTTCCTCAGTGGTCACTGCCACTGAATAAACAGGAGATGGATGGCACACATGTACGGCAGAAAAATGTAATATGAGAGCAGTATGATAGAGCTGGGATTCCAGCCACGATTTCAGGTATCATCAAGAGAGCTTGTTTGAGGTATAGTATACTATAAATGATAAATGATAGGCGGTTTATTTTCCTTTGATCCTTTTAAACAAATCACGTCAATAATGTCTGGCTCATCCAGCACCAGTCCCCAAGTCCCTAGTCAATTATAACCTCCAAGGCCAACCTTGGATTTATTTCAATGAAATGAAGCGGGGCAACAAGTAGAACTACATCTCTGTGTTGCAGTGTATCAGTGTTACAAACCATCATATTTTATGAGTATATGAACATGAATGTGGTTACATGAGGCAACATTTGTGGGCTCTCCTGTATCCACCTGCGTCAGTGGGGGGTCGACCTACTTCTAACAGCAACAGGGGGGTTAAGTTCACCAGCTCTTCTTACATTGCTCACCTCTGAGGAATGGCACAGTAAGAAGTAAGAAGGATTTTGGGAGAGGCTGTTGAGTGGGCCAAAGCAAAGATATTAAAGAATTGGGGTCAGTTTCAGGTCCAGATATCTGATGACTTGAGGAAATTCTCTGGGGTGTATGTCAATCAAATGGGTAATAACAAGACTGATAGCTTTAACCTAGTGGTGTGTGGAGTTTATTGACTGATTGGTGGAAAGCAGGCGATGGCTGTTATACTATATTGACATTTGAGCTGTTGGCAGACCTCTCAGAAATAATGATCCACAGCACAACGAGCGTCCTCAATATCATAACACCGGTGTCCATGCAACTTCAAATATCAAGGCATTGGCAAGATGTGTACACTGTGCAAGAATAAACATATATCTATTGCTCACTACACCATACATACACACTTTGACTATCCCTGGGTTATATTGCTCAGTCCCCGATCTATACTACACTGTTCACATCCTCATAGCAGTGTAAACACACACAGACAAGGTTGAAATGACACCTGGAAGCACATCAGCAGCATCCAGGGGTGAATCACCTGCCACCATCTAGTTTACACTCATTTAACACGAGAGAGACTGTGAATCACCTGCTGTATTGAGTGAGAGGAGTTATGGATGCTCCCAAAGTTAGTGTCTGTCTTGCAAAAAATGCTATACAATACACTGATCAGTTTTAAATGCTTGTATATTTGTCTTCTTTAATAGCCAGTTTGTGGTCAGAGAATACTAAACTAACCACAGCTGAAAGATAAAATAATAGCACAGTTGTTTGATGGCACGTTTTTCTCCAGTCACAGATGGGACTCCAAATAAAGAACTGAGTTGTGTCTGGAAGCATTTAAATAGGGCTTGGCACTCAGACCAGCTGACTAGCTGAAACACTAAGCTGTAAAATGTTTAGCTTTGCTGCCTCAAAGCAGTCAGACACATTCATTTGTTGGATATATACAAATGTATACACATGTATACACATGAGGTCATGGTAAAATATGTGAAACAAAAGTCCATGAGTTTATTGCCCATGTGTAACATATGATGACAAACAAATGCCAATACCACATTCTGAGTCATACATCAAAGAAATGGTTTGTGTTCATACTCATACTCACCAAGCTTGTGTTGGTGTTATTACTGTCTTCTTCAGGCATGGGAAGGAACACAGCCAAAGCGATACAGTTTGCAAAGATTGTTAATAAGATGATGATCTCAAAGGTTCTGGATGTGCTCACTCAGGATCATAACAACAACACATGAGGAGGTGTATTGATAAACTCCCAAAATCAACATTAAGAAGGGATTACCTGTTTTTCATGGTTTATCATGTACAAATCTAGTAAATGTGAACAATGGAAGGGTAAGAAACACTTCATCTGTGTGTCTTTCTCGTGATGTAATGTAACAAATTAAATAAATCAAACAGCTCCACAATGCTAACATTGGCCAGTGCCTCTAAATGCTGTCTGAAACATCATCCCTATTACAGCCCATTGGGTAGCAAGCAAAGCGGTCCCACTAAATGTAATCTTGTCTGCTGTGCTGCTTCATTCTCGCCCATAGGGGGCTCTCCAAGAGAATTCCCCTGCCAGGTCAGCATCATGTCTCCGTGTGATACAGAGAGACAGCTGCACAGCCCAAGAATATGACCAAACCTTTTAAACACAGACTACTCATCAGAAAAAAAAATCTGTTTGGATATTCTTTGAGATATTTTTATAGTAATTTTCTAAAATGTGTGAGCTTATAAACAATTACAATAAGAATTTATTGGTTTAAGGGCTTCAGTCCATTTCTGTAATTTCACTCTAAATACAGCAGCCATGCCCTGTGTTACAGAATCACATACCAATGCGATTAAATGGCTGCAGTAAAAAAAACAACAAACTCATGGCCTGGCTGAGCATATGGACACAAAGGTCAGTGAAACTGTTCAGAAAAAATACAACAATTTTCAGCATACTAAGAAAATAAAATTCACATTCATTCTAGTCTTATTGTGAAGATAAAGCTGTTTTCTTTGAATAGATACAATTAGTGGATTCTATTTTAGATGTAAAATATGTATTATCCAGGAATGGACATCAGGTTAAAAGCAGGACACCGCCTATAGGGACCATAACATCACTCAGCAGGCGGCCTTATGTTCAAGCCTCACAGAGTGGCAGCATTTCAGACTCACTATTTCCACATTAAAAGCAGACTGTCACCTATCAGGACGCCAAGAGGCATCATCATTAATTATTTATGTCTGCTAGATGTACATAAGAAGCTCTGCAGGTGAAAATACAAAGGCTATAAAGCTGACTTTGACACAGAGCTGCCAAATACATAACAAAGGTCTTAACACTTGAGGGGTTGCCTTATCACAGATTTGATGGAGATTTGACTTGGCCGTGCTTACCACAGGTGATCGACATGGCCGATAATTCACTGGCCTGCAGACACTTAACTTCTGCAGCTGTCAGTGTTCTTAGTCAGAGGCCTACATGCTCTAATAACTGTATGACACCTTCAGTATATAGATATTGTATATTCAATAAGAAAAGTGCTAGTTAAAAGGCACATTTTAAAACCAATGTCTACTTAAAAGTACAAACACAAAAGGCTGTGAGTTGTGTATAATATAGGTAGGTGTGAGTTTGTTTGTGTGTGAGATATAAAGGATACTTCCACTCCACAATGTTGATGCAGGCCTTGCGGAAGGGATTTTTGAGGGTGAAAAGGAAGAGGGATCTCGCAGGTCGAGGGTTGCCCCCTGTGGCCTGTAGCTTCTTCAGCTTCTCCCTCTGCTTCCTCTTCAGCTCCTCTTCGTTCATGATGACCGGTTTGGCCGCCTCTGCGTTGGCTGCCATCTTGACACCTCCACCTGAGACAAGTTCCCAGTTTTCTAGAAATGTGTCCTCTCACTGTATAATCCCAAACTGAGGCCCTGTATAGTTCCCCGTTGTGAAGGCCTCCCTCTGGGTTCCAGACCTGCCGATCCTGTGTGCACTCCTCCGCCGCCCTCTCTCCCCTCTTCTCCTCTCCCTCTGACTCAGTCCCCCCTCACACAGAGCCACAGGCCTCTCCTCCTGGCTGAGGGCCTCTGACAGAAAAAGCCCCCATGGCAGGGAAAAATAACAGGATCCCAGAGAGGCTGGAGGAGCAGTTGGCTGTGCTGTAGTTTAAATTTAGACTGTGAACCACTGACAGGCCATGCTTGGGGATGGTTAAGAGGGTAGGGGGCGAGGGGGGTGGAAGGTGGAAGATGGGAGTAGATGGGATCAAGGGAAGGGGGGGTTGGGGCAGGGCAGCAGTGGCAGACGAGTGCACGTTGAAGGGTGGGAGATGCAGTTTGGGGTGCACCATCAGCCCCATGAACCTGCCCTCCCTTTCTGCTACTAGACGCTAGTATAGAGCAGAAAAGACACACAGATGTGTGACATTGTGCTGGTGGAAGTGTTTCTTTGTTCACACAGTATTTAAATATAAATGGTAAATCACTCGTATTTATAGAGCGCTCTTCTGAAAGTGTTTTTACAACACTCACATTCACACACAGATCCATACACTGATGACAGGCTGCCAGCCTCTGCTCATTAGCAGCGATATAGTGATACAGTGCTTCCTTTACAGCGACACAATGCTCACAATGATACAGAGCTCATACACACATTCACACACAGCCTTCAGTATCAGGAATCAAACCAACAACTCAACAAATGAGCCAATTCAGGGCTCAGTGATACAGTTAGCAACACCTTGGTCGGGCTATAACACACTATAATGTAGTTGTATGCAAATGTAAGTGCTTATTTATGTATTTTTATGTAAAGATACAAACACAACAATATAGTAAAACATTGTTGTAATAATGCTATACGTCTTCATAGGAGAAAATATAATTTCTGACAAATACTGTACATTAATAAACACTTAAATATGTACAAAGGTCTAATAAGAAATACATTATAGTATGTTATAAACCATTTATTAAATGATTATATAGTGCTTATAAAAGCTAAATAGAAAACGTTAAAAGTAAGTGTCATCAGTATAGAAAATGCAAGCAAAAATAACAAACTGATCGTAGTGATGTTCAATAAAATGAACTGTGTTGCAGTTGTACATTACTGTAGACAAAAACCCTTCACAGACCTAAAATCAAGAGCTTGTGCTCTTCATAAGAATGTGAATAGAAAAATGTTCTGATTATTATAACACAATTCAAATGAAAGTTACTTAGTTACTACTAAGTTATACAATTATGTATATGATATTATTGAATTACTGCCCGGGCCTAAAGAGATAAGTCTGGATAGTTCTACATGTGGTTTTGCAAATAAGTGTAATAATCATAATCTTTGATATAACAAAGGTGAAACTGGTGAAATTATTCCCAAAGGCTAACACCAAAACCAAATGTGAGGAGTAATTTGATATATGTGTTTCTGTGCAGTGCATAAAAATGCTGAAAGCATTTATATTGTGTACTCTGTCACCCCCTAGTGCCAATAATCAGTTGTAGTGACAAACAAAAGAATATCCTGAAACATTCGAAGGAGTGAACAAAAAAAAATTGAATATTTTTCTTTTATTTCACATCAAGCCAAATGTATACACATGAGCAGTGCAATACTCCAGTTAGGCTGGAGGTAAATTTAAAATACAAAACAATGATGTGAGTGATATTAAATTATAATTAATCATTCAAAAACAAACAACAAATAAACATCAGCAGTTCACAACGTGCATGAGGTAATGTGAGTCAGTGTGCCTTTCTTCATCATATTAGACTTCAGTAGTCGGATGTGAGGAGGAATCCACTGACACACAGTGATGCACATGAAGGCCCTTTAAAGCCACGAGGCATCCTGATTCTGCCACACTTAATCACATTATCAGCAGCTTTACTAATTTAGGACATTCTCCAGTGGCAGAGATTTGATTCAACAAAGGATGGCTTTAAAGCTCTGTTAAATGCCCCATTTTCAATTTCTCTCTTTGCATGGGGAAGTATGTTTCATCAAACTACAAAATACAGGACACAAATGTGGCTTAGTGCCTACCTCACTGAACAAACTATTTTCCAATCAGGTCCCAGTGGTAAATCCAAGATGAAAGACTTTAATTTATATCTAGTACTTGGTGGGTGATATACTCGTCAACATTTATTGGTAGACCTTATTGCAGCTATTGATTATGTTTTACAAGTTGCGAATTGCCAATATTTAAGAGCCAAGTGCTGGAGTTTGCTGTAACACATTCACCCACGCAAGGAGAGAAACAGAAAAAGGCACATACTGGGGCTTAAACATCAAAGCGTTGAAATCACAAAGCCCAAAATTTACAATCCTTTAATTACTCTATTAGTGCAAATGATACTTAATATGCCCAGGTAACTATTCACAGCAATGGGGGACAAAATGATAATTATTATAATATATAATAAAAATTATTGTAAATAAATAATTATTAGTGCTATACTAGGGAATGTGCAATGCTTGGCAATAGCACAGGTACCATAGCTAAACAGACCATTCAAACACATTGAGTTTACCTGTTCTGAGGTAACTTCATAAATTATCCAGCTTATTATACAAATTTAGCAAGTAGCTAACAAAACAAAAATGATCACGAGGAAGCTTAAAACTATTCACAGCTTGAGTAAATAGACAAAAAAGGGTTCTTGCTTTATCAAGACATTCAACATTTGTTGCATTGCAAATTGCTGCAATGATTTCTAGCAGTTAAGAGTGTGAAAACATGCAGTTTCTTTCACAACTGCAACTTAGCCTACATATATTAAATAAAATGATCTGCTTGTTTGATGTTTAAACACTTCTAAGTGAGGAAATACTTTGGGTGGGTGGGTGGGTGAGGGTGCAATGACGAAGAAGTTAGCGATAGTGCAGCTGGTGACAGTGTAATAGCGCTGATCCCAGGAAGGTCAGCCATAGGGTTTAACTAAGCATCTTGTGGCGGTCAAAGACAGTCTTGCGCTGTTCCTGGACCTGCTTTTTCCAGCGCTGCTGTGCTCCCTCAACCCGCTCCAGGACTGTGTTTCCTCTGGCCTGGGCGTTGTCCACCTGAGGGCGCATCTCCTGAAAATACACACACAAAAAATATGAATAAATTCAAGGACTTCACATTCAGTTGAAATGAAATAAATACATGTGTTTGAATAGTTACCTCAGAGTCCTCCTCGTTATGCAGTGGCTGGGTGTACGGGTCATGTTTACGAATGAGAGGATCGACCAGTAGCAGGAACAGCATGTAGAGCAGCAGTGCACCAACAACAGACAGGTAAATGATGATAGTTACCTAGGACAGACAGGGAGGAAAACATTTAGATATACTAAGAGTCTTAGGAACAAAACTATTTCAGCTTTAGATATTAAAAATCCTTAAACAGTTGATAGAAAGTCAATTTTCTTATTTCTTTCGTGCCAGTAGAAGCAGTTCTTACATCACCTCGCTGTAAAAAAAACGACACTATTGCACTCTCTCTCTCTCTCTCTTTACTGAAGACACTTCATAATGTTTAAAATTATTGATATTGTGTGACATACAACCCTAAATCTTGGTTAACGTGATTCAAAATTAAAGAGGTATGTTGTCCAAAAACCCAAAGAAAGCCAGTGGTACCTTGATAGTGTTGCTACTTCGCTCTTCGTACTTGCATTCACACAACAGGCAGTAAGCTTCCACATCATGGCCAGGCACTGGCATGGGCTCCACTACATGGAGGCAGTTACTGGAAAACACATCAAAGTGTCCACGTGTTAGACATTTTTAGGTTTTTATTTCGACACAGTCCCAGATGAGCGGCATGGTTCATATCAAGAAAGTTCTGGATTCAAACCAGCTGCGGTCTTTCTGGGTGAAGTATGCATGTTTTCCTCCCCTCCCTTTCCCTGCGTGGGTTTCCTCTCACAGTTCAAAGAGGTGCAGGTTAGGTTAAGTGGTGATACTAGATTACTTGTAGGTGCGAATGTGACCATGTCTGTATGCGTCTCTTGTCCAGTGTCAGCTGGACTTGGCTCCAGTCCCCCCCATGACCCTCAAGAATACACAATATAGCTGTATGTATGGACAATTATTATTAATGAAACAAGACAAGTGTGTCATGACTGAAAGTCTAAATAAAGGCTTCTCTTACCAATCCTTCTGGGAGACATTTCGGTTGTATATGTGGCCAGTGATGTTTCTGTATGGTGGGCAGATGCACTTGCAGCGAACATCCTCAAAGTTCTGTAATTGTCAAGAAAATTGCATCAAAGTGGGAACAACTGCTGATTTAAGGTTAGACTTTTCTCACAGCACTAGCCCTTTTTTTTGTTGTACAAAAAATGTGGCATGTACACCAGGTTCTTGTTATACCAGTTTAAAATGTACAGAAATACTCAACTGACACTGTTTTAAAATAGATAACCTTTGAGACCCATCCTAGTATTATTTACAGAAACTAAAGAAAGCAGTGCACATTGTACTCTTCACGGGATCTGATAATACAAACCCTTAAGTTACCTTACTTTACAAAAATGTATTGTTTAGATACACAAAGAATTATTGCTCTAATTTTCACCTAATTGATTTATTTTGATCAGATTTCATATTCATACTTTCCCCTAAAGAAAATAGAAGCAGACACATTTTAAAATAAACAGAATAACAATTGAAAAGATTAAATACAGTTCACAATAACAAGAGTTCAATATTTACATTCAATTATCAGTTTTTTAGTTTCTTTCACAGAGAAATTGAGCTCAGTAACATTAGCTTTACAGGCTTTGTGAAAGTCTGAATGTGTCAGCGTGTTTTACCTTCGCCTGTGCAAAACCAACAACATCCAGCAGGAACAAGGTCACGATTGCGGCTACGGCAAAGGTCCAGGATCCTCCCCTGACAGACGACATTTTCCCGCAGGCAAGACGATCTCCACGACGGCTGCAGACTCAGCTGCAGAGCTCTGACAAAACACAACAAGGCAGTTCAGTTTGAGACATCTATGAGCAAGAAAAAACCAGCGAAACATGAGACTTAACTGCAATAAAGCTGAATGACGACCTTATAAAAAAACAAAACAAGCAATACGTTGAACTCACCTCGCAGTAGAAGGTGAAGTGTTTGTTGTTGCTCTGCATACAGGATGTAGCTTCACACCAGCGAGCTATGTTTAGAGGAAAGATCGCCCAAATTAACGTCTGCTTCCTGGTTCCGGGTTGACGCCACGCATGAGGTCACATGAAACGTGTAGCGACACTGTCCCCTACTGGACAAAAATATGGAAATGAAGACTAGAAGTTAAAATTAAATGATCAATTAAGAATAAGAAATATGGTTATAGTCGTATTAACTCAGGTACTTTTACTCGAGGACTTAAAATTTATGTTACTACATTAAATATTGTACTTTGTATTTCAAGTTATTTCACAGCTATAATTACAACTTTGATGCAATTTTCTTGACAATTACAGAACTTTGAGGATGTTCGCTGCAAGTGCATCTGCCCGCCATACAGAAACATCACTGGCCACATATACAACCGAAATGTCTCCCAGAAGGATTGGTAAGAGAAGCCTTTATTTAGACTTTCAGTCATGACACACTTGTCTTGTTTCATTAATAATAATTGTCCATACATACAGCTATATTATGTATTCTTGAGTGTCATGGGGGGGGGGGGGGGGGGACTGGAGCCAAGTCCAGCTGACACTGGACAGATTAATATTTTACATACAAAGCATACAATAAAATATGATGTACTGTTATATACAGGAGCACAGTAGTAAAGGTGACAGTAAGTACCCATGGGTCCTAACATACTGTAGGTTCTTGGCCTGGAATTAAAGTTCAGTTTTGAAGTAAAATTACTGTTGGGCCAGGTAAATAGCCTGACAGACTATTTTTTGTTTCCAAACAATATTACAACGTATCTTGATCAGTTTTACTATTCTTTTTATGCTTGTATAGTGACAGCTGGAGAGATGCACAGGGAATTCAGGGGAGACAGTGAGGGGATGACAGCCCAGGCTGGAATTGAACCTGGGTCAGTGCAGTGAGGACTTTGACCTTGATTCATTCTACCAGGTGAGATATCTGGTATCCCCTAGTTTTACCATTGTGGTTACAGACATTACTAATGCAAATAATCTCACAGAAATGTTATTACTCATATTACTCAGTCTCCTCAGTCAGCTTAAGGAATGATAACAGGTTCGATCCTGTGTTTTAAATTTTAATACTGGGGCTACTCTTTTTTAAAGTTGTATTATACAATTTTTATATGCTGCCACAGGCTTCTCTTGATGGACACTAATTTGCCTAATTCAGTGAATAAAATATGATTTCACCGAAGTCTGTTGTCTTTGATTACAGAATGCAGTGATACAGTAATCCTTTGTAAGTGTAGGAGCCAGAATAAGATGTCTTTCCTTGTTTATTTTATGCCCAGAGTATCATGAAGACCTAAAAAATGGTGACAGAGATAATGTTAAATACACATTAATTACAGTATGTAGAGAAGAGGGGGCTGTAATATTCTGAGATTTCAGACTGTGCAGACTTTCCTAAATGGGTTACAAATGCTTCATTACTGATTAACAGATGCATGTTTTTTAGTTTTTTTGTGCATGCGTGAAAATGTGATAAAAGAGGAAGGGGGCTCAACTCTGGCTGCATGCAGTATGCATGTACTAGGCCCTGATTTTTGTTTTATGCTGCTGGTTCTACCAGTAGGCTATATAAAATAGTTATTTATGATGCTATAACATTAATATTCTGTATTTTTTAAATACCCATAATTTGTGACTCATCAGAATATTTTCTCATATCTTTCAGTCTCCCTGCTGGAAATTTCAATGTAAGCCCGGGCTTCTTGACCCAATCAATACCTCTATTTCCTGGTAATCCTGTTTTCACATCTCTCTGTATAGTAAGATACTCATATCTTTAATAAGCCATAGAAATCAATGGTTCAAAAATTCATCTGGAACCACTTGAGCTTGTGGTCACAGAGATCAATTGAGACCATGGTTATTTCTCTAATGAGCTATGATATCAGTGTGAACAACAGAACCCATCCTCTGTGTAACCCCAATCATTTATATGACCCTTGATTCAAACATTTAAAACAACCGCAATGCTGCCAACAACTTATTTACTGTAAATATAATATGGAGGTTTGGGGGTTTCAAGTTTACACAGGATGTGAACAGATTCAGTTTAGGTCTACACAATATTTGTGTGTGGAAACAAACTATTACTGAAACACTGTTGGTCTGTTTGCAGTGAGTATGAATGATGGGAGAATACATAGGAGGCTACTCATGTGAAACACAGTGAGAGACTTTGGGCAGAATATATCTACAATTTATATCAGAAAACAGGCTTTGAATCTGTGTGAATCTTGAAAGAAAAAATCAATATTGGCATAATTAGAGATTTAGTCTTTTAGTTGTTTACTGCAAAAGAAAAATAGTCTATTCGTGCCAAGTTCACATGAAACATTTTGCTGTTACCTCTGTGCATCTGGAAATTAGATGCATTTTGTTTTTTTTTTATTATACAATGAGAAATTAGTTTAAAACCTTAAATGCTTTGTTTATGCACAAGCCTAAAAAATAAGTAACACATGCAAAATAAAGTGTTTACTGTACTGTTCTTTTTATATGCACTCCTCTTACAAAGAATGTTTGAATTGACAGACCTTCAGACAATTTATAGCCTCAGTTAAAAAGGTAACTGCTGCTTGTTAAGAGGTTTTCATAAGATTAAGAAAAAAAGATGGTGATTATTTAATTGCTTGTAGATTTTTAAACAAAGAAATATGAATTTGCATTCAGATTATTTAGTGAAAATAGGGATAAGAATAATATGTTGTATAGGTTGTTTTTTATGTTGTCAGGCTGTATGCTGTCAGTTTTTCTGTGTATGGTACGCTGTGATGATTTGTGAGTTAATTTATTTTCTTTCTTTTGATTGTGAGTGCTGAATGCTGAGAGTATGTTTGGATATTGATTGATTGAGAATTTATTTGAACACAAAATAAAAGATGAACAATTAAAAAACAAACGAACAACAATAAATACAAGACAACAACACAAAATGAAACAACAACAAGACTCAACACTTATTTGTGTTCAAAAGTGATGTTGTGATGATATGAGTGTGTTCCTTGTGGAATATAACTTTGGTGGTATGACATTCATTCAATCATGCATGCATTTATTCATCCGTGTAATAATCATGTATTTTCGCAGACATAATGCATGTTGTATCATAAACTCTCTCGAGTTTGTGACTTATACTCTCTACTTGTATTTCATCCTCTCAGTCCTGTCATTGTAAGCCACTTAGTTTTCTGTCGTCTCTGATGCATGGCTGCCCTTTACACCCTTAGGCCAATTACAGCATAAATGACACTGGCCAGAGCTCAGCGCCAGGTCTCATTATCGGTTCAGAGCTCTCATGAAGAAGAAAAAGGTGATTCAGTTCCTTTTCAGGTAGACGTAACAAAAATTATTCATTTGAGAAAGAAAAGAAATCGAGTTACCTTATGTAAAATAGTTTATTTGCTCTAAACAAAACTGTAATTGATGCAGACAGATACAAATGTTTTGACAGAGTCTGTGGGAAGTGGACGGCGCACACACTCTGACTATAAAACAGCAAAGGAAAATGATCCATAATGGAAACACTGCAGAGAAATCCACCTTATAAACAAGCTCAGAAGATGTCAAATTCTCTGTTTGTCAAGGTACCTGGACGTATTGACTGAATCACATTATTCAAAGCATTAATTTTCATGGGAATGAAAACAGCGGGCAGTTTGCCCACTAGGAGATGCTGTAAGGCCCAAGGCAAAGCAAAGTGAATCCGGACCAGCAGATTTAAGTCAGAGCAGAATTTTGAGTGGTCAGCAGGGATGCAGATAAGATGTAGGAGGACATGTAATGCTAAACAAGATTGAATATGTTGTGAAATCCACAGGTGAAGCTACACAAAGAGCACAGAACAACATCCTTGATGTTATTGTTAGTTATTTGCTAAATTACATTCATGGCAGGTCTGTAGCATTACAGAAAAAGGCTGAATGTGTGAATGATTGTGCATATAAACTAAATCTGAAATTTTATTTATAGCATCCAAATGAAGTCATACATGTCCTACTGACAGAAGATAGTTGTGTCTGTCCTTATTCTCCCACTTTCAATACACCCCTTAACCTTTCAGCATTGTTCTTTTTGACCTTTATCACATCATCTGCAGTGTATTTTTGCTTTCCACTCTGCTTGTGTATCATGCTTTTGTAGAGAACACTGTTTGAATAGCAAGACCATCTCTGGAAAGTGTTAACTCTCCTCTCGGCTGAGGTGATGCATTGTGGGCAGCAGGACTATTCTAATAGACACACGTGGTAATTACAGTAGTGGGAGGCAGCAGACAGTGGTGGTCCAGGGACAGCACAAAACTATAAATCAAAACTCCTGGTTCCGCCCTCCTGAGCGTAGCCGATCACGCTCAACCAAAAAGCAATTCTGCCAACATGTGTTTGCACATTTGTCTTCATCAGCCACTGGCTTGTTTTGGGCCCCTGCGACTGAATTTTCCTTCCCGTGGTAATCAAACGTGGACTCAAGTGTTTGAGTCAAAGTCCGCTATATTAGGCTCAACAATTAGCCACACTTGAGATGTAGCGAACATAATTATTCTTACGTTAGCAAAAAGCAGCAAGATTAAAGGGTGAAGAGGGTATTTTGTGTTTAGTTTGAACATTATGAGCTGCTGAAATAAAAAAAAAAATGAAAAAAATGAAACAACAAAATATATAAAAAGTATAACTTGTCAAACAAGCAATATCAAACATCAAAACTGATGTCACTTTAGGTACAGATAGAAGTGTCTAAATCAAAGAGGTGGCAATGACAAAGGTGTTATAAAAGGAGGCAGTGATGGTGACTGCCTACTACAGTGTGTGTGTCCCTCTCTTTGCTTTATCCATACGGACAGCTGCCTGTCAGCCAGCTGAGCCCGTGCAGGGAAGAGGTGTCTGTTGAGGAGCTGGTGTCAGCAAGGTGAGAGCAGAGCCCAGCTACGCTGAGCTGAGCTGAAATGGATGCAGAGGAGAGAGCGTCTCCTGCCTCTGAGGGACACAGATTTTCAGCGAGGAAACAGAGACTGCTGGAGCAGGAGACTCAGCCAGACAGAACATGAAAGCCAAGAGCGGCCATGACACATGATGGACACAAACGCAGAAAGAGAAGCTGCCTCCTCCTCCTCGTCTCCCCTCTTCCCCCCTGCTTGCTATCCTTCTCCTTCAGCAGTGCTGTGCAGAAACAAGAGCCCTGAAGAAGAGGGAGAAAGGGAAAAGGAGGGATGATGCTTGGATTGCAGTGGCTCCAAGTTGAACTCTGGCCCCCTGTAATGTGTGATCTTTGATGTTGCCCGAGATGTTTAGAGGGATGCAGGGAGGCTTCAAAGAGACCTTCATAGGCCAATCATACAATTGTGGCATGTTGGTAGAGAAAAAAAACCCAAAACAGCAAGCTGCCAGAAATCCACATGCTTCTTTCAAGAGAGAGGGGTCAGGCAAGAAGACAGCTGAAACAATAGCGAGAAATGAAAGGTGACATGAACTGAAAGGTAGATAAATAGCTGCAGGGGAGGCAGGAAGTTTGTTGTTGGTATAAAAGGATGCAATGTAGGCTTTGGTTTCGGAAAAGCTGCCAGTGGGGTTAACAAAGACTGGCGGGCCAGTCAATGGACTGTCAGCCATTAATGTCTAAATTTCAGTGACACTGGCGCCCGTTGTAAGACTGATTTATACATCCAGTGACACATAGAATGCTTAACGATGAATATGCTACACACCAGGCTGATCAAAACTGTGAGCAAAACAAAACCGAGGCAACAAAACGGACCCATAGACGTCATAATGTATGTGACATATGTATCTTTATGTGTCAGCTGCCTGAAAGAATAAGGGGAAACAAGCAAAGCGGTCAAAGGTCACACAGAGTCCGGGATTTGTCTGAGAAAACGATGACAGGTCTGAAAACATTGTCAAGTCTAATTCTTCTGAGAGGGACCTCTGCCATAGTTTGTCCCGTCTGTAGTGGCGGGTGGAGGTCTTTATGTGGTCGAGGGGCTTTCTCTTAATGGGATGGTGTTGAGTCTCAGTCAGTGCCACCCCCTTATTCTCATCTCCACCGATTCCCTTGTTGTGGCAGTTTGTGATCCACCTGCACCTGCTGCAGGCCACATCTGCAGGCATGATGGATTTTGTTTGCAGGGACCTCCTCCTCCAAATGCCACTGTGGCTCACTGTCCTCTGTTTCGGCATTTGCTACAATCTGACCTGGCAGCTCAGTGGTGTGCCACAATGGGCTAGCCTCGGGCACTTTCACAAACACAACCTAAACAATAGTATACTTAAGACATCGATGATATAGAATAGAAATGCCTGTACATGCAGCATGGGAATATTGGTGTTTCTTTTCCCACTCTTATTCCCTATTGTCTCTCTGTCTCTGAGACCACAAGCAGCTTGCAGTGAATCAGATGTAAACAGGGAGATCTGAGACCAAACTTGTCATCTCACAGCTACAGAAATCAATAGAGCCCCACGTTCTCCCTCTAATCTTGGCACACGTGTGGAGAGAGCTTGGACTGACTAGAGCAGGGAAGCAGAAAGAGGAGTTAAAGGAGGCAGGCAGAGAAGAAAGAGAGGGGGAGAGCTGAGGACGGAGGAAGAGAATGTCTGTCTGGGAGAAAATGAGGGCTGATCAATTCAGCTTGGGTAACGAGGGGCTGAAGTTAACGGGTTGTTAAAATATTTTCTCACTTCCCTTCATTTGTCCAGGATTTTATATCTATTCCTGATATTACTGATTTCTGCAGTGGAAGTGAAATACATGTTGTTTTTGGTGCTTACAGCAGTGAAAAATTATATTAATAAAACTCATCAGTGATGTGTCTTTCCATATATGTGTCTTTCTAGATAAACAGTTTCTTTGGAATAAATTAATTTGCACTGAAGAAATAGAACTTTTGAGAGCTGTTGACAGTCAGGTGGCTAATCCAGAGTAACATGCAAACTGTGTCTGGCAAGACATATTGCTATAATTTTTCAATGCTGAGAGCACTACAAACAACAATTCACTCACCTGCATTGTCTTGGGGTAGCAGCAAAAATCTTAAAGACAGATATCTTAAAATCCGGGCATATGAAACCAAAGTATCTGAATGGCAAGATACCACCAAGGAATAAATAAGAAAAAGGTTTTTTTTTCATACACCATAGATTTATAATGTTATATTCATGATGGACAGTTAAAAATAATCATGATTGTTGCAGCAGAACTAGAGATGTGCTCTTTTTTTAAAATTTTTCACTCATGCCAAACCTGGTGCTTACATTACCCACAATGCGACATGACTTTACCACCAATAGTTTGGTTGGAGGTTTGGCCATGTTATGCTTAGTAGCAGCTAATGTAGCCTCAAGTCGCTGAGCAAAGCTGAGGTAGCGGGCTACAGAGGTCTTCAGCCTCAACCGACGGTGACTTAAGTGACGTCTTTTGAAGCTATTAGATTTCATGCAGCTCCCTCTGGAGCCACAAAAGGCTTTATACAACATGCAGTAGTACTTTCCAAGACATGTAAACAGACTTTGATGTGAAAAATCAATGGAGTTCCCCTTTAAGTGTAAATTCATATGTAGCCTGTGCACTACAAGGCTACACAGGGACACACCTGCAATGCATTACAGTGCAATATATTCATCTATTTAAAATGATATGTTTTAAATGCAGACCTTACATTGCTTAATTGGCCAGTCACTCTCACTTTCTCTCATTTACCGACACACAATCAGTGTTTCAGTGTATTTTTTTCTCAACATCATTAGAAGATTTTTTAAAAATCCAATTAATTTCCACAATCTCTCCCACTGCTTTGCAAGCTACCCTCCTTGCCACTGAACACTCTATATCATCTCTCTCTCTGTATCTGGACTTGAGTGACTTTATCAATAGGCTCTCCTTTAAAGGAGGCTGTTTAACAGACCTGAGGAAAGCAGAAAACGGAGATTGTGAAAAGACAAGGAAAGCAGAGCAAAAGAGAGGTGGAGGTTTAGAGACAGAGAAACCGAGAAAGAAAAGGGAAAAGACAGAGAACCAGGAGAAGGTGGGGTTAGAGGGAGACGCTCCACTGCCTGGCTGACAAACAGAGGGTCCCTCCAGAGCCAGGCAGATGAGAAGGAGAGGAGGAGAAAGGGAGAGGGGTGAGAGAAAAGGAGGGGAGTTTGATGTGGGCAGTCAACCCCACCACCCTCCAACAGCCTTACCTCTCTTCCTCCACCCCCCCAGCAGAAAATCTATGCCTGCTCTCTTAGTATTCCTCCCATCTCTTGTGAAGGCTCTGCGGAGGGGAGAGCAGACAAGTGGACTGCTAGTGAGGCCCTGGCCAGCCGTGTGTGATGCTAGCTGGGAGTTTTTTTCCCTTCTTCCTTTTTAGGATGGGGTGTTTGCTCAGGGCTGACAGGACAGACAGAGCGCCAAGCCACTTGAAAATCTCCACCAGGGACCTGAACTGGACACATCTTCCCAGTACACCTCCTTTTCCTCTGCCCTCCCTTTTTAAAAAAAAACCCAAATAGATCAATGGGTCTACAGTGTGGACCGCCTATTTTCAGACTGGACCTGAGAGTACTGATGAACACTGAGGACGCTGCCATGAAACAACCAGTGCAATTAAGACGTCCTCATGGTGCTGAAGCATCAATACTTTGTATTTATACTCAATAGTCATGTGTTGACCTAAATGTGACCTAGGCCTGCTGATGTGAACTGACTGAATACACCATGTGTGTGTGCTTCAGCCCATCAGCTTCAAAATGCACTGACATGTGGTACAATGTACATCATTGCAGACCATTTTCTAAAGTGTACCATACAGTGATTTCCTACCTAACAGGTTACCATTGGATTTCATTAATTTCAGTACAGTAAGGACTTTGTGGGACAATGTAAAGGACAATGTAAATGTGGTCATGTCATACATTACATTACAAAAACAAACAAATGTTGGTGCTAGCAGCATAGGACTGGCATTGGATGGATGGTCATCAGATTCGCCACACACCCCTCAGGATAAATTTTAATAACTTGGTTATGCCCAGGATTTCTGGGTTGTTTGTTAAATACTATCGTTTACGACCAAATACCTTCAAAATGTCCCTCAGCTTCAACTGTACTTTGTGTTTAGTGCTAAACAGCAACACTCTAAACTCAGTCGAGGAACTTGATAAACTCTACACCTGCTTTGCAAGTTATTAGATATAGATATTATGACATTGTCACTGTGAGCCTGCTAGCATGCTGAAGTTAGCATTTAGCTCAAAGCACCATTGTTCCTAAGTAACTAGTCTCACAGAGCCGATAGTATAGCTGTAGACTCTTGCATGCAAATATATTTCTACACAACAATACCCCCCATAGAAAGAAAAGTGACAAATGGTCCACTGTAATAGATTTCCTATCTCATGTAAATCTCAAGCTTCGTCACATTGATATTTTCATGTACATAATAATGATATTTATGGAAAACAATTGCTGCCTGAAAGGTAGGAGATCAATTCAAAATATCTTTAGAAAATGGTCAGCAATATTGTAAACTAGGCTATTTTGTCACCACTGACACTGCTGGTACAGTCCTTAGAAAGGAATTCAGAAATGTTTTCGTATTTCTGCAATATTTCTGATTTGAATCCCCAGATGTTTGGTCTGTTGTTGTTGTTTTGCCTTTTCTGTTTTTATTTTTATTCTCTATTTTACTTCTATAGTGTATATTACACCCTTTCTGCTGCTGTAACAATAGAATTTCCCGGTTGTGGGATAAATAAAGTATAATCTAATCTAATCTAATCTAATCTAATCTAATCTAATCTAATCTAATCTAATCTAAGTTATTGGAAGAAGAAAATGGCAAAAATGACAAACCTGTTCTGCAACTACTATCAGTGTACCTTTTATTAAAGCACACACTTTCCAAGCAGCTCACTGGCAAACAGAAACATTTTGTGTGAATAGCAAAACATGTGTACATCTGGATAAATAAAGGTTAAAGAGGTAAATGATATTAATGCTATCCCACACAGTCACCCTCTCTGAGTGAGCATATTATCTTTAGCAGCATTTACACACCGTTGTTCTCTGACAAAAATACAGTGTTATTGATCACCTGTGTACCTATAATCTCCATTACCACTGCTGCACCATGACTGCTAAACCACAGACACACAAAGCTTTATTGTCCTTAACATCTTCTCCCAAAGTAGCCCGCTTTTCTGTCACCTTGAGCCTGGTTCGTCATGCTTGTGTGATCACTCCAAAGGTCACAGCTTGTAGCTACTGTCATTAGCTGTCACTCTCCCACACTTCCACCCGCTCCCTGCCTCTCTCTTCCTTCAAGTCGCTCTCTGTCACACTTTTCTTTCTTTGGCTCTGGAACACAGATCTAAGTGCCATTCTTAGTTGGACTTTGAAGGTTAAGAGAATTGAGAAGTGATCCCAATGAAGAATAAACCTGCTATGTGTCCGTGTGCATGCATGTTATCTGATGTGCAAATGGGCAGCGAGTGAAGACAAGTTGCTCAAGGTAGCTCTGCTGGGAGCACAGTATCTTTAAGTATTACAGCGTATCAGACAGTATGCCGTTTGCAATTACAGTTGTGCTTGAGACAGACTCTATTGCTATTTGAGGATCCACTGCCTGAGGTAAAAGGAGAAGTTTTTTCAGCACTTCAACTGTAGCCAATCAAGGTCTAATATATGGAACAGCAGTTAGAGTATACTGTAAATTAACTGTGTTTTTCATCAGGGAAATGACAAACATTAGCACAATAATATTTTCTGAATACAAATGCACATGAAAGAGAGTAAATTCAGCTTGTTGCTAGAAATCCAACTGACAAAGTGAAACAGAAACAATGCTGAAGTGTCTTACATTCCTCCACACACCGTGTGACAGCATGCGGTTAATTGAAACATGTTTGAATGAGAGGAAGAAGAGAAAGGGGAGAATAAGTAAAGAGACAGCAAACACAGGTGTGGTGCTTTATCTGTTGGGGAGGTGAGGGGTAATCACGGCAAATTTTAATCAGTTCAGATCAATTATTCATGGTCAGGGGCCTAGCGAGCTGATTTCTAAAATGCCCCTTCTCTCTCTCTCTCTCTGACAGCCCTGTATGAATTATTCAGACTGCATTTACACAAAGAACTCCATCTCTGATACCTGATCAGTCAGTTAGAAACATTATGCAACAGGGAATGTCAATTAGAAATGGGGAAATGGGTCTCCTGATATGCGCACGAGAAAAATGAAAACAAAACCACACATGTGACGTGAGAGGATAACACACACTATGAAAAGTCTTGAAGAGCCACAAACTTCATGGTCATGGGAGTTTATTATTCATTGAGAGAGGAGTTCTAAGCTTTAATGGGCTCAACCAAAGTCAAGATTGTCCCTGCGCTGTGTCCACTCATCATCCATCAGTTTATCTATTCACTAAGTGAACTCCACCTACAATGTGCACTGCATCAGACTGAGGCCTCAACTCAGCTCTATGTTCGAACTTTAATAATTTGCCTTGCAACTCCCTCCTCCTACTCCCTCCAAAACACTTCTTCCAGTCCCTGCTGCTCATTCAGAATGATGCTCCTGCCTTATTTTCATCCTCATCAAATTACCCTTGTCCCCTTCCTCTTGCAGCACTCTCACTGGCGGCCTCAGGCTGTTTGTGGTTAGATTAAAAACCTGGTGCTGGTCTGAGACCCCACACTCCCAGGCCTCAAGGCCAGGGCTATACACACCAGTCACTGCCAGTCATTTACCTCTCCTTTCCCTGGTCATCTTTCCACATGGTCACCATTCTTGTTCCTGCTGGGTCCCTGAAGGTAGAATGACCTTCCTTCCCTGGTCTGAAAAGCAGAGTCACCCCCCCCACAGTCATCCATCATTTACTGAAAACCCATGTTTTCAAGCATCTCTTTATTTCTACTGAATCATTTTTTTCTTCTGACTTCTCAAAAAAAAAAATAAATAAAAATTATAACTGTTCTTATCTCATGAATTAGTTCTTATTTTGTTAATTTTTCTAACAGTCTCTTGTATGCTATCTTCTATGGTATCATCTTCAAGCTAGACTATTGTCAGGGTACATTGGTCCTGATTCTTGCTTTCCTTGTAATGATAGTGATAAGGGAATTTTTTGAGAGTGTCGGCCAAATGCCTCAGTCATAATTAAAAAGAACACTAAGAATCCAAAGCCATGCTTGTGGCTCTGTGAAGGAATAGGCTGTAAGCTAAATGCTAATGTCATTGTGGCAGATGCTCAAAAAGACAATGCGAAGGTGCTAGAGGGTCATCATTAATCATGACAAAAGTTATGACAAATCATCCCAAGGAGGACATAAAACTCTGAGCCAAATTTCAAGGCAATCCATTCAATAGTTGTTAAATCATTTCACTCAAAATCACAATTGTCAGTTTGATGGATGTAGTTGAGAAAAAGTGAAGGGATCACCATTGGATGCATCTCTGGAAACCATGAAATTTTGTGCCTATCCACCAACTAGATGTTGAGCTATTTCAGAGGATAAATGAACACTTTAATCTGCTGGTGCCACTAGAAAAGTCAGAGGATTAATAAAGTCATTGTGATTCATATTTTGAGTATCCTGGGTATTTGTACCAAATTTTGTGGTAATCATTTCAATGTTGTCAAGACATTTCACTAAAAACAAAAAACAGGGGTGCTTGATCATCACAATCATTAGGATTTCTGCTCTGGAGACCATGGATTTGTACTTAATTTCCTGGCAACCCATCCAAAAGTTGTTGAGATATTTCAGTCAGGCCCAAAGCGTTGGATCAACTAACTCACCAACCAACAGATCAACACTACCATGGTTCTAGCATGGCTAAAAAAGCATGACAAAACCTGAAGTGAACACCACAGGTATCACACATGCTGCTTAATTACAGGACGTTTGAGGACATGCCGCCCCAAAAGTTAGTCTGAGAACTTACTACTGCAAGGACATAGACGGTAGAGGGATACGTGTATGTGGAGAAGGGGTGGTCAGGTGGAGAAAGGCAGATAAATAGACAGCAGAGAAATGAGAAAGTGTAATTCTTGCTTGGCACAATTTATCATGCCGTACCTGACAGCCACCAACCATAAGTCACCAAATAATCACTCTCAATAATTCAGAGGGATCTCTTGTGTCCTCCCTTCCCCTCTGCCTGCCCTTGTAACGCATTCCTGTGACACGAGGTCAAACCACAGGCCCACTGACACTCCTCATAAATGCAGTTTGACCAGATCAGGTTTGACTTGGCTGACTGTATTGCTGCGGTGCATGACAAGAGGTTAGAGGGAAGGGTTGAGAGAAAAGCAGGATGTGTCGTTCCTTCCTCCAAGTGTTTCTTAGTGATCCTGCATCTCACTGGCTGGACTAATAGGCTATCAGAATTGACATCTCCATGGGAACGTCCCACTGAATCGCTAATACACAATTCACTGCTGTTTTCTTTGCATTCCAATAATAGCCTCATGTACTGTGGAGATGCTCAGACACAGCCAATGCCGTTTCATATTTGTGTTTTTGATTTTCCACCTGTAAGATTTAATACAGAATTAATAGCTACTGTAGATATGAAGTCTCTAGGATAAAAAGATGCCACAATACGGGGGTTGACATTAGAAATTCTTGATTGCTTGATGTCTGACAAAAAAATGCATGTGTGAAAGAAGTGAAGGATAATTGAGCACAGGAACTGAGGGAGTTGATCATGACTGAAAGAAATTATGAGGCAGATAAATGTATCATTTCTCCAGCAGCATGTGTTTTAGTTGGGATAGCTGGCCAGTCCATTCATCCTCGTCATGTTGCTGTCAAAGCCCCACTGCAGACGAGTGATGACCACCCTTGTCAGACCAAGCGCTGTCTGTCTCCCTCTGAATGATAGAAATGTAGAGTGTGTCTGTACGCAAGGACGGATCAATTTCTTTCACTCTGTCCTCTACGTCTCTATGCTTTTCCTTGTCATACCTTGAAAATCACAGTAATCTTTTCTCCTCTCAAATAGAAGATTTGGATGTTTTCTCATCACTATCTGAATCTTAATCCACACCTTTCATACATCGGTAGGGTTTTCGCTCTGACATCAGTCCCTGCTGTGTGTCACTTCTCGACCTTTCTTCTCTGTGTGTGTGTCCATCATCTCTTTTGTCTGTGACTGCTGGCTTGGGTGATCATGTGTGTGCTGTGTGTTTATTTCACAGCGTGGGACAGGAGGGGATCGCCACCGACTTGGGGATGCTGTGAAAATGTCATTGTTTGGTTGTGCTCTGCTTTATGACGCAGCTTATACAGCAGCGATGATTTTTCTTCCCCAGTGTGGCCTTCTGCTTTGTCTGCCTGGAATCAGGAACGGTAAATAAGTGGTAATGGGAGTGAATGGGAGGGGAAGTCAGCCAACGTCTTTCTGTCATCACTTTAGAAGGTTGCGACCCTAAAGCACGGTGGCACAGAGCTGCTAAATTATTCAGGCTGTGTCTCAAGCCCCTATCTCTGGAGAAGACGGGCCTGTGATTGCTGGGAGCGGACTGACTGACATTTGCACATGAAAATCACCTCTGTTTTCCCCAAACACCCGTTCTGCTCAAAGAAAACAGCAGAGGGACCCTAGTTCTATGTGATGGGGGCTGTGGGTTGTGGTGGGAAGGGCTGGGTTGTGGGAGGGTTGGTAGCAGAGGAAACATTGGTTTTTAGATGTGCTGTTGAGCAATGAACAATCAGATACACTCATGTTTGTAACTTCTGGAGATCCAAACTATCAGAAAAGTTCTGCTGTGAGGTGAAATTGCAGTTCAGGGTAAATGAATATCCTAAAAGTGTCAATATAATAAGCATAAACGCAGCTTGAAAATTGGAGTGGCAGAACAGGACCTAGGGGACTGGCTGACTCATAAATCATCTTTCTGAGTGGGGTTAAGGGCCATTTAACTGAGACATGAGCAGAAATGTGATTTTAGTTATGGGAATATTTTCTCACCAATAATGCAATAATACAGTGTGCATATCCCAGCATACATATTGATTAAATGACAGCATTTTGTCTACATAGAAATTCCAGATAGCTTGGATTAATGCAAAAAAAAAAAAAAAAAAAAGAATCAATGAGATCCAAAAGGCCACTGCGTGCTATCCCACTGAATTGTTGAACATCTCTATAATGATGCATTACACTGTACAATGTTTATATGTGTTAGAGCATAACTATTCTGTAATTGCTAGTCGAGGTTTGTTTTGTTATAATTTATTATAATAAAACTTCAGTGGATTGTTACCAAAACAGTCCACACAATCCAAGTTGTTAACTGTTATTTGGCCAATTAAATCTGGAGAGCTTTTGATTAATCAGGCTCCTTCCAGAGTGCAGTTAAAGTGAGCGAGCAGGACTGTGTGTGTGTGTGTGTGTGTGTGTGTGTGTGTGTGTGTGTGTGTGTGTGTGTGAGGGAGGGAGGAGAGCGAGAACATCCCTCTGTATGCTGGACCATGTCTCTGAGCTGAAGGCGAACGGAGCTGGGGTGAGGGATGGGAAGAGGTGGGGGTGGGGAGGTGCAGAGGATAACTGGCCCTGCTGGGAGGGAGGGAGGTGGAGAACACAGCTGAAAAGAGGGAGGGTGAGGGAAAAAGAGAAGGAGAGGGTGGAGCATCGGACAGATGACAAATTGTGATTAATAAACGTGGTTCAGGACAGGAGTGTGGAGGGTTGTTATTAATAGAGAGAATTAGAGTGGCTGTGCAACTCAATCTGCACACTGTCACTCTGCATCAGGCCCCATAATCAGAGCCTAATGAAACAGCACAGCACCAGGATGTAGACACATCCACACCCGTGCACTCTGCTTACAAATCTACACTGTACAGTAAACACACATGCTCAGGTAAGTCAGGGAGAAAATAATACAATTCATGTCAGAGTGCAAGAATAATATGATGCACGGACTAGTGAGCCTGAATAAACAAACTTCATATTCATCTTTGAATTATCTTGCCAAAAATGTGACATGTTTTCTGCAATGCAAGACCTCCATTTCTTTTCTTTTACTCCATGAGATATCCCACAGGGTCTTATTTTCAAGGGTCAAACCAAACACAAGCATCACATGCTTCAGTGATTTACATTTACATGTCACTTTTCATGCACAGTACATGACTGTATGTCTTTTTGCAGCATCTTTTTCCTCAGCTGTATAGTTCTTGTCGATTCCCTGGTTTTAGACTTTTCCCAAATTCCCTTTTTACAACCCTAATGACCTCTAAATTGATTTACGCAGGACTAATCTACATGGTCAAGAATGGGAGCTTGATAGCTGAATTCTTGTCAGTGTTAACTGTGGAAGACACAAGCAGTGGTCCCTGGGGATTGACGGCCCTCTGGCAGCTATACGTGCCTCTTGGGGACGATATGTCATCATCCCTTAGAGCTGATGCTCAGTATGTGTTGGTCACACTCCCTGCGCTGGTGTGGATTGTGTGACTATCTCTAAACAAAACGCAATATGTCACATATCCCTGTCTGGTGCACAGTATCTTTGTGACATAGATAACTGAGATTGTTTCATCAATTACTACTCTGCTTGTAAGAAACATTTGGTTTTGTTTGTGCTATGCATTTAATAAAGCAAAAATAAATAAGTATAGAGTTATTTAAATGTTGCTGTGAATGGCTGAATTGAAGAATTAGTATGTCTTTAAGAAACTATGCAGGTAAACCAGCCATAGCAGAAGAGAAATATAACTTGAGTAATGTAGCCATAAATAAGTTCCTGCTCCTCTCTTACTTGTTTACACAGAACAGACGAGAGAAAATCTAGAGCTCGAATTATGCAGGCGTATGCAGAAAAGACAGAAATTTATTCTTGGTGTATCATAATATATGAAATCAATTATTAAACAAACTAATAACTCAAACAGCCCAGTACTGATTCTTCTATGGCCCTTCTTCCATTGGTGACAGTGGAGACTGTGTGAGTCACAGTGAAGTGAGACCAAGTGATGTGATGAAGCAATTGCATCGAATAATAAAAAAGGACACATTTCATCAACATAATGCATAATGTTGAAATTTTAGGTGAGCGTGAGTACTAAGGGGAACAAATCAAGAAGAGAATAGGGAGAGAAGGAGACAGACAGCTGAAAGACATGCGCATATTTCAATATTAATCACCTCAGTAATATTTTAACAGGCTTTAAAAATCCAATCCTGAGCATATTGCCTCTGACTGTTGGCAATGATTATCTGCCCCATGCTGCCCAGGACCTCTGAGCACTGTTCTAGCAGGCCAGACAGACTGACCCGCAAACTGGGACTGACACAGCATTTAACTCGTCCCCGCGCTGCTCAGCTATACCAACACTCCCAAATGGAAATATCACAGGCCATCGCTCCCCAGAACCCTCCACACCCTCAATTTCCCACTAAATCCAACCCATCCTTGGAAAACCACCTTTAAACTCTGTGATTATCTGCCTCTCCATGTCTGGTGGGATCAGGTCAGATGATCCGTACATTGCCAGACAGTGGTCATCATATCTAAGGAGAGAGAGGTCGAGGAGGTGGTGGTTGATGAAAAGAGAGTCATCAATACTGTATGCAGACCTCTTCCCCTTGCTCCCACTGCTTCGACCATTAAACTTTAAACACGCAGATCTGCGATTGTGCCTGTCAGACAGGTGACACAGGACTCTAAGGAAATGATGATATGAGCTGAAGATGTTTCTGAAATGGAAGGTGTTAACCAGTGAATGTGACTTGGTGGTAACAAAAAATGTAAAACTGTAGAATAATTGGGGCATAATTTAGCCCACATGGCATCACATTTTTCCCTACTGTCATTGCAACAGTGTGAAAATGTTGATATAAGAATGAAAAACATGGCTTCCCATTACTAATGGTGCAAAAACTCTTTGTGTATGTACACCTGCATATGTCTATGTGTGTGCATGTGTGTTTGTGTGTGTGTGTGTGTGTGTGTGTGGACCAGAGTGCAAGCATTGTATGTGTTTGTGTGTAAGACTTTAGGTAAAGGAAAAAGAGCAGCACAATGTGTGGGGCAGGGTGTCTCACTAATGAGGCTTTATAGCTGTGGGATGCGAGTCACACACACAGACAATGGTCAGGGGAACATTTAGTGTCTCCTCTCCATTCCTCACACATCATGCTGAGGCAGCTTTTACTTAGTCACCCTCCTCTGTCCTCCCTTCGCCAACACAGAAGATGAAAACATCTGCCTTCGTTTTGCAACGCTTTATCAAACATTTTGCTTGCACAGAGTTTGCCTCTAACAACAGGTGAATGTCAGGCTAACAAGACACAGATGGGAGGCATCAGTGCAGTCTAGCCCTCATTTGTATCAGTTGTACTTGAAATGTATTTACTATTCGATCTAATTTAAAAATAGAATATAAAAAAGGAATGAATGTTGGCACTCACTACATGTTCCCAATAATTAAATACCAATAAATTTGGCTTTAAATTACACTATAAATAAATATACTGGTATGATGTAAAGGGGTGAGAGAGAAAAGGAGGGAGAGAGAGAGAGAGAGAGAGAGAGATGAGAGACAGAGGAGAGAGAGAGAGACAGAGAGAGAGAGAGAGAGAGAGAGCTCTAACAGGTGTCGACTAGGACTGCCCATGGACCGAACACTGCGATAAGCGATACAGTGGACAGCCACTCTGGATGGGAGCATCGGATTGCCGTGCGTCCCTCATTTGGAATTGCGTCAAAAAGTGTTCACGCAGGTATTTTCTGGGCATCATTTCCTCTGAAGTTAGCGGCATTTAAACTCCGTTTTCTGCCTGGAAAAGAAAAGAAGGGATTAAGCGCTGATTAAGAAACTCTCATCACTTTCCTGGCATCTCCTGCGCGCCCGTCGGCTTTTCGGCTCTCCATTTGGCACTCCAGCAGTCCAAAGTCCTTCAGTCATTTTGGTGGGACGCGGACTGAGCTGATGCACGGAGAATTTTATCCTCCAAAAAATAATTTCGGATTATAAAGAGCAGACGGTGAGTTTTTCTTTGTCTTTTTCTTTGAACAGTTTTAAATTTAACCAGAAACATGACGCATAGTGGATAATCATGTTTTATGTAATTTATGAATCACCTATGAAAAAAATGTAAATTCTTATCATTATTATTATTGTTAATTATTATTAGAATTTTATAAAATCTTATTTTGATATTTGTCTTTATAATTTCATTTTGAACTAAAATTAATGCAATTATACTACAGTTAAATATATTGTAGAGTTATAATATATTTATAACAGTGGTAAATAAAGACATCAGTTATTGAGTCTCTTTGTTCTTTTTTGCCAATCTTTCTAGATCCAGATATAAAGAGGAGGACTCTTTCAAAAGCACACCCAGGCACACCCAGGCAAAAGTGTTACTGGTTTCCTGAAAAACCACACCTTTTAAATGTGGACAGCGGAATCAAGATAAAAGTGTGGGGGTCGTAAGATGATTGTGTCAGGAGAAGATCTCTGATGAACTTTTGTCACTTACAGTCATGGCATTAAGTGAGACGTCCACATGAAGTGAAATCCTGTGCTCTGTAAGGGGGGGCTTGAAAGAAGATTTTTCTTAAAAAAAAAAAAAAAAAGAAAGAAAAAAAAACTGTAAATCACACTTTACCCAAGAAAACAAACAACACCTTCACTCCCTCCTCAATGAGCTGAATTTGGCATCAGTCCTCATTTCAGCATACTTTTAATAAGCTCCGCTTTCACAACAACCCTCTCAGTGCCAGTCATGCTTTCTGTTTGATGCTGAAAATTTCAGCTGGAGGACAACAGGCGAAGTCAAAAAAGGTGAACCACACTTCATCAGATAAATTATGTTTTTTGTAGTGTGTCACCATAAATCTGAGACGTCCAAATTTTTGTGTTCTTAAACACTGTGCTGTGTAAAGGTCTTTTCAACCATAGGCTTCTAAATATCTTGTTCCTGGTCCATTGGACATCTTTATTGTTTCTGTAGGATTCTCGCATCTGGTTGTTTCTCCCCTGGCTGTCTGCCATTTTGCGTTCTCTCCCATACTTAGCCCAGTGATACACTGGTTTTTCCTCCAGTCCTTTACACATCCTTCTTCACCTCTTCATACCATACTGGTTCTCTGAGAGGCTTCATCCTGGCCGGCACTATTCCAGCCAAGGGGGAAGAGGACTTCCTGACGCTGGCCGCCTCGCGGCTCAGCCGCAGGAAACGTGTTATTGGAGCTGCTGTAGGTGTGGCCATGGTTCTAATACTGTTGGTGGCCATTCCCCTGTTGGTCCACACGACCAAAGGGAGGAACACCGGAAATGCAGGGAGCCATTATGAAATGCTTGGAAGCTGCAGGATGGTATGTGACCCCTACGCTACGTCTCAGCCTGGTCAGGAGCTGACAGCTGTATCTCCACCTCCCCAGGATTACTCTGGGAAGAAGATAAAGTCTGGGCTTCGTGGGCCCCCAGGTGTCCCTGGCCCACCAGGAGCACGTGGACCCCCTGGAGAGCCAGGCAAACCAGGACCACAGGGCCCCCCAGGTCCCGGTCCTGGTGGCTATTCTCCCTCACTCTACACTCCCAAAATTGCTTTTTACGCAGGGCTACGCAAGCAGCACGAGGGGAATGAAATACTGAAATTTGATGATGTGGTGACCAATGTAGGTAACTACTATGAGCCCAGCACCGGCAAGTTCACCTGTCCTCTGCCTGGCATCTACTTCTTCACCTACCATGTTCTAATGAGAGGTGGTGATGGGACCAGCATGTGGGCAGACCTGAAGAAGAACGGACTGGTTAGTAAAAGTGTGTGTGTGTGTGTGTGTGTGTGAGTATGTGCATGCATGAAAGTGTGTGCATGATAGAGGGTCTGTACATATGTGTTTGTATGTATGCACACACACGACCATGCAACAGATTTTTCTTTTTTTCACTGTTGACCATCCTGTGTTACCATTGAC
Organism: Sciaenops ocellatus; assembly: GCA_033000465.1. NCBI lineage: Eukaryota > Metazoa > Chordata > Actinopteri > Sciaenidae > Sciaenops > Sciaenops ocellatus. Next base: position 14,797,706 of record CP136883.1, on the reverse strand, counting down.
TCACATTCACCTCTGTAACATTGAGCTCTTCAGATTCAGAGCACATTCCACTTAGCAGGTGGCAACATGACAGCCAAAGAATGAAATAGCAATCTTTCTCCTCATTAAGGGGAATTCATGCTATACACTCTAAAATCACAGCTACAGATATTTGCATTCCCACATGTACTGTGGCTAAATGACAAGTGGCAGAATGCAGACACCGCCACCAAAAGGAACAGTCTAATTAGTAAGTATCATACACAGAGCTTGATTATCGCCTAAACAGAAGTGCAAAAGAGCACCGGAGAAATGTCTGTCAGTACGTGGACCAGTCAGTTTACACCTCGGCTAAATAAATAATGAATATAAAATTGACAGTCCACTCATCCACTCCCTCATTCCCCAGACACTAATTAAAGACAGAGGGGCTGATGGGGGGAAGAGGAGAGGAGAGGTGGGATAAATCACAGGGATTTCATCAGAGGACTCCAAATTCAGGAAACATTCTTCAAGTTGCTTTTTACATTCATTCATTCATCAAGGACTGCAAATGCAAATGCTCTCTTCTCAGACCTCACTCTCCAGACATGTAGTGTACCAAGGACTGTTTAGTGCACACAGGCGCATGTAGGCTCATACATACTGTGTGGTCCATCACGGCTTGTAAATAAGGTTTATTTAGACTTGATATGGTGAGATGTAAAACTAAATGTTTAAAATCATTCTTCATTACCATTAGTATTCTTTGATTATATAACCTGGAGACCACAAAAGTGAATATGTGTTTAAGGCTGCCTACCAAATGTCCTATATTGTCATTCAAGTCATCTTAGCCTGCTTAATAATTTACACACCTTAGATTAGATCCCTGAACACCCGCTATACTTTCCTCTCCTAACCCCTCCCCAGCTTGTTCATTGATTCCCCATTAATTATCTTTTCACTCAGCTCAATCATTTAACTTCACCCAGGTCCATCTGACGCCCGTCAGGTGGCCTCCTTAAAAAGTTCTGTTATAGAGAGCACTCACCTAACCGGGATCTACCCAAACAGAGCTGCTGCTAGATGAAAGTGGAGTGTAAATGAAGTGCTACAGAATGCCTGATCATGTTTGGAGTTATTGAAGCCCTGAGGCAGGTGGGTATTCTGTCTGTCAGTCAGTGGCTAGGGTTTACTAAATGGGCGCTGTCTGACAAGTTGCATTCCTGTCTGTAGAATCAAACGGCCTGTTTTACCATTGCCGTAGGTGCTGAGGCTTTATTGGATATTTTGTCTGCCCATTGGGTTTTTTAACCCACAAAAGTCATAGCCACAAATTTGCTATCTTCCCTTTACCCTTGAGTTGTAACTTTTACACCTTACAACAGATAAGGTCATTTGTAACCTTGGCTTTGTTAGGCAGCTAGTCCAAAAAGATTCAGGACTCAGACAGATTCAGTGAGAATGAATGAAACACAAGAGACTCGACATGACAGGGGCATACTGAGACGTCCACTTGGAGACAGTGAAAGGGGGGGAGCAAAACAAGACAAGTGAGTTGATGGGAAGATCAGGGGTGGAGCAGAGGAAGATAGATGACTTAATGGACGTGTGGAGACAGTGGACTGGTAGACGAGGCATCAGGGAGGCTGGTGGTGAAGGCCAGGATGAGATCAGGCACGATGACCAATGGACACCCACTCAACGCGTCTCGGCTTGACAAGTGATCAAGGACAGCCAGAAAGAGAGACAAAACTGGTTTACAAACAGCTTCAATTCCAGATAGAGACGTTTTGAAAGCAGTAGATGAATTAATTCTGCGGACCAGTATATTTCCTCTGGGATTTTCTTTTTGACGTATAACTCATGTATCTTTGCTAATGATCTTTAAATAGGCACATGGTATTGGCTGTTGGACTGTGACTTGTGTCATGTGACATGAGTGTGGAGTAATGCGATCTCAGGAGGATGTGCTGACTACGGCAGGGTTTCCATGGGATTCCTATAGATCCAATACCTATTACCTTCACTAAATCCCCACTCTGTAAAGCCTACCTGCTCACACCTCAATCTAACTTTCACAAATCATTGCAGCATGACAGGGCTTTAGAGTCAGGGGATTTGTGATTGAAAGTGGGGTCACACTTCAGTTGCTTCCATGTTTGTAATGCGACTGTAATTGACCTACAGTACAATTACAATTTACAATGCTCGACACTGTTACACCCTATTTTTGATCAGCCGATCGCCCCCAAGTTGTAATATTCACAAAGTTAGGAAATACACGGGACACATTCCCAAATTTGATAACCCAGTTCAGGAAGATGATCCATATTATATTTTTATGATACTTAATAATTGAATATTGATCCCCCCCCCCCCCCCAGACAAATAGTTATGAACACACTTCTCATCAGTGTCACTGCTATTATAAACATATTTAATCACTCTACCTCTAATTCCCTGTCAATGCTACATGAGATGTGTGCCACTTAATATTCCAGCTTGGTAGCAAATATTATTAACACAGTCTTTGCTAACATTTGCATGCTTTATGCTGTGATGGCAATACGTCATGTGTGCCTTTGCAACAGAACTTCTCTCTTTCTCCTCATTAAATGTGAGCTGTTTACCTCTATGATATTATACCCCTATATCTATATTATTCTATTATATTCCCATGGTGCACCAGTGTATATGTATATTAAATATTCTTAATATAATGCACAGTGTAGATAAATAGATACTGTCTCAGCTCCCAGTTAATCTCACCCTTGTTTTTTCACCTGTCATAGACTCTTTTAATAGCTCAGTTAAAGGTCAAGTTATTTCACACTGTAGTGTTAAAATGTCATCACTCGCTGTAATGACCGGTACCTGTATTAACTTTTAGAGTACAGAGACATAGATATGCTACAGGTGAAATATAATTACCCTCAGAGCGAGAGGCAAAAAAGAGTTAGATACATAGCAGGATTTGTTCTCTGAAGACAAGTCAAATGTTGTCTTTTTAGTCTGTAAGATAACTAAATACAATATCATACTTTGCCTCTCATGAAACGCAGAAATTAAAACAAGTCGTTCCCTTTCATACTGTGTGCAGGTTTGACCATTATAGTGCAGCAGTCTACAGACTGTAATACTGACTGGCAGGTAATAGCAATCTAAGGTACGGTTCAGTGCTACAGCCGCTTGTCACCATGTAATCCCTGGGCTCCCAGAGGAGAGGGAAAACCTATTCAATAAATATTCTATTTCCACAACACCCCCCCTCACCCGTCCCAAACCCTCCTGCCATGTGCTGGAGTCCCTTAGGTAAGTTTAACAGCTACTTTTCTATTGTCTCCGCTCTAAGAGGTCAGTATATCACAGTGAATGAATCCTGTCAGTTTTATTACCAGTGGAGCACAGCACCACAGATAAAAACAAGACTTCATATACCACCACCACATCTCCCTGGTCTCACAAAATAGCCTCGCTTGATCAGTCTGTTACTCTAGGCACCCCCCCGCCCCCCTCCCCTTTCCTCAACCCTCTGGCCCTTGTTTTTTGTTTTTTCCTCCCTCTCCCTTCTTTTTGTCTATCCTTGTCTGTCTTCTGCGCTGTGGCTCCACTTGTACAGAAAATGACACTGCAGCTGCTCCCCCACCACCACCACCACCCCTCCCTTCTCCTTGCCTGTGGCCCCCTCTGCTCCCAGGCGTGTTTATTGGAGGCCCTATAATGAAAGGGCTAGGCGGAGACAGAGACAGCCACAGGCAAGCCCTGGGGGCCCCTGCCTCACGGCTCACAACCCTTCCAGCTCCAGGATCAGCGCAGTATGCTGCCTGGTTCACACGGATCAGTCTGTGTCCTCCAGCCGTATCCATCTCCTCTGTCGGCTTCCTGTCCTAATCCCACCACGGCTCCCTTATGCCTCTCTGTCTGGTATCTGCATTAATGGATGGCTTGCATTATTTCTTCACACACAGAAACATCAACTGAAGCACCAATGCATGTATCACATATTGAAAAAATTATCTCCGCACTGAGTGAAGAATATTATTCTGTCGTACAGAATTCAACTGCACTTCCATGCATTAAGTCATGAGTATCCAAAAAAGGCCTGTGGGGGGGTAAGATCTCCTTACATCCCCCTCCGTTACACTGTTTGGCCAAAATAATGAGCAAGATGACATATGCCTGGTGTCGATAGGAAGTCACAACAGCATCTCTGTCAGCTGCAGCCAAAGATGCAAATGTGATATTGGCTGTCACTACACATGTCAAGCAGAACAACAATATAACCTTTACAGATGACAATGGATTGGTGTCGTTATTTGAGAGATGGTCTTATGAGGGTCTGAGAAAGGGTAGATTATATTCAGTTTAATTACACTAATTGGGTAGCAAGGGTACTGATCTTTTTTTTATTTATTTATTTTTTTTTATAAATAACTTAAATATCCGTCTCACAAATTGTTTAGATCTTTCTAAATGCTAAATAGACATTTTGTACACAAATGAAATTTCTTACATATGTATCGGTAGCTATCTATTTAAGTGCCTGATACATAGCATAACAGATACAACTATAAAGAATGTCAGATTAGAATATTTTTAGATATTAATTAATAATTAGTTTAATCATTTTTATAATAGTTTATTTAGTTAGTTATCAGTTTATTTGTCAGCCTCTTATCCACAGGATGAGGTAACATTGATTAGTGTCTGCAGACAGAGTTGTTTTTGACCGTTTCGGTGCTCTAGGCCAGAGGCTCTTGGTTACCACTAGTGCCACTCAGTATTCAGATTTTTTCTAAAACAACTAATGATGTTTTGGTTTTAATCACACAAATTAGCAGTATAGAAACATGACTTTTAGGGGACAGTGATGCAATGAGCACATCTATATACACACCATATATGAGTTACATACTGGTTTTACTCAGAACATGATGTTTCCATGAAACACAAATTAAACTGACTTAATAAGACTTTATTGATGCCTTGGGAAGGAATGCACCTTACCACCATACAGACAGGCAAAGAGGTTATGAAAACAGATAAAGAACTGAAAAATATTAAAGAGGTGGCATAAAAAAGCTATATGCAATATATGTTTTACAATACCTTGTAGTTTTATAATAACCAGGTTTCTGGTTGTTTGTGCAGGCATGTCTTTCACTTCTTCATGTCCCTGACAGTTTTTGTCATGTCTAGACAGACTGAGGAACAGGTATCTGACTCTCACTTCCTCACAATCTCGTCAGCCCTTGCTGAACCAGTGTTTCTTTTGTATTTTTTGTTGAACTTTTCCTGCATAATGTGACTTACAGTGCACACTTATCCTATGTTTAAGAGAAAAGCTGAATAGCTCTGCTGTGAGAAATATAGCCATTTTAAAAACACCCCTGTGGACGACAGAATTTGAAATCCAATGAAACAAGACTGTCATAGTAGAGTAGCAGTAGCTGTGGTCGGTTTTACTGTGTGGTTGTTGAGCTGTGAGGCCTCTGGAGAACTACTTCTCTGCTCGCTTCAATCAATCTAGTTTAGACTGGACAGGGACATGTATTTCACTGGCTACCAACATGCTGCATGTTAGATGAAGCATCCATGAGCTGCATCTCATTCAAGAAGAACTACAGACAGTGTCCAGGAAATTGACCACAACTTCAGGGTTGATAGATGGTGGACAATGTGCTCAGATGAGGGCAAAATGGATTGGTGCAGGGGGAAAGGAGTTTTTTTTTTTTTTTAGTTACAGTAATTCAGGCTCTGCTGCTCAGCGATTGACTGTTTTCAAATTGATGCATACTCGTTGGGGAGAAAGGGGCCCCAGTGATGGGAATGACATGATGGTAGCTGGGTTGCAGATCATATTCTGTGGCTGTCATGGAGATGTGCGTGGCTTGTCTGGCTGCTGACACAGATTGAGTACTAAAACCATGGATGGACACTGAGCCAGACACAAGGCCACTGATGGCTGACATATGCCTGATGATTGGAAAAGCTACTCCAGAATTATTAATACATCCTACTTAGGAGGTTTTTAGGCTTCCAATCATCTATCTATCTATCTATCTATCTATCTATCTATCTATCTATCTATCTATCTATCTATCTATCTTATACTGGAATTTGAAATGGCTGTGCAGCAAAAACATTATTTTAGATTACATAGCATTACAGAATTACATTTGATTACATGGTGGGCACTAACTTAAACAACATATGCTTGGTATGTTGCTCATAGAATTAAAAGTACAATACTAAGTAGACAAATCCTGTTTTCCCTACAACTGTAACTCAATCTAGGCATGTGTATTTAAATGTCTACAATGAGTAAACCCAATTAAATGTGTTAACAAACAAGTAAAGATCCACTGCTGCTGGGTCAATAAGACCAAACTCTCACACAGCATGCAAATGTGAAACTGTCTGACTTTGGCATAGCCACTCAATATCATGCATATTGAGCTGGCCTGGGATCATAAGCAACAGGTCAATAGCTGGTGTGGATAGTGATGCTGCTCGGCTGAGCTAGTTTCCCCATAGACTACCTGTTGTCCCCAGTGAGTCCGCTTATCTCCACAACCCAATCAGATCTCCATCCGTGGTCCTTTGGCTTGAGCTCCAGCCACAGCTGATCAATAAGAGGCAGAGTGGCTGTGTTCTCAGTCCACCTCTGGGGTCACAGGTCACAGTCCCATCCATCTGTTTATGCAGCATGAATGTGGAGGTGATGTCATGCTCATGAGTATCTCATTTGAAGGCTGTTAATAATTGATCATGACCAAACATGCAAAAAAATCAAGTTTTAGCAGAAAGAGCAGAATGAGACGTTAGTTGTAGTTTAAAAGCATGGTAGAGTTTCTGGAGCTGATGACTAAGTGGCAGTGACATTTGCTTGTTCAGTTTCGCCTATGTTCTAATTGTCAATGCATATGTCCTCTGTGGGTGACAGGTAAGAGCCAGCGCCATCGCTCAGGATGCTGATCAGAATTACGACTACGCCTCCAACAGTGTGATCCTGCATTTGGACGTGGGCGATGAGGTGTGCGTGCAGCTGGACGGAGGGAAGGTCCATGGAGGGAACACAAACAAGTACAGCACCTTCTCCGGCTTTCTCATCTACCCAGACTGAACCTGAACCTCTGATCCAACATACACATAGACATATTCACACTCACACAGACATGTATGTATACAAATTAATGCACACACACACACACATACAGACATGCACGTGAATAATGACTGCATGTGCAAAAAAAAATATACACACACAAATTCAAGCAAACACACACACACAGACACAAACAACAGACTACAGAGGTATGGATCGAGTGAAAATCTGAGATAAGTGGAATTAAATGGAGTCATGTGATTTTGAGCCAATCATCATGAGCAACTGCATTTATTGGCGCCCTTTGTGTGCAAATATGAATTTCAGAAGATGTACAGTATAGGTGCACATAATAATTGCACGTTGTGACTCTGAAATATCTAAAATACATAAATGTGTTCCATATTAACTGACATTGTAAGAACTAGAATATAACAACAATCAGTCTAATTGTTTTTTACTGCAATAATGGTGTTGAGGGTGCCATTAACTAACATGACTAAGCTGAGGCAAATGCACCTACTGTATTCCAGTCTTTACCTTATCTCTCTCTGCTCTCCATTCCAGTGACCTCCAGTGACTAAATTGCCTGCCTATATTTTGCAGCTCATCATTGTAAAAATATTTTTTTTCCCCTCAAGTGAATTATGCCAGCTGAAATGAATTAAATCCCTGTTGTGATTCACCCTGCATTGGGGCAGTACTGATTAAAATGAGGCCATCTGCATAAACACAGATGTTTGACCTTTGTTTCCTGTTTCCATTATGACGCAGGATATCACACAGTGAGATAAAACAAAACATATTAATATTACAAGGCAACACATTTTATGGATGGCACTTGTGTGTGATGAAGTTTTAATTGCCAAGTGCATTTTTGAAAAAAATCTGTGTGCGTGGTGGGTATGTCAGTATGTATGAATGGATGTATAGATGCTGTAAGATAATGAGGCAGTGAAAGTAACAGCTGCAGTGTTTTATTTACATTAAATGTTGTATAATATATTACAGACAAGTTGCTGTAATTACACTGCCATACCTACTTAGTACTTTATTTTTGAGAGACCCTGTCAAAGTATCATCATATGTATAAACACAGTAATCCTGAGGTGGGCTATCTGGTATGTTGAATAGGTTGAGTAGATAATTGCTATTAAAATATATATCCCTACCATGTCTGTGTACTTGCACGTTGTTTTGGCGTGGTGGAGGTCGGGGCTGAATAAAGGCATGTATGTTCAACAGTCATAAACACACACAGACCCTTGTTCAGTTTTAATTTGGAGTTGTACTGACTGTGAGGAATTGGATGTATGACATGGCAGCATGGACTTGCAGCTGAAATCGAAGCAACAGTGGCTGACCACAGACACTGCCTGCTACAACATGGATTTCCAATATGTCTTAAGACTCTGTCTAAGACACAAACATTAATACCGCTATATTGATCTCAGCTTATAATACACCGAGGATCTACAAAATCCAGCCATTTTAAATGTAACAATATAGTGATCAATTGTACAAACAAACCAAATTGGTTCAGTGTTCGATAAGGCTTGACATTGTTTTATCAGGGTTTTGAACCGAGATAATTTGTTGGTGAGACAACCAATAACAAGAAACACATCCGGGGAACTAGAGAATTTTTCCTTAAATAATATTAGTAAATTTCTCTCGATTGATAATCCTACTGTGATATTTATTTTAGAAATCCTGCATTTATGAGTGATTTTATATTTCAGAATACATCTAGTATATTTCCTCTACGGGAAATAGATTACCCAACTTACTTAGCTCTTAAATTTGATTATGATCAAACTAGGTTAGCCACTAACGACTGTTTTCTTAATTAATCGACTGTTTGTGTTTATTATGTGTCATATAAAACTAGGGTCAGTATTTTCCAGCTCCTAAACCAGGGTGAGAGAGACATCACCACCGTTAAAGAGAATGAATGTTAGATTATTGGCAAAAAAGTAAAGTGTCTAATTAGAGCAGAGAACGGATGGCATTCTAGACTTAAAGGATTTGGTGAATCTGTTGCTCCTGAACGGAGAAAGAGGGATGTAGCCGTGCTATGCCTGGGCCCAGCCCCCGGCTCTCTCTCCTGGCAGATTCCAGTTGAAAGTTAATTGGACGGGGAGAGGTCTGAGACAGGCTGCGCTGAGGCCCATTAGTGATTCCCCTGTCGAATGCAGAGCCACGAGGATCACAGACTCACAAATAGGAGGATTAAAATAATCAATAGCCTTGACTTCCATCGACCACACACATACATACACACACCGAGTAATTAGTGGACAACCTATTCAGCAGTGGACTATGACACCCTCCTGAACCTAACCCCACACACATAAGCTCCACACTCCACTCGCTGTGGTGCCTAATGAGGGGAAATAGTTGTGGCTGCTTGTGAAGAAAATGAAGAAAAGGTCAGGAAGCCACTAAATAGCCTTCTACCACTCATATCCTGGCGCTTTGTCACCAAATCATTTCTTGGATAATTTACAGCATGGCTATGAAATATCAAAAATCAATTTTATTTAGGCTGAAATATGAGTTTGCAATGTCCCTAAACAATTGCAACCAACAAGAGAAACCCTAAATTGTCTCAGACTGCCAATTATGGTTTATATTGACTTGAGCACCTATGCCTACACTCATGATCAAACTCTTCATTTGGCTCGAAAAGAAAAAAGCAGATCAGATATTTCTCTTGTATTAGACACAGTTTATTTTGACAGTAAAGTGGTCATTTAAACATATCGATTTCAGAAGCAACACTGCCCTCTTGTGTCAATGAAAAAGCATAGACGCATTGTGCAAAACCTAACAAGACAAGACAGCAAGAAATCCACTCAAAACAACCAAGATAAGTTTTCAGGAAAAACATTTATTTAAACGCAGCAACAGAATTTGGGTGAATTAAAAACATGGGAACCCATATGAAATGTCTCTTTCTACCTCATGATAGTATGGCTTTGAAGATACCGGTTAACTGCAGAATCGGAGGAACATGATCCTCAGACAAAGCAAGTCTTAGCCAAAAATACAGTAGGTCGCTGACAGTTATTACGTATATATATATAGATATATATTAATGTCCCATCCAACACTGACACACTAGTATCAATAGTTACAGTATATCATTATCAATTTATGTTGTCTTTAAGTGCTGCATCTTGGAATGTTATTGCAAACAATGCAAGCACAAAGACTCCTGAATGTATACAAAGTTGGTCAGATATGTGAATGGACCTGGCAGCAATAGGCCTGGGTCATTTGTGGTCTTCTGTAGGGAATGTAAAGGCACTTCTTAAATTAAACGTGGAAAACTAATCCATGGAAAAGACTCGGGTAGAAGCTAACTGCAAAAAGAGGGTACATGTGACAGGGTAAAAAAAAAAAAAAGTGTGATGCTCTTCATCTTCACCCGTTCATGACCATCCTGACCAGTTCTGTAAAAGAAAGATGAGAAAGACAAATGTGAGACTTATGATCTAGATCTTGGCAGAGACCCCCTCCAAAAACAGCATGTGGCGCTAAGGCCCCTTCCTCATCCAGCTTTGGTCAGCCTGGGTGGGAGGTGCTGCATTTGGAGACAGGTCTCCCATATTCTTTCACCCAGAGAAAAAGGAAGGGTTGAAGGGGGTACTGAGAGAAAGAGGTGAGGTAATCATCTCTATCTCCTATTCAGCCAAAGCATTTGGCCATGTCTATGATCCAAGAAGAGCTGGTTAGACAAGCCATCCTCGCTGTTTGCTTTCCTCTAGTTGAGAAGCAGAGAAAGGGGAGAAGATCAAGGGAGCTACAGTCCAGTCAGAGAGCGGCCAGCTAAAATTCAGCTTCCATCAGTACAGAGGAGAAAACAATCAGCACAAGAGCAACTCATTGCAATTCTCTGGTTAGTAGAAAAAGGGACTGGTCCACTCTCCCAAAGCTGGTGGCTGTACTGGAATACAACACCTGTCCTACAGTAATTACCTAACTATTTTATCTGTCTATGGAAAGAGCAGCACCTCAAACACCCACAGAGGAAAAAAGTCTATTTTAATAGCACCAATGACATGCAAATGATATGAGAAGAGCTGGCTTGTGACCTCCACACCCATCAGCTCAAATAAGTCGACAGTGGCCACCAGACTTTCCCTGAATGAGACCAGTCACTTCCCTATGTGTCCACCTTAAATCCCCTTATAAACTGAGGGGAGTCCCAGACACATGCAGAGGGGCATGCTGCAGCCAGGGGCCAAGACAGAGGGCTGCAGGAGAGAGAGACAGAACAGCAGGAGGCTACATATGGGTCAAAGCCTCAGGACTAAAGATGAGAGGGACCACCAGGCTTTCCCACAGGTACCTATGGGTCAAATCTACTGATCTTGTATACTGATAGAAAAGAACTACAGCTGATTAGTCTTAGGATGGCCTAATGGGAATAGATTATTATTATCATTATTAACTAAGGCAGGAAAGCCTGGAGGTGCCATCTCATGGTATACCCAATGACCGTACCGGCCCTCAGCCTGACATGATGTGGCGGACAAATGCTGTGGAGGAAGAACAGTTAACACAATGTCAGCAGTTGACATTTATACACGGCCTCTTAAAGCAGTCAATTAAACACAAGAACACGTAAAATGTACACCCACCTCATCACAAGACAAACATTAGCAACATTTACAGAAACCTCGAACTACATTTTCTCTGCAAATTACTTTTCTTGGTAATTACACATTATTTCACATCAACACAGCACACACAATTCATAATTCATTCAGTGCAAGTCATGACCAGGGTTTCATTATCACGTTGCCAAGACTGGGTGTGATGGTTACATTGAATATTTTGCAGGTTTTTGGCAACTGCATTGTCAAACGCCATCAGCCTAATTATAGCAAGTATCCCATCTTGTTCATTTCTTTCGCTCTCACCTTCATAATTGATGCAGCCATTTGCATCCTCGTGTCCCGCCAAGAGCGTCTCCACTTCCTCCTCTGACATTTTCTCACCTGAAATGGGTCATTTTCATGTTAAGCGATATTACCACGATGTTCTTAACATGATGCCAACAGACTGTGCATATCAACATAACCAATATGGAGATTTCAGTATTTTGTCGCAGTGAAATGAAGCATGTAATACAAAATCAAAAACAGTCCAGATCCATCCAGATATCTATTCAAGGGTGACAAAACTGTAACTTGCCTAACGTGGTGAGGACGTGACGGAGCTCTGCTCCCATTACTGTGCCGTTGCCCTCCTTGTCAAAGACACGCAGTCCCTCCACAAAATCCTCCATGGAGCCCTGATCTTTATTCTTAGCGATGGCCTGGAACATGGGCAGGAACTGCTCGAAGTCTAGCATCTTAGAGTTCATCTCTGTACAAAGACAAGAAAAAGAGGATATACAAGGGATGAGAATTAATCTTTTTTTTTTTTTTCAGCATAGTGACAATCTATTTAAATCCCATTAAGTTTATTTTTTTCCTCTCACCCTCAGCCTTGGGGTTGCCCAGGACCTTGAGCACCTCAGCGTTGACAGGATTCTGTCCCAGGGCACGCATGACGTCCCCACACTGGCTGTAACTGATCTTCCCATCCCCTGTCTTGTCGAACAGCAGGAATGCCTCCTTGAACTCTGCAGGATACACAGACACGTAGCAAATTAGAGTAGGAATGTAAATTATTGTAGAAATGAGATAAGCAGACACGTATGAAGGAATTATGGAGATAGGAAACTAGTAAACTGGGAAGAGATGAAAACAGAAAAGCCAGACAGATTGTGAAGAAAACAAGCAGACTAGAGAAAGCACAGATCATGACAAGTGATTAAGCTGGTATTTGGTTTTCTGCTAGCAGGCCTACATTTAAAATCACCACACTGACAACCTGCATAGGTTTGAAATGCCACTCTAGAGGTAACTAGTCGGTCTTTCCAGGATAATAGATATATTGATAAGTTGTACACCTCTGGGAGCAGAATCATATTGTGTGGACAAACTTTGATCAAATGCTCAAAACTTCAAAGTTGAAATTATTTCTATTTTTATGCCATTACCATCTGCATGTCAGATTGAGGTGTAATCACTGACAAACAGCTTACTCTCTACGTTCTGCTGGCTGACACTGGAAACAGCCCTCTAACTTCCCCAATTTAACAAATACATCACATTTGTATTTGTGTCGGTCATCTTGTCAGTCTTAGACTTTTTTCATTGCAGACCAACAAAAACAAGATTAACTTCACCAATGCAACACTACATGCACTGTCATCTTTGTTTTAGTGTGAACATGCAAACACTTGTGGGATACACAGCACATCAAAGATATCTGAAGTACTGGGAAATGTGTAGCAGTAAATATGTTCTAGCTTAATTAAAGCACCACTACAATCAGATATGGACACTGTATGTTAGAAAAAATGTTTATACGACTCTGAAGATAAGGGTAAAAGTAAACTATTTAAAAGTAAATTGTTGCTGGGGCTCAAATGTTTATAGAGGTTTATTATCTCAAAGAAAATGAAACATAGCAAAGACCACCCTAAATGCTGTACATCTAAACTGAACAAATTTCAGATGAAGGCTTCAAATAGTCCTCAAAAGTACACAAAGTGGAGAGATATATTTATTGACTTAACACTTTTATTTTACATTTTTAGATTACATTCAGGGATGAATATTTGACACTTAAAGTATCCTTAAAGTTGATTTTGATCTTAATGCTTAAAAAAAAGTATTGATAAAAAAAAAAAGTCAGAACAGAAAAAACTCAAAATGTTTTGTAGTTTCACTTAATAAACAACACAAATGTAACGAAACAACTACTTGTTTTAGCTATGTTAGGCTTTAAAGAAGGCATCATTTAAGAAATTCTGTCAATCACCTGCAAAACAAACAAAAAGTTTACCTTGACTAAACAATGTCATGTTGAGCAGCTTGTCCGTTTCTGTTCAGGCTCATGCCAACCCAGAATGTTCTTTCAAAAACTTCAAAATGTGTCATCAGACACCCGTACTGTTTGTCAACTCTACTTTGACGTCAATATTTTACAGTACTGTTTAGCAATCAATGAGGCTGTTAGCTAACTAAGTCTTCTAAAGCCTCTACATTACCATGTATTGAATATTTTGGTTGTTGTTTAAGTGGAATTATCTGTGGCTTTATTAACTGTCAGCAATGACGCAATCTTGTCATTCATCACAGGTTTGATTAACGTAGCTTTGATCTAACATTACACACTCTTAACTAGGCTCCACAGCCAAACAAAAAGAGAGCTAAGATCTAGCAATCAACAAGACATGGGGGCTGGATTACACAATATCCGGGCAGCAGTCTGTTCCTAATGTTATGGGACGGGACAAGCCATCCCCCAAAAAAAAGCTCAGGCAGTGTTGTGGAGTTTTTCCTGTTCTGAGGAATGCGCCTCTTCCCTTCTGGTGTGTGAGTACTTTTCCCAACACCATATTTGGTATTAGAGGAGTGGAGGAAAGTAGGAGGAGAGTGAGAATAGCTATAGCCTATTATGTCAACGGTGATTAAACAAACCAGCCCTAGGACAAAAACCATCCACCGCTGTATCTAGCACCAAAAAAGGGCACGCTCATGGAGATGAGCCTCTTGGAAGATAACAGGCAAAGTTTATGAGCAAACTGACACAACTAGGAATGACTACTGTCTGACAGAACAAGACTTATGAGAACAGATATGAGCTTTGGCTATGTTTGACTCTCTAAATACTGCTAATGCATGATTGATCACATACAAAAAACACTGCAACACACAGTCAAAGCTGGTAAGTATTATAACGTTATGTGCAAAACTTGACGGACCAAACAAGGGCGCAAAGCGACTCTCATTCACATTTAAAAACAGATCCGGTTTATCCAAAAACCAACATGCAGATCACACCCTAATCACCCCGAAGATAGCCATCAGTTTTTTGTTCTTAGGCGGTCCCTCTTTCACTGACTTACCATGAATTTGATCCAGGTTAAATTCAATCTGGAAAGGACAAGCAAGTTGCAAGTGGAAAGTGGTGAAACGGTGCGGAAATAAAGAAGGAAGGAAAACGTAGTCTTAAAACCACGACTATTATGACAGGCGGGCAGAGAGCAGGGTGATAGTGGAGATACAGGGCAAAGTGTCATCTGAAGAAAAGCAAGAATGAAAGCATGCAAAACAAGCCAGGTCTGGAAAATACCACAACACAAAAACAAAACTCACCAAGGACTTGATCTTCCGACATGTCAGACTGTTCAAAGAGAAATTACACTACATGAAAATGGTTCCGTTTGCAGCGCAAAGCTAGCTCGGGTTAACTTCAAATGGTTTTTGAACATATTTATCGGTTAGTTAGATTTACCCAAACAAGATACTTCATTACTATAGCACATTCAGTAATGATAGGTGTACTCACAGGTACTTTAGCGACATGAATTAGCCTACCGTGTGATTGTTAACTTTATCTACCGCGTAAGCTAACGTTAGCTTATCAAAAGTTGCACTTCCGCTAGCGCGCAGCGAGCCACATCTGATATTCAAACTCATTTGAACATCGTTACAAAGCCAAAAACCACTTTCTTGAAACAAGAAGATAATTACCAGATATTCATGGTAATGCTAGTTAAGTCGAGTGGAACAAAAAAAAAAACCCACCATGGTTGTGTTGGCTGAGGTGTGTCCGAGGCGTCTGCAAACCAAAGAATGTGAGGCGGCTCTCAGAGGAGGGCAGGGTGAGAAAACTCTAGCGGCAGTGCTGCGTCATGACGTCAGCACGCACGACATCCTGGCAGGCAGCTACACTCCATATATAGGTATACAGATGTAGGTATGCTGTGTGATTTACACTACATGAACTGTATGCTTTGAAACTCCTAAAACTATTCATTTTATGATCGGGGGTGACAGGTACATAGAATAACTAACTTAAAGCTGCATCTAAGAGCTTGTTCTGATCACCCTGACCGTACATTAATGATTAATAAATTTAAATACTTAAAGTTGTACCCCTTCAGATGCCTTTCTTCTCGTGGTCACCTTACAAGGATGGTTTTGTGATATCACAGCTAGTGTCGATGGGACATTTAAAGGCTCCAATGCACATACAGAATGGACTCAGTAACGTATAAGGCATCTTGCGTCAAGTAGTTATACTTTTGAAATGACAATGTTTGCATTTACAATTTAACAGTAATTTAATCATTTTTTTCTGACTTAAATTATTATTCCAAGCATGCACAGTATTTTGTCTTAAAACATATTTGGAGGTGGATCTTTAATGCATTAAACATAAGGATTCTATTGTATCCTTCTAGAAGGGTTAAATTTGGAGCGACTGGACGCGGTTGTAGATCCATGAAAATGTTTCACCTCTCATCCAAGAGGCTTCTTCAGTTATGAACCAAGGTAAAAGTCCAGTTGCCCCGAATTTAACCCTGGATGACTGAGAATCTTCACAAAATATGAAATGTGTGTTCTGATTAAGACTTGATTTTTAAGATGTTTTAAAGACTATTTGTCCTTGTGTGGTGTGTGTTTGCCTTTGGTGATCTTGACCCCACTCGGGTAAATTAATGCATGATTGCAATGAAGGCTTTGCATTAAGGATGGAAGTGTCTGGCCATGCAGAAATGGTGGATTATTTTAGGGTTGTGAAATCATGGACTGATGCCACATCTCAGCCTGGCAAAAGTGCTGTCTTTGCTCAGCAGGAGCTCTGGCCTTCAGTCACTGTGGTCCCACTGTGAGCAGAAGCACGTGTCTTAACATGGCCCACATATCTTCACGGGATAAATGGGACAGTCTCGCTCTATAAAATCATGCAGGGCAAACAGTTGACACTTAAAGCACATGAGGATGGCAGCAAAGCTAAAGCACATTAGTACAAAGTCTAATGTGGGCATCAGTACAGTCTGAGATATTGAGTTTCTTCAATATTAATGGTTTAGACTTATGTAATGTTTACATGTTTTCATTTGTCAAGGTACCTATTCCTATATTTACTGATATTTTATATTTACTAATCGAATACAGTAATTAAAGTGACGTATTTTCCAGTCATAGGACTATTAAAAATCCAGTTGCACTATTTGTTCTTTTTAATCCTACAGTATACATATTAAGAAAAGATCCCTCCAAATCTATTACCTGAGAGCTGTGTCAAAGATATGTAGTGGAGGCAGGGTATTTTACTGCTGAAAAACTGATTCTGCACCACTATCTACTCAGCTGTGATATGCTACTCTCCATAAATAGTTGATGCAGAGCGTTGTTAATAATGAAGTACAGGATTTTCAGCTGGACAAACTGTGTCATAACAGCACATTTTGTAAATAAGTGTAAGCTCTTTGCTCCTTACATGTTGAGTTTTGTATAAGATTTGCCACTGCCAAGATATGAGATATAAGACGTGCCTCAGGTTGGTCATGTTCTAACCGTGACATATCTCACAAATTGTGCAGCCAGGTTTTAGTTTTGAAAAATGGGTCAAGTAAAAGCTCCATAAATTTTTAATTTATAGTGAAAAATAGCAATTTCCTTAAGTTTTGAATTAGATTTTGTTATTTTGCTTCTTAGATTAATCACATGATCTGTGTGTAGGTCAGAAGTAGATGACTATTAATATGTGGGACCTTCCTGATGAATTAAATAGCACATACTGTGACAGGAAACAGCCTCTTTCTCCCTAAGGAGGCCACTAACTAAGCTTCACTTTTCAGTGCCCCATTTCTTTGCTTAGATTAGATTCTGTCGCAATACCGGTTGATGCTGACAGCTTTTTAGCATCAAAATCGCAGAAAGCTACTTTGCAAATATTTAGTATGTAATGTTTT
Organism: Sciaenops ocellatus; assembly: GCA_033000465.1. NCBI lineage: Eukaryota > Metazoa > Chordata > Actinopteri > Sciaenidae > Sciaenops > Sciaenops ocellatus. The sequence continues at coordinate 14,779,800 of CP136883.1, read as the reverse complement.
AAAGAATTAACTGAGATCTGACAGCTAATTGCTTAAGATTACTAAAAGTATACGTGAAATAATATTTATTAATAGAGCATTGATTTCCTTATAAATGCCCCACATTAGCTTTGTCATAAAAAGGAGTTACTCGACTCACCTCTAAAGTACTGGGGTCAAATGGTGAATCAGATGGCCGCAGCATCCTAGGTTTCTGCTCTGGTGCCGGTTTTGGAGCTGCAGGAGCCGCAGGGAGGCAGGGGTAAGGGGGACCAAGTCTGGGCTGGGTCACCGGTGAAGGAGACTTCTTAATGGAGGGTTCTCTTTTAGGAGCCATTCCTAACGTCCTGGACAGTCAAAATTTAGTGTTAGATCTCTGCACCAGCTGCCGCTATGGCTGCTGAGAGGAGATATCAAGCTATGAGGTAAAGTGTGTCACTTGTGCGTATCCTGTGGAGGGGTGGGGGTGAGGAGAGAAGCGGGCTGGTGATGCTGATGATGCTCAGGGACTGGCAGGTGGATAAGGCAGAGGTGGATGTATGGAAAAGCATGTGAGTGAATTTGTGAAGCAAAGCGTAGGAGGAGATGAAAGCTTGTGCGTAGAATAAAGAGGGAGATAGAAATAGAAGGAACCAGGCTCCTCTGTATGACTCCAAGCACATACTTTATTTGGGTCAAAAATGTGTGTGTGTGGGAGTGAAACAGCAATGTGAAAGGTGTCAAGCTCAATACACAGATTTCAGCCTATAACTTATGTTTGTGAATAGGTATTATAAGGGGTGTCATAAATACTGTGTCTCATTAAAAATCTGCACACACACATCTTGCAGCTAATAATAGGCTGTTCTAAAATACAGACACCTTCTCTTTGTGTCTGCTCCACAGATACACTCTCTCTTTCCTGTTTCCTGCAGAGATGCTGACACTGATGCTACATCCTCAGAAACAGAGGATTTTAGGACACCAGGTGGGAAACAGTTCATTGCGATAAAAGCCAGATTTAAACACTAAAATATGTTATGTTGTGTGAATGTTACAGATCAGTGATTCATACAGAATATATTGCCTGAGCAGCGACTGCACTAGTACAAGTAGCCTGTCATATTAAATGTGCATACATAGGTACATCTGTGCAGTAATGTTTTTATTTCTGCCATATGTTTTCCCACATTACATTGATAAGCATTATCTGCTTGGGCCAAAACAATCTCCCTCCTCTTCTTTTCCTCTATTTAAACATGTGTGTTATGTGCATATTTTTTATGAATCAAACCAAATACCCATATGTAGTTTATCTACATAAACGGAATATAATTTACTCATTTATATCTGTATCTATATCTTTTATACTAGTCTTATACTACTTCACTGCATTTGAGAGGTAAATTACACTTATTCATTGTTCATTGTTCTTCTTCACTGTATTTAGTCAGCTAGTTTTTTTTTATATATTAATTACTCTGTAGATTAAAATTTAAATCACAAAAGCTATGATCATCTAAAGCACAAGTTAAAGTTATTTACTTATTATTACCTATTTATTTAAGGAAGATTTTGAAGGAAGGACTTTGTACTTTTTCTTGTAGTGGAGTGTTTTCACAGTGTGATATTGCTACTTTTATTCGAGTACAGGATCTGAGCACTCCTCTCACCACTGTTTATAGAAACATCATACAGTGCGTGGTCAAGCCACTAGATGTCACTGTAACACAACATGAAGACACGACCACATAACGCTCTTGGCTTCAACTCAATAAAGAAACTGTTGTTAGAATCTAGCTATGAGATATTTTAATAAAATTTATACTGGAATTTGAAATGGCCGTGCAGCAAAAAAAACATTATTCTAGATTACATAGCATTACAGAATTAGATCTGATTACATGGTGGGCACTAAACAACTTAAACAACATCTATCTATCTATCAATGAGATGTTTTAAACCTTTTTTTTTTTTTTTTTTTTTACTAGAATTTGAAATGGTTGTCTATCTATCTGAAGCTTGCTGGTTGAATTTAACGTCACTGTCAGGATCGAAAACAGATTTACAACTTCTGGCGTCACTCTAGCCGCTCCTCTAATAATCAATGCTCTCCACTAGTCAGCGGATTTTGGGCCACAATCCATCGCGCGCTCAATGGGCCTTGAAATCACCGTTTATGTGGCTCGAGCCTCAAAACAATAGCGACATAAGACCCTTGCTGCGAGACCAACGGCACTTCTGGCGCTTTAATAGCGGATCGAACATGCAAAATGAGGAAAAAAAGACCTCCCAACAAAGTCGGTCCGACAATCCTGAAATTAAACACAATAAAGGCTTGATATAGAAAAGCTTTTTATGATTAGATATTTGAAATGTTAATAGATTTTGTCAGCCTATTCACTTGGCAGCTGATTGCTGATGAGTCTGCCGAGCAGACAGCTCAGTTTAAGAAGATTAGCGTTACCTCACGTTTTTCTCATCATTTGCAACAATAATCCACCACAAAAGGCTAATAACAACAGTAATATCCTCTATATGTCTGCTTTCAAATAGATTAGCCTATCTATAATATATGTCGCAATTAGGAAATTGAAACAATATCCTATTATGATTTCCAGGTGTCTGCATAGCTCTTAACATGTCTGAAATAAATTTTCAAAATTATTAGACATTTAATTGGTAAAATTACCACCATCATTTTCCCTTTCTTTCATTCTGTGCACAGTGTTGTCAAAGCAAATTCAATTACTCCAACTTAAAGGAAATGTTTCAACAGATCCTCATGAGGTGCCCCAACTGACTAATGAAATTATGGCAGTTCTCCCACCTAATGCCATTCAAAGTCCCCCCTGCTACAGCAAATCTCCAAACCACCTGATTTATTTTTAATGATATTACACCCCTCAGTCGGCTGTGTCATGGTAATAATCGGGGCTGCTCCAGCTGCCTCTAGATCACATTAGCCAGGCTTAATATTGACAGTGCCGGGCCCACTAAACAATGAGGCTGTGGGGATAGGGAGCTTAGAGGCTGCCTAGCCAATGGGCATACTGCAGGAGGTAGAGGAGATGCAGGCCAGGATGCTCCAGTTCCCTATGCCCCGGAGGACTGGCACCATCATTAGGCAGCTTCTTCTATAGTCCTGTAGAGCTTTAAACCCACCACTACCAGATCCAGACCCCACCCAGGGCCCAGACATCAAAACCATACTGACAAGTGACCATGAAACTAGTGGCAACTTGATTCCCTGCTATTCTTTCACCGGATGGAGAGACCTGCCAGGAGAACAGCTCAGCAGCTGCACCTTGTGAGGGTTCCTGCTGTGACAAAGTCTTTGGAAGGCTCAGGGAAAACTCTGCAGGGCTCACCTTGTGACAGCATGGTAGACATTTATGTTTAAGACTAAAGACAAATGAAAGCAATTTCTGATTCCTGTCTACAGAAATTAAATTGACCAATATTTTGTTTTTTTGGGTCACATACAACAAAATACAAGAAAAAACCTTTCGCAATCTGATTTGATTAGAGAAGTGCTTTTATCCGTTAGACTAATTTATGTTGCAGGCTTGTCTAGTTGCTGTATTTGCATAATGGTCACACTGGGAATCAGACTAGGCCACTTGTGGGACACTTGCACCTGATCACAGAGAGACCATGGCCCTTTGCCAATCACACCTCCACAGTTGATTCTCCCAATTAAAAATCACCTGTATTTGTCCTTGGATTTGTCAGGTTGTTCAACATCAGTTAGACGTCCCTGTACACCAAGGTTTTATCTTCTGTCCCAAATTGTTGTTTGGATCGGAGTGGATTTTGTATGGGGGCCCGCAGATTACCGTCGTTGATTAGTGGTTGGGTGTAATCCTTTCAGCCCCTCTCTCTCCAAAACACCCCTGGGATATGCCCATCTCCCCGAGGACCGGCAACATGGCAGATGGATCCTCCTCCCCCTCTTCTGCCCCTTCTAACAGCACACCCAAAAACACTGTTGATGTCCTGGGACGGAGGTTGTAAAGTATCTTGAATATGAAACCACAGGCACCTTTGTTTAATGGCTCTCTCCCCACTTAGTGAGAATTGCCCTCAGGCCTGATTCCCATTCTGTAGCTACATTTCTGCCCGATCGGAATGTCTTCCAAATCCATTAGCCTAAAGGAAAAGGAATAAGCTGCAAACAATCTGCTCATATTGCCTGGATGAAATGCTGCTAGATCTTATCAAAACTCACTTTGTGAACAAGAAGACTCTAAGATGTTGACATCATAGTTTTATGGATATGGCAAACCATCAGCCCAAAAACATTATGTGCAGGTGTGAAGTCAAACATAAGATTAAATTTCTACTTAAGGAGATAAAGATACTTCTCCACCTGTCTGTGGAGCATTAATTCACACACTTTTTTTCAGTCTACAGCTCTTGTGTGTTGTGTGTTCATGTGCAAAGATTTAATGTATGTTGGCTGCAGGTGGCAAAGTGAAAACTTGGCAGTTGTAGACTTTAATTTAAGCAGTTATATGCATGATTAATACAGTTTGATTTACTCTTAAAATAAATAAAGAAAATTGATTCCACTTTAAAATTAATCAAGATTTAGATTTATCTAAAATATCTTCTTTCAGTATGTTTCATAATGAAAGATGAACCAACAGCTAAATGATGTGTTATCACCAAGAGATTTAACTGAGGTTAAAAGTCCATGATTCATGATTGTGTGTGTCTGATGTTCCCCTGTGTGCAGCAGAGTCAGTAGGCCTGTCAGTCTCTCCCTCAGGAAAGTCTGCTATGTAGCCATATTCAGCCTCAGTGAGCAGCAAATGGAGAGATCTGAGCCTTGGGACCTTTTAACACACACGCTTACTACAAAATATAGCAAAGTGGAAATAACTTGAAAACAGTCAGGATAGTCTCACTCAAGAAACTTTATAAACTCTTAAAAGTGCTACAAATAAAACTTGCATAAATTCAAATGGTTGACTTATACAACAATACAATTTCATCCAGCCTCACCATCCTGTGCCACATCACCCCCACCCCCTTATCACGCCAGCCCCTCTTGCAAATTCACGCTCCTTCCATCTTTTATGATCACTACAAGGGGCTCAGCTTTCAGGAGCAGTCCAGGGAGCATGTGTGTAGAGCTTTAATTCCTATTGTATTCGTGCAGTCTTGGTGTGTGTGAGTGTGTCTGTGTTTTAGCGAAGGAGGGGAGAGGGAGATAGAGATGAAGAAAAAGACAGGAACAAGGACCCATCTGTCAGCACAGCGCACGAATCCCTCCCATTCCACTCAGAGTCCCAGGGGACAAGAGCGAGAGACAACTCACTTGTGGCAGTGTTTTTTTGTAGGAAGGGGGTTACCCCCAATGATAACAACAACAGCACTTAAATAGCTAATGCAGGACTGGTACTCTTTTGGTCAAAAAATGTTTTGGAGAGCTAATGCCTAAATGGATTTTAGACAATTTTAGCCACACAAAAAAACAACAAAATATCCACAACATTTTCTTCTAAATGTTTTCTTTATAAGCACTTTGGGACATGCTTAACTCATTAATGGACTGCATAACTCAAAATAAAATGGTCAGATAAATATTTTGGAGTACCAAGGTTTAAATCATGCAAACTCATCAAAAGTTGGTTTAGATCAGATGTGTCCACCGTGACCTCTTCCAGAAGGCTGGCTATCTATGTTACTGCTTAAATTGGAGCAGGATACAATTCCCTCTCCGTTAGTCAGTCAGTCATTTGGGAAACCAATGGGGATTGTGGGAGACTGCCAGGATCCAATTCCCCATTGCTGGCTGCAGGTGTGATGGAGCCCATGCTCACACTCATGGGACAGAAAAGTAGTGTGTTTGGGGGGTAGGGGTGCAAGTACCTGGGGAGCTAGGGGCACTTCACATTTGTCTAGAGTTGTTGCTGTACACACACATGCAATGTCTGGTTCACATGGAGCAACACACAATGACACACACTCACACAAAGGACATGACTTGTCTTTCTCTCTGTCCACATGCCTTTATGGCCAGTGCACTGACCAGGAGTGATTAGGGCCGTTAGCGAGGCGGATAAATGCTGTTTCAGCACGAGACATCATCTTGGCCAAGCGGTGACGCGTGAGCACCCAAGCAACAGATGCCCCCACCCCCTCAACGCTTCCTATATCCAGCCATCTGTTAGGGTCTGTTCAATAAATCGTTGGATAAGTGCCTGGTTTTACGCGATGTTGCCGATTAGCCACGTGACCATATCTTATTTCCAAGACTCGGAAACATACCGCACACTCAGAAACACGGAGAGCCCACGGTGTAGTTGGCAAAGTTCAGTCTGTCTCTCTCCCAGTCTCGAGCACAGCTGTGCGCAATCGCGCGCACAATGGGATCAATGCGGGGGCACGTGCGGCTCGCGAGACCCTGGCTGTCAATGCCCACTGTTGACAATAGACCCCCACTGCGCTGCGGCTCGCCACGCACGAGGACTGGCGGGCGTTTATTATGCCGAGGCATTTGTTGTCAAAACTGGGGGAAATGCTCAATATTGAGATACGATTAGTGTACCAACAATAAAGGCCATATAGTCGTTTAAGACATTTAGGGGTTGCGATGAGAAGTCAAGTCTTCACTGTGTTGATGAAACTTTATCATACAAAAACAAACAAATAAAAATTATAATTGAAATAAAATTAAAAAAAATAGCACACAATCTGTCTTAATATGTCACTGCCTGGCTAGTAGCTTTATAAATGGTGCCTCTCTTGACTTGCCTTTAAGCGCACCAGAAAGTACCTGTCTGCTCATCATTGCACCAATCGATTCGATAATCAGATAGCCTCTGGGGGCAGAATATGACGCTAAAAATAAAAGAAAACAATTGAATAACTGGGTGAACAACGCACACACCTGCTCTCTGCACACGAAGCTGTCAAAATCACTTAAATACGCACACATGGAAGAGCGTCTCTTTACGCAGCGAAGACCAAAGCCTACACTGTGGTTAATTAAGTGGAAAATTCCTAATCCAACCGACTAATGAAGAGAGTCGATTAATATAGTTAACATAGGGTATTAAAACACAACAGTGGACTTTTTTTTGTGGTTAGTCCAACATTTCAAAGTAAAGAAGATGATGATGTATAATGTTCGCTTTTAGGATATTATGCAGGACTTAATTTCGGTCGGATGTGGCCGCAACATGATCCCACACTGGGCGTTACAACGAAATCTGTGACCGTTAGATTCTGTGCAAAGACATATAAAGGTCAAAAAAGATTGATGGGTTCGCGAAATGACAAGTGATGTGAAGAGGACAAAAATACCAACCCCGTCTGCTGTTATCTCAAATAAATATTCAGTTGTTAAGCCTAAATATTGCTGGCAGATTATCAGAATGAGATGCTGTAAAAAAAAGTTGGTCTTTGTGTGGTGTGGGGAAAATTGGATGTGCGTCTGTGTCTAAAGGTCAAATGTAACATCAGATATTATCCTTCAAGTGTCATCATTTATGTTGCCATATTTAGGATCAAAGTCATCTTAGTGTGTCTAATGTGCGCACATTTTTTTTTTCACCCTCTGTCTTTCAGGAACTCCTCATTTACAAATTAATGAGGAGTTCTTACACGTGCACAGGGGTGCGCGCACTCTCTGTCCCTCACTCATTCACTGGGTGAAACTTTTGGCCACGAGCCCGCCACGCGCGTTTGGATGAGTTGATGGTGGGTGGGGCACACGTGGGAGGGGCTTACCCGGCTAAAAGCAAAAAAAGCAGCCCGGTCCTGCCATTTGGAGATGAAAGTTCCACGAGCACTGATGGCTATCTGAGGGAGCACAAGAGTTTGGGACATTGGTGGATGCACGAAGAGAGAAACGCAGCGACTCTGGACTAATTTCTTAGTTGCTGAACTTTTTTTTAAATTAGTCAGATTTTTTCTGTGAGGCTATTTTGCGCAGAGCAAGCGGTGAATCCAAACAGGTGAGGTTACACATTTGTTTATTATCAGTCCAGAATAAAGAATAATCCAAAGTAGATCTTATTAGTGAACCAAATGTTGTCTTCAATTCAGCACATACCGGCGCACTTGTATCCTTTTTTTTTTATTTTATAGTCGATTTTGATAAACTGAAACAAAAATATTATATTTGCAGTGCTCTTGTTGCAGACACAGTTGCGTGCAAGTTCTGAATTCATAAATTACAATAATCTGTCCCACTTTTATGCATTAGTGCACATTAATTAACTGGGACAGTTTTTTCCCAAAACAATGGCAGATTCTCTTTCAAGTCTGCGTTTCACTAAAAAAAAAAAAAAAAAAAAAAAAAAAAAAAAAAAAAAAAAAGTTATTTAGTTCTTATAACGTTCGGGCTATATGGCTGCATTTATTCTGCAACAAGATGTACAGTTGTAGTTAAAAATAAATAAATTAAAAAAAATCTGAGAAATACGTTATAAACAGTATGTGGGTGGCTCGTCCACTTGTGTGTTGCCTATTTAATCTTTGAGCTTTATATGCTGAGTAAATCCCATCGTGTCCCAGATTGACTGCGTCTCTGTAGAGACAACAGCACAACATTCAGCCAGCTTATTCCCAAAACAGCCATCTATTCCCTAAAATCAGAATATCACAATGTAAGACATTTTAAATAGTTACAGGGTTTCTTCCAAACAGCTTTAGTATGTTAGAGCCAAGTGAGCTGTCCACACTGCAGTGCTGAAATGAGAGCACTGACTCTCTTCACGGGACAAGACTTCTAGTTTCTCTCCCCAATCAACCATACTACAAAATACATATTAGGAGTAGCATCATGCATTTATATTTACAGATATTAAACAATTGAGGTTGTAACTGTTGACAGACTTTTTTTCTGCTATCTCTACAGATCAAAATGATGACCAAACCATTTGGAAAGAGTGGGGATGTCAGTGAGCTGGTGAGCTCCCTCAGCTGGCTGGAGGACGAGGACGGCAGCTCTCAGGATGGAGAGGAAAGCCCAGAGATGAGAGGGCACCATGGCCTGACTGTAGGGAGCCGAATCCACTCCTGCACAGAAATGGGCAGTGAGGACATGGAGGAAGAAGAGGAGGAGGATGATGAGGAGGAGATTGGACCAAATGGAGAAAACGCTCCCAAAAGGAGAGGCCCTAAGAAGAAGAAGATGACCAAAGCTAGACAAGAGCGGTTTCGCGCCCGGCGAGTTAAAGCCAATGCCAGAGAACGCTCACGTATGCACGGGCTGAACGATGCCCTGGATAATCTGCGCAGAGTGATGCCCTGCTACTCCAAAACACAGAAGCTGTCAAAGATTGAGACTCTACGGCTGGCCCGCAACTACATCTGGGCTCTGTCGGAAGTGCTTGAGAGTGGCCAGTCCACAGAGAGCCATGGCTTTGTGGAGATGCTGTGTAAAGGTCTGTCTCAGCCCACCAGTAACCTTGTGGCCGGCTGCTTGCAGCTGGAACCAAGTCCGATGATGCTCAACAAGCTGGAGGACAAGTGTGGAGGCCCAGGGGTCGGTGGTGTGGGGGGTCAGGCTGGCCATCCCCTCAGCTACCCATCTCCAGGCCTTCCCAGCCCCCCCTATGGCTCCCTGGAGGCTTCCCACCTCCTCCATATGAAGGGATTCAAGGGGCCTGTATATGACAACCCCTCTCCTAACGAATGCAGCAGCGGCACCCCACCCTACGATGGGCCTCTCACTCCCCCTCTGAGCATCAGTGGCAACTTTGCCTTGAAGCAAGAGACTTCTCCCCATGAGTCAGAGAGAAACTACACACCCCACCCGGGCCATCATGCCCACTACCTCTCATCCCACCATTACCCCACTTCCACGTCTGCTGGCCTGCCAGGGGGGCCACAGGGCCACCCACTTTTTCAGGCTTCACGCTATGAGCTGCCCCTGGATGTTGCCTTTGACTCCTTCACTCCGTCTCACCTGATCGCCTCTCAGATGGGCACTATCTGAAATGTGACCATGAACAGCTGAGAGGACCAGTGATTTAGTCTGCTATGAAACTGGCTGCCCTTGAAAAAACTGTTGTAAAAATGATGGCCGTTGTACTAACTGTATAGAGAAAATGGTTTGAATTTAAGTTGTCTAGTACTCTGGGAGAGCACTGAATGCTCAGAGACTCAACACCTCAACTCAATCTACCTGATACAAACACGCACCCATAACTTTTAATGTTTTATTTATTATTTTTTGTCATGATTATATGTTGGTATTTGGATTATATTTTTTCTGAAAAAGTTGCCCCCTCAGTTGTTACAAAATGGCTAAAGATTATTTTACCAAATCAGATATCCATGCCTAAGCATTACAAAGATGTTTCTGTGCAAGTGCAAGGATTGAACAAAAACATATCTGCATATCAAAAGAAGCTGATAAAAAAAGTAATCCAACCTAAACCTAAATTGTGCGCTGAGGCCTACAACCAATGTTCCCCTCGCCATAAGAAAAAGCAATGCATTTATTTATATCTGTATTTAATATTTATTTTGATAACGTCTTGTTTTTTATGTTTTTCTCAGTTTTTGTTTTACTGTTTCTTGGTCTGTTGTCAGTCACTGGCAGCTGTACTGTATTTAAATTATTTATTTGAGGTATTTCAGGTACTTGTTCATTTGGTGTCACCATATTTTGTCACTGTAATGTTATTACTGTAAATATTTTGCTGTTTCGCACTTAATTGAATAAATATTCTTATATTATATGCTATTTCCATAGTAACAATATTTGCCATGTGGTTTTTTTCTGCCGTGCTGCCATCCTGTACTTAACTTTTAGTTTAACAACACGTTCATGTCACTCAATGCAGATCCAATATTTCACAGCAGTTGAATATTGATAATGTAGTGAGGTTTCCATTAAAATACTTCTTTTTGCATTTTACTACTCACTAACTAACTAACTACTACTACTACTATGGTGAAATTCCTGGTTTGGCACCACAAGTCAGAGGAGATTATTTTCTGTAATTTCACAACAAAAACCAAATTAGGTAAATTAATGATTGTAGTTAATTTTTAACATGGGAATCAATGGCCAGCTCACACATCACACTAACTCTATGAAAGTTCCCTTTGCACACATTCAGCCTCAGGCGTTTTACTGAATTGGTATGATCATACCAATTCAGTAAAATGCCTGAGTGCGCAAGTAAAACAATAACATCACAATTTTGGTATGAAGGCATATACAAACAACGATAGGAAACTTAAAATGTAACCTCAAACTAAAGTAAATGAATCTAAGCTTTTCAATAAATAACATGGACACACATTAAAACCAATGAAAATGTGCAAGACTAACTTGCTGGAATAAAGGAGTACTTTGTGGCCAGGCAACAGAGGTCTGTTGCTGGATGTGTGTGTGTGTGTGTGTGTGTGTGTGTGTGTGTGTGTGTGTGTGTGTGTGTGTGTGTGTATGTGTGTGTATACGTGTATGATGTCAGAGGCTTGCTCTGGGGTGTCTGTCAGGTCAGGCAGGAGGCTGTTGTGGGCCATGGGAAAACAGCTCTGGGGAACAGGTGAATGTGTCACAGAGGCCTTTCTGAGTCTCTGCCGTTCGCTCTCACTCTCCCACATGTCCCATTTTCCCATGTAGCTCATGCCAAAACACTGTGGGGCAAGAGTTCTTTTTTTAGTTTTTCAATTCATTCACATTAACTCAAAGAGAGAAAAGCACCAGGTTTCTGTTCAGAGACACGGCATATGGATGTTATAAATTAACTGATCTGACACTTTTTTTTCAGTGTAATTTTGACTGACCTCAGCACACAGTAGGTGTCATAAAACATTTAAGTTGACAGTTCAGCATAGAGTGAATAAAGATACGCTATTCTGATCTCTAATTCCTGACCAACTCAAACTGGCATGGTTCCTAACATTTATATCACTCAACTAATGACAAAAGTCTCAATTTTGACTTTAATGATCATGTTGAAGGGCCTGATGGCTCTTGAAATAGACAAAGAATGGGGTGGCAGGGTGTAAAGAGGGAGAGGTGAGAGCAAGTGCTGGTGTGTTCAAGTGTGTTTATCACTGTGGTCCTTTAGGCAATTGTAAAAAGGGGAAGGTGCCTCAGAGGCTGTTGTCCAAAGAGGACTCCCCCCCTCTTCAGCTACCTCTCCAAAGGTTTGTCTTTTCCAGTCCTGGCAACAGTGGAGAAAGGGTGGAAGAGAAAAAGGGAACGATTGTTTTACTGGGCGCCACTGGTCCATTGTGAACGCAGCCTGTTCTTTCTCTTGACCTGTGACCTGTATTGTTGTAGGGCTTCTCGTTCGGGGAGGGCAGACAGCTGGGGGAACTGCGGGAGGGCTGATGGACAGCTGGGCCAATTTGGGCATATAGAGAGAGAGGGAGAGAAGAGAAGAGAGCGAGGGCATGAGAGAGGGATGAGAGAGGGAAAGGGGAATTAGTGTGTTGGGGGAAAGATGAGAAGAGGGAAGAGAAGGAGAGGGCAGGAGAGGTGACTGGGGTCCTTGCTGCTCATTCACAAGTTTGTCCTCTCTGCTCCTGTGTGTCAGCCTTGGTATAGGAATGACACATTGCTTTACACACAGGCAGACATTTGGCCTGTGAGAAAGTACTGGCAGAGTTCGCTGGCGCACACCCTCTTTGTGTCTTTGCTGTTTTGTTATGGCAAAAATGGTGGTGATGTGGGGGGGCAGGGTATGTGGATTATCCTCCTGAGTCCAAAAACATGAGTGGATGGATATGGAAATAATCCACGTAAATTAACTTTGGATACAAGATTACAAAAAAGAGATGCAGGACAGTCTCGGGAGATTGGGGCATGGTGGTGGAGAAGTAATTTGATAGATACATGGAACAATTTATGAAGATATAGAAAAGATATAAGCATGTTTATAAAATTAAAACATGTTTTAGCTTTAGTATTATTTTAAACTTGTATTCTTTTTTACAAAACACTACAAAAAAAAAATCCTGACTTTACAGCAAATACAGACTGAGTGTATTAAGTGGCTCTTATCTATGATAAGGGAAAGAGGGTCTCTTAACAGGAAGGGAGCTCATGCTCTGTAATGCCATCTTGGCCGAGACGACAGGCTGCAGAGTGCGACCTGTAGCTAAATCCCCTGGGAGAGTGAGGTCATGTCAGATATCAACCCACAGAGAATTAATAGTTATTAACAGTAGTTAATACTACACTATACCTCTTGCTCTTCATTCCTAAACTTTTGTAGTCTTTGTAGTTTTTAATTCTTATATATGCAGTAGATGCCAATAACATGAGGGTATCTGATCATTTTAAAATGATCCAACATAAAATTCATTTTGGCAGAAAAAGCTGGCACCACTGACAAAAAACAAAACAAAACCAACAAACAAAAAACATCTGAGCTAACAGTTAGCTTACTTGCTTTCCTTCACGCTCTCTTGTGCATACAAGTTTCTGTGTGCAGCACACTTAATCCACTGGCCAAACAAGAGTGGCTCCCACTAAAATGAAAAGGTTCTGATCCATAGGAGCTAGATAGAGGGATAAAGCATTGTGATTAAGATTGTATTAATGGGGCCATAGGAGGCTGGAAGGCTTTAATCAGTGTCTGTGTGCCGGTAATCCCTCTGCCTTTAAGCTGGGGTGAACACAGTGATCCCCCCCCCCTGCTCTTGGGCCACAGTGCGCATGCATAACACACACACACACATGCACACACACGCTTCTGTGGGGAGCATGGGGATATGAGTGCCCAGGTTGAGAGGTGGAGCACCCCGAAAAAGAGACGCCCTAGACTTAGAAGAGCAGCTGGTAGAAGAAAGACTGAGGAGATGGATGGAGAAAGAGATGTGGGAAAAGACAGAGGAAAACAATGAAAGATGGCAAGGGTGGTGTTATGAGAAGATGTAGGGAATGGAGGGGGGTGGGTTAAAATGATGACGGGGTTGGTCATGGTCAGCATGGTGGAAGCAATTAAATATAAATGAACAAAACTTTAACTTTTCCTGACCCTGCTTACCGCATCACATCAGACTAGACCATCATTTATAAATTGAATAGTGAGACATTAATAAAATGAAATCCAACTAATATCCAAGGATGGTTCTCTACATCAACATCTAATGAAAACACCACTGTTCCCTTTGTAAAATATGTATAATAATAATAAATATAAGGATATTTCAAATAAATAGTTATTCAAATAACTATATTGATATGTTCAGAAAAAATAATGCTAAAGAAAATGATAGTTTAGCTTATTCTACTGATGCAAGAGAAAAAAGGAGATGGGAGGGGAGGAAAGAGGGCAGCTCGTTGACTCATTACCTATGGGAGTGGATGTAAAAGGTGACATTGTGTGCATGAGGATAAGGGGTGGGCCTTCTCCTCCCAGAGTTCTCTGAGAGTATTAGGGTGTAGGAGTTAAAGAGCTTCTAATGGGATCTGGATGCTGTCGTGTTTACCCTGCCTCCCCCCCCTTTGCACGCCCATTGCATTGTGAAAGTTGCTGGGCTTTGGGACACCACAATGGGCTGAGTGTAGGGACAGATGGAGGTCCCTTTCGGAGAGGGCACAAAAAAACAGCCAAGGTAGGAGGGCCATGGTGTCTGAGAGCGCAAGCAGCCAGCATGCCCTACTGCCAGAGACGTGAGAGAACATTAGAGGTGGAGGAGGGAGAGAAAAAACTGAAAAGGGGTTTAAGATTCTTCCTAATTATAATGCAAGGAAGAGTGTAACTTGGAGAGTCCCTTTGCTGTGGTAATCTGTCTCTAAATTCAGCGTGATCTAGACACATTCACATGGCTTTGGTTCAGGATCACTGCGCAGTGTAGGCCTCTCTGTCAGCTGACCTGTATACATGTCAGCCTTTATAATCATTTATCGTGCTTTGTGTATTCTCACAAGTACTTCTCAGAGTGAAACAAACCAGCAAAGCTTAAAAAAAGCAAACTTACAGCGAGAAAGATGTAAGACGTTTAAATTCGTAGTGCTCAGTTATGATATATCGTTCATTTAGTATTAGGGTTGTTTATTATGGGTTAAAGCAGGTCATGCAAGAGGGTAAATGCTGATGTCATTCATTTAGGGTGGTGCAGTGTTTGGAGCATCAGGGGAGAGGGGTTTGGTGATAGATGCTGATGAGGAGAGAGGAGAAGCATTGGAGGAGGGTAGAGGGGAGGTACCGGGCGCAGGAGCAACAGATGGGGCTTGATGGAAAGCTCAGGTTGTAAACTTTCTGTTAGTAACATCTGTCCGTTTATCCATCTGTTACACTCACTGTTTACAGTTTGTTTAGCAGAAACTCATTAATTAGAAAACTGCAGTGGAGGCCACTGGTGCATCCTTTGTCACAGTATTAATTATATCAGAGAAGTGCGGTACTGCAATGCAGACTTCTATCAGCTTAATGACTCAATTTAAATAGTTTATTTCTAAATAACATCATAATTACTATAAAACTGAGGTGGGGGAAAACATATACAGCCAAACCCCCCACCTTAGTTATCATCCAATCAAATCATCAGTTTTGCACCATTCCCACAGATAAGCCCATCTATCACATCTGTGCCCCTCAGGGACAGAAGTCACGCCATGCCTTTTCTTTGTTCATTTTTCTGGAGCACATATAAATAAGTGGATTTACACAGGATGGGGATATAAACCCTGATTAGAGTTACATTAGCAATTACTGTAAACAGTCTCCTTATAATCTGTGTACTTATGCAAATACCATACCACTTACCTAACTAAATTTCAATACCAATGTCTCATTAGTAAACTATACTTTATTGGGTACAGTGGAGGAAATATCTCCAAACAGCATCAATTCTAGAGCATTAAAAATAAAAACCTGAATTCGAAGCACAACAGTTATATTGGAAAGGTTACATCACCTATGGGTGTTTTACTTTTTGGGCTAAAAATATTCCCTCTTCAATTTGCTCTGCAGCAGCGGATAAAAGAGAATTAAAGGAGCTGATCTGAGCTCAGTGGCCAGAGTGTTACATTAGACATTAATCCAGAACAGTGGAAGGGATAGCATCTTTTAATCCTGCACTCCATCCGTACAGCCCTCCTAACAGACACAGGGTGAGACTCACGCAAACTGAGACCAACATGCTACATTAGCATGTGCTTCTGTTACATTAAAATCTCAAGACTTTACACCAAATAATGTTAGTGTTTGTTGTTGAAATGCTTAATAAGAGCAGTGAAGCATTACGATGTGCCAGTGTTCACTGCATGAGCGTGTTTTTCACAATTTCCATTGTTAGCTGCAGCATCTTTCCCAAATCTCAGTCCTCCTTACAAGGTTATGCAAGTGTCCTGGTGAGCCCTCTCAGTGCACACTGTCCCCCTATATGTAACAGATGTTACTGGGGCAACAGTTGGTATTGAATGGGAGGGGCTTCAGGCCATCTGTCCAGGGTCAAGGTTTGAAAAGGGGTGGTAGAGATGGTGGCACGTTCAGGAAAATGGTAAGTATTTGGTTGAAAAGAGGGAATATAGCCCACATTGTAATCCTGCTCAATGTGTGCTTTCATTTCAGATCGCCTTTGTGAAGATTTTGAGTGTGAGATTGGAAACTCCAGAAAGTGTGCCTGACATGGGAAGAGTGACGCTTTAGTGCAAAAGCACCATCTTGTGGTTAAAGATAACACTACAAATAAAGTGTAATACTCCTCAAAACTTTATTGATATTTGCCATTACATCAAACTAGTAAATCAAGACTTTGGGCTCTTTATACACCCACAGTGTGGCAATAAAATCAGGAATTTTGATTCCACTTATATAGAGTCCAACTGAGATTTAAGGCTCTCAAGCGTATGGTCAATGTCATCCCGCAAATATGCCATCTTCTTATGACAAACCTTTCTCTAGAGGAAAGAAAACCTCTGCATGAGTATTTAGGCAAAAATCTCACTTCACTGCACACAATCTACACAGATAGTGGGGACACTTACATGGTAGACCTTTAGCCTCTCCTTTTCCATATGATAGAATTCAGCCACAGTTAGTTCGGTGAAGTCTTTCTTCATGGTTAAGAATCCACAGTTAGGTGAGCGTTTTATGTGTTCAGACCTGGGCAGAGAAAATGTTATGAAGGACCAGGCACAACATCTTAATGCGGCACACAGAGGACTGCTTTTTTATAAGGGGAGACACTGCAGGTAAATAAAGTAAACATTTAAAGTAACAGATTTTTTGTATTACAACTTTTTTTAAATTGTATGTTTAAATATGCAAATGAGGTACTATCTAATTAAAATGTGCTAATGTGCTGGATACATTTCTGGATCAGAAATCTGAACATTGAATGAAGTCCAGTTCAGAATTCTTGTTTTTACAGAGAATATTTTGAATTTTTCTTCAGCATCTCTATAATTCAGGAAATAGCTAGAAGCTAGAAGAAAAAGAATTACATTTTTGCCATGTTTTTATGAATAAAATGTTAAATAAATCAGCCTATAACAGAGGAAACAAACCCCTATGTAGTAGTGCGAGAAAAAAAAGAGAAAACATAGACATATATCGTAAAATGCCATACTTTGCAAGACACTAGAGTGAACGGGCTAAAAAAAAAACAAAAAAACCTATCACCACCCAGTTCACTGACATCATTTTTTGTACTTCAAATTTTCTAAAGTTGTATGTTTAAATATACACTGGAGAAATAATCTAATGCTAACTTTTGCTGAATTTAGGAGTAATCTTCAGATGCAAATAGCAAAGTTTAGTATAATAAACATTTTGTGTGTATTTTGGGCATTTTCTGTCCTTCTCTTTGTAAGAAACTTGTTATAGAAGCAAAATGGCCCAAAATCAGAAAACTAACCAGTGCTTGCAAACGTGCCTTGAGTAAATTCAGTTCAATCAGGATACAATATTCTGTGAAAGCAAAAACACAATATAACAAAAAGCTCCTATTTTGTTTTGCAGCTACACTATTTGCATCTGAGTGGGGATTGGTAATAGGATCAACTTTACGTGGCAGCCATGTTTTCTTTTTATTCTTGAGTGATGCACTGCAGTCTATATTAAATTTAATCATGTAATGGATATGGGTAACACACAGCTCAGAGTAAGAGAAACCAGAACAATTTCATATCTGAAGTTACTGTACTCCCTTACACTTACACAGCTGAGGAAGTTGAAATGCTTTTCTTACCATGGATCGTCATCTGGCTCCCAGCCCTCAAGCTCAATCAGACAGAAGAAACAGCAGGCAACATCAGGCTCATTCTGACTGGGGCAGTGAACAAACCCAGCCTTGGCCATCTGCAAAGACAAAACAAAACAGCAACATATGCCTTCATTTATGAAGCATGGGTCTTTCTGACAACTGTAAAAAAAAAACAACAAACAAACAAACAAAAAACCATTAAGCTCTAATTTCTATTAGTTGACAACTCAGTGACTAAGTACAAATCAAGAACAAAAGACCCTCACTCAGGAGGATTAATGTGACTGAAACCAGAGGATGATCTCCTTTTGGCTCTTGGGGCAGAGGGCTGGGGGTTAAGAGTTGGCAACATGGCATAGAGTGTTGATCATCAAGTGAGTTGTCAGCAGCCCATCTATCATGACAAGACTAAGGGGGGCAACGGGTCTGTGCACTGGACACCTGATGCAATGCAACTGAATCTGGCACCTGCTTAACAGCATCACAAGCTGTCACGGCCTGTGATGCCACAGGATAAAAGGCGGTGGTATAAAATTGCTGTGTAAACAAGGCTGGGCTACACCAATAATTATTTTCATCAGCCCTAGGCACGTAATGTGTATGTAAATCAAATCTTTGTTCAAAATAAATCTTTCAAAGAGCTGTTTGACACATCCCACACATGTGCACAGTATGACCACCTGCTGGCCCTTATAAATCACCTATAAAGTAGTTAGTACATTTGCTGCAGACAAATTCCCTTCTTGAATTATCTATCAGTCAGTCAGTGTCCTGAAGGACAGCAGCTTGCTTACCTTTTCAGGTGTGCAGTTGCATTCCTCTCTAAATGGCCAGTCTACAAAGCTTTGTTCGCGTAAATCCTGACTGTACATTTTGTCATAGGAGTAAAACCTCGTTGTCAGTACATCTATGCTGGCCATATCTTCAGTAAAAACAACCTCAATCCACTTCTTGGTGTGGCCGTGGATGTGGACATGGGCTGATGGGGCTTGCACACTTCCACAGGTGTTTTCAGTTTTGGTTGATTAAAGTCAGACTTGAGGTGGGCGGGGCTGTCATGGGTCTCCATGCTGCATGTTTTTCATGTAGCAAAACACATCTATACATTCAGTACAAACTGAACCTTTCTTGCTAAAGGCCCTCACCTATCCTGATGATCTCCAGTGCGCTCTCTTCACCATTTTGCAATACAATTGACTTTAAAATGTTGACACAAAAATTCAAAGTACACCAGCAGAGCACAATTTTTGATTATATCAGTTTCCCTGAAGCTTTTGTTTGTCTGTTTGTTTTTGTTCTGATGCAGATTGAGAGGAACGATGAAAAAATAAAATAAAATTACACAACCCATTCCACTCACCAGGCTGATATACTCCAGCATTCTTTGATTATGTTTCCTGTATATTTATTTTGATTTATTTTCATTGTTATTCTTATTGCACACAACCCTTTTTACAACCTCAAGAATGCCATCCACCGTGTATTTCATGGCTCATAGTATGATAATGAAACCAACGTTTGTTAATAAAACCTGAAGACCCAAGTTCAGCTGAAGATAATATGAGGCTATGAGACAGTATATTATAAAGCTACAGTCTTCGAAGTAAGAAATTCCCTCTTTTATCTGCTGATTGCAACCCCAACTACAGTTGCTGTGAAATGCACGAAAAACACTAAAGGCCCTATTTAGGGGCAATGTTTAGTTTGTCTGCTCCAGTAGAGGAGCCAAAGTGCCAAAGTAGTTGAAATTAAAGGCTTATTCTAGGCAACACGACCATAATGATTCTCATTTTCAGGCAATTATATACTAATAAAAACATACTTATGTACATTAAATTCAATTTCTGCCAGATTCTGTTTATAGAGCTCACTAATTACACACTGGACCTTTAAGGCACCATAATCCATCCATAGCGATTTATTAATCACCTTATTTGACTGCCTGAAGCACTGAGATAACAAACTTACTTTTAAAAAGGACTTAATATAAAGTGCTTTAACTGCTTTTACTGTAATGTATAGTCCTCATATAACACCTTGGAAAGTGAAGGAACATAACTCCCCCTGGTGGCAATTGAGAGAAATCTATGGACAATGCTTAATTTTGCAATGTAATGGTTCTTTCTGGTATGCCTCCCATCAGAAGCTCAAAAGGTTCATGCCCCCACCCCACAATTTTTATCAATCATTAATATTGATAGGCGAAGCAGCTAATATCCCCTGGTCATCCAGCTTGCCCAATGTGGAGGGGGCCCTCCCCATGGTCGCTGTAGTTATGAATACTTCCTCATGTCTCATTATGCAATGAACTATCCAAGAGAGGCTGAGCTTAAGTCTGTGGTGGCTTTTTTCACTTCTTCTACTCTGTTTTTGTTCCTAATGTCTGACTTAAATTTAAAAGCTGCGCATCACATCACGTATTTTCCATTCAGTCACAGATGTGTATAAATATATGAATACATTGCTACCAGAAAAATGGTCAGACATTCTTAATGAAACAAGCTTTTATGTCTTGAATTACATTCTCCAGCAGAGTGTTTTTAAGAACTTTAAAAGTAAACACAGACATAATACCCAGAAAGTGAACTGTCCAATTTAATGGTTTGTGGTGTAAACTTTACTAGCTTGTTTATTACTGTAAGAGACAGGCACAGTCCTGGTGTGCAGTGCGTCCCTGTAACACTACCCCTCAGGCCCCTGGGTGCTGAAATGTGCTTACAACTGTGAACTGCTGTCCTTTTTGCCTTCTAACCTTATCTTCCAACAGAGTGCCTGGGGGAGCGCTGAGATGCAGTGTGCTTGCTCATAAGGCTGAGAGTGTATGATTTTTATATTGTGAGTGTATCACACTTTAATAGTTGGCAGCCTTTTGAAAGGTGATGCTGTGTAAGGGCTTATTGTGCAGTGGGCCCAGAGTGAACTGGACATCTACTGTACATCTGATGTCATGTCACTGTAGCTCCGATTCGTGGGTGGCTGCCTGCTGCAAGCAGTGCAGAATAACATCTACCTCTGAATTTATGCATGTGTGTGTCATTCAGCATTTTTCCATACGTTCAGATCTTTCGCTATTTTTCTCAACTTTCGCTGTTTTTCTCAACATGGCTGTAGCATAGGTGTAAGATTTATTAGTTTGACCTCCTTCATTCCCAAGTTTTGTGCTGAAAGGGGTTGTTGGCAAGTTGCACCAGTAAAAATGTTTGTGTAGCAATGAAGGCCTATACTGGTTACTGACAGAGGGTTAAAAATGTATTTGTCATTTTCACTCTTCTAATGGGAGGTTGTTAATGAGAGACAACTGTTTTGACTGAGTTTGTGCCATGTGTTGTACCACAAATTAATTTTCCCTCTGCGTACTGTATTTCACTTTTACTCCTCATGCCTTCATTGACATTTGATTCTTTCTCACCTCGTAGCCTCCCTGCTCTTGCCTTCAACCTTCTGCTCACTCCCTCTTCTGATATAACTGCCTTCACTTATTAAGGTCTGCCACGATTAGCTGCTGGAATCTCCTGCTCTTGCTTTGTTTTCACACAGAGCTGAGAGAGAGAGAGAGAGAGAGAGAGAGAGAGAGAGAGAGAGAGAGAGACAGAGAGAGAGAGAGAGAGGGACAGGGACAGGGAGAGAGAGGGAGGAGATAGGATGTAGGGAGGTGGAAGGGAGGTAATAGAGTCAATGTGTTTGTGGTCTTTATTTCCATATGTCCTTTACATTGCCATCGTGGGTGTAAGGCTGTGTTGTTTTCAAAGCTTTTGGAATTTTCAAATTACAGTTGAGGATCTTTCCGGTTATTTTCCTTCTACCTGAAGAGCTCTGATGCTGGGAAGGATTTCACAGAGGAAATAGTTGTTTCTCAGTGTGCCTGCATAGGTTTGGATTCCCTCAGTAAGAGCAGCAGGAGGACCAGAGGTGCAATCAATGTGGAGTACAGGTAAGAAAGGAGCCTATTACCATCTATTGCTATCCGTCCATTTCCTTTTAAAATGATGCAGTGCTGTCTCTGTGGGGAGCAAGAAATACAACTTTTCTTGCTCCTATCTGCGTATCAGGTCAGCTTTTTATTGTGAGATTTTGGTGGTATAAATATGTTGGACATATATATATCGGGCAAGTGTGTGTGTGTAAGTGACTGATCTTCAGACTGAGTCTTGGTTCTTGTCTCAAATATACACATGTCCCCACGGAGCTGACACATGTCCTAACAGCTCCACCTGTCCTCTGCTGCCCTCACACCCAGAATGAACATTGCACATTTGGGTGAAGCTGAGCTCATCTCATGTCTGTTTGTGGTTGTGTGTGTGGTTGTGTGTGTGTGTGTGTGTGTGTGTGTGTGTGTGTGTGTGTGTGTGCGCACGCGTGTGTGTAGTCTTGCATACAGTGTTTGTATCCAGGAATAAGGACTAGTGTTTTACATGAGATGTGTTCATGTTATTGTGTGCACCATTTGTAGTTTGCTGTCAGAACAAAATGAGATAAGAAAAACAAGATGTGTGTCTGATGAGTGTGAGATGGAGTCTAAATTCTGTAGCTGGGATGTGGTTGACCCTTGACTCCCATTTTCTTCATCTGCCACATCACTCTCAACTGAGGAATGTCTGAGCTTTAGAAATAGACTACGATCTGTGGAGAAGATAATTACTTTAAATTGCTGTCTTCTAAAATACACACCACATTGCGTAAGAACGTCTTGGAACATGTCAGCCTAAAGTATTTTGTCTATTAAGGGCAGCATAACAGAAATTACTGTAGTGAAGTTTGAACAAGCATGAACTGCAAGATGTTCTAGGGTGAATGTGTGATCTAAATGTGGTTGGAAAGAAAGATGTACTGTCCTCTGGCGCTGGTGTAAAAATGTCATGAGCGTGTGAGAGTGACAGTCAACATCAACATTCTCCATCTCTGTAGGCAGGCGCGGTATCACAGGACGGGCACACCCACCTGTGTACACATATCCATGAATCTTCAAAAAGCCACAGTCTTTTCGTTACTTTTTCTCTCTCTGAAGCATAGCAATTTGATCCAAAAGCATGTTACTAAAGCCTATACATGAACATAAAGATATACAAATAAGAATTTCTTGTTTGTCCAACCAACGATCTTAAATCCAAACCTCAACAAACTATCACGTGAGACCAACAAAAGCATGCTATTCCTTTGGCATTTTTACTTAAATTAATTATTGATTATCAAAATGAATATGTTTTCTATCAGTCAATTAAGTAATGATTGTAGCTCTAATACAATTAATATGCAAAAGAGTTGTCAAACACAATGAAAGAAATTAAACAATTAGCATCTGACAACACTTTTAAAGAAACGAAAGAGGGAAATTTCTTTGTTTTAACATGATGAAAGTAAAAAGGTCCTACATGAAGGCATGTAATATGTTCCTCTGTATATATGGTGAAAGTATTTTTTATACACTACTGACTGACCTGTTTAAATAGCCAGTTAATCATTATCAGTAAAGTATTTAGTTAAGTTGAAAGTGTTTTTGAAGTACTGGATGGCATTTAATTCTCTCTCTGTCACTCAAACATGTCAGCAAGGCTTCAGTACCTAAAGGCTTAAAATGTCATCAGTTATTATATGAGGCAACAAAAAATCGCAATTCATTTGTAACAATCAAAACATGTGTTTCCTGATTTATTAAAGTCTAACCCGAGGGGAAAATGAATACACAGGAAAAACACGCTGTACAGCTGGCCACATTTCCTGCACACATCCACACCTGATCAATAGTCTAAATTTAGTGAGATGATTATCCCTCACAGTTGAAAACTGATATGCGTAACTGTCAGACTTGCAGGCTCAGGCCAGTTCAAGGGGAATGCAGAGGTCTTTTCGTTCATACTGAACTGGCTTGCTTTTAATGTGCTACATGTGCTTAATGAAGCCATTAGATAGAGTGTGGGCCATGACAGGCTCAATTTTTGGAGAGAGAGAGAGCTTTTCTTAAAAAAAATTAAAACATCTTACAAACTAATAATCTGGGATTTATTGTCTGGTAGCTTTAGCAGATGCTTTGCCATATTAGGAGGGGAAGTGCAAGTATGATGTTGCCTGGTGATTGCCTGGCCCCCCTCACCTTTGACCTTCATAGGGAGTCTCTAAATTCACCACCAGAGTGCCAGAAGACACCCGAAGCATGATATATGACCTAGGTGTGGACTCTGTATCAACAGAAATCTTTTTCATTAAACCATGCAAGCAAACACTGGAAGAAGAAAAGGAGCAAACTAACATTTCTGGAAAGTCACACAGCGCCTGCAGGCCTGTGCTCTTGAAATCTGACTAGAATTTATGATAACAGCAGTTGCATTTTGACAGTGCGTTTGAGCTGTTGAACTGTAAGGAAGTGAGTTACAGTCTCTCTGACAGATATCAGCGAGTGTTGATTTACTGGGTTTTTTTTTCCCCCGCAGGAAAAAATAAGGAAGACAGATCATAGTATTGTATGATTGGAGTATTTGATGTTCTCTCCATCAAGTTTTATACACTGTGTTTATCACAGGCTGTTGCTGCACATCGACTAGCTAAGTCCTTATATGTCCTTAATTATTAGAAGTTGTTCCTTTCACATTTGACCTCCGTGCACTTAATTTGCCTAATTCACCATTCTGCCGATAAAAACAGTTCCAGTAAAGACACTGACCTCAGCAGCTTTATCAAGACTGTTGAATAGATAGTTTTCTGCTAAGTAAGGTATTTCTGATACAGTCTGACAGGCCATCAATACGATACCAACTGTGCATGGTGTCTGTTTGGTTCCCTTATTTACCCCTGTCTGTTGACATGCCTCTGGGAACATACGCCTCTCAGTTTACATGGGATCGTTTTTCATTATGGGACTTCTCCAGACAGATGTCTAATACCAGAGTTGCTAAAGCTGGAATACTTTGACAGAGTCCCAGGGAACCTGTGCTAACAGGCTTACACCAGTAGGGGGGAGCATAGGTTAACCACTAATCACCATCCATGGCTTGGCAGTGAATACTGAGGCCTCTCTCCCTCCCTTGGCTTTTACACTGTGTGTGTGTGTGTGTGTGTGTGTGTGTGTGTGTGTGTGTGTGTGTGTGTGTGTGTGTGTGTGTGTGTGTGTACACTTTATATATTAATTGCATTGTGGGAACTCATCTTTGATCTCAAGACAAAAGCTGGTCCTCACAGGGTTAACCTTATTTTCAGGTTAAGACTTTCAGCGTGTTTTAATGTTAATATTAGTCTCAGGTTAAAGTAAGGGTAAATGTTTGTGTACATAAGGTCAAGGCTGCCTCCTGGGGATACGTGTGAGTCAATACAAAGTCCTCACAAATAACAAAAAGTCTGTGTGTGTGTGTGTGTGTGTGTGTGTGTGTGTGTGTGTGTGTGTGTGTGTGTGTGTGTGTGTGTGTGGAAAAGTGGCTGATGGGTAATGTAATACTCATGAAGCAGAGCGAGAAAGTCAGGTACAGTGTGTTAGTTAAATACACGCATCCTCGTCATCCTCTCAGTCATCTGGCTGCGAGGTGGAAACATAATATTAATCACATAAGACATCTCCATTACAAAAAAAACCCACAAAGAAAACAGAAAACACAACAATATTTCAGAAGAAATTTTAGAAAACACAAGAAGGAATTTAAAGTGCTGTATAGATTTCCCAAAGACAATGTTACGTGACTCACCGCTGAAGCTCTCCTAAGCCTTGGATCAGCATGAATCGTCAGTACATTCAGTTTTGTTATTGTGGTCTGTCCGGTGTTTTTGTGTTTTTCATCTCAGGGTCACCAATTTATCAGCATATCGATATGAACACAACACACAGGGCCTATTTTCTTTCCTCTCAATCAACACAAATTCAGGAGTTAGCCTGGAAGGCTAAGTTTAATCTGTGCTCCCTGGTAAAAAAAAAAAAAAGGCATCATCAAAAAAGTAAAAAAAAACAAACAAACAACAACTTCACACTATGAACTGGTCTTATAACTTTACAAAGTTCTTTATTTTACATTAATGTAATGTTTCAATAACATCCTAATAATTAAGTTTGCTGAAAATAATTCTGTAAGTTGGTACTTTTATATGGAAGGTAGAAGCAGGTACATTTTGGTACATGTCCAATTAATTGCTCGTGTAACCAACATTTTCTTTTTTTTGTTCAGAACAGAGCAGGACAGCTAAAAATACAAGATTTTTCTCATCAAACATACAGTTAAACCTATATGAATGATAATAAATTAAGGATTTGTTCTTTCATAGGAAACACTTTTCTTTTATATAGTACCAAATTAAATTAGAAAGCTCAGAACTTTTCCTGGGAAATGATTTGTTAATTTTGAACTTGTAAAATAAAGCATTACCGTATACTCTTTCTCTCGTCGCTTTTGGAGACGCATTTGTGAGTGAAGTATCTCAGCTCAAACTCTCAACAACTCAAGTGAAAAATGTTTGGTCATTAGTCATTTAAAATATTCCCCTAGTGGCCATGTAACATGTGTCCCATGATGACGCCCATCCAAAGGTGATAGAGGTCAGCACATCGTCTTCAAAATGATTGATCTGTAGCCAATGGCAAATGAAGCGACCTAATAGCACAATTTCCACCCCTCTTTCCTCCCTCCTCTTCCTGTTCCTTTCCATCACCCCTCTGCTCACATACCTGTCCAATAAAGCCATCTGTCCTCCCCTCAGTGGCCTTCACCCCACCCCTGTCTCTCACTCCTCTCCTTTGCCCTGTCCTCCCTCCCTCTTCTTACCTATGGATGATACAGGATCTCCATGCTCCGATTTCACCCTCTCATCATGACATCCATTAAAGTTGCGTTGGGCCCTGGGTCCCCGTTGGCCCGACAGCACATTAGCACTCGGCCCATTGAACGCCAACAAGGACCGCTCTGAATTATTGATACCAACACAACTAATGAGGAAACCCTATCTCAGCTATTTTGCTGACACACAAACACACACACACACACACACACACAGATGCTCATGGAGGAACTTGCACGCATAGCTGTATTGATGATAACTATTGTTTCAGCTGCTAGTGTCCCATTTTCAAAAACTAATACACTCAGTGCTCAGTCCATTTCCTGCTGACACAATGTGTGTTTATGTGTTTGATCAAGGGACCCACAGGCTCAAAATACCTTTTTTGATTGAGGTTTGTACTTTTGCACCATAAATGTTTGTTCCACATCTGTAAGCTCATTATTCTGTGTGTATAACTGCTTATTTTTTATTGCTGTTGCAGGTGTTAGATCTTAGTGGCAGTTGTGAAAGTGGGATTTTTGTGAACCTCTACACAGAGCTACCATATGTTCCATAATACTATCAGCTTTTAGTCAGTGGATTTTAGCCAAACTAACAATCTGTAAGAATTTGTGTGGATGTTTGTGGCCCTTCAGTCTGCCAGTGTTTACATACAATGGCTTTAAATGTGTGCAGTGGAGCTGCTGTGTGGGGAGGTATTGGAGGTGTCAGCCACCCTCCTTAGTATTCACTCCAACACCCTGTGACTCACAGCCTCAGCCTGAGAGCGTGAGAAGGGTGGGGGTAGAGATAGAAAAAAAAAAAAAACACAGAGAAAGTGAAAGCAGGACAAGAGGAGGTACTATGAACATCAGGCAGAATTTTCTGTAGCCCTTGGCTCACGTGTTTGAATCTGTGTGTTTGCAAGCATGCCCGCCCAAGGGGATTAATTTTTTGACAGCTTTGTTAAGCCTTCTCTTAAGCTCTGAGCTTCTCAAAAACATAGTGGCTGTGTGATTTTCAAAAGTCTCTCTAGCTATCGTGGAAGCGAGAGAGAGACAGAGGAGACAGAGGGTACTGCTCAAATGTGACACCAGACGTTGTTTGAGTGGCTTCTTGGTGTGGAGGAATTGGACCATAGGAAGCTGGCTGTGAAGCGCCTCTTCAATTAGTGACTGCATTGCTATGGTCCACAGTTTAATTCTCTGCAGCTCTTCTTCTGTGTCCGACTCTGTCTGTCTACGTGTCTGTATTCCATCCTCCTGGTCGTCTCTCTTCTTGTCACTCCACATCTCTTCATCTCTCTGTCAGTTTGCATTTAGTTTAATCTCTGCCCCTCCTTCTTCTGCTTCCTCCGCTCTGTCGCTTTCCATTTCATCTCTCCTTTTTGCTTGCCACCATCACCCACTCCCCAACCCCCTCACCACACACACACACTCCCAGTCTAAATTCCATCCCTTTGACGAAAACACAGTGGTTGATAAAATGTGTAACCTTGCCCGGGCAGGAGATGAGGGAGAAAAAGAAGAAGAAGGACAGAGCCAGACAGATAAAAGGTTAATCCTTTAACAAGTCCACAGACATGTGAAGTCAAAGGACAGAGGGGGTTGGGGGGGTGATAAACAAGAAACAAAATAAAGAGATCTGACAATCAAGCTCTCCGTAAGGGGGAGACGGGTGAGAAGAATTTGAGAAATCAAAGGGGGAAACAGTAGTTGGGGGAGACTGCATTTTCAGTCAAGCTCTGTCTCTCCTTCATGACTTCCACTCTGCATGATGACAGGCGTCTGCCGTTGTTCCCATTGGTCGAGGCTGCCACCAATCAGAGCAGAGGCATGTAAGGTGCCTGTAGGTTATACCCAACCCCAAAAACAAGAAGCAGAGAGAGGGAGAGAAAGCCAGAGTGAGAAAAGCAGTGTGTGTTTTACAGAGAGAGACCAAAGCAGACACCGACTTCACGTTGCATTGAAGACCTTATCTCTGAAGCTCCCTGTGAAATGACACAGTTAAGAAGAAATTGCTTGTCAGCTGTTTGTTGGAGACCACTGCAATTCCTCCAGGCTGCTGTGGAGAAGAAGATCTTGGCTCTGTAGCCTCCTACTGTGATTGGCTCTCACACTTTAGGCTCCCCCTCCTCTCTCTGACTCCCCTCTTCTCTCTCTCTCTCTCTCTTTCTGCTGCTAAGCCCCTCCACACTGTCCTCAGGCTTACCTGAGCCACAACTGCAGAAACGCTGGACCCCCTCCTCCACTCACACACGCTCTCTCTCTCTCTCTCTCTCTCTCTCTCTCTCTCTCTCTCACACACACACACACACACACACACACTCAGCTTTTCACCTGGAGAGGGCAGGCGCAAGGGACGGCATGTGCAGCAGCAGCAGTCTCTCCTCACATTTAGCGCTGCCTCTCTGAGTTGCCTCTTTCTGGAGAGTGGCGAGGAACTCTGAAAAGAGATTTTGGAGCCATTGTCCCTTGGCAAAAGCAGGAGAGACGGGGGCAGTGAGGGAGCACTTGTCAAGCCAGGGACACCAAAGGCAACACACAGCATGATTTTGGGTGAGTTGTTGCTTTTTGGTGCATGGGATTTCGGTGAGGTCAATCATGTTGTTGGATCACTAATCCCTACTTAAACTTGGCCACCAGCAGCTCTTCATTAATAGCGTGTTCTGCCCGGTTTCCATTCCACACAGACATCTGTCAATACCGAGCGCTGAGATGAACCTTTAAATCACAGTTAGTGCTTGTAATTACGATAATAGTGTGCCATTAATATGGCAGGTGTGAGTGATGACAGGGAAGGTCAAAGTGTTTGGAGCTGGACTGTATCATTATAGGCTGTTTGGTCACATGACCGGGCTCCACCATTCTCGTGTCCTGCCAGAGAGAGGTGAAGTGACAAAGACAGGTTCATACTGACCTACTGATAACTGATGAAATGCAAATTTATACAAATAGTCGATCCAGAATTCATCATGTACATATGTAATTCACAAGCCGATTTGTTACACTACCACCTAGTTTCTTTCTAATCTTTCCATATATTTCTGCTTAACATTGATGAGCACATGTGTCATCTCATGTGTGACATTTCTTTTTTTTAAAGAAAAACATAAAAAATTCAGTCCTTAGTTTGC
Organism: Sciaenops ocellatus; assembly: GCA_033000465.1. NCBI lineage: Eukaryota > Metazoa > Chordata > Actinopteri > Sciaenidae > Sciaenops > Sciaenops ocellatus. The sequence goes on along the minus strand of CP136883.1, from coordinate 14,749,832 downwards.
AGCACAGTGTAGCTTTTAGTTTTTATACAGGGTTGTTCTGTTCTGAGTCAGCCAGTGCTTTCTTCTTTAGTATTCTGGTCTCATAGTGGCCATGTCTGAGAGAGGGGGTTCTCTGGTCTCTGCGCTCTATATAGTCAGTTTGTACATTGATATAGAGGATGCAAGCTCACCACTGTAAGTCCAGTGATCCCGGCTGTGCTGCTGTGTGGATAGTATAGGAAGAACATGTGTGTGTGTGTGTGTGTGTGTGCGCAGTGTGTGTCAGCTTGTGAAAGTGTTCGAGAGTCTTCTAATTTGTGTATGGTCGCGTCTGTGAGACTGTGTGAGGTCATTGTGTGTGCAATTGTTTTATATGTGTGTGTGTGTGTGTGTGTGTGTTGCTATGTTCTCTGCCGGAGAGGCCACTTTGTTTTAACGCATGCCTGGGCTGATTCAGGCGCAGCTCTGCTCCTCTGCTCTCCCGGCAGGCATGTTTTTCAAGCAGACATCTCTAATGATTATAGGGAGTCATGTAGTCTGAGGTGTGCATATGAAGAGTGTATTCCCGCGAGCTTAAGGCTCTACAGCAAGGCAGTAAATTTCATGTTTATGAGGATGAATGTTGAATGGTTTACTGTTAAACTTTCTCACTCCCTCAAGTTTTTCTTTTGTTTGTTTACATGGAGATTTTTGTCATTTTTTTTTTTGTCTTGTTTTTGCATGGACTAGATTTTCAGTAACTGCCGCTGGTCAAAAGTGAACAATTACCTGACTTCAGTGTCATTTAACAGTTAGACAAGCACTGTCTTGATCAGGTTGCAGGTGGTAGCAGCTCCTGTAAATGATATTTGGCCAGGACGTGTCAAGAGCAGCATTAACCCTCAACCACAGCTGTTTCACTACAACAAACAGTATGTAAACTCGCTCACCAGAGCAATGGTTTAAGTTTAGGGTAGTGCGTCTATTTTAACTGTTTAGCAGTAGCAGTTGTGGTAGGAGTAATGAAATGTGGAATGTTGTTGTGCAGTACCATGAATTTTGCCTTTGCAGGAAAGACTGAATCCTGTCAGTATTTGTTCACTGCAGAATTAAATGTGTTTAAACAGTGATTGTGTACTGTAGCTTATTTTTCATTTCATCTACTAATGGTATGTAAAATATTTCCCTTTCACACCTGCCAAAACAGCTGACCTAGACTTCTCCAAATTAAGTTGTCAGTCTGATAGGTATCTTCCATTATTTCTGTCTGAACATTGAGATTTTCCAGTGCCTAACATCCTGCTCCATTTGCGTGATGATGTGGTTGCTGAGCGATTTGACATTTCTGGCTTTCCTCCCGTGAAAAGGGTAATGTCATTGTAATGACCTTTACAATTCTGAAGCTGGCTGATCTGGACCTCCAATCAGCAAATTTCCTGATTCAGCTCACTGATATAAAACTGCGAGGTTGCGATAACATATTTCTGACAAACGACAATATATATCTTTTAAAAGAAAATCTGATTAAAAAAACGTCTGTGTGATATGTGTATCGCATGTGCACGCCTTTGTTAACTACATGCATCACCAGCTGTGTCTGTATGGCTATGAGTCTATTTCTGTCCTTTGCTTTTGTATGACCTTGAGCAAACAACCTTTTCCAGTGCTGCTCTGTCCTTGACGTTGCATTCACCAGTCCATGATTTCTATCGTCATAGGCAATCCGGGGCCCTGGCAGAGGTCTCTGGCTGCTGTGATAGCGATGACAGTCCTGATACTGATAATGGCAATGGACGTGTGGTTGTGCTGCACAGTATGCTCTATACAAAGCCAGCTTAGCTCTCTGCCTGACATGGGCTCTGCACCAAGTTAGGGGTATGGGGCTGCTGCTGATGCTGCGTGTGTTTGCGTATTAAAGTGCGTTTGCATTATCTTGGCAGACAACAGAGCGAATCAGTAAGAGAACAATGGCAAGCTAATAGAGAACATGATCACCGGGCTACTGTTGACGTAGAGCCTCTCAATTGACTGTGGTGTCATTGTGATCAGCCGCCATGTTGTCAAAAAAAAAAAAACTCCTATGCTTTCAGTTTGCTGATGCCTGAAGGGAGCTCCTGGTATGGAATATGCTTCATATAAGATGTGTCTATCACATCCTCTCACTGTCACCCTAAATGCCGCATGAAGACTGTGTGACAAGCATTCCCAGAACATTGTTAGCTTAAGCTCAAAGTTTTTTGGGGGAGCCACAGTCGCAATCAGTTAATGTTTGGATGTTGTCTTATGTCTCATCTGTCTTGACTGTTTGAATCAGAGCTGACCCCTGTGAGCTCAGGGCCATGAAGTCTATCTGTCTCTTTGTCTTTGTGTTTGTGTGCCCACTCCAGCCTCATCTGTCTTCATAAAGCCCATCTCTCTCTGTTGACCTGTCTGCATAGCTATTGCTCATTCCATTCAACCCCTCCTCCCTTTCTGTTAACAGCATGCACACACTCACCTGCTGCCAGAGGTCAACTCAAAGAGAAAATATGTCTTTGAGCAGATCAGCAGTTTTCCGCCCCCCATTTTCTCCATGACTGCTCTGCTCTCTTTGTTTATGTCAAAGTGACACCGTAATTATAACTACTTAATGAGCCAGATATTTGGTATGCATGGCACAGTTTGTCCCTTTAGGCTTCTTTGCATATCCAAGATATATATGGAACACTTTAGTGCAGTTGAAACTTGAGATTTCTGCAGTGAAACAAATTATGCATGGATTCTTATTAATGCTTTGGCAATCGAGATATAAACTTTCATAAGTGATTAGCACCTGCACATACTAAAATCTCACTAAATCACTCTGCAAACATTTTAGTTAAAACTCAATATGCACTCTTTACATTTTTCTAGCAGGTGGGCCTCTGGCTTCAGATTTCACCATGTTGTTTTGCAGAATATCCCATTTCCTTTTGGGTGGGAATATTTTTTGTGGCAAGTGGGGGGATGGCTGTGACATAGTGCTGTGTGATGAGACAGTCCACTGCACTTGACCCAGTTCACCTTTCCATAACTCACTCATTGACAAGAATTATACCCATAATTGTAATTAGAGTAAGCCACATATCTCAGTAGTGACCTAGGATGCAAGATTAATGTGACACTCATCTGAAGGGAGACTGTGTTGTGTGTGAGAGATGATGTGGGTCTATGTATGTGGACGGGCAGAAGTGGCAGCGCTCCTTCTCTTCTCTTGTCTTCCTCGAAGTCTGGCTCTCTCCTGGTTTGCGGAGAGTACTCCTCAGTCAAAAAGCCACTACAGGTCTCTTCCCTTCTCCCCCTTCCTCCCTTCCTCTTCTCTGTTGCTCCATTTGTTTATGCTGGAGTGACTGTGTGTCAGCAGGTTGTCAATACTGTCTGTAAGAGACTCTAATGAATAGGCCTGTTATTGGACTGGTGGGAAGGCAACCCATTGTGTCTGTGAGTGCATCTGTGTGTGTGTGTGTGTGTGTGTGTGTGTGTGTGTGTGTGTGTGTGTGTGTGTGTGTGTGTGTGTGTGTGTGTGTGTGTGTGCGTGTGTGACCCATCAGTGTGTGTAGCACTGCAGAGCAAAGGGAGGTGGAGGTGTCTGTTCTTCTGACTCCCACTGCTTCATTGGCCTCACTGCAGTGCCTTCTGTCAAAGACCATTCACCAAAAGTAAAGGCCAGAACAGCGTAAGAGCATGCATGGTTAAACTTTGTGAATTGGGTTGATGAGGTCTTTTTTTTTTACTCAAAACAAACACTGAATGTAAACATGATGCAGCTTTCCACAGCTTGCATACACTTGAATAAAACGTACAGTTTATAGCGACACACACCAGTGCTGGCACCTGCACCCACTAGCAACCCGGTGCTGCTGCTCTGTGAAGCACAAAAATGCACCTGTGCGTGATTATGGTGTCACATTAGTGCATTCACCAAGGCAGCCTGGCTGACTACTTACTGGGAATCCTGGGGCTACAAGACACCTGGGAGTTGAAGCCTGGAAAATGTTCTGTATGCTTCAACAGTCACTCTGATCATAAAGTGGAAAGAGGCACAGATGATTCTTCACATTGCAGCTTTCTAGTGTTTGCAAAGAGGCACTCTTGCCTATGTCATGTTGAACATTTATTGTCATCTACGTTTTTCCAATACTTACAAAATATTCTAAACTTTCAATCTGCTATATTTAAGCGATATCTTGATTGATTTGATTAATGTTCATGTACTGTGACATGTTGTTATTTAGGACTTGCTATGTACTGGGCTCTTGGGAACTACAAATAAGATTAACTATATTTCCCAGGTGTACCTGCTTGACATGGCACCGGTGCACTCTTTTACCAACACAGATACCTGATTAACTTGTGTCAAACATTTTCCCTGATGAGCGTTTTTCATTAAATAATTGTGTTGTGTGTACAACTTTCTTTTTCTTCATTCACACAATAAACTGTGTTAAGGTTGAATTTATTTATTAACTCTGCATGATGCATTGCTGACTTTATTATAGACCAGAGACCAACAATGTATACTGACATAAACTGGTAAAGTTTAAACCTGACATAAACAGGTTTAGTATTCTATATGTCATAAAAGTGTGAAGAAAATCTGAAAAAAACATCACCTAGCTTCAAAACATCCATGCGTAACTACTTTTAAAAGTTTCATATTGTGATTTTTTTTTAATCAGATGAAACAATCTGCCGCTGCAGTGCTTGAAATAGCAAACTGTTATGCAATGCTACATCTCAAATTTATCAAAATAAAAGAGGTGCATGTTATATCAACATCTAATCCAGCCCATGTGTTTTCTTTTAAACGAACTCGTTCATCAAACATAAGAAGTCAAACTCTTTTATTGATCTACCATTGTGATAATTCAGTAACAGTGTTAGAAGGCGCATGAATAACAGTTTCCCAAACAGCAGCCAAGCATAAAAAGGTTGAGCAAAGCTAACGTTTGGCGGCGATAGATGTTGCATTAATCATGCCTGCTCTATTTCTGTGTGCTCTGAAGAGAAGAGGGATAGAAGAGGAGGAGGAGGAGAGAGAGAGAGAGAGAGAGAGAGAGAGAGAGAGAGAGAGAGAGAGAGAGAGAGATAAAATGGAGTGAAAAGTGTCCTCATGAAAGAGAATTAGCTCCATCCAGTTCTTGGGAGGGGGGGGGAAGAGGAAATTCCTCTGAGTGCTGTTGAGATACGGTTTCACACAAAGACCAAAAGAGAAATCAATTCTCCTTGAGATGCAGCAAGGTCAATTCATAGGGGCATGGCTAGAGAGAAGGAAACTAAATGGGAGGAGGAGGAGGAAGTTGATGAAGCAACCAAAGAATGGGAGAGCGAGATTGAGCGAATAGTGTAGGAGGAGAGAGACTTCAGAGAGCGTTGGAGGGATAAAGACAGAGCGGAAATGAGTGAACGGCGAGATGAGCAAGACTGGATTTGGGGTGGTGCGATAATTTTTTAGTTAAAGCTGGCCTACAGGGAGAAATAGATGCTGCCTTCCAACAGCATGCATTGAGCTGTATCTTAATGTATCATCTGACTCATGCAAAGAGGAAATGTGAGCAGCATATCTGACACACTGCTGGGAATGTCATCCTACAGTCCTACATGAACTATACTTGTTGCCACAAGGACATCTCCTCACTCTGACCTCATTCATCCAAATGGCTCTCACTTTACTATCACTGGCTTAGCCAAGCAAATGCACTGAATGAATAGTACTAGCTTTAGCTTCCAAGAAGCCTTGAGCTAGAATTTAATCCTTAATGTTACATGAACAGCTCAAAATAGCCTAAATCTCCACCCCTAACGCCTTTCCCTTGCCAAGTAAGTCTGTTCAAATGTGTTTTAATGGTGTGTATAAGGGCTGATGGGATGCAGAGAGGCTTGATGATAAAAATGTGGCAATGGTTCAAGCTTAGACCTGCCCTCTGTGGCTTCTTGCCCACTGACATCGACCGTAGCCACAGCTAGCAGACGGGTTCTTTGGAAAAGGTTTAGTACAACGTTGGATGACAGTCGGGGAAGCCTCGCTAGCAGGTAGTTATGGGATCTGCGTAGTGCAGGGCTTAGTGCTGGCGTCTGGTATGCACACCTGTCTCCACACAAGTTCTTCCCCAAACAAGCGGCCCTACCCCTCAGAGAGAGAGAGAGAGAGAGAGAGAGAGGAGGAGGAGGAGGAGGAGGAGAAGGAGCCATGCCAGGACCTGCACCACTGCTCCCTGCCCCTGCCTGGAGGGAGCGGGGGAGGAGAGGGGGAGGATCAAGAGTGAGGTGAGGTGCCAGAGGTGTGGATTAGAAGGCTATAAGGGACACACGGGTAAATTGGTATCTGAGGTCATTCATTTACTGTGTTACTCAGTTTGTTTATCTTGTTGTCGGCGTTTGTCACATGCTGCGTTTCTTGCACACATTCAGCAGAAAGATTTGGGTGTTTGAAGATCCAAGTGCAGATCTTTGCAGTAAGTGAGGAGACTGGACTGAATCCCCACACTGCCTGTTTCCCCTAATGCAGTAGCAGTCTCTATTATAGGATACACGGATGGATGAACTCTCCTGCTAATATGTTCGACACAGCTCTCAGCTAACACTGAAACTCAAACAGTGGCTGTTATTGTGGTTCAAAAGAGCACTGATGAAATCTAACAAATGGGAGGCAGAGAGGAAGGATGGAAACAAGCATTTCCATAAAATTAGCATAGTCAGGATCAGTGCAATTGGCCCGATGAGACAGGAACAACATTATAAACATAAGCGACTTCACATTCAATTCTTCACATCTGAATAATGTTGTTTAATGTTTGGGCTTGTAATGCTTATTAATTTAGCATCAGGGGTTTGACAGTGTGTCAGAGCACAGCAGTAGCCAGCTCATATACGTTGTAAAAGCAGTGTTTCTGCCTCCCTCTTAAATTTTCTCATTTGAGCCTGGGATGGCTTGTGTAAATGTGAAAGATTGTATTTACAGTAGCACCAAAGATGTTTTTTGTCTCTGTGCTGGGCCAATAATCACCAGCTAGCCACTGCCACAAATCTTCATTAGAGGATTAGCCGGCAGGGAGACAGCTTGTGTTCTTTTTCTTTTATTGGTGTCCCAGCGTCCAGTGCATTCAGCCTCGGCGTCTCCCCTTCCTGTCTCCTCTACTTAAACCTGTGAACATGGCCGCAGTTCACCTGAGAATCACACACGCACACACCTATACATACGCTCTTTCTTTTATACTGAATTTTTGTCTCAGTCCTTACCCTCCTCTCTCTATCTCACTCCGTCTTTGTCTTTCTCCCACATATGCTCAAACCCACATGTACATAATGCTCACACATCCTGTCAGTTAGTACCCTTGAGGTGCATCAGCTGCCCAGTGGGCACTCATACTCAAGACAGAACAAATTAAGGTCACAGTGGGGAGAGCCGAGCCAGGAAAGGACAACACGATCTGCCAAGTGTACCTGTGTGTATGTGCGTGTGTATATCTTTTGTCTCTTCTGACCTCTAAACAGTGGCATGACTCCAGAGAGAGCCGTTGTCAAATGGCTGCTGTCCCACTCAAAGGAAAACTGACCCTCATTGCACCATTTTTGCAGGATAAAAGGTGCCATCCCCTCCCTTTGAATTCAGGCTAGAAAACAGAGTGATGAATGCTCTTTTGAAGGCTCTTTGATATCACCTGGTGAAGACTACAGGATTTGATTCCCTCTTGTGCCTTCTGGGAGTGTTGTGACTCATCTAGGGCTGTTGATAGCTCATCAATGCTGTTCTGATACCTGACGGTTTCTTTTTCACACACTTCGGTTGTGAGCATACTGCAGCTATGGACACTTGGAGTACACTGATGTCTGATTTTTACCAGATGGATGAATGGTTACATAGACAGACAAACAGATCGACAGATCGATAGATCGATCGATAGATAGATAGATAGATAGATAGATAGATAGATAGATAGATAGATAGATAGATAGATAGATAGATAGATAGATAGATAGATAGATAGATTTCTACCCATCTACCGTCTACATTTCAGCCCTTGACTAGAGGTAGCTACGTTATCATACCGGCTTGTCCCGGTGGGGTCCACAAGTTCCAGAGGCCTTGTCTCTGCCAGCCCGAGCCTCAGACCTCCCCTCAAGGGCAATATCGTATTCTGCCTGACTGTGCGCGCCTGTGTAATCCATAGCTGCAGGGAGGGTGACCTTCACAGCAGGCAGCCTCACAGCAAGCTGTGACACAGGCACTCAGGGAAGAGGACAGGCTGGGCAAAAAGGGTGCTGGGGGCAGGACATGGCAGTTCTTAGATAATTACCCTTTCATATTACACTCTCTACATGTGGTTGCTCTCTCTTTCTCTCTTTCATGCAACAGCTATGATGAATATGAAAGCGTTCTTTTGCGAGAGGCTATGTTTTAATTTCAAAAAGAAAAGAAAAACCCACACAATCTGCATCCATTTAATGCGGCTAATAGCGGAGCGCACATAAAAAGCTATGCTTTTACATGTATTCTTTCCTTTGAAAAGTCCTCCATATCAATTGTTTTGTTAGTGCTATGACTCCCAACGAAGTATAGCTCAATCTAGTCTCAGCTAGTGATGAAATTTGTCACCAGCCACTCATGTGTAAAAGCAGCTTCGTGCAGGTTGCTCTGTGTCTTGGAGAAGGAAAAATCTATTTATCATTTAACATTTTTTGTGCATCCAATGCACCCCGCTGCCTGAGTAAAGGTTGAAGCCAGAGCCAGAAAAAGTTATTGACAGTTATGTGAGGAGATGACGCAGCCAAATAAGTCCCTGCTCATGAATGATGCATGTCCCCACCGGCCCTGATGGAGAAAGAAAGCGAAGCTGGATGACAGCTGGGGTGCTGTGTGTGCATGGTGCAGAACAAGGTGAGAGTCTTTGTGGTACAGCATAGCTCTCTCTCTCTCTCTCTTTCTCTCTCTCTCTCTCTCTCTCTCTCTCTAATCACACTCCGCCTCTCTTTCTTTTTCTTTTGCTTTACCCACTCACTCACAGATATACACAAAATCAGGAGTTCTCAGTGGAGCCGTTACTCTTTACAAGTCTGCCCTGAGTCTGTGTAACCATGCAGTGACCTTAAAAATGGTCCGCCCTAATGCTATGTCTCTCTCTCTCTCTCTCTCTCTCTCTCTCTCTCTCTCTCTCTCTCTCTCTCTACCTCTCCTCCAGTCTCTCTGTCATCCTTTGACTCGCTCTGTCTTTCTCCTGCTCTCTTTTAGTGTCTCCCTCTCACCAAGCCTCTCTATTTTCGTCAGAAACAATCACTGTATTTTCCGTCTCACTGCCTTGCCCTGCCGCAGTCTGAGACTCTGATAGGAGGACGGAGAGAGATGAGAGTAAAGGGGGTGGGCGTGGGATGTGTGCAGCATGCAGGGCAGAAACAGGAAAGGCTACATAATGGTTTCTTGTCGTCACCAATGTAGCGTCACATCTGTCTGTCCTTTTAGCAGCAGTGGAGCAACAAGCTAGCACACAGACCCACACCGTCTGCATCACCAAGGCTTTCCACCACAGTGTCAGTGGCCTCACATATACACAAGAACATGTGACATGTACAAAATGCATACGCATACTGCATCACTGCTATTGAGCGGTGATGCTTTAAGTTGCTGCCACAGTGCCTTTAGTTATTTGGCTACCCGTGCCACCCATACCCATAATAAGACATGTAAGGACAAAGATATATATTTTTATCCAAGTATGAGCATATCTTTAACTCTGAATGCATATCTGTATAAAGCTGTGGTCAAATCTAGAATCCCTCCAAGAACTATAATTGTAGGCTTTGATATGTGCACGACATTTTAGCACTGTATTTTTGAAATAGCAGGAACTGGCCAAAAGCCGGGGGAGTGAAATGCAAATGATGACAGTGCTCTGCTTGTTTCTTGTAGCTGTTTATATTGTTGCAGATACACATCAGTCTACTAGTCTGTCCTCTTCTTTGGAAACATTCGCAAACATACACAGACACATATAAATATGTCAGGTTTGGCCTGAGGGGCTGCATCAATATTCATTGAATATGAAGTTCTGACATGTCCCATTTGCTTGGTCTGAGACAGACAGGAGAGGGGTATTACTTGAAGGATAATTGCCGGTGATAAACTACCTCCTCAGACGTGGCTACATTGATTTGGACAGAGCGTTTGTGTAAGGGAAAGTAACAGTGATAGATCTCAACACTTTACCAACGGGCCCAGCAAGCATTTGAATAAAACATTGTACACGAGAACAACATTGTTGGAGAAAGCCATTAAGTCTCAGATTAGTAGTGGCTAATGCAGTCAGTCAGTGTGTAAAGCTGTGTAGCACCGCACCACTCAAACAAACACATCAATCTGCCTAACAGTGTGTGTCAACATGCCCCATGATTACCATGCTAATCCCAGAGCAACACACAGGAGACCACAGGAGATCATTACAATCAGACAAACGGTCTCAACTCAAATGGAGAATTCACATTCATACAAACACACACACACACACACACACACACACACACAAACACACACACACGCACACACAATATTCTCCATTTTACAGGCCATCTGTAAAATAATGTTTTTGACAATCAGCGCAATGTAAATTTGTGTAAGCTGCTGTGCTTCGCTATCACACATACACACACATACAAACAATACATCACTGCAGTTGTTATTCAGGCACCAAAATGTTATAGCACTTCAGCAGTAATGTCATGCAAATGTGTTGTGAGTGTTACAGATTTCATGGTGTGTTAGTGGAGGAGGGAGTGCCTGCAGGGTAGAGAGGAGGACGATGGTGTGTGTGTGTGTGTGTGTGTGTGTGTGTGTGTGTGTGTGTGTGTGTGTGTGTGTGTGTGTGTGTGTGTGTGTGTGTGTGTGTGTGTGTGTGTGTGTGTGTGTGTGTGCCGCAGAGAGAGTATTTTAAAATGTTATCAAAATAGATTATGGTTATAGTGGATGCAAATATGAATGTGGGGAAAAAGAGAAAGGAGAGATGCCTGATGGTTATCGTGGAGATATCTGCATGAATTTAATGGACCTGATTTAAACTAGTGCCTAATGTGAAATGGCAGTGTGCCCATGAAATAATGTGTGGCTACCTGACTTTCACACCTGATGTGACAAGAGCAATGATCGTTTTTAATAAAAGATGCTCTTGCATTATTCTTGTGTAAGGCAGATGTTGATACTGACTTGATATTCCTTCAGTTTCAAAATCATATGACAAGTATGAAAATAAGTACACAAACAAAACATAGATTCAAGCCACAGTGAGTCATGGACATGTAGAAAGGCTAAATAAAATAACTTATTTACAGCATATAAAGCAAAGGTGTGATGCATAAAACTGAAGCATGACACAGGATAAAAACACTAAAAGTCAAAATTATTTCCACAGTAGACGTGAATTGTCTGTATATCCCTGTTTTTATTGTATCATGATGAAGTGTATGAGTGTATGAGGGGTCATTTGTCATTTTAAAGAAATTAATATGTCCGACTAAATAATGTCTCAATATACCTTTTCTCCTTGCTTTGCACTTATATTTCCTGGTTCGTGACCTTTTTTTATTTTCTAGTCTACTGTAAGGTTTCCTGGGATTATTACATGCGAAACTAGATGAGCACTCTGCACTTAAAGTAAACGTCCATATTTAAAATCTATATTTACTTTTATGATGCATGTCTGATGGCACTCTGGCTCTGAAAGCAAACAGACATTTTTAACTCCAAAGAAGAGATAAGGACAAGTTACAGTAAGTAGTTTTAGTTTCTCTGTAAGTGTGTCAGGAAACCCAAAATTACATAATTCTACATACTCAAAGCAAGACTTGGCAAAAAAAAAAAAAAAAAACAAACTAAAATATAGCAGAAAATGTGTGAGAAAGGTCGATGGTGAAGCTCTATTCATTTACATAAACCACATTCTGTTTCAGATAAATCTCTGATAACGACCTGGAGTTGATGGATTAAGCTGCTTTGTGTGTCAGTCAGACCTGAAAGCATTAACCTAGCACATTAATTATGTCATTAGTAAATGTGTTCAGTCATAGTATTTGAAACAGACTATGTGGCTTAATGTGCTTTGTGCATTGTTGTTTCTGATGTGGAAGCCCAATGACGCCAACATATTTCATTCTGCTGTATGATACAACACATTCAATCATTAATCCTGATGAGGCATCAACAAATATAAACAACTTCATACAGCAGCTATATCAGGACAGATGATGCAGCACGACGAGTTATCACAAAATTACTTTTACAATGTTGTGCATATGAGTACTTATACGTGTTTGACATTGTTCGTTGTCACCTGATTGGAAATGTACTGATGCTGCACACACACACACACACACACACGGTACCATTGGGCTGTCTTCCAATATTAATACACAAGGCTGACAATGCTTTGGGACTGCATGCGTGTCACACTGTCACACCAGAGCAGAGGAGAGCAGAGCGAGGGAGAGGAGGAGGTAGGGGGCTAATTTTGGATGCATGGCATGTGGAGTTAGGATAACCATCTTTTCTGCAGCTCTCCTCCAACACACTGTTTGTTCAATTACCATTTACTGCAGAGAGAGAGAGGAAGAGGGGAGAGCGAGAAAGGGAACAGAGGAAGAGCAAGGGCGACAGAGTGAGAGGAGGAGGAGGAGGAGGAGGAGGAGGAGGAGGAGGAGGAGGTGCTCGGTATTGCAGAGGATGAGGAAGTAGATGTGAAAGAGTTGGAGAGAATAGAGTGAGTACGAAGGCAGGAGGAAAAACATTCTGTATACAGAGACAGGGTGAGGGAGGACATGGGGTGAGATGTGGTGCAGAGCTGACAAGAAGAAGAGCGAACACACACTGTCACATAAAGGTGTCAGGTACGGTGTCATGTCCTTACAGTACGTGACAAGCTCCTCTAAAAAGTGCCAACAGAAACTCATGTGTGTTTTGCTTAGGCTTCAACGTTAATAAACAGAATAACCTGTGTGACATAATTTCCTTGTATAACAGCTTCGTACATGCAGGGTTATGAAACACTGCCACTGTTTCTGCTTTGATGAGTGTCAAGGATCGTGTGTGTAGCTTTAAAAAAAAAAACCTTATTCAAACAGACTATTCCCAGCTCTCTGCATGGGGTCCATACCGTACCAAATTGAGATATACAGAGATGTAGCTCGATCCACCAGCTCCTCTCATCAGTTCTCCCCCTCTTTCTAGCGTCCCCCCTTTTTAAATCCCAATCCCTCCCACCCTCTCTATCTTTCCTCAACTCTCCTCTTCCTCTACAGTTTCTCCCTCTCTCTCTCTCTCTGGCTCCAGTATATGGAGCAATTACAGAGATGATATCCACTGTCAGTCAGCGGCTCACAGATGAAGCTGGGCCTCTTTAACATGCTAATGGAACGCCAGATTCAATCAGGCCTTTGTATGGCAGAGGGGAGGGCAGTGCTGCTCATTAAAAAATAAATCATAATAACAATGAGGCCCGGGCTGCTAAGGCAAGCAGCACCTAAGCCGTGGCGTTGAACTCCCTCTTCCTCTCTGCTCTCTCGGGAAACACTCCTGGTCTGTTGTCCCTCTCTTCTACCCGTCCTCCCTTTTTCCTCCAATGCGAGCTACCAGATAGAGGTGCTGGTGGTGTGATGGGTGCGAGGAGGAGAAGGAGGAGGTAGTGGAGAACAAGTAGGGTGCGTGTGGGTGCAGACTCCCTGAATCATCTGACAATCAAAAAGAGATTATGCCAAGTCAGCACTCTGTTCTTTTCACCTTTTTCAATCTCTTTCCCTCTCTTGCCCCAACCCTCCTCTGTAAATGCACAAAAACACAATCAGTTCATTTGTTTTGCACCAGTTAGAACACTCCTGCCTAAGAATTTTAGGATTTAATAGTAGGAACTATTATTTATTCACCCGCTGGGACACACTTACTATAAATACTATATTTGCTGTGAGTCTGTAAACACTTAATCACAGGGCTCACGACTGAGAGGTAGCCAGTTGCTCGAGGTTAAAATAATAGTTTGACATTTTGGGAAAAAAAGATTATTCGATTTCTCCTGGAGAGTTAGATGAGAATTGATAACATATCTGTCCTTTTAACATAAAAGTACATAGAGCAGCTGGTCAGCTTAATTTAGCACAACGACTATAACGAGGGGAAAACAGCTAGCCAGGATCTAAAACTCACTCAACACATTCAGTTTTGTTTTTGAAAACTGACAATGTGCCAGCAAATTTTTATACTGTGCAAATTAAACAAACAAAATATAAAGTGTTCATTAATGAGCTCTAGATAGATGGTAGGTGGATTCTGTTGCCATTTCACAGAGCCAGGCTAGCTGTTTCCGGTTTCTAGTCTTCATGCTAAGCTAAGCTAAACAGCTGCTGACTGGAGTCTTATATTCAACAGACAGAGTGGTATCGACCTTTTCATCTATCTCTCCGCTAGTAGGTAACTAAGTGCATTTTCTAAAATGTCAAACTACTGCTTTAAGTTCAGTATCTTGAAGTTTTATTGATAGTATGAATCCAACAACATAATTTTCCCATAATGCATCACAGTCATCCTTTCATTTGACCCTACCAGTCTTCTATACACCAAGGTCTTTCAAAGTCCATGGTCCAGTCACTAATTATGATTAAAAATGTCTCCAACGCCAAAAAGACTCCCACCAGAAGACTGTTTTCACAGGAGTAATAGTAGTACTGTGACGAGTCAACTGATGTGCCCTTTAACTCTCTTTGAGGATACGTGAACCCATGAGTTGGGGACCAGTGTTGCCCATCACCAGGTGTCCCTGTTACCCTTGTTGTAGGTTTTGATGTGACCATGTGCTCTTAAATGTCAGTGTGAACTGAGGTGATGTCCAGCCATACAACAGAATATTTGTTTCAATAGTGTTTTGCTTCACAGGGTTGATACCTCTGATGTAATTCAGATGTCACATTTAACAAGCATACCGCACCACATTCAGCGTATGATATCCTCATTACTTTCATTACCATGCTGCTTCAGATAGCTTTTCAAAAGCGCAGCACTCCTTTCATCCATGGTACTCTTTGTTTAAGATCTCTCCACGGGGGGGTGATTCATAGATGCTCGCTTCCTCTTTATTCATCATGCATCAACACTGGAAAATGCAAGTTTGCGTGCAGGTTTATGTCCACGTGTCTCTAGGCCAGAGATTTATTACAGCCAAGATCAACCAGAGCTCACTGAATAATGCATCACCTGCTATCATGTAAAAATATGCTGAATACGCCTCAGTTGAACTTGAAGGTGTGGGAGGTAGCATGAAAAAGCATAAAGCTTGCTCTCGACTTAGCTTCTAGGTATGAGACAAGAGAGGGAAAACATTGCTCTCTAGTTTGACAAATGAGCTCAGGTCTGGTTCAAGGAGGTTTCCCTTTTTAATATAATGAGCTATGCCAAGGGAATTAGCATCCATGGGGGGACTTTTGTGTGGGTTTTACTTACAAAGTCTCAATTACAATATGTTGGCGAACAATTTCAGCTCAGCGTTTAAAATTTCCGATGGTGTTTTAACCTTTAAAGATTTTCGCTGGCTTGGCCTGATTCTCAGAGCGCGCACACCTCCCCAGCTGCCTGTTTTCTTAATAGGGGGGAGGTGATGGATGCTGATTTAAACAAAAGTGTCATTTGTGGTCACACCAATGACAAGTGACATTACAGACGAGACCCCCCCAGCACTTAAAGAGATTGGGCTGTGGCTGGATTGCCCAGGGATGAACAGAGAGCACGGTGTTAAAGGACACGCTCGTTTGTTGGGCTACTCCATATTCATAGACAATACACTGCAGGGCTGAAATGAAAGCGGTGGCCGTCGACCACATAAAGTCTCCTCCCCCACTCTATTAGTCTGATAGCATATTGCCCTCTACCCTCCTTGGGGAGTGGAAGTCAATGAAATGGACTGGCAAACACTGGGCAGGGGTACATTATGGCTCTTGCTCTTCAAAGAGCACAGGCATATATATATATTTTGACACCCCCACATCTCCCTTTCACCAGCCCCATCATGCCTCCACCTTTTCTTTTTCCTTAGAGCTGGGGGTCTAATCTCAGGGAGAATCTGGTGCCTTTGTTGCTGTCCTCCGAAGTGTATTTGGGTTGATCCACCTGTTTGTGGCTAAGTGATAGAATTCCTTACCTGAGGGCACTGGTTTCTGGGAGGTGCATGGGAATAAAGTCACTGACTATTGTTCCACCTGGGTGTGTGACCACCGTCACGAACAAGGGAAGAAGGGGAGGAGATGAGAGAGAAATGTGGGTTTAGGTGGGGGCTGGGTGGTAGGGAACAAGTGGGAGCAGATTTGAACAGGCTGCAGGGAGGAAAACAACGGACAACAGAGGACAGGTGGAGAGAGGGGAGAGGCAGAGTGGGTACATGTTCCGGTGTGCCGGCTTCTCAGACGCAGAATGTCACCTTGTCCTCTTTCTTTTCCTCTCTCCTTCTTTTTCTAGGTTTCTCTCTCCATCTTTTTATCCCTCTGTTCCTGTTGCAGTGCACTGATATACAGATAGCATTTTCCCTCCCCTTTCTACAAGTGCCATAAGTCTAATCTCCCTTCTCTGCAGTGGATCGCTGTCTTTCAATAGACACAACAAAGCGATGCTCCGGTTCCACCTCCACAGCATTCCAACAGTCCATCCATCACTGACTCAGACATTGCCTACAGCAGGCGACATTCAGACACATCTCTACTGGACAACTCTGTGATCATCTTACAAACCTGACTGGCCCCTGGCCAAGGGAGGAGCATTCATCACAAAAGGAAAATACATAAAAAGATAGAAACCTGAGAACGAAAGACAGAGACTACAGGGAATTTAAAAGAGGACAAGGGAGATAAAGGGGAGGAATATGGAATCTGCGGTGAAGCTGTTTGTCTAGTCGCTGTAGCCGCTGGATGATACAGTGAGTCAGTTTATTCTCTATTAAGGTGTGGTCATTGAAACAAGTTGCTAGGCTTAACATAATTAGGATAGTTATGGTAGACCAAAACACACTTACATGTAACATTATACACATGATGAACAGTATTTTTCCGTTGTTCATTTGTTTGTGTGTAGCCCTTTTTTAACCTCAGTGCTGTCTCAGTTGTCATGAAGACATCTTTGGAGTGTCAGATACTTTGCTCCTGTCACTTGCTCCTTCGCTGAGGATGGCAGCTTATATTGTCGGCTCGAATTCACAGTTGCAATGTTACAGTGAGTCACAACAGAAAGCATCAAATGTCCACAGAAACTTCTCATAACACTCAACACTACAGCAACCATCCACTTTCCTGCCTTGTACAGCTGGTGTATGTGTTACTCAAAATATTGGTTTGAATATTTTTTTAAGGGTCCAGACCAAGATTAGATAAATTACAGTTAGATATGTAATCATGTGGGTCAGGGTAAGTGCAAAGATATGGAATGAATGTAAGCCAGTGTCCTGACAAGGGTAACAACACAGGGGTGTGTGTTTATTTTGTGCTCTCATTGTGACCCTCGCTCTGTGTGAACACTGTAGCAGCGCTGTATGCCTTGTCTCCACAGTCGGACTGCGTTGAGCTGCGCTGTGCTGTTCTCTCTGTGTTCCCATCATCCCTGGCTGTCCCCTCCCATTAGCCCTGACAGCTATTTGTCTGTCATTACTGACCTCAAAACAGCACAAACACTCTCCGTCACCACACACACACACACACACACACTGCACACAAGCTGAGCCTTGCACTGCAAAATCATTTTGTGCCTATGCTATAGTTCAAACTTAATTACATGCTTTCATCACGAGAGGTGGTATATAGAGATAAATATCACTTGGGAATGTAATGTGACTGAGGCCAATTCAGACATATTTTCATTACGTTTATTAATCCTGTCCTGAATGGGTTGGTGCAAGTTGCAACATGAAGCCCAACATGCGGCTACTCTCCCAAAGTATCATCATTATCAGAGCTGTCATTGATTTAAGGTGGAACCAGAGACAAACAGGATATCAGTCATGTGGGATGGAATAGAGCTGTATCATTTTTCCAGACCACCTTTAGTGCCCTTGGATGGATAGATAGATATAGAGTGTCAAAAAAAATGAAATTACTGAGTCACAGGATTTGGCTTTGCAAAGCTGATCGCAGCGTTACAACATATCTACAGTATGAACCAGGAAGGTCGCAGCCTACTCTAGAGAGATCAGCCCACTAGATTTGTGTGCATGTATGTGCATGTCAGCGTGCGGGCGCGTCTCTGTGTTTGTGTGTCGTACCAGCACACAATCCCTCAACCCTACAAGTAACAAAAGCCAACATGATCCAAAAGTTCAGTTGCTGCCGGACGAGGAGCCAGCAGGAGATTTATCTGAAGGATTAAAGGGGTGTGCATCTGCTTATGTGGCTCAAGCACGTGTGCTGGTGTGTATTCTAGACACTGTGTATTGTGGAGCTGAGGGTTGACAGATAAGGTAGGCAGGGGTATCACAGAGGCAGGCTGTCTTCACCCTCATTTCATCTCATTATTTTTGCATCATACTTCCTCCCTTAGCTTGCATCTTTCTTCTCTCCGTCTCTCTTGGAATCCCCAGTGAACTCCTCTGTGTCTACCAAAGAGACAGACTGGCAATTAAATCCTCCCAGTCTTGATTCAGCTACTTAGAAGAGATCAAGGTAGGATCTTTTGGGGGGCTTTTTAGGGCCTTCCACTGTGATATTATCTCACTAAGGTGTCATTACCAGCCCATCCACTCTGTCATTATCCACAATACTCCTCTTTCGGAGAGGCTGGAGGGTTTACTCTGCCTCATCTTTCTGTAGTGTGTATGTTTTATTTGAAGGGCTGGTGTGTGTCTGATGTTATTTCTTATATGTGATAATATTTTGGAAGGGAAGCTCCTCTTGGACCTGTGTAGAATGAAGTTGATTGATCAGATTGCAAAGGGCAACAGATTGAGTTTCTGGTTTCTGTGTGTTGTAGAAGGATGGGAGGGGGAAGACAAACTCACCCTCGGTAGTCCTTTCACCTAAAAATGTAAAATATGCGGGTAAGACTTGCCGTTTCGGAAGCTTTGATCGCTTATTGGAAGCTCTTTTAACTTTGTTTGACCTTCATGTTGTTGCTGCTCGTTCATCTTTTAGAGCATAATACCACCACACAGTCCGTACTTGACTTGTACCTTACAGTACAATGAAATTAGCTAAATTGCTGTTCTCCAAATTGGTAGGTTGGGTAAAAATCTAAAAGACCTACAATTAGAGGGGAAAGTTTAACACCCTCCCATTGATGCAGAGAAATGTACACAGACACAAACATGTTGCAGTTAGGCTATACTGACGCAAACTAAAAAAATAAAAATTAAAAAAACTCTGAAACAAAGCCTGTATTCATTTGTAAGCCATTTATATAACCCATCATATTTCACTACTGGCATTGCACTGCATAGGGTCATTTGAAGCTTTGTGAGTGCGTGTGTGTGTGTTTTCACAGGTCTCACTGCAGTGCGTATCTTTGGATTAAGACATGTTCTGACTAATACTTAGCACTGTGCTGAAGTCATGCATCATTTCACAGTAACTGAGCACTCATAACCCTTTTACACTACGTGACTTACGCACACACACAAATACCTTACATGCAACACGAATGGACAGGGAGGCCAACTCGCATTTGAGGCAATGAAACAAGTTTCTGCTTTCCCAGCTTTCCCCTGCATAATCCCCCCTTTAAAGCGTGGCATAACACCAGCAGTTCCAGGCAGCAAATGAAACAGATCTTTATCTGCATCCACCTATCTCGTGTGCATGTATTAACCTTCATAGGGAGATAGAAATTAGCATACCATGATTAGAAAAGATTGGGAAGATAAAGTTTGATTTGAACATGTGGGATTTTTTTTTTTTTTTTTTACATTTCCTCATCATTTGCAGGCTCTAAAATAAGAACTTGATGTGGTTGCTTTGATGTTTACAGAGGGGCTCACCAGCACACTCTTGTGGTTGTTTACAGTCATACCTGCTCAGGTTTTGGGGGAGTGGAAGGGGTTTGCATGCTTGGCATGAAGGTGGAAAGCTTTACCGTGTGCTGCCCAGCACTGAGCCTTGTTGCACTCAGTGCTTTCTCAGATGAAGCGCATCACTACCTGTGAGTCAGGGGCTGTGAGTCCATAATTCATTCGTAGGAGAGGCTGAGACGGCTATCTGGAGGAAGGGTGCTGCTGCTGCCACAGCTGTCTGTGAAGGGAGCATCCACGAAGGTAAGCAGCGCAGGATACAGCCGTCAGACAAATACTCAAAGCTAATGACCTGTGCAGCGTAGTGTGCTGCAGATTCTCGAGGTGACAGGTGAGGCATCAGGCTGATCCTGTGCTTTCAATGAATGTGAGTGCGTGTATGTGGATGTGTGAAGGCAAACTTAAAACAGAGTTAGCAGCTTTAATGATGGACATGGTTATAAAGGCAGCGAGACATGTGAGTCACAGGAATTTTGCCTTTCATGGGCCTGGCCAGATAATCCTCTATATGTGGAAAAGTTGGTGCATTGAGGTGGAAGTGTGTGTTAGAGAAAAAGTGAATTAATTCACGTGCACATATGTGTGTCTTTGCTGCGTTCATGCATTTGTCTGTTATGTGTGCATGTATCTGCTAACCTGAGTATATTTTATTCTTTGTGCACTTAAGTGTGGCCTTTGGCCAGACCTGTGATTCTTTCGATTGCCCCTGTGGTCAGGCGAAAGGGAGGCACACTGTCCTGCTGGTCCTGAGACTGGATGGGAATACTGAATGGAACAGGGTCGAATTTTCATTCTGTTTCTCCTTCTTGTACCCTGTGTGTCCGCACTCTATCATGCTCCCTCCATTGCTGAAATGAATTGGCTATTCCTGTAGGCCTGGGCACAGCTGTGTACAGCACAGAAAACACACTGAGCTGATCATAGGGGAGGGAAGGGGTGAATGAGAGTGAGAGATGAGAGAGCGATGGTAAGAGAAACAGGTACAGACAGACAGACAGATGGCCAGCCATCCATCAGACACTGCAACCCATATGAAACAGTAGACCAGCAGGGACATAACTGAAAAATCCAACAGCTTTGCCTGACCATAAACACTGTAATAATAATATGCCAGTCATTTTTAGGTCATGAGAATTTTCCTCCCCAGTGATTATGAAATAGTCTGGCAACCCCAGTTCATATCTTTTCCGTGAGTTAGTCAATGTGTAGACAGCCACTATCCTCTGAACTGTCAGACTGGGTCTGAAGAGCTGCTAATGGTGTTTCTACACTAGGAGTGTAGTGTATGCATGGGTGAGAGAGAGGGAGAGAGAAAAAAGAGGTTTGATGAGGGAGACTATGTTGGGGGTTATGTTGAGGAAGCTCCCAGTGAAGCCCCTGGTCTCTTTAAATCATTTCACTGACTCAGAGTTCTCTCAATAATGCATACATAAGCCGAGGGCAGGTTTTCCCAAGATTTAGAGCCAGCAGTTAGTCTCAATGCGCCACACACACTAGGTCGATAAAGTAAAGTATGAACGCTGCACAGAGAGATGCCAAAAAATATTTCTGATCTGTCACTTCATTATGTTAATCCCTGTGAGATCTCGTGCTATCAGATGTATTGAATCCTATTAACATTCCTATTTGTAATATATTCCAACATCAAACATATCAACAGTACTGATTATAAACTGAGTTTATAGTCCTAATCTTTCCCTCTACTCTGGGCCATGTGGAGGACAGGTGCCCGCTTCACGGCTCGGCAGAAAGGCAAGTTGGCAGCCTGACTGTTACCACCTCCTTCTCCCTGCCTCTGCTGCCAAGGACCCTGGCACATCTGTGCCTGTCCAGCGTGCCTGGTGCCAACTACCCGCTCCCATTGTTCTCTCCTGAATGCATCCAACGCCCATGGGAAAGAAGGCTGAACACAGTGTGACACAACATACACAGCCTGTTAGATAATCTCAAGACATGAAAAGATTCTTTTAGCCTAGATTCTGGAAACAGCTTTTTGTCTTGCAGCATAGATGAGGGAAAACACCCGATGGTGATTTTTTTTTTAAGATTCTTCCTCCATCCGCTTCAGTTTCTAGACATTCACTGAAGTGAACATTATCCTGCATGAGCATACTAACTGTACATAGTATTGCTAAAATAATATTTTATGATACAAAACACTCTCATTTGATTTATTGATTTAGTTTTATTTATTATCTGGTTGTCTCTCAGTTTGGAATAGCTTCTGAGCTTTTGTTTTCACCATCATCACTGCATCAAATCATAATTATTGCATGAGGTGGGAAACAGACACAGGAAACACAAAACACAGGCAGTAACCATATGAAAATTCTACAAGCCTCTATCTGTTATTTGTACTCCACTTGTTCAAACCAGAACACACACACATACACATAAAGTTATGGAATTAAAACGAGTCACACAGAAATAGGATTGGGAAGCGTTGATTTGTGTGTATATGTATTTCCCCAGTGGAGGCGGGGATGTGGCCAATAGCAGATTTATCAGGGCCATGCAGGCTGGCGAATTATTCCAAATAGGAGAATCATCCGCTCTCGCCTTTGATCTGTCTTCTGCCTGCTCTCTAATTTTTAACCTCCTTCTCTTCCCCCCTACTCTCTATTTATCTATACTGCACCAGTTTTCATCTTTAACTCTTTCTCCTCTGCCTCCACCTGCAGATAGTCTTTGTCTGTCTCAGTGTGGGCTTCTTGGACACACACATATATAAATACTTCTGTACTTGGGAGGACCTTCATTAACATGCATTCCCTGGCCCTCAATACAGACCATTACAACTAACCCAAACCCTAACTCTAACCAAAATCCAAACCTATATCATAATTCTTACCAAAACTGTCCCTTAGGTCCATAACTCAAAATGGTCCTCACAAAGATAGAACCATAAAAGCCACTGGCCGCAGCACCAAGCCCTGTGGCGGTATCCCGCAGGCTGTTTAAGAGCTCTGATTATGGCCCCTGCAAGCCTGGTAGGATTCCAGGCATGTCAGAGAGTTTAACAACATCCAAATCACTGTCCGAGTCCTTTCAGCTCTTCCAGACTGGCCTGTCAGTCACTCTGCCTCACACAGACATTCACACAGACTGGCTCCAAAAGCCAGTAGGGAGAGCAGAGAGAAGGAATCATTTATCCTTCTTCTACTTCTACATTAATTAACTGTTTTCTGCCCATAACAGTTTTGATTTCTCAGTTAATCAGTAATCAGTTAGTCCATAAATTGCCATAAAATAATGCAGGATCATAAATTTCCAAAAGCCAAAGGTTATGTCTCCAAATAATTTTGAATGTTTGGCATTTTGCCCTTTAGTCAATTATTAAAATTGTTGTTGAATAATTAAATTACCCGTTGATGAATCAATGAAACTTTATTCAGCGGTACTGTTACAGTTGTACACATAGTTTAAGTATATTAGCGATGTAGTGTGAACACTGACTGTGGTTTTATTGTGTCATGTTCTGTTGTCACAAAACTGTTTTTTTTTTTTTTTTTTTAACAAGAAACACTTGTGATTTATCATTTAATTAGCTCTGGCTCTAATGCAAGATTGCATCAACGTGCACAGCAGAGCCTGGTGAGACCACATACAAACACTGACTTATCTACACACATATACAATACAAACATATATATGCACAAAAACATGCGCAGGTCACAGAGGCACACTCCTGTGCCACACAGTGATTTGTTTGATTTACCCTGTGAGGAGGTTTAAATTAATGGGGTAATTATACAGTGGGAGAAGAAAGCAACCACAGTCTGATTTATGCACACCGACAAACACACACACCTACACACACAGTGTCCCTGATGGCTCAAGCTCTGTCTTTGCTCCAAGGACGACTGCTCCTCTCTCTGCTTTCTGGTCCTCGGCTCCATTCACTTTGTTGGATTTCAGCTCCTCCTGCTGCTGCAGAAACACGTTCTGTTCCCAGGTCAGCCAATCTCTGTGTTTGTCTGCCTGCCAGAAGCTGGCTGACCCACTGCCAGTAACAGTCTTCATGTTCAAGTGCAGACTCACTAGGGAGCCGCAAACATTACTACTGTGCAGCTTCAGCTAACAGTGTCGCTCCTTCCAAGTAAAACACACACACACGCACAGATGCTTACACAAAGAGCCACGGACACAGGCCATGTATCAACATGCTGTGTAGTGTCATGATAAATGTAGTCAAGAGACAGTGTATTAGTCAGATTGTTACTGGTGCAGGCCCAGAGGAGGAGCTGCCTTCATCAGTCATCGAGGTAGAGGTGGAAGAGAGAGCAGCCACAGGACCTCCCATCCTCTCTCATCACAACAAACAGCATCTAGGAGGAGCTCAGCTTAACACACTGGATGCTTGTACTTTCGAGAAATTTGCGACTGTGCATACTTAAAAATAATTTCTAATTTGGATAAACACGCATTACTTTTCTTGGTTTTTATCCTGAAATGTAACAAAAATGTTTTCGCGTGATAGTGAAGAGTTTAAACGTGCAGAGTCAGCCTGTCATGATGAGACATTCCACCAGCTGTAACACGAACAGGCACAAGACCACAAACTTGTTTCCTGTGCTGTAAGAATGTGTTGCGTGTGCGAGCATGGATTTGTGTATCCATACTTGTGTGTGTGCGGATGAGTATATTTGTGGTTTGTTCAGCAGAAGAAACTTACATGCCCAACTAGATATAATGATGCAGTCGTCTCCACCTCGAGGCCCACAGATGTGCAGCAGAAGGCAGCTGAGCTTCAGCTGAGACAGCACTTTCACTCAGTCTAACAAAGTCTCTCTATTTCTCCTGCTCTCTCTAATCCAAACTTTAGAGAGTGCATCTGCTAACACCATAGTCCTCCAATGCGGCAGCCATAGTATTTTCTCTGATCACATTCAGTTGACATAAAGCTTGATGAAAATGCAGAGGTGTCACATAATGCACTAATTACCATGTGAAAGTGGGGAGGCAGGTAGAAACGAACAGCAGAAGGAAGTAGAGTGAGGGACAGTGAGTAACGTAACGAGAGAGTAGCTTAAAGCAATCCCAAAAAGGAGAGCAGCAGAGCTTTAAGTCTCGGGGGAATTTGAAAGCCACAGAAATCTAGTTGCGGATATTAAGAGGCTTAATCTAAGAGCTTGCTGAGGCTGAGTTTTGCTGTGTGGGCCACATCACTATCATCCTTGACAGAGGTTAAAGAGGAGACGACGGGGGATAAGGAGGAGAGGAAGAGAAGGCAGATGGGAGCAATGACGAGAATGAGGAGCTGTGTATCACTATGACAGCCTCACATGCTTTTATAAGACAGTTAAACACTGACATAGTGCACAGGTGTGTGTGTGCATATGTGTATGTGTGTATGCATGTAGGATGCCCTTGCAGTCGGTTTCAAGTGTTTTTCAGCGCCTGTGAAAATTTACTCAAACAGCATGTTGGATTCAGTCAAAGCCAGGGAGCATGTGTCAGACGTGAGCAGAGGAATCAGAGTCTCTGATTCAGTTATTCCATAATTAGACACAATCAAGTGATCCAACTCTAGTGCACGAGTCAGGATGACACAAAGCAACACATGCCGAGATGAAACTCATTATCATCAAGCTGCAGATTTCTCCCAGGAGAGGAGAGGAGAACACTGGCAGGCAGGTGGATAAGAGGAGTCCCCCACCGACGCTGTGGCATTACTTTCTTCTCCGTGGCATTCCTGCTTCATTTGATGTGAATGTTTTAAGTATAATGAAATGCTTTCGCTGATGTGATTTCTACAAAGCCCACAAAACCCTCAGTATCACAGCTTTTGTGTGCATCAGTGCTGCTGCACTCTGGCGCTTCAGTCTGTCAACTTGTCAGGAAAACCAGAACGTCTGTCCACAGCAATCATTCGAGCGTCCTTTACAGCTCAAATGCTGCTTTTTCAGTTTCAAGATTGCGTGTTCCACTGGGGTGCCACATAGTTTTGCTCTGTCTGCAGAGAAATAATTGCTTTGCAGTGCAATTATGGTTCTTCGTGCTTTCTGGATTTCAGTAGCACATAGCAGGAAACAACAGCGTGCAATCTTTTTTCTCAGTCTCTATTTTTGTTTTATACTTGTATTGAAGTTTATTACCAGAAACATGGACTGCCAGTAATTATCTTCAAGCTTTATAAGAATATTGAATGTATATTCATCTATCTATGTCTTTTTCTGTGTATAGGAGGCATAAACCGGGCCGGGGCAGCGGTGCCGACGTTCTTGCGGACCCCAACTATGATCCAGCCACATCTGGACATGAAACCCTTCCTCCAGTTCCCCATGGAGACACCCCCTCCTCCGCACAGCATGAGCCTCTTCCACAACTTCAATACGGTAAGAGTTGATGTGGACTCAAACAAACACACACATGCTGCAATCTGCAGTCTTCTGATTCACTCAGGGCAATAAGGGAAACACACAAGAGGGACCTACTTCTCCAAAATACAAAACAAAATGTTACCATCTTTAACTTTAACTAACTAAGTTTGTCTGCTTTACCCACATCAGTGCATGATGGGTTAAATATGCCTCACTGTAGTGGAAGCAGGTCATTCATAACACTCTATTTCTTGTACACACACTCTGTCTCATTCCTTAATTCAAAGGGCTATATTAAAGAGCAGCTCTAAGGCCATCTTTATGGCTGTGCACTTCAAACACCACAGTTTGTTTGATGTGGTGTTTATTTTAACGGAGAGGGATCTTCCTGTTTCCCCAGGCCCACTAACATCTTATCATTTAGATTAGACCGTAGAGACATTTAGCATTTCACCAACTCAGCATAATGTGCCGCCCGCTCCTCCAGACTCCATTAGGGAATGTCAACACATTTCTCGTCAGCAATATGTAAAATAAGTGAACTTTGTCTGTACTGTATGTGGGACAATGCTATTCTTGTACCATGTCTGCAAACAGAGTTATCCTCTGCATGTGTCAGCCTGGTATATTTGGCTGCTGCTTTTTAAAGGGGCGACACAGCAATCTCCTGTCACTAATTGGATATTATCTGGCACGTGCTTTGACCACGTATGGTACTGCAGGGATAGTAACATGAGGCCAGACGCTGTTAAACACATTTTAATGATACAGTCATTTTAATAGCCCTCCATGGGCTATGTCATAAGTGGAAGCAGTCTCACTGACGTTAAAGCTGCAGTGCACCCAGCAGACATGGATTAATGGAGATACTGAAATGATGCAGGCACTCAGTTTCCACTCTGCTAGCGCAGGCTTGAAATCACTCTTGCTTGCTCTTTCTTCATTCTGTCTCGCTGCTTCCCTCTGAATCTTCTCTTCTTCAGAACGTCAACTACGTCTGAAGGTCCAGAGGGATGTTGTGAATGTTAATAGCTGTTGCTGCTGATGACTGCAAGCAAGCCCAGTGGTGTTTTACAGCCTTGTGGCCAGGAGATGGGGCCATAGGAGAGGCTTGGAGGACATTTTGACCTTATAGCTCCACTGCATACTGGCACATACACATGGACAGTAAATGCTTTTACTGCATTGCATTAAACGGAGAAACAATTGGTTGACACAGTCACCCTGATAGTACAGTTGATATTTAACTGAAAGGTCTAGGGGAGGAGCTTTAGGAATGCATTTTGCATGTGTAAAAATGCATAAATAAAGAATAGAACTTTGGTTGCAGCTAATGAAGGTTCTGTCTTGATGTTTTCCTGAAGTCATGGCCCTTAGCTTTCCTAGAGATGGTTTTATGTTTAATTTAATGTTTATGTAGTTGAGCAAATTTATACAGGACAACCTAAAGTAGAGAGTTGCCTGCTTGCAGCTCTGTTTATATTACTTTATGGCTTGTTGGGCTTTCAGACAGCAGGATATTTACACAATCAGACAGTGATTCTGCTTGGGTCTCAAGTCTTTTGTATAACTATATGAATAGAGGGTGAACTGGGATTATTTCACATTAAAGTTACTGTTCCGAGTGATTTTAAATGGTGTATGTCTGCACCAACACACAGATGATACGCATAATACCTCAATGAAGACACAGCATTATAGGAGCAATAACACTGAGAAATGTCCCTGCACTCAGCTGCCAGCTAATTATTCTATCGTTCTCTCTTAATAAGTGATCTGTGCTCAGTTTGTACAATCTTAATGAGACTCACATTGAGGGTTATTAGCCCCATAGTAGAGGAATGGTCTCTCCTAAAGCCATATACAGCTTTAATGGTGCTCTAATGTGATTTGTCCTCTACCTGCCTGTCTGGCCCAATGTGCTTCTAGACAGTGACGAGGCTGAATTATTTAGCTGCAGCAGCTGGCCCTGATATAGACGGACGCTCACACACACACACCTCCGAGCCGAGCTGCCTGCCCTGATGTGGACTTGCTCGGGGTGCAAAGTCAGGAATTTTCGATGAAGGTGTCTAATCATGCAAAGCTGTGTGCAGACTTGTTGAATCTCACCTGCTGTCCGTCCTCCTTTCATCTCTTTTTTTTTTTTGCACTCTCTTCGTAAACATCTCTCCAACTGCATGAGTCCTCCTTTACAACACTTTTTCTAGCACTAGATGCTTCATACCTGTTGCCTTTCAGACTGAGACTGATCGATCAAAATAGTAGCCATTTAGAGGATGTTTTGTCCAGTTCCTCGTGGGGCTTTATCAGATAGTATATGTACTGATGTCTGGCTGAAAGGCATCACAAGAAGAGTATTGTGTGAGTGTGTGTATTCATGTGTGGTTTCGTTGGTGGGTCGGGAAAAAGCTCCAGTGGCCGATGATGACATTTGATAGATGGTGTGAACTTGGGGAGGAGGGAAGGGGGGGGGTAGAGCAGGAGGAGAGTGGGACACACAATCCTGGCTGCATCTGGACAGATCGGGTATGCATGAAGACAGAGAGAGAGAGAGAGAGCGAGAAGGGGAGGAGAAAACTGGAAGCAGAGTGAAGGAAACGTACTACAGGGTAGCGTGAGGCAGAGAGAGAGGGAGGCTGAACAAAAGGGACAGGCACTTGTAAGGTGATGTGTCAGTGAAAAAAAAAGAGACAGTAAGGCAGAGATTTTTTAAAAATCCTCACAGTATACAGTTACTTATTCTCTTACAGAATTTCAAATAGAACCGTGCCAAAAGAAGAAAAACAAAGAACTCTTTGCTGGCAATGCATCACTAGGCACAAGCCCTATTTTTTGTGAGTTAGTTTGTATTCAGCATTGACAACCAACTAGGAGGCTGAATGAGCGAGGAAGGTGCACCACACTCTTTCAGTCTCACACATGCTGAGACCCAAACACACATCGTGGCCAGCAGTGCACATACAGGAGGACCAATGCAGCTCCAAGCTTCTACAGACGCAGAGGAGAAGAAGGTGAGTACCTTAAAGCTTGGAGCTTCTCGCTGTATTTTTGTTTTTCACCCAGCCGTACTTTAATCTGGGCACAACTCAAAGGCACAGTTGAACTTAGAGCTTCAAAGGCTGTTTCTATCTGGCACAGTGCACACTACTGTGACTGCCAGAGTGGTCCCACCGAGTCACAGAGCATTGCATTCCTCATCGCTGGAATTCAAACCTTCCAAACATTTTGTTGCAGAGAATTGATCAAACACACTCGAAGAAGGGAACAGAACCAAAGAAAGGATGAAAGACTGAAAAATAAAGAGTGGGGATAAGGGAGAGTGAAAGAAAAAGAAAGTCAAATAAAGACCACAAAAGAGGATGTTAGTGGGTTTAGATGCATGCCACTGTGAAGTGCCAGGGAGATGCTTGGTTGCTCTTTGGGCTTGTTTCTCCACATAAGAAGCTCTGTGTTAACAAAAGGCATTAGAGTGTGTGGGTCTAAAGGCCCCGTGGAGCTGTTGACATGACCACTGAGTGACACTAAAGTCAATGGTCTCTGTGGTTTACTTACATCTACCACAGCTGTCACCACAGTCAAACAGCTCTGAACTAAAACTGACGTGAAAGTTTCCAGAACTCACTCATTATTTTCTAATTATATTTTGGAGATTAAATGGATCTAATCATAAACTACTAATGAAAGCAACACAGCCAGTTTAAAATAAAATAGCTGAGTTTCCCAGAATTAGTCAAAGTGACCAACTAAGTTTTGGAAAATCCGTCTTCAGTTACATCACAAAGCTCTGCTCTGATTTCATGAGGACATGTTTTGGAGAGTTAGAGGCCATGTGAGCTGCCTTCCAAAAAGGCTTGTTGGCAGCTGGATCGTGTTTTTAACAGCTGAATCAACTGGATGGATCGTAGCTGACCCACACCCAGAGTACTGAACTGACTGGCTGGGGAGAAACCCATGATTCATGTGTACAGTTACTCCACCAAGCCTGCTCAGCTCTTGTTAAACGTTCCTGATAGGGGTGGTAAAGGGTCACAGCATGGACACCCACGTTTAATATTTAACACCCAACTCTTCTGTTTTCTCATAATGTGGAAGTTGGGGTAACATCTGGGGGACAAAAGATTGGATAAAGAAGCTGGTTTCTTTGTCGTCATCAGCTGGCTAATGTATAGTCACTGCTGAGCTATTTGTGCAGTTGCTCGGACATCCACCAACGTCTATACTCAGTATAGAGTACAGAGCACTACTTCTATCCATTTGAATTCACAGAAACAGCCGCAGTACTTTAGGCTGTTTCTGGGGAGAAATAGTAGTCATAGAACATGAAGCATGGGAAAGAGAGCCAAGTGAGATAAGAATGTGCGATGTGAGGATGTCCGGCCTGGGCCTCTTTCTGGGCTCTTTCCCATTTCTCTCCCTCCTTTCTTTCTATCTGTCCCAATTCATCTTTCTCTCCCACTCACTCACTCCTCCAAATGGTGTTTCTGCACTGTTCTGTCACCCAGCTAAATGTCTCGGGTCTCCTCCCCATTTCTTTGTTTTGCTTTCTGTGTTTATCCTGTTTCTTTGGAGTTGCCAAGTAACAAGCACAGTGTAGAAATTCAAATTGTCTGTGTTTGAGTTATGAGTAGAATTCATTTTAGCCGCTCTTTTCTTTCTCCGTCACTCCTCAGGCCAGAGCCTTGAGCCATTTGTGTATCAGATGAGACTGTGGCTCTGGGTGCAAGATAGCTAGTTTGGTGATTAGCCAAATTAAAAGTGGTGATGAGCCAAATTGAGTAATTTAGTGTCTGCCGGGCTCTCCAAACCAACAGGCTTGCATCAGACTTGGAGGACTCTCTGGAACATTCCCTCACTGCCGTACAAATTCGAAGCACACAGCATCATATCCATTTTTATTCTTCAGGGCAGGACTTTTGTTTCTTTTCATTCCTTTTGCGTACCCATACAGTGCCACATCATCTTATGAAATTTGCCTGCTTCAGCTGTGGATATAGTGCCAGACAATTGTCTGTTGTGGAAATCCACACCAGCCACTGACTCCAGACTAATGCTAAGGTCAATGAACAATGATCGCTAGATAAATTCAACTTCAAACATAGATAAATAATTGGAACGGAGCCCTTTTTTATCCGTACAGGCAGGGACTTTTGTGTCTGGGACAGAGTTTAAGTGGATGGCTTAGCCACCGACACGTTGGAGGGCTGCTAAAGTGAGTCAGTTAAATTTATACGAGGTGCTTAACACCACATAGATGATGGACATCCCAGCTGAAACAATTAGCACAGGGACAGTATGAAGCTACAACTTGGTCTGGATCAGAAGCCCAATCTTGGGTAGGATGCAACAAGTGTCTCCGTTGTAGCAACACACTGTCAACATTGACCACTGTTTGCTGAACACAAACACAGACATACAGTACTGGAGTACAGTACTGAAACACTGGACAGAGGCTGCAAAAACTCTCCGTGTTCTTTATCCACTCATTCATGTGGTCATTTAGACGTTTAGGTCTTGAGCAAAAAAACTGTCGACCTCTGTACTCCAGACTGGCCTGTACTATCCAAGGTATAGAACATTCACTCCTTACATCATGATGATGGACTGGCCTGTCGACTTGTAGCACTGGGACATCTGGAGCACAGAACTCTAGTAGTAGTAGTAGATGAGTATGAATTATAGCTCACAGATTTCTCTCTCTCCTTCTTTCCCCCTGTCATTTTCTCTGTCAGATGGACCCGGTGCAGAAGGCCGTGATCAACCACACCTTTGGAGTACCACTGATCAAAACCAAGCGGCCAGTCATCTCCTGTAATGTCTGCCAGATCCGCTTCAACTCAGAGGTACAGAAAGAAAAACAAACAGCAAACACACACACAATATTTCATCCATCGCTTTCCCACGTGGCATTAAATATGCTGTATTTTGCTGTTCATACACCTTTCAGCTCATTTTCTTCAGGAATGTGTTGGAGGGCTTTCTATCCTGTTTTCTTTCCCGGGAGCGGGTATTGACACGGAAGATGTGGTACATTTGTTTGGGCTGTGTTTTGGCAGTTGTGACCCCGTTGGAATTTAATTTGTCTCGGTTACAGTGTGGAGTAAGTAGAAGCAATAATCACTGCAGCAAAGTCTCAGGAGCTGCAGAAGACAGATAGAGAGAAATAGTATTTTATACCAATATTTTTCAGATTTTTTCTTGCCCATCACAACTTACAAAGCTTGATTAAGCTCTTGAACATGTAAATTCCACATTTCACATTTCACAAAGGAAGAATCTCTTCCCAGTTAACTGCAGAAAGTCATTTTTTCATGCATTTGCATAATTCTATCAATTATTTTTAACAGCAGTTTCATCTGTTTGTCCATATGGTGTAGTTTACATCTAAGCTCATAATGGGAGTTTAATAGCACGTTATACCCATGGGCAACTTCCATACATGACTGATGACAAATGAACAAAAACAAAATTCAGATTAAAGTATTTTATGTGAAGTGGTGCCAGACAATTCTCAGTCTTTTCTTCCTGCTGTAGATGAATAGGATAGACACGTGACAACATCAGCGCCAAATGTCATGTGTGCAGTGTATAATTTGGCTGTGATTCTCCTTATTCAGTGGTGCCGACTTCAGGGCTAGGGCGTGTATCCATCCACAATACACAACATTAAGGAGTGGACCGGTGCTATATATACTCTTCAGGTCTACAATCATGGTTTCCTTGTGGTCAGGGAGCTGCAGGGCTGTAATCTTCAGCCTACTCTTTGCAGAGTTCCCTGCTGTATGTCTTCATAGGCACAGGAAACGGTTAGACAGAGATGTTTATAATATGAAATACTTGAGCCCCACAGCTAGCGATCAAATAGAGGCTTCTTTAGTAAAGACATGTCCTGTTGGATTAAGTTGGAATATACAGTAAATGTGAAGAATCTAAAGAATTTAAATATTTAGCTTAATGGTTAAAACGTTGCTTTAATGATGACAGTTAACAGGAAAAAGGCATGAAGCAAAGTTACAAAAGAAGCCTCTGATGTGGGCAGAATCTGTATTTTTTGCCATCAGATCTAGCCTAAAATATAACAAAAACACTGCATGTCCTCATGCAAGGCAGAACCTTCCTGACTATAAAGCATGTGTAGAGTGGGGTTATACATACTATTTAGAGGCTACACTTTACTTTAAGGAACTTTTCTGATATTTGCCATTTTCTGACTGATGGATATATCTAATCTGATCTGGTCTGCAACCGTCCCGGGCAGATCCTTCCTCGTCAACGTGCCATTAATACTATGAATCACTGAGTGACTTGAGATATGAATGGCTTAATTTCCTTTTCAGTTTTGTTTATTTAAGAGGAAGAAATCTTGTTAAGGATTAAAACCTCTTTTGTCAGAAGAGACCTGGCCAAGAGGGCACAATCAAAACCTTGTTACGAGAATAAACACAAACAAATACAACAGACTGAGAAAATATCCAGTTAACATGTTACTGTAAAATGCATAAACAGGTACAATTTTCTAAAACTATCTGAGAGAAAGTAAGAAGCATTGATGTGAAGGCACAGGTTTCGGTCAGAGCTCATGCCATGTTTATTTGTGCACATGTGTGAGAGGTAAAAATAGGTGACACCTACAGCAGCCCTGGCTTATGTCCTGGCTCCTGACAGATAAAAGACATACATATACACCCTTTGCTGTCATTGTCACTTTCACTTGCAGTGTGCACATGGAAAAAAAAAAAAGCACACACTGCAGTACATCAGCAATGTCAAACTGTGTGTAGTTTGTGCTGTCCTACTAAGCTCGGCTGGGGAAAAACTGTCCCCCATATTGCCATAGAATGACTCCCCACCCACGCGGTTCTCTTTTACATAATGTCAAGTCAGGATGAATATTTCACAGATGAAAATAATACACTTCATAGAATCCTGTGCTGCATTCCCAGCCTCATTTTTCCAGTCTGGGTTTCTGTCTTAAAAAAAGATTATTTTGCCCTTGATGTTTACATTTCTCTGTCTTTATCTGCCATCTGTGAGTTGATTGGGTTGCTTAGGTCAAAGAAAGCGATTGGGGCTCACCATGTAATGTCGTGATCAATGTATTTGTCTTCAAAGGATCCAGTCCTGCCTCCATGCTCCCACCCCGTGCTCCCCTCATTTCACGCATTATTTAACCATCATTCATTCGTCCCATTTGATCTTTCTCTCAGTGCCTCTCTCTTTCTCTGCATGTCTCTCTCAGCAACCCTCTCCCCCTCTTACTATCTGTCTCCCTCTCTCATTCTGCATTATTTACATTGTAGAAATGCCTAAAATTGCCTGCCACTACTTATTATAAGATGCATTCGTCAAGGGCATGGATTAGTGTCTGGCGCTGACAGCCCCAGTGCATCTTGGGAAAGTGGGAGAGAGGAGACTTAGAGGGGAAGGACAGGGGGGGAGGAAAGGATTGGGGGAGAGTTTGTACCCTACTGTCCCTGCATCGTGTGGTGGTGTGAGGTGTTAAACGGTGGTTTATGGAGAATAACCTTGGTGGCGTGCTGCATTAGTGACATCATAGGCTCCGCCGCGCTGCATTGACCAACGTCACAGCTGCTGCAGCAAGACTAGGCTGATATGCATCCCTTACTCTGTTCCTCTCTACCCCCTTATTTTTTTCACCGCCCCATCTCTCGGTTTCCTGCTTGTTTGTTGTCCAAGTCTATCCATTATTTTCTCACTTTTAACTTCCTCTCCCTTTTTTTTCCTCTTTGTCTCATCTGGAGCTGCAGCTGTAGCTATGCTGTAACATCACAGCTTTCCCCTCAGAATGATAGTCATGCTGGAAAGCGCTTGTTCAGTTTGAACCCCCTGCATAATGAAACACAGACATCACAGGCTGTTGTGTGCAGCTTTCCCTCTCTCTGAGATTTTTGCCTCTTTTTTTCAGTCCAGTCCAGTTTACATCACCTTCCTCCTGTTGCAGTGCACTGTTTCTCCTTCTCTTTCTCCATCTCCATCTCCATCTTCCCTTCATTCGCTTTCCCTTCTCTCCATTCAGGACCTTACACTGATACTGAGCTGCTTGGCAGTTGATCCCCTTGGCTCGGTGAGAGAAGTTACACGAGCCTCTGTAGCTGCTTCGCCATGCACCATCATATAACTTTCTATCGCCTGTCTTTCATCTGAGAGATCACCTCTCTCTCAGCAGCCCCCCACCCCTCCCTTTTGCTCCTTGATCTGCAGGCTTTGCTAAAGCAGCTCCTTAAGACCCCTTTTGACAGGGTACAGTTACACAGGGTCAGCTATATCTAGAGCACAGTTTGTCATCATGATTTACAAGAAACATATGATCTTCTAAATCACTACAGCCACTGCCCCTGGTTTACCGTACCAGCTCTTGTCCTGGATGGGATCCAGAAAACACGTACAGCGAACATACAAAACCAGGTTGACAAACATTACTCATCAACCCCTGCCTTCTTTGCCAATCCAGTCTATCCCCACTCCTGAGCCTGTGGTCAGTGTGATGTCCTAAGTGTCAGTCAAATTCTCCAAGCCTTTCAGCACCTAAGGCAGCTGTCAGCCGCTCTTCAAGGCTATGTCTCGCCCTGGCAACTATCTATATAAGCCAGCCACTTAATAATTATCTTCATCATTGGCCCCTTGATAGAAACATTATTTCACCACATGGCGTGAAACATCTGCTCAGCCGGCATACTTGTGGAGATAGCAGGGAGCTATCTGACTCAAGTGCAGTACTGACATAATGTGTGTGTATAAGCAAAGAGCCTATTTGTGTTTTTAATTGAGGGGCACTTGATAGAAATGCGATATAGAACAGGCAAACAGATGGCAAATTGGATTACATGAATACACCCTGCCCACCTATGCGCGTGTGTGTTTTTGTTTTGTTTCTACAGTCACCATACTGTGAAGCTAGACCGCTGGCGACAGCTCAGTATAGCAAACCCTGCATCTCATCCACTGTGTTGTCTCTGACTCACATACCTCTGTGCAGACACACAAACAGACGCGGACTAGGGACGGACTCCCCTAATGTCCCGGTAGTCTCCTGATGAATGACTCACCTCTGGTGTTTACTCTCTGAACAAACACGTATAGCTGGTAGCTCGCCTTTCATCAAGAGATTAGCCATACTGCTTGGGTAATAGATCTCTGCATCTTTTTTTTTTTTTTTTTTTTTTTTCTTTGGCGGAATCCAGGGTGATCTCCAGGCCCTGAAAACCTCCAGAGTCAGAGTCTGCATCCCCATTTTATCTTTTTATGAGATATTACAGACGTCGGCTTTACTGCATGTATATTTAGATTATGACCATTCCACAAGTGAGCAATTAAGTCTGGGATTGTACAAGAGCCTGACCCTTTTCAGTGAGCAGCTGAAGGCGATCACAGTATTTATGTTGTAGGAACCAATGTATGCCAGCCTCCCATTGATAATGTGTACTTAAATAATGTGTATGTTGTAGCTGGGAGGGTAGTGACAGTGCAGGACTTATGGCTCATAAATCCCATAAGGCAGATAGTGTGGCATCCGACTGCCCCTGAATTCAACTCCTTTTGGCATGCCCGTATGTGTGGCTGTAGTAATAAAAGCTGGAAAAGCTGGAGTAGTGGTTAAACCACTGCAGGGGAGGTATGTCAAAACTCTGAGCAGTTTACAGATATATAGTATGAATATACTGCATGATAATGTATAACCTGACAATATGATGACTAAGGGACAGGGGGGGCAGACAGGTCTTGAATGTATCCATCACTGCATCATTGCATCTTTTTGTTCCAATAGTTGTAATCCATCTGTCTATCCACTGTAAACCCACCTGCTGTCTCTGGCTCTAGTCCCCAGAGTATATTAAATAACATGCTATCATAATGACATGCATGCATGAGTGTTTGGATGTCACAGTGAGTCTAATCCAGCCTGCAATGTTTTATTCACCTGTTGGCACTGGATGTACATTGTATGGAACATTAACATGTTTTTTTCCTCTCTTGCTACAGAGCCAGGCAGAAGCCCATTACAAAGGAAATCGCCATGCCAGGAGAGTCAAAGGCATCGAGACCTCTAAGAGTCGTCCTCAGGAAGGGGACAAGACTCAAACTGTGCCCCCCACTTCCTCCCCATCTCCACCTGGAGCCCCTGGCTCTACCCCAGACAGCGAGCCCAGCAAAGCGGGTGAGAGAGCAGAAAATAGTAAATAGCAAGAGTAGAAACAGAAAAGGTGCTTGTGTGAGTTTTGTTGTAAAATAATCATTTTCAATCCACACAGGGTGTTCAGAGGGTTATCATTTTGTTTGAAAATGAAAAGGAAAATATGCAAGAATAAGAGAGGCATCTAATCGCAGCAGCTTTGCAATGTATTGTTCTTCTTGTGAGAATCTCAGCCCTCTGTGTGGTCTGATGCGGTTACAGCAGAGTTCATTGCCAACAACACAGCCCCACAAACCTCCGAAACTATTTGCACTGACAGTTGTGTCTCATATATTCACTCACATTCAGAGATGTTTCTTTCATGAAAGAGCTGAATTAAAAAATTATGTGCAGGACTTTTATTTCTGCTTCATTATGGACATTATAGATAACTATTGCGGATGATAGATAAGTGTGTTTGAATTCAGAAAACTGTGGGACACACATTTCTGTGGCTCTGGACACATTAAATTATAATAAGAAATTCAATTTAGCTTTCACTTCGAAGCAGCAGGTTAAAGTCTGACTGAATGCAGCCACAGTTAAAAGTTCTGGCAAATGCTTGATGAAAACAGCCGATGATCAGATGACTTAAGGCAAGCAGGTTGACAGGAAAATTAAACTAAAAGCAGAAGGCGTCCGACCCAATTTTCCAGGAAGGGTTGGAAAATCCTAAATTGAAATCATAGCACAAATTTAACTGAATATATAATATTCAATATGTATTCATTGCATCTGCTGGTGACTGAACAAATAAATATAAATGTCATAAGAGAAACTCTTGCTTCAGCACATCACAGGCCTTTTTATTTTAATCAGTGACAATAGTGATTGAGTAGCACGGAAAGGCGTAGATTAACCAACATGAAAACCAGACGTCAGGTGTCCTGTTTGAGTGACAAGGGCTGATTAAAGTAGAAGCATCACTACTGTACCACAGACGATCCTCTATTAGTCCAGTCTAACCACAGCGATGCTTTGTACAGCTGAGCAATGTGAATCTGGTTTGATGTCCATTCCGCTGGACTGTGAGAAGATGAGCTGGCTTACACGCGGCATGGCAACATGGCAGTTTCTTGGCATCCTTTCAAGGAACCCCACTGTGACGTGCATATGTGTTTGTTTGTGTGTTTGCACACTCCTGAGTGAGTTACTGAGAAGTGCAACACCATTTTCTACAGAGTCAAAATAGACCATGCTGTCTGAGCCCAGAGTGGTGGTAATGAGTGCTAAGACTAATTGAGAAAAAATAAAGATGACATCATTTTAGAAGACCAGAATCTATACCAGCACCTGCAGGACAGAAAGAGCAGCTGATCTGACTTTAATGAAAAGTAATTCACTGTTGGCAGATTAATTTTATTAGTTAGGGATGCAGGGTATGGTAAAGACATTGCAAGCTTTTGCTTTAGCAATATCTGTCTAGCTCTGTCAGTGTTGTCTCAGTCTTATTTTCTCTCTCTGTCTTGGTCACTTCCTCTTTCAAGCTATAATTCAGAGGCTGGGTACTGTGTGCTTCTGCCCTTCTCCTTACTCCACCCAGAATTTTCCATTCCCTCAGTGTCACCACTCTGTCCTTGAATCACATACGAGGCAATGAATAAACCAGCCATGTTTTGTTGACATTTACAAATGTTTCTGTAGCTGTTTTCCAGACATTTCAACCTTATTGACAGGAGGGCACAGAGCAAACATGATGAATGAAAATATGAAACTCAGGTCCAATAAAGGCTAAAAAGAAGCAACATACCTCTTCTCTGTATTTGACTTATATTTTATCCATAAAAATAACACTAAAGCTAAACTTCTTTTAGCTGATCCCAGAGTAATATGAGGGCCAGTCCTTTTCACTCTCCTCCCCTCATGGGGGATCTGAGATCAGCTTCAGGCCAGTTGCCATTAGTGAGACTTCCCGGGGTGGACTCCAAGAGCATGTGGAGCCAAAAAAAGCCTGCCATGATCGAGATCTGAAAGTAGCAACATGTGAAAGAATGCCTTTTTCCATCCAAGCCTCTGTCTCGTGACCCAAGAACCTTGTCTCTTCCTGGCTTGCCTGTGTGCTTGCTTGCTTGTGAGTGTGTGATTGTGTGTGTGTGTATGCATGCCCTCAGTGTGATCCTGGCCCTCCACTCCATGGTCTCATGGGACAGTTCTCTGGGAGCAGGCAGCTGTGCGTGGCCTCAACTGGGAAAGCAGCATCTAAAGGACGGACACTGTGGTTTGGCCTGTGGAGACTAAAACGGGTCACTCTGGGGCAGTTACTCTGAAACTTACAAAGATGCATAGACTATACACAAAATGCATGTGCACACACATGCACAAACAACGTGGTCAGGTCCATGCAAGCACAGCGCACAGATGGAAGGACGAGAGGGAGATTTCCCACAGTGCAAATCGCTTACAACACAGAGCAGCATTTGCTGTTGATGTTGAGTGTTTTTTCCTGTCAGTGGTCTGTTTGTTGATCCAGGATTTCATGCAATATCACATATCACATTCTTCTGAGACATTCAAGTATGATGCGGTAGAAGCCCTTTAGAGTCTATCATTGTTATGACCTTCTCTTTTATACTGCATCATTTCTCATTAGCACATCAAATGCAGTGATGTCCATAAACAGAACACATCAAGCCCTTGCTGAAGGCTAAAACAGCAAAAGGTCAGTTACGGCATACTATTTAAATGCTGTTGGTTCCTTAACCTTACGGCTATCAGAACAGGTCGCACATTTTATAGCCCTCAAAGGGCTTGTGGTCATAGTTGCCCCCAAAGAAAAGGCCCTTGGCTTTAAGGGATTTGGCCCAGTGAGCTGAGGGTTTGGCTGGGCCTGTGGGTGATGGAGAGGCAGCTGTTTACTTGGAGAGAAGCTCTGCTCTTCCCTCCCTTCTTCCCATCCTCTTTATCCCTCTGCTGTCTGACACTCCCACTCTAATGAAGGGCCCTGTTAAAACCACGCTGATATTATAGCACTCTTTAGCCCACACAAACACTCACACA
Source organism: Sciaenops ocellatus (assembly GCA_033000465.1). Classification (NCBI taxonomy): domain Eukaryota; kingdom Metazoa; phylum Chordata; class Actinopteri; family Sciaenidae; genus Sciaenops; species Sciaenops ocellatus. The sequence continues at coordinate 14,709,345 of CP136883.1, read as the reverse complement.
CTCGCACACACACACACCCAAGGTCAATTAAATAGATGACTTTCATGTGAGGGCTAGGGTTGCATGGCTATGAGGTGACTGTAGTATTAAGTTACACAGAGCATGATGTTTTTCATGCTCTGTGTATATTTGTTGTTGATCTTGGGGTTAAATTTCCAGGGAATTTACCTTTTTTTCTCGGAAGTGGGCTATTTGATAAAATCTAACTGAAACAATCAACATAAGTATCTAATAAACATAAATTACACGTCTGTGAGTGTGTGCGTGTGTGACTTAGAGTTCGGATGCAGGCCAGACTGTGAAAACGGCACCCAACTGCATTATGAATGAGGTTCAGCTCTCGTAGGGCCAGCATTGGGTTTCGTAGCTCATTAATCATTAAGAATGGGCATAGGCAGAGGGGCACTGGTGGTAGACGGAGTCATCCTGCCTAAGTAACCCGTACCCCTGATCTCCCACATTTGCACACACACATAGAAAAACACCCACCTACAAGCCAACACACCCACACAGTCAGTACACCAGACCTGTGTTAAACCTCCTGGTACTTTTACTGAAGCAGTTTTGTTGATGGCTTGTAATTCAGAGTAATGCAAGCCTCTGTAATCTGTTTGCCTTGGTTTAAATTGCACCATTTTCCTTCGGCATGCAAAATAAACAAAGCGTACCCATCACAGTGTAATGTTCCACCTACACACAGGATTGATTACAGCAATAACTCTGTTGTTCTGCTTTCAACTTTACATTTTATATAGTGGCAAAAACCTCACTCCTTGTGTGGTTCCCGACCCAGTGGGATCACTTAGATTCTTCGTACAACGAGGATCATTGCTTACATAGGCACTCCTTAATATAACGCTTTCCACAACCATTTCACAATAATTTTTTACATTTCTAAATGGCTCTCACAACCTAGAGACGTACTTAAGGAATCAGGATGAAGCCCCTATGGCAAACAATGGAAGTTCTTTTGGTCATCTTTTGGCTCAATTTGAAATAGTCTGTATTAAATCCTACAGCTTTATCAGCAAAGCCTGCCCCAATGGACTGCATACTGTACATAGCTTTAATTTCCTGAAGTGGATTACTGCAGTGAAGACACAACAGGCTATAGTGTAAAGCATCTGGACTGAGTTTTCTGCTGACCTCTCCCAGTGAATAATGCCTTCTTCTGTTTGACTCTGAGGCCAGCTAGTAGGGGAGAAGGTCAGTTAAGTGCCTTATCAATGTTTAATCAGACTTGCAGTGTGTCCCTAGTTTTTGGAGAAACAAGTAACTCTGACAGTAGAATCAGTTAGTGCAAGAAAAATACTGGAATATGTCTCCTCGACTCTGAAAGAATACTGTAGCAAATCTTTGACACTTTTCATTTTTTAGTCAGTAAATATGACAAAAAGGAACATTTTGCAGCTCAGTGAGATTCATAATTTTGGATTGCTGAGACAGAGTGAATTACTGTGGCTACGAAGGCCCTGAGACTTTAGCCTCAAGCTGAACTTGTTTTAAGGGGGATGAGTATAGGAGGCATCCACTGTGGTAGGAGGTGAAACAGTGACTGGATGTGATGGTTTGGTGTGGCAGACCTCCAGGCCATCATGGATCATGAAATCCCTCATTACTATTTGGCCAACCTCCTCTATTCCTCCACACTTGATTCTAACTCAAACCACATGTTATAGACACTGTGGATTCTGGGTTTGTTTCTCTGCATTTTAATGAAATCATGTGCATGTGTACATGCCTGCCTGTGTGTGGGCAAAATTCAACAACAATACTGGAGAGAACTACTTTAGCTTCTCTCATTATTCCTTCCTACACTTGCAGGTACAAGCTCTGAAATTAACACAACCAGCTCAATCAGCGATGTGGCGACATAAACCTCTCCAAAAAGTATTCACCCTCACAGTGCGCTTTGATCCATGCTGGGTTTATTGACTCCTCAATGCCATATACAGTAGGGTCAGAGTAAGAAATATTCTTTTTTTTTTTCAACAAAACATCTGTGTGACAAACGCTTAGTGCAGCCAGCGGCTTTGCAGCTGGAAACTTCCAATATGGAAAAAGAGAGAATTTTGATCTTCTACCAGCAGTGGAATGGAAAGCACTCACAATGGCATCTTCATCAGAGATGATGCAATGGAGTAACCAGAGCAACTCTGAAATTATATATATCACAGAAATTATAATATAGTCAAATAAAGCCCACAGGCTGGAACAAAAACATGAATATATCACAACCCCTATGGATTCATGTGACATAATGACAAAGCATGTGGGAATCCTGAGCAGTTAAAGTCAATATTTGTTTTCTTCCTTCCATGGAGAAATACTCCATGTTATCCCTTTAATACCATAATCCATTGGGGCTTTTTCATTGCCTGCACACGGCGCTACATCCTGTGGAGTTTGGAGAAAGGCCTGCTAATGGGGGGAGTTCTGAATACCCCATCCAAATTTAGGGGGTCTTTTTTCAGCCAACACCCATTGCTTAGTGAATACCAGAGTCATTGCGTATGGGAGTGGCTGACCAGAAACATGTGTCTGGAAATGTATGTATAAACATTTCCTGTGATGAAAAAAGAAAAACTAACTGTTATATGATCAAACACACGCAACAACACGAAATTAAAAACTACAGAGCGAGCTAGCAGAGGGAAGAGTGAGAACTCATTTAATGATATTTTCTTTGAACTTCATGTCTTGCCCTATGACAACGCAAGTGCCATGTTGCTTCAACTCTAGCCAGAAACAACAGGTGTGTGGGAAAGAATCAAAACATGTACAGGCAACGGTATCTGTTCCTCATTCCCCATTTGGAACATTTCATTAAGATGAGACCACATCAGTGAAAGATTGGCATGAAAGCTTCAAAAAGCCTCGAAACATATTAAACGTGTCCGTCCTTTTACACACATGGGACATAGGTTTTCCTCCTGTGATCCACTTTATACGTAACTTAAATTAAAAGGAACTCTTTTAACCAACGCCGTAGGAAATAAAAAGCACTTCCGTCTGAAAGTGCTTTATGTTGGTTTGTCTGATCTATGCAGCAGACCGTGCTGTCCACATTCAACTGGGAGTGGTTAAGCAGTGTGGTTTGTTTTTTTCAGGGGAACTTTGTTCACCGCAGAGTTTAAACACAATGAAGTCGATAGTAAAACACTTTATTGTTTGAGTTATGTACTTTTTGGATTCCAAAATAAGTTCTTTGATTTTTCTCTGCATTGCATTTGACATTTATTTGATTTCTTTCTTTGTGTCTCTCTTTGTTTTTGTAGACGAACCACGGCCTCTGTCACAGTTAAACGGGCCACTGCTGGCCCCAGGGCCCCTTCCCCCTCTCACCACCCCACCTACACCGCCCATGGACTCCCCCGTGCCCTCAGTATGCCCCCTCCTGCCCACCCCAACTCCTCCCCTGATTCCCCCTTCCTCCTCCTCCCCAGGCTGCAGCACTAGCAGCACTAGCTCAGAGCAGCCTGGATCTGGACCCCCAGTTTCAGGAGCCCTCGGCACCTCGGCCTCAAGCAGCCCGTCCAATCCAGAGACAGAGGAGGACAAGGCCAAGAAGCTGCTGTACTGCTCACTGTGCAAGGTGGCTGTCAATTCCTTGTCACAGCTGGAAGCCCACAACAAAGGTGGGTTCATCTGTGAGGTCTGATACGCTAAAACTGCTGCAGTTCTTCTGCACTTTGCAGCAAATAGCTGGCAATCAAACCATGTGGGATTAAATATGACGTCGCTCTTCTGTTGATGAAGTAGGAGTTACTGCAGGGGGAATTTTTTCCCTTGTACTTTCAGCTATGATTGGATTTTTCTCTGTTTACTCAAACCACACAGCTGTTGTTGCTGGAAACAACATTTATCACATCCTGTGTGTCAGAGGAATTTTACCGAGAAAAGCCCGTGTATCAATTTGTGAATGTTGTTAGGACTAAGAAAATGTGTTAATGTTACAAACAGATAATGAAAAGTCAATTTGTGTGCTCAGGAAAAAAAGTCCATTTATTAGTTTTCATTGAAAACCCTAGTTTATTTTACAACTTTGAAAGTTTACCAGCACTGCTTTGAAATGATGTTGCATATTTACATTTTGACAATGAATATAAAATATTTACTTTATAAAGAATAATGCTTATTGTAACTAAAGATTTAGTAACATTATCTGTTCATGTAATTTGTGTATCTTTTATGTCATTATCATTTTAACACAGCTCCCCACAGATTTACAAACATGCAATCTATCACCTATCACCTCTATCACTGCCCTTAATGTCAGTGCCACCATCTCAGTTGATGACTTGACTGCGACCCAGCAGCAGAGGGTAGTGAGAAGAACACTGATCAGCAGATAACTGATCTGTTTGACACTGACAGGGTCGCCCTACAGTATGTAACCGAGCACTGATCTCCAGGAGCTCTGTCATGGTGCCTCACCTGAGTCTGGCCACCCTCATATAAAGCTCTCTGCTAATGCACTCCAGTTTCTTCACCCACACAAGACATAATTATTTAAAAGAAAACTCTCCCCCACTCAAACATTTATGATTTGTCTTGTCATTTGCAGCACGCAGCATAAAAACAGTTCCCCATAGCCCGAAGCCTTCCACTTGAAAAAGTTGCAGAGGAGGATGGTTAAAGCGGGTAACCGCCACATGAGGGATTTAGGCGAGGGAATAAAAGAAAAATAAATTGTTATGTGGGTGAGCTCACCGCAGTACCAGCTTCAACATTTTGTCAGACCGCTTTCACCCATGACATTTTTTTAGGGCTACAATAACCCCTCAGGTGTCTGCTGCCTGCTTTAATTCTTCATGCCCTACCAACTTAGCACTCTCTTTGACCTTGTGTCCCTCTGGGGGATATTTCCTATGTGCTGACCTCCACTCTTTATTCTAACAAGTTATACACTCTCGTGCACATAAAGAAAAACTACAGAGACACAACACACAATGAGCCACTGACTCAGTGTAAATGTATCCCACATTGAGTAATGTTTGGTGCAACAGCCCAGCCATGAAAGCAGCCAACAAATACCTACTAATGTTGGATAAAGTATTAATCAAGTGCAATCACTGCCACCATTATGGTTGGTGCCCTGATTAAGTGTTTATCAGTCTAATGACTACACCCCAAACTTGTGGTACATCAGCGTGTTTACGATGTACATGCATGTATAAAAAAAGATCACACACAGACACACACACAGAGGTCACAGCCTGCTGTCAGCTAGTTGGCTCCAAAGTTCAACCCCTGGATGACTAATAGTTGAAACAGTTGAAACTCTAGGAGGGGAAATGATCTGGAAGCAATCACTCTCAAAATCAAAACTGTGCATGTTAGCGGGGTTCAAAAATAAAAGCATATGTCGTGCAGACATCAAGACATGAGCCATGTGCATGGCACACAAGAACAGTAAAAAGGACAAAAAAGAAAAAGTATGTTACATATGTAATGTTATTGCAGCATTTATGCAACAACAACATTCCCGTCAACCCAGTGCCTATTTTTGTGTTTTCAAATGTGCCTTGTCTGCTTGTGTGTTGATTTACACTATGAGTCAACCTTACAAAGACAAAAAAAACAATCCACTGGGCCATCCATTGTCAGACCAAAATAGAACAAAGCAAAAACAGACACCCCAAGAGCACATTTCTGGCCATGAGCGAAATCCGTGATTCCAGCCCCTTTCCTCCCTGGTGAAGCTCACATTCCCCACCAGCCACCCCATCCCAACGGTTTCTCTCTCTTCTGTAACCTTAACTATGTTCAAAGGGATTTAAGAGAGTAACTCAAATTCAATGTCAGAACCAATGACAGTAGTATGCTTTACTTTGAGAACAGAGAGGCATAGCAGTAAAGGGGTGGATGTGTGTGTGTGTGTGTGTGTGTGTGTATCAAGTACACATGAATAATAATAATAATAATAATAATAATAATAATAATAATAATAATAATAATAATAATAATAATACATTTTATTTAAAAGTGCTTTTCTAGATACTCAAAGACACTGTACATAAAAAGAACATTCAATCAGCAAAACAATATAAAACAGTACACTAAAAACACATTAGACTAACATTAAAATCAATTTTAAAAAGGTGTGTTTTTGTCAGAGATTTGAAGGTGGGCAAGTCAGCCTGTCAGCCTGGGCAAGAATGTACTTAATACTAATTAGAACAATGGAAACAGGACAGTAGACTGTCCTACAATGTGTGAAACATTCATCACCGCAGTTTAGAATCTCTTGGAAACTATTTTTAGTGGGTGGACATCTTTTATTGACAACATGTGACAAAATATTATTTTTGAATTGCAGAATATTTCTAGGGTTTTATTCTGGCTGGAATCATGTTTAAAAGCAAGGCGTTGGATGGACTCTGGGGGATCAGCCCATTTAGAGGTCGGAGTTCACATGTAACTATTTATTACTTGGTACTGCCAAGAAACACATCTATTGAGCTGTTTTATTTAGTGTGTTGCACACCCACAGGGAGCGAAATAAGTCCCATGTTTTGATTTCTCAGCAGTGTTTATGATTGACAGAAACATTGATTAACCAGAAACATGGGCATATAAAATGTTATATGGAATAAACCTCATTCAGAATGAGATTTTAGATGTCTTCATTTGACAAAACAAGGAGCTGCAGTCCTCCAGAGAAACTGCAGCACAGCAAATGTCTAAATGGAAATCCATCCTCAGACCAGACAAACCTGCTTCTCATAATAACCCCCATAAATTTCAAGACTTTGACATTTACAGTCAAAATTATTGATCTCGATAGTGAGGGCTCAGTGGTCCAGCACTATCATTGGCACATGTGGTGATAAAAATTTTGTGGTGATATAATTCACTACAGTGCAAACTGTATGACCTTATCTTACCCACTCCCCTGAATATAAAAAAAAAAAAGATCAACTAGTTATGATAATATGAACATAAGAGAGGGCTTTCCAGAGGATCTTCCAGATCATGAGGTGCACAGCTGTCTGACTGCAGCCCCCTAGTGGTAGAAACTTAGCACTACATTTTTTTTTTTTTTACTGCTTTTACTTCTCTGGTATATGTGGTCATTTATTGGAGAACCAAGCCCGTGGTATATTTTCTTTTCTTCAATGCTCTGATATTTGTCACTGTCAGTGTTTCTCCATCATTGCTTTCAGTTGCAGAGAAATGTCATCCAGACTCATTTTACTTCAGACAGATGGAAGCAGCGTGACTCATACATTATAAATAGAGATTCATCGCTACTGCATTTTTTCATTCAATTCTATTAGCTTCTAAATATGTAATTTCATCTTGGGTAATGGCATTACTTTTGTCTACCTGCAGGTACCAAACACAAAACTATCCTGGAGGCACGGAGTGGGCTGGGCCCTATCAAGGCGTATCCTCGTCTGGGCCCGAAGCCCAGTGGAGAGCAGGGAGGGGGGCCAGTGGACCCCAACACTCAGGAACGAACCTTCCACTGTGAGATCTGCAATGTGCGGGTCAACTCTGAACTGCAACTCAAACAGGTAAGAGGAAGAACTCATGCAGTATATGTACTTTTATCCAAAATATTATGAATCATGAATGAATTGGTTTTGATAGTTATCTGTAAAAATGCTTTTACATAACTGGCTCTTTGAAAATACGTTAAAATGATTTTTTCATGCTAGTAAGCATTTTGTGAGCGTTTTTGTAATTGTAATTACAGAGCAGATTCACTCATTCATTACAGCACATTATAAAGTTCAGTCTCAAAAATGGTTTCAAGATATAATCCAAAAACTGTAAATGAATTCTGCTTCTTCACATGGCTGGATTTTTCTAATATGGGAACTATTACCACTTAGGGAAAGTGGGAATAGTGGAAATTGAGATCAGATCTTGTGTTCTTTCCTTTCAGCACATATCAAGTCGAAGGCACCGGGACGGCATGGCGGGCAAGCCTAATCCCCTCCTCAGCCGACACAAGAAGCACAGGGGAGCTGATCTGACGGTAACCTTTTAAGTTTCACTGTTGAATTCTGACTCCTCCTATGACACAGTCAGCACACCTGAGAGCCACAGATCAGATAGACAGTGATAAATGAGAACTTGAGGTCTGCAAGGCTTTGTGGCGGTTAGAGCAGTTGATCTGATCCCTATAGAACCCAGCAAGTTGTTCCGTTTGTGTCTCGTTCGTGTCCTCCTGAATATATTAATTTAATTCAGCTGAAACATTAGGATCTGTTTCCTCTCAATGCTGCCCTTCTGGAACTAATCATTTTTTTCCCCCTCTTTCTCCCTCTCTGCTCTCTTTCACTTGTCTTGTGGATCTTTCTGCACCCCCTCTTTCTGTTTATAGTCTTCTTTGACCTTCTCCAAGGATCTCACCAAAGCTTTGGGCGCAGGGCTCTTGCCCAGCCCCTTGGCTGTTGCTGCAGCAATGGCCGCTGCGGCATCCTCGAACCCGCTGGCTCTCCGCGCAGCAGCTCCTGCGCCTCACCCGCACCATCACCTATTGCAAGGCCCGCCTCTCAGTCATGCCATCCTGAGACCCGCCCCCGGGCCCATCCGCACCACCCACGGGCCAATCCTCTTCTCCCCGTACTGACACATCACCCACTGACTTCGGCCAGTCAGGAACAGCCACTCCAAAAGCACACTGTGAAGATACAAACACGATCAACAAACAGCAATTGATAGGGGGAAAAAAATCCAACCATTTAAATATCAAACTGAGAGAAAATCAAGGGAAAGGAGCAGCGGAAAGGAGTAGAAGTATGTCTCTCTTTCTTCCCTTTACCTGAAACTCTCCCTTCATTTCAAAGACTTCTGAGTGAACCGCGGATGGAATGACCAGAGGAGAGATTTTCATTATGCATTGAACTCCCTTGTACATCTCTCACCTCCCCTGGTCCCTCTCCCTTGCACTGTGGCCCTGTCATGGCCGCCTTGATAGCTACAGAAGAAACACATGCAGACCTTTCTAGAAACATTAAACCACATGTAGTGTTACATAATCATTCTGGGCCAGGTTGGTTTTTCTCCTGTCATCGTGGCTCAACGTGTTCTTCTCATCCTATGCACCTCAAAAACCAAGACAATAATGTTATGTCAGTAGGGTAGCTGCTTCCATCGGTATTTGCTGTATGCGCCACATGTAGCTGTGGCGGCCTCCACGGTACTGTATATGTCCCCTTCTACGCCGGAGGCCAGCAACTCTTCAGTTTGTGACACTAGAAACAACATGACTTTGGCTGACAGGCAGGTGGTAGCCGCATGTGAACATGTCTGATGGTCGGGGGGGTTAAGAGAGCAGGAAAGTGACTGTGGGGGATTGCACTTCCCTGTCATTTCCTCAGAGGGTGAGGTGAGAGGAGGGCTAGCACGGGTCAGTGGATGGATTGACCCCCGGCAGCATGCAGACACACACAGGCCAAAACGAATCTGTTTTAAAATAGATTGTACCGACAAAAATCGCTACAGGGCACATCTGCCAACCTCCATAATTGTCAGAGAATGGCCTCACTAAAGGGGAGAGAGGATGGGAGGAACAGCAGTGCTCACATATTGGTACATACTGTACTGCTCTATTTAATACATTAAGATCCCCATCTTAAGCTTCAATTGTGTTTGATATTAAGAATCTGCTCTCTTACTGACATAAATGACAAATACTGTACTGGAGAGAGCATAGTTCATCTATTCCTGGTGACCCTTTGGTTCACATTAAGCCATCAGAAAGAAGGTTATGGACATCGTCACATTTCCCTGGTCTTCATTTGGAGGCTGATTCACTGTGTAGGTGTGGAGGTGTGACCTAAGTGGTGACCCTGTGTACTGATGTATGTATGTCATTTCTGCATGCGGCCTCGCATTAAGATCCTGCAGGGTCAGGCTGCGGCATCACTGAGTTGAACTCTTATGTTCCTGCCCTATCCTCCTCCTCTTCACCTCCCCCATCTCTAAAGGTTCATATGAGTCTTTAGTAGAGGGCACTGGCAACCATAATGCTCAGAGTGAACAAATTATAGTAAGGAAGATGAAAGCCAAATACATTCTTGGAGAAATGATCTTGAGCTGGAGTGACAACCGAGCCAGAAGCCCAGCGAGGCCGCCCAGAGCCCAGAGCTGAGGCGTCCAGCTCAAGGCATCTATCGATACTTCCTGTCTTATAACTGAAAGCCATGAAATGCACCATGATTTGTTTTCTTTTACAAAGACTGGTGAGCACTTTGTTTTGTTTGGTTTGGACTGTTGGGTTTGCATTTATATCATACAAAAAAAGAGCAAAATAGAAACAATAATAAAAATATTTTTGTAGGTAGGAAATGTTAATAACTGCATCAAGAAAAGGAAAAAAATAAATGAATATAAATAATGAATTATTGGATAGAGGTATTATATAAGTGTTGACTTAGACAGACTGACAGGCCGACCAACTGATTCAGCGGGGAGCCACAAAAGCTAGCTAAGGAGCAGCAGACCTATCTTGCTCAACAGCTTGAAACTATCACCCTTTTCTGAACGAGATGTACACTGTGCCCTTTCATTGAGAAGCAATGAGCTCTAATGTCTTACCTTTGTCTGAATATTGCAATGCAATGAGCAATTTTTATCAGAGTGACTTGTTATCATTGTGACATGATGTGACATGTTGTCTGGACTCATGTGTAAACTGGGAGCACGCCAGCTGACAGACTTTTCTGTTCTTCCATGTGGAGTACAAGCCCTTGAAGGGATTAAGAGAGAGACAGGAAGCGACGGAGGTGTAACTGGGCTTAGGGACCGACCCTTCATATTAAAGGGCCTTTTTACTACGGTAATCTCTGCTTGGGGAACAGGGTACAACGCCAGGTATCAAGGGATTAAAGCTAGATTTGTTCAACAGGCTTATTTTTTCGTTGGACTTACTGAGTTGCATTATTTTTTTTTTCTGTGTGTGAGAAATGTGTTTAAGTGAAAATCCCAAGGAACATTATCAATGCCATTACTTAAAGAAGAAGCTGGCTTGGTGTCAGCTTCCACCGTTGTGCTCTTTTTGTTGCTGAACGAAACTTTCTTTGCAGAGTTCATTTTGTGAGTGAGATACTATTCCAGGATCCGTGCTCTTCTTCCTGTTGGTGTGTGTACCATATGTATTCTAGTGTGTGTTGGGACCTGCTCTCTCCCCACTTCCCACCAATCAGAGACAGAGACAACCTGGAGCTATAAAGTGGCCTAAGACAATAATGGAGACAAAAACATGCACATGTTTAGCTTGGGAGGATGGATCAGTCGTCCTGGATTCTATCAGAGACGTGATCAAAGACCCAAGCTAATCAAAGTACTGTAATATTGTCCCTGATAGGTCAGCCAAGTAGCAGCACCACAGATATGTTCATATTGTCTTAGATATGTTCATACTGTGGTAATTCCCACATCATTCATCCTCATTACTCACATAGGGAAAATAAATGTTAGATTCCTATTTTCTGGGCAGGTATTTCATGTTAGCTGTGTTTAGGCTACTAGCCTTAGCCTTATTCTGCCCTCAGCCTCTCCCAGAGCAGAGAGATGGAGAGGCTATGGTGTAATTTTGTCTTGCCAATAAAGTTATTTTTGAATTTCATTGTCTGAGGGGACAGAGTTTGTATGGCGAATTGTAGCAATACCTGACTCATTCTGGCTACTCTTGTTTATTGCAATAAGAAAATGAAACAATAAATGTGTATGTGAGTAAAACATTATAAATGTAATTTAAATGAAAAAGAAACTTTATGGTAAATACTACTGGTACCAAGAGAAACCATGGTGGGAAAAAAGTCAATGTCAATAAATCGTTAAATGAATCAAATGTCTTCAGAGTGTTTTTGAATCCATCATTATTTTTGTCTAACACCTTCCATCAAATGTCATAATAAACACAAGAAATATCTTTAATACATGTGCAGACAGGATGTCTCAGTACATATGTATGTCATTAATACATTGTGTTTCCAGAGAAACTGCAGCCAGACAAACAAACACGTAAACTGCTAAATAACAAATCAGACTTATTAGACGAGAATAATTGCAGTGAGTCCATTGACAGAGAATTGGTAACCAACTAGTAACTGACGATTTTCTTCATCAGATATGATTAACATACTGTGAGAGATGGGCTTTCAGCTGTAAATCACAAGATAGTCCTGCCAGTAAAATTGTCATACTGTCATAAATTAGGAGACACTTTATTTTTAACTGGCCGTGAAGAAACTCCAAGATTTGTGAATGACATCACTGCTACAATCTGGTCTCTGTGCCATCAAACAAAGGGAAGACTTGTTTGCATTCGATCAAAAGACACACAACTTACCATTGCAACATCACTCCATTTAGAAATCACTTTATGTTCCCCAACAAAGTTCTTTTAGCTTGTTTCCATTAGATTTTTCTTGAAAGCAGTGGTTTTCAACTCTGGGGTCCAGACATCTTCAAGCGGTCACAAGATAAATCGAAGGGATCGTAAGATCAGTAATGGGAAAGTTTTACTTTTCAGGGCTCTGAAAGTTATTTATAAAGCTCAACCTGAGAGAGAGTCACAAGAAGATATATAAGAGTTCATTTAAAGGGGTCACCACCCAGAAAGGTTGGGAATAACTTAAAGTATAACATAAAGGTAGAAAACTAATTTTCTCCCCACATTCTCTGAAAGTACTATCTGCTTGTTCCGAATGTAAATTTCTTACATCCTCAGAATAATTTTATACAGATTTAAATCCAGTAATTCAGCTTTGCACTTATTCATTTTATTAGGTACACTCATATAATCTAATCTACAACCGTTCTTCCATAACATGTATTTATAAAGATCATGTTAAGTTTTTGGTGATGTCAAAAATGTGTAAATTCAATTATATGTTTGTTGTAAAACACAAAACTACAACAATACAAAACCATCACTAACTATGACCAACGATCAATCAGTGCTGAAACACCTCTCCAACAGTGTCAACAAAAACTGAACATTATAGACATCATAAAAGTAAGCTTTTGCCACCATAGCTGTAATACACTGTAATGCTTTGGTATCTATGGAAGCTTTGGGATCTTTACTACAATTTAAAACCATTTTAATTATTTTAAACAACTGAGCATTTGATCATGCAACTGGCTTTGTAATGGGTCCAACAGAAGCAAGGGTATAAACACTAACTTTTCTAATGAGTCGCTCTCATCTCAGCTGCTATCAGACGTCTGACTGGTGCTGCATTGTACTGTCCAATGAAGAGCATCATTGTTTCTGTCTGGAAAGCATCGCTGATTTCCCGTAATAGACTGCCCCTGTGACGTTCTCCTGAGACTTTTTTTTTCCAAGCGCCTGAAAAGAGTTTTTTCCTGCATCCTGTAACAATACACAACTCAGCCACTAGATGGTCCTACTGCCATGATTACCTGGGTAGCAGATCTGCTTGATACAATGCAGTACAGCTATAAAGTGCTGCTCATTTTGCATTTCATAATCAGTAAAAATGATTCAGACATTAAGTGTGTGTAACACCACAGTGCTTTGGGTGTAATAATGAAGATGGATGATCAAGGACATTCAGTACTTGTATCAACAGTATGCTAAAGCACCTATTGTGCTGAATATAGACAGGCCATTATATAGAGCTGTCCTTTCAGCGGTGAAAAGGCTGTGAGGTGATTGGACAGAAGGTTGCTACATTATACTTTCTTTATGGTCACTCACAGTCATCAAAGACGTTGTAAAAATAAATGACCCATAGGAATCTGCAGCACTTTCGAAGAAAAAAATAAAATGTCACTACACAGATACGAATTTTCAGATAGTGCTGCAGTCTCAGGTATATAAAGTTTAAATCTGCTGAGAGTTCAGAGGCAAGTCTTTGCCTACATATTTGCATACTTGCTTGGAAATTTGGGAAAATGGCCATGTTGTTAAACAATGATTTTTTTTTTTGAGAATGACATTGTATGCTGATTATTGTTCAGACATGAGCACTTTTATTTGATTTTAAGTTGTATTTTTATAATAATAATAATAATAATAATAATAATAATAATAATAATCATCTTCATCAACACAATTACGGTTCGATAAATATCACACTGCCTTTTGTGTAGTGTCAATCATCCTAATGTACAAATAATCACCATGACAAGACAGAAAGAGCGCTCACACTGTTTTTTTTTTTTTTTTCCTTTTTCATTTCTATAGATCACGATCCCTGAAAGTGAAAGCATAATAGCATAGACCTAATTTTGCACTAGACAGCTGTAAGAGGCAGACCCAGCAGCTCTTGAGAGCTACATGCACTGAGATGTGCCAATAACACAGTGAGATGGTCAGACAGGGAACTTCAAATGGAATCTGAAGAGGTAGCTGAGGTACCTGTACTTTTCTCTAAATGGAAGTCTGCACCTGAGAGGAGAGGGCATGTTCTTTGGTCTCTTTTTTGGTTTCTTTCTTCTCCACTGGCTCCTTCTCTCGAGTTTTTGTTACATCACACATGTTGTATGCAACGGAAGGACATGAACCTGATCTTAGGTATTGATGTGAAGGCAAGAAATGTCTTTTTCTGTTTGTCAAAATATGATAAGTTTCCTACAAGTTGTTTGCAAAATGGATCCATACAAATTCATTTTGGCATTTGTGTAACCACATGGAAAATAATGAAATGAAACAACCCAGATGAATGTTGTGCATGACAGTAATGTTCTAACTGCATGCTCTGCACACGTCTAATTTAAATTAGATAACACATTCTTTTAAGAATGGAACAAGATCAGAAAATTGGAGATTTGAGACAGTTTGCAAAATGTCGAAATCCTACAATGAGAAATCAAAAGCTCTTCATATTTACCACACATTTTCACATTGTTGACTCATTAATAAAATATCTGAGTATTGAGCGTCTAACTGAACCCCTGTGCAGAATATTGCACTGTAGGTGTTTAGAAATTGACACAGACAATGCAAAACCTTGTCTCCAAGAGGAATGAATCATGTACAGGATATTAAACAATAATCTGAATGCAGACAATAACAGAAGGGCCAATGTTCAAATGGAAGAGGTGAGCTGTACACTTCAAACCACATTAATTTAAAAAAAAAAAAAAAATTTAAAAGCTTTTATGGATTAGGAAAAACAGCCATTAATTTTTATGAGATGTCTGCTGAGCAAATAGATGTCACTGAGCGAAAGTGCGTACAGACTCTGTGCTGCATTTTAACTACAGAGTGAACAAGTTCAAGCATGTGATTGCAATGCAAATTGTCAATGATACCATATCGGATGCAGAGTGAGATAGAACGAGACATCATCAGCATCTCTCTCAGTGTTACAGCTAGGGTTAATCCAGGCGTGTGCTCTCCTGCCTGTCTCCACAAACATGAGATGGCAGGTTCAGGTGCATCGGTGAGGAGATAATTAGTCCAGTCTCCACAGACTGTCTGGGAGGAAAGAGGGAAGACACAGTGGCGTAAACGAGTCTGTAATCTCATTTGCTTAACTATTTGAAAAATTGTGTTGAGACCAGCTGTAGCACTTTGTTGTTCTTTTCGAATGTTAGATGCTATTATCAGTGTTTGTGCAGCTACTTGGCGTGTTACACCTGCTTATATTTTCCAGTTTCACAACAGTGTACGCTTATCATCAGAAGAAAACAGCTGCTTCTTATTAACATCTCAGACTTAACTTTGCCTCTCTCATTCTGTCTAGCTGAATCACGCCTGTTGAACCTATCCCAGTTTTAGTCATGTTCTGTGATAAACATTTATCAGTCCTGGCTGTAACATCGCTGCAGAAACCTCAAGACACAGCACAGGCATCTGAGGAAGGTGACAGACGGCAGGATCAGTCGTCCGACTAATATCTCGCCCTCTTCAGGGAAATTAAGTCAATTCTCAACCATCCAC
This sequence comes from Sciaenops ocellatus, assembly GCA_033000465.1. Taxonomy (NCBI): domain Eukaryota; kingdom Metazoa; phylum Chordata; class Actinopteri; family Sciaenidae; genus Sciaenops; species Sciaenops ocellatus. Next base: position 14,693,465 of record CP136883.1, on the reverse strand, counting down.
ACAATAACTCCCACTCAGGGTCATACAAAATAGCCACATTGCCTCTGGTAATCTCTGGATACATGGGAGCAATGTCATACAACATTCATTTGATAAACCTTGAGAGTGTTAAGTTCGTCATTAAGGGCTCTAAAGTGACACTTGCTCAATATGTTCCTCTCACAAGATATCTTACTAATGTCTCAGTAGTTTGAGTGCTGAGCTGACCGGAGCTGGGGGCTCAGTTGTGTTGGCATGGCAGCAGCTCGAGACAAAAAACACAGTTGTGTGAGAATGGTCTACAATTCTTCATGCTGGAGTAGGCGGTCAAGGCAGATTGCCCTTCTGCACTGACGCAGAACAGGCCATGGCAGGAGAGAATCTAATTAACTGTTTTTGAGCAATGAATGAAGACCTTTCAATAAAATGTGTGGCAGATGAAAAACAGTGTTCTTCTGGATTCACGTCCTTGAGTGACTTAAGAGAGCGAAAATAAGATGTACTGTAAATTTGTGTTCATCTGTCAAATATCAGGGATGTCAGCATTTACTACATACGGGTGCTAGAAAAATAAGGAGCAAACACTTCACAGAAGAGTAACAGGTATGTAATTACAGTAAGACTGTAAGAACAGACTCCAACGGACAGTAAGGACTGCAGAGAAAATTATTGGTGCCAGCCTTCCCATACACACATATATAATGTATATATGCATACATACATATATATGTATATATGTGTGTGTGTGTGTGTGTGTGTGTGTGTGTGTATATATATATAGATATATATAGATATATACATACAGACATACATACATACATATATGTCCAACAGAGATTTGTTGTTCACAGTGTAGCATTGTCTTCTCTGGTGTTTCTACATTGGATGTATAACATGTGTTGGGCCCTTAAGGCTCAGAATTGCGTGACTATGGCTGATGTCCTCTCACATGTGAACTTAGAATGACACCAGTATGGCTGCCATCTTAAAGAAGAGGGTGTTACATGTCAATCTGTGTCCTTTTATTGGTTTGATTGTGTCTGCTCTATGTTATTTTGCTCTCGGTGCAGATCACTGATGGAGGTTGTGTCCTTTCATATGTTGCGGCTTTCGAGACGGCCATAACATTGTTAAAGTTAGCAAACTGAGTAGCCAGCAAATGATATTAACTTTAGTAACAGCATGACAAAGTATGCTCTGTTACACAGGACGTATGGCTTCAAAGCAAGAGATATGTCTTGTTTTCTTTTTAAGTCATACCACACATTAATTACATTGCTGTTAAAATCAAGTACATGTAACGTTACTAACATTCTTGGCCAGGCCAGACTTGGCAGGAGAGGGCAGAGAGGCAGAGGGGGGAATTAAAATATAAAACATGCAGAGAGAGCGGGACACCATAACAACAGTGTGGTGCATCCGCCCGTCCATCAGACTGGATGATCCTGAGTCTCTGGTTTAAATCGAATGCTATGCATACAGACCATATGGTAAAACATAACAGAGGAGCAGATTATACTTGTATAGTTTGATATTGTTAATTATTTTCATTTTGAAATATTATTAATTCTTATCTACGTCTAATAAAAACATTAGGACAAGGTATCCCTTCTACATGCTAAGCCTCCCCTCTGGCATTCAAGCTGCTGTCCAGCTGATCTACTACTATGTGGCCATTATTGTAGCAAAACTATTATATACTCGTGTCCATACTGTACAGCTCCTTGCTGTCTGTGGTTACCCAAAAGGCACAACGAGTCACAGATGTTAGATCCTAGAATGTTATATTTAAATCTCCCACAATTACTTGCAATGTAAACCCTGGAGCATTTCAGAAAATGATGGTGACGAAAACGATGGTGCGGCAAGTGGGTGACGGGGGAAACATTATCACTGAAGCTTGATGGTCAGACACTGGATGTAATTTGAAAGATAGGGTGCCACCTTTAATTAGATGATGAGTTACTGGCGGAAGGAAACAAATAATGTTGTCATTCAACAGTATCCTGTTTTGACAGCTACTCACTAATTATCTTTTTGTCCTCTGACGCCTGTGTGTCCCTTTCCTAAGGTCCAAAGCAATACCTCAGTTTCACACTCTGTTCACATCAAATATCAAACTACATATTATAATTGAATCATAATTCAAAATTGACATTTATGAACAAGTGTTTATCTTTGAGATAAAAGACAGGAAGGTTAGTAGGAAGACGAAACAGAATGTGAGAGAAGATGATGATGAATATTTAGTCATAAAGCCTCAGCCTTAAGGATGATTTCCTCAAAGTCAAGTCTTTTATTGTACAAATCCTTCATTCAGCTGAAAGTAACTCTACATAATCAGTGTTTTACCTTTAAGCATTATATAGCATGCAGGAAGCATAGATGCCATATTGACAAAAGATACAATAATCATTATTGTGTTCACCAATTCACAGTTTTATCATCATTATATATTCAGCACTTATCTCCTTTCTATTCTGTTCAACTAACCCACCCACACAGGTGTTTTCAGTTATTCTGGCTGACTGGGCCTCTGCTCAAGCTGATGTTGGGCAGAGCTATACTGGGAATTGACCTTTTTTCACAGCAATTTTGTCTTTTCGTAAAGGAAAATGACACTTCATGGAACTAAGCTATCATTATTAATGATGCATATTCCATTAAATGCAGTAGTACACCAACATGCAGATTAACAATTAATGTTATTAATTGCGCCTGTGCTTTTTTTGTAATGACATTAAAAGTGTCTGCAAAGGTAGTTGTGTTCAATTACACTACAACACCCTTAAGGAGGTTTTGAGTATGCAGTGTTCACACTGAAAAAGGGACCAAATTAAGTACTCAAAATAATCAGTATGCATACTAAAAGCTTTAATTTCTGTGTGTGCTCTTGATTTTTTACACTGCTGTCCCACAGTTCAGTGCACAAAGGAAATGAAGGAGCTACTTGCAGCTGCAAAACATTAGTAATAGGAAGTAGTTTATGCACACCTGAGGGTAAGCCTAAGATGTAGTGAGCAAAGATGGATGATTTAATATTCCATAGCTCTGACCTAAACAAATCTAACTGACATCACTTTTGCAAACACAACAAAAACAAAGAACAGTTCTGACTCTTCAAATGTTCACTTGAAGTACATCCAAAAAAAGAACTTTACAAGCATAATTTGGCTTTCATAGAACATAATGAAGTGAACACAATTAAACATTGAAGAAGAATAACCAATATCAGCCAATACCAAATCAGCTGTAACTTAATGATTGTAATGATTGCATTTCTAATTCTTGGAAAACAAAAAAAGTACAAAATCTTTGGACAAAGATTTTACTTGTGAAATGTGAAATTTAACTGTCTGTGGTGTTCTAAAGTCGCAGTTTGACTGCTGTCTGTTGGCTGATGATGTTTCATTTAATGAACTGGTTGCACAGCTTTGACATGTCACAACAGAAAAAAACACAAGTGGATTTAACAACAATAACAAAGGCTCAGTTTCATTAAGTCCTGGTAACAGTGACAGTGAACCAGCACACACATAAGTAGGACCTCCCTTAAGTGTAATGCAGCTATCATTAATACACCTGTCAGTTTTCCCTGTTATGAAATGTCAAAATGTCTGCTGTTCTGCCAATCCACTGTGAATACTAACAGCAATGTAGTATGGCCATTATTTAGAGTGCATATAATACAATGTAGTATTGAACAGAGACACAGCAATAAGAATGATAAAGGTGAGCAGCTGAACATAAACAGTCTGTATACACACACAACATGAGAAGAGGTCTACTTAAGCAAAATAAGTTAAATCACTTCTCTGGCTGCACCATGGCTGTGTAGAGGATTTAAATATTATAGACAAAGGGCCTTTTTCACTGCAGACATTTTGACTTTTGATCACAGGAAAAACTCAGGTGTAGCTAATAATATTATTTATATTTGTGCTTTTCCTTTTGTGATGAGCCAAACTATATATTTTGCTACTCACCCAAAAGGATTCAACAGTTTCAACCAGACAGTCTAATCCCCTTTTCCTCTGTATTTCTAGATGCTGCATTATCATAAGCAAATCACAGCACATTCATTATAATTAGGACATGGCACCGTCAGATAAAAATCTCATTATACAGTCGTGCCAGATTTATAATGAATTATAATGCATGGTATTATCAGATAGTGATGTAGAACGGGTTTATAATGTGCTCTCTGTGCTCACAATAGACTTTAAGTGTCCTCCTCCTGGTATCTTATCAGTTTTTATCATACTTGGCCATCGCTGACATCCTCTGGCAAAGACAGTCACAGCTTCTACAGTAAGTGAGGTGGAATAAAGGTGTAGTCCATCCATCTGTCAGGTCAATGACAACCCTCTGTTAAGACGAACCTAAAACACAATCCATAATTTTGCATAGACTGAGCAATTTGCCCTCATGTCTAGCGTGACAGACTTGGTGCCAGCTGTGTTTACCAGGACACCGTGTGTTATGAACGTAATAACTTTACCAGCCCCTGCCTGCCTGTTATGGATGGCACTTGTCATTTACAGAGGAGGGCCCAGGGCCATCAGTCATCTGTATGTGTAAGTGTGTTTCTGTTGAGTGTGTGTGTGTGCGTGTGTGTGCGTGTGAGGGAGTTGGGTTGGTGTGGCTCTTATTTGTCCGTCTGTGGCTCCATGGGAGACAGCACAGTAAAAGCTCCTCACACACAATCACTGAGCAGAAAAAAATGTAAAATGTAATGTGAGCACGCACAATTACCCAGACAAGCACATGTGAATGATCAATTAGATACAAAACACACACAAAACAGTTGGCACTGTGGCTGTGGCACATTCAGACCTATTGCAAAAAACTCAATTTTTCACACAACTGTGTGACTTATTTCTGTTCAAATATGAATGCAAAGCTGAAAATCACCACTCATACTGTACACCATAACAACTACAGGGACTCAACAAAATTATTCAACCACCTCATGTAAAAACACTGTTGAAAGACATAATTACAAACAGTAAACAGTAGAACTACGACTTTCAGGTTTACAGTACGTCATCATTGTTGTAATGGAGCAATCCCACGTAAATAAATTAGGGGTCTGCATTTTTTCAAACAGAGCTTATGGCACACTGAATAGTAGTCTTACCCCTCGCAGACCACCAAATTGGGATTTTTTGGCTAATGAACATAACGGTGATATGGTGATATGCTAAAATTTTCAAAGTCTATCCCCCCCCACCCCCACCCCAAAACTGCCCCCCCAAAACTGCCCCCAAAAAAAGACAACCCGCGGTGGACTCAGCCAATCACAGTTGTTAGCGAACATGTTTAATTCAGACAACATTAGCATTTGTTTGTATAAACATAAGTCTGCTAAAAGCTTCACTGTGTTCACCAGCTAGTCTCTAACTTCAGTCATCTGACTTCTAGATCATCATCAACACTTTTTGGATTTGTCTCTACAAGTGACTGCTTTGACATTACAAATAGTCATTTGATCCACCGTAAATATAAAGATATTTATTAGTTTTTAAGTCGTTTTACAATTTTAAAATCAAACCCACAAAACCTCGTTCAGTGTTTTATTGACAGCATGAGCTGGTGCTGTCAATAGGTGTTGTAGCTTTGCCTTCAAGAGAAACTGTCTTGATGTGTCAGAATTGATCAATAGCCGGCTCCTCATGCCATGAAAGTAATAAAAGCTGTTTCTTGAAGGTAATGCAACCAGCAAATTAGGTGAGTGCTCCATGAATAATGTGTTTCATTGACTTGGTCTCCTGTGAAAAGAGACAAAGTGGAGCACAAAAATGCCAGCGGTCATTCACAGCTAAGTTTTTTATTATATCTGAAATTACCTTCATGCAGGACTCACCCTTGGTCCAGTCTTATTATTTCTGCAATATATAAATATAAATACATGTATTATGTTTTGAAATTCTGCAGCCATGAGCATACAGTGGGCAATAGCCAGTGGTGGGTCATCCACTCAAACCTCTTAAAGCTCTTTATGTTGCTAACACTAAACGTACTGACCATATCTGTAAAGAAATAATAAAGTACTAATCCAACCCTCTCAGGAAATGACTACAGTATTGATATATAAAAAAAGAAAAAAGCTTAGATCAATGTGGCCTATTCTATTTCCAGTACCGTCATGGGAAATTTTCCACATTGTCTCTTGGGCATCTGTCACATCACAGTTGAAAAAATATGTGCAGTTTGATGTTGGGGTATGTTTATGTGTGTGTGTGTGTGTGTGTGTGTGTGTGTGTGTGTGTGTGTGTGTGTGTGTGTGCGCTCTCTTTAAATTTTCATATGGTCATTACTGTGTGCTCACAATGGATACACACACAGGAACAGAAACAGAAGAACACACACAGACAGCCAGCAGGAAGTGACAAATCACAAAATTCCTAATATCAAATGTATAACCTTAACCCTAAACCAAATTCAATCAGAGGGACTGAATAACACAACCATGAAGTGTTTTATGATTTCCAATTTCTGTCTCAGCCACTATGTTGCATACGTTAATCTCATGATTCCATAATTTCCCTTGACACAGTTTTATGAGCAGGCAGGACAGAATAATGAAATAAGCAGCAGGGAGAGGTCATATCTGGGCACAGGCAGTCAGTGTAATATCCAGGTATGATAGAAGTTCACTTGCAATATTGCCAACACTCATTCACACCACAGTAACAATCCATCATCCGCCCAGGACTCCGAAATCGGACACTTCCAATGTGGATTCAACTAAGAGCCTGGCCTCCTGCTCTCGAGATGATTATAACTTCTCAAGAAGCTCAAAGTGTGTCTACTTTTCACTGACTTCTACTGCAAGTCTCTGACAGACAGGCTTAACTTAACACTGCAGGTATATGAACACACAGACACCTGCAGCTTTGGATAAACAGACCAACAAATTACAAATCACTTTTGGTTGAAACTGTTTTGTTCAGTTCAGCTCAAAGACGTGTAGTCATTGACTAATATAAATTGTTTACTTCTTTTCCTGCAAGTGAAACACTCCCATCACTTTTCAAATGCACTTCAGGACATACATCAATAAGCAAAAACATTCATAACACAGTGATATTCTCTGTGGATTCTAAATACCTTCACTTCTGTAGTGAGTTAGGCTCGTTGCTGGTTTGAGCTGCTCAGCACAACAGGCCTGCTATATGCAAGCGTTGTTCGTGAGGTTAGTAGCTCAGGGGCTATAACTATGTATGGATCTGTTCGTACATTTACTGAACAGCCCTACAGCAATGAAACGCAACTAAGTAGTAAATTAATATGAAGCATGGGTTGTTAGCATAGTGTTTTAGTGTTCAAGAAGGAAACCTAAAGTTCAGTGTGAAAGATGTAGGGAGATGCATTGGCAGAATATGGCAGAAACTGTTCCAGATTTTGATATGAGGACAGCGACAACCCTTTGGTATTATACTACCACACTGCACCCCTCCAAACAACTACCACGCATGAGGATACTAGGGGTTAGATCAGGAGTTTTCAAAGTTTGAGACTGCGGGCCTCCCTTCAGACATAGCCTCCCTCACTTTATCCCCTTAGTTTACTTGCTTAGTTTTGCCTAAATTCCTGGATGTCTGTGTGATTGTGATTATGTTTGATGCCATACTCACTCAACAATTAGAACATAACTTCATAACGTGGTCTGTCCTAGGGCATTTTTAAATTTCTGACTGTGGAAAAGTGGTTAAAACAGTAAACCCCCCAAACTAATGTATCTCTGAACTATCGCTTTAAGCAAATCACACATGTAGGGAATTCTGTGTGATCTCCTTTTGATAACAAATGTAATATTTTTCACTCCCATTCACTGAGCCTCACTCTGAACTCTCTGAAAACCTCTGGTTTAGATGATTGCACTGACTCACACAAAATTACATCGAGAGTAACAGACGACACTACTACTGACAATTTATGTTATTTCAATTCGCTCACGATGCAGACACAGCATCTGCTACACACACCACACATTTTATACTCAGTGTCACACAGAGAGAGAGAGAGAGAGAGAGAGAGAGAGAGAGAGGGAGACATAAACAGAGCACAACAGGTGGATGTGAGTGAAAACACAGCAGGTACAGTAACATTAATATACAACCATGGTGGACCAAAGCAAACTTGACACACAGAAAGTAGTCAACCCAGAACATGGCAGATTAACAATCAAAACACATGAGCAGCACATATACTACTTGATGAGAGAGAGGCCACACAAAACGCTATAACGTCAGCACAGTTTCCAAATCTGCCCTATTATTATATAAAAATATATTAAACTCACCATTTCAGCTCAATGCGCCGGTTGTCGTTGAAGAAGTTCCATAAAAGTTGTTATCCAACACGCCTGGGGCAAATGCACTAATAAATCAATTTCCCAGTTTAACCGGCTCATTAGGTTTACTAGTTTCACACTGCAAAAATAATGGCAACAGATAGTAGGCTGATAGCTAGATAGATAGATAGCTCCGTCAAGGTGTGCTCACGTAAGTGACGTAGTGACGTGATACGCAATCTCGGTCAAAATGCAGCTAATGTCCTAAAATGCGCGTGAACGTGACACCGGCCAGCCATCCCGGTAATATTGTGGTTTTGTATGATTAGACTACCACAGACATACTACAAAAAAAAAAAAAAAAAAAAAAAAAAAAATTCAAGCTCCCTTTTGAGACATTTTAAGTGCTCTTAGGGTCCCCCTGATAGCCAGGCACTTAGTTCAATTATGCATCAGTCAGCTTTCTATTTACCTGAAAAAAGAATTTTTGTGTTTTCAGTTTAGACAGCGATGTCACTCATAGGTTTCTGAAGAGGCATTGTGGTAGCTTTGGCCGTCGCCATCTTGGCATTCCTGCCTCTGCCTGTCTAATCCAAAATGTGGGTGGTGCTCAGGTGGGCTGAATGCAGCCTGGTTGCTTGAAGCCATCTGTAAGGGAGCCCACCTGTCAATCAAAGTAGCCAAAAATATGCATCACTTGAAGCCATAATATAATGTGAACGGATGAGTTATATAGAAATTTAGATACAATACAGTTGTCATGAATGGGGAAATTAGTTACAGAGACCAAAATGTTTTTTTGTACCTGGCTGTAAACATGTTTATTTCTGCTGTGAAGTTGAACAAGAAGTTTAATAGTGAAAGTTAACATGGGGTATTATGGAGATTGACTCGTTCTGTAGCCAGCCTCAATTGGCCATTCAAAAAAAAAAATGCAGTTTTTGGCGCTTGTGCATTGACTTGATTTCCCAGTGGTTGCTGCTTGGTTTTCGTTACCTTAGAATGAGCTTTTATATCTACAGAGGGAGATAGTGTTCAGTTGGTTGCTATCTGCAACCTCAACACTAAATCCTACACACTGGACCTTTAATTATTCTAATTTCTTCAGCCCAGCAGATGTATGCCTCTTATCCAGTCAACTCACTGTGATATGCTTTGGGGCTTTTCTGTCAGCCATTGATCAACTCTCTTACCTTTAAGTTGACAGACACGACAAAAATCCAACAATCTTTTATTAATTTAAAATACTACACCTGCATTTTGAACAATAAAAACAACAACAACAATAACAAAACATGAACAATATGTACAGGACTGCAAATATTACAAATCTAGTGAGTTTCTGCAGGAATATAGGGGGTTAAATACCAATTGTCAGTATTAAAACTGAAACAAAGTTGTGAGTTGTAACAGTAGTAGCCAAAAGGTTTGGAAAATTGGCAGCAGAGTTATGGCCAAATAGCAGAGGAAATAAATTCAGCATGAAGGGCCCATAGCATCTCAACATAGCAGAACAATTTCAGCATTCAACACTCCTCTGCAAATGAATAATCTTCATATCACAGATATGAACATGTTTAATAATAAATTGTTGAATTAAAAAGCAGAACTCTTTGGCATCGTTACAAAGCCCCAGGTTTGTGTGATGTACAAGACTGCACCTCTTCAGGACAGAAAACACATTTCTAGGGTTGAAAACACAATTCAAACTTCCGATTGCACCCATTTTATCAACTACAGTCAAAATGGAACAAATAAATAGATGTAGGCAGGACACACTGATTGCCTCTTTGTTGAACAGGATGCTAATGTATTCTCACTGCATGATGAGTAGAAAATCGGCTGTACTGTTACAAGACAGACCATAAGAGTCCCCTATTGTAAAGAAGAAGAAGAAGAGAAAAAAAAAGAGCCTAAACAGCATCAGAGAGTCTCATTTTCTCCCAAATGCCTCAGTGCCAACTGCTGTCACTGAGAAAGATTAAAGAGGACAACAACTTCTTGACAGAGAATGGAGAATGGAGCAGAAAAACACCTTAAGGAGCTCTTTGGACAACACAGACAAAAAGAATGTGTTTTGGTTTAGCGATACTGCACACATTCAAATACCCAACGTGGTCTAATGCAAATAGACTCTCAAAGCATCCATCAGCATCCATGCCAGTCTTAAAGAAACAGCCTTCAAATTAACATTTAGATAGAAGTGACACTTTAGGACCTCGCAAGTCAAAGATCAGGGAAGAGTGGGTGGAATAAAAAAACTGTAACCATCAAAGTCATTTTGCATGCCCCAAGGAGAAGTATAAACTGGACTCCAAGTTAAATTTACCCCATTACATTAAAGCCCATTAACTCAATTATTGACAGGTGTGTCTTACAATCCACCATGGAGAGGCCTGGAATCATCTAGATCTGCTTATTTTAGTCTCCATGTCGCCAAAAGCAAGAGCGAACAGCAGGGATGACCACTGTATGTGTGAAGGACTGATTTACTCGTATCGTGTTCACACATGCAGAATCCCCTTTGGACTCATTAGCCAGAGATTCCAGCCTATATACAAATATAGCTTAATCTACACCCTATAATTTGACAAACATATTTGCAGTCTCACCCTCTCTTCCCAGCTGCACATGCTCTCTTTGTGATCGCTCATTCTTTCATAATGTCTCTCCTATATAAGGGCTGTGGCGTCACTGTCCCCTCTCAACTCCAGTGTGGAACTTACTTTATCTTCTCCCTCTCAGGCTATGAAAGCCTGCACACATGGATGATTGGCAGCTCCATTAGAGAGACAGGAGAAGAATAACAGTGTGACTGTACTCCAAGGCTCTATCTGCTGCTTTCCTCCACAGGATGCACTGGGACTACACAGAAGAATGATTCTGCATTTTCATGTCCTTACATGGACCTCCAAATAAACTGAACAGCCACACTGTGTATTCAGGCTTACGCAGTCATTTTTCTGAGAACTTCCACAGTCTTAACCATGATAGAGAGTTATATGATTTGTCCACAAAGACACACACACAGAAAACAGAAAAATAATATATTCTTCTGTCTCAGTCTTTTAAAATGATTCTCTTTCACTTTATTTATGTGTTCCACAGCAAGGTTATCTCAATCTATTCATTCTGTTAATTCAATAAGTGAATACAGGAAAAGCAGGATCAATGGGAAAGTTATTGAATTAAACTGTTGAAGTAGTGTGAAACCAGGAGAGATTTTATGCTCACAGATAATCAGGTCTATACAAAACATGTTCATTAAAGCTTAAGAAACATCTGAATAGGAGAATGATAAAGCCAGACAACGTTAATTAACTTTTTGCAACATTTAACCATTGCAAAGGAAGGCTGATGGTCACACTGATAAGTATTAGACATCAATGTGACACAAATCTTTCATGCATAGAAACACACTCTTTCATATGCATTCATATTAAATGAATGCAAGACTTTAAGCCTGAAGCTGAGCCGTGTCTTTTTCTTGTGTTTTCCTTCATACGGAGCCACCTATAGCCACCATAGGCTACCTGCTGATAGTGAGCCAACCGTGAATGTCCCGCTGACCTGTCAGAGCGAGACATTGTCCAATCGCCATCACAGCTGTCCACAGCTCTGAGGGAAGCTTGTGAGAGTGCAGTAGTCTTCTTTGTGCGTCAGGTTCCAGAAATGAATGACATCCAAATGCAATACAGCAAAGGGTACATGTCATATTGCTCAGCAGAGCACAGGGCATGTAACTACCTGTGATGTATAGCAGGACGTCCATCTAGTCCTGCAGCACATCTAACCCAATTACCGTTTGCTTTTCGACTGGATGAGAAACTTCCCCTGCCGTGGTATGTTGTGGATAAACAGCCCCTGGCACTCTTTCCCTGTGCTCTCTGTTAGTCTAAAAACAGGGTGGCTTTGATTACCAAGGGGGATAAAAAAAACACTCATCAATAATGTAAAAATTCAATTAATGACTTCCCCACTTCTGTTAGATCTCCCATCCCGAACCCCTGCACTGCTGCAACACCCTCACCTCACCCCCACGCTACTACATACAGGAACAGGACTAATATGGAAATGGGAAGTCATTACTAAAACATAGCAGTGTTAACCTTTTGTTAAATTTGCCTGGTGCTTTGTTGTTGGTATCTTACCCTCCTATATCAGGTCTCAGTCCCAAGAGGCCACAGCCACTGATATCTGCCGTAGGTCCCTGTGCATTTTATCACACCTATGATCTCAAACTTTACTTTGCTGAAATATTCATGCTTGTTTGCATTCTGAATGTGTGCACAGACACCAACAGTGTAACAAGTGTAATTGCTTGTGTAATTGCAAGAAAAATAATAGGTTTGGTATGAGCACTGAATTTGAGTTGTGTCCAGCTGTTGATGATGTAGGGAAAAGAGTTTTTCACGATACACATAAATATCTTCTCAGGACTGTTGATTTTATAGGAAATGATAAAGTATCTTTACTACAATGCCAGAACAACTAAATCATGTAGTGCTGCTTGGAGGTAAATGTGTAAAAAGTGTCACACAACCGATGCTTATACAAGTTACAAGACAGACATTTCATCTCACCACCTGTCAGAGCCGTTTAAGAGAGAATTTAGCAGCCATAAAGAGTGACCCTCTGCATCATGTGTTACTCATTGTGTCAATACTGGTATGAGGATGTGTCTGTCCAAGCAACATGTCTGGATTTTAAGCTGATTGTCTGTTCAGTGGCTGGACTGATAATATTCTTGATTAGTTGTCTCAGCAAATATTGGAGTGTTTTAATTTGTGTGCAATAAAAACACACCATGTATTAAACTGTGCACATGTTTATTTTGTTTTAATTTATATAACATGGTGGAAAATTATTGAACTGTAATTCCAACTAACCAAAACCTGCCCAGAGGTAGATGAACAAATGTTTGTTTTCATTTCACATTTTCTGTATGAATGGGTGTTGGGCAGTCAATTATAAACAGACAGCTGTGTAGTCTATCTAGTCACATATATCACAATATTCTATAGTGACATGCAGAGGCAGCTGGTATCTATATAATTACTTCCTAAAAAGATTAGTATGTTGACAGTGATCATGACGACCATCAGTGGACTGGAAAAGCACCTAAAGAAACCTGTGAGCAGCAAGAGATGTTGAATGAGACTTTGAATTTCAGGTTTTAACACAAATAGCACATTTAGAAATGAATGTGTTTATCTGTTCCTTTCTTAGCCAAAGCCAGGTGGAGCATATTATTTAAGAAATATGTTCAGGGGCTTGTGTCCACGAACCTATGTCCTCGTGACGTAGACCTAGACGTTTTCTTTTATGGTGAGTGTGCGTGGGGGGCGGGTGGAGGACAGCAGCATCATGACCATCAATGAGTAGGCAACGTAGCCTTCAGCACAACGTGATATAAGACCTGATACCCCACCTACGCTCCAGTTTCTGATTGGCGTTACGCGGGTATCCAGCTATTATTTATTACCCCAAAGCGTGGACGCCTCATTTATCCTGACCGGATCTCTCTGCAGGATCTATCCGTTCCCTCTTCACTCTGCAGCAGGGCGCACGCAGCTGACTTTTTTTTTTAAACAAATTATCTGCTCGACAGAAAAAAGGTAAAGAAAATATACTTTTAAATGCTTGAGGTAATATGTTTAGATATTCTGTCTAGTATATTTTTAACAAATATTTATTTTCTGTTATGAAGAAGTGGATTTAAGGTTTACCATGACCTTTTGGAGAGGAAATGCTCGAGGACTGCGTGAAATTATTGCTGTTATGTTTTTTTAGTTCTTTGTTGGATACACACAAAAGAATCAAAACAATAATTTACTAATGCGAATAAAAATCTAAATAAATCTCTCAAGAACTATATCTTTGTAAACCTTGCACCGCGCGCTTTTACGCACCAATTACGCATCGGATTTGCGCAACAAGTACATTGGTACCTTGGTGAAAAGGTGACATTCAGTAATGCTTTTGCTCATAAGGAAACAAAGTAATACAACAGGATAACTGTAAATATTCTCGCACAGGTGGTGCTGAAAAAATGAGGAGAAGTTTGCTTCTGGTGACTCTGTTCCTCATCATGAAACTTCGATACAGCCAGTCCAGGTGCGAGGAGCCCGGATCGCGCAGATCAATTTCAGATGTAGGTTCCCTGGCGCGTAATGAACAAGCTGATTTTTAGACCGCCAGACTTTTAACAAAAACTTATTTTGTTATTTTGTTTTTGCTTCTCGTAATTACAGCAATCCACAGGCTTGGACAACCTCAAGCGGAACATTCTGAAGAGGTATAGCGATTTAGATTACGACAGCTTTGTGGGTCTGATGGGCAGAAGAAATGCTGGTGAGTCTTCTTTTCGACTGACAGACGTAGTCCACTGATTAAATTAGTGAGTTTATAGTAATAATAATAACAGTATTATTGTTAATGAAAATAAACTGACATAAAAATGTTAACATACTTTGTGTTGTAAATTTAGGTTTTATGATTTGGTCAGTTACAAATTTAGTCAGATTTTGGTCATTCATTTAGTCTGTTTGTCGTGATATTTTTGCCTGGATTTGTTTTTCAAATGCTCCTGTAACTTCTTTTTCACAAAGCTGTTTTTCCTTTATTGTCAACAGATGAAAACGCCATACAGTCACCACAAAAAAGTAAGACCTCTGTGTTCTGTGTTCTGTGTTCATGACATGAAGTGGTTCCTTTCTGTACATTCTTTGAAATTTTCATAAAACACATAAAAGATTGAATAGTTCTCATTCTTCTTGTCAGGGGAAATGCATGATATCTTTGTTGGTCTCATGGGGAGGAGAAACTCAGAGCCTGGTAAGTGTGGCAATTCACAAAAGTCAAATATCTACAATTGCTGACTCTTGTGACAATTCAGATTCAAATTGAAGATTGAAGATTTTCTCTGGTTTTCATAATAAGGACAATATAGCTTGATGAAACCATCTTGTAATATGTGCTCTCACAGATAATGGTCCCTGGAGGAGAGAGTATCCTGAGAGAAGAGGTATCTTTCTCAACAAGTGCAGGCTGAGGTGAGTGTCTCTTCTTTTTCGCTCAGTAGATGGAACATCAAACAATCTGCACTTAGAACATAAACACTTAACCTGGCTGATAAAGGGTGAAATATCATTCAAAGGATGTTCTGATGATTTCTGCTGTTCAAGGTTTTAAAGTCTTAAAACCACCACTAAATTAAATAACATTATTAATATATTTTTATATTTCTAAAGTAAATTGCTAGTAAACCTTATTTTTATTGTGTATTAAATCATCGACTTCACACATTCAAAATGCATGAGTGTAGGAATAACACTTATGTATGATGTGTTTTGTTGCAGGTTTCTTCAGGGGCTTTAGGCATTCAAACTGAAGCAACTCTCATCAGGCAACAATGGTAGAAGATCACAGAGAAAACAATTAATGAACTAAATGTCTGATGGAGATGACTTAACAACGTGATTCACAATGTAAACCTGTCAGCTGTCTTATGAAAGTGACCATAAACTACACAGATTGTATTTGTTTCATCTGAAGACAAAACAAAATTAGAATTGACAGCTGATATATTCTATTTCTTTATCATGTCTTTTTCTTCTAAGTTCAAAATAAACAGAATTTTTTTATACATAATTTATTCATTTACAACGTCAGTGCATTTTCCTGCAGGTGTTCACGAGAGGATTCTTCAATCTCAGCTATGGTGCCGATAGTGATGTTCAATCACACCTGCTACAAAGTTTACTGTTAACATAAAATGACTTGTCAAGAGGGACTCAGAGTTTTATATAATACTGCAATCATCAGAAGCTACAGTGTTTTCAAACGGAGGGTTTCAAGTACACACTTCTACATTAGTGCATCTCATATCACTCACAGCACAGTTGTTGCTTTTCTTACTGAAACAAACATTGTATCACTGCTGGCTGTTGGATTTAGAGTCTGCATTAACTGCAGAGGATTCAAAGAGAAATTAAAACAAAGACACAGAACTTAAGTCAATTTGCATGTTGTTTCAGCCAGCCAAAAAAATACTTTAAATAACTGAAATTCAGAAAAGTAACCGTAAATTAAAACATCAGATCTAACATCACAAAAGCAAAGATGCCAAAGGGAAAGAGGTTATAAGTTGTTACAGACTGTGATTTGTTGCTGCTCTGCATTTAAAAAAGAAAAAAAAAATGAATGTAAAATTAATTAAAAATGAAAATCTTTTCATACATCTGATACTATATTATTGGCTCAGATCAGGTACTTGACTTAACTACATTAAATTGATATTCTATGTCCTATTCTTCCTGCATCACTCCAAGGACACAAACGTGACTGTGATTATAGTTATAACATTATAGCTCATACATTTGAATGCTGATCATGTCCAACATAATTAAGTTAAACTAAATGTTTATCTTGGTTTAAAAACGTCCATACAGCACTGAATCATATTCAATTTTAACCACTCACACTGCGAGCTTTTACAGTGTCATACTGGCTGGAATATACTGTGATCAGTTCAAGAAAGCCCTGTCATAAGAAAACATTAGATAGCCAACATACTATGCAGGGTAATACACCCCTCTGGCACAAGCATGTACATTCAGCCCCAGCTGAGACACTGAATCAGTGGTGCCTGCCTTGTGTGACTGCAGTCCTGCTCTCAGTGACACCAGGGTTTAAATTGAGTTTCCTCCCTTTCTCTGACACTGTCTCTGCTTTAGTTTGGTTCCCACTAACAAATAAGGCTGATGTTGTGTGACTCCTTCCATCTGTCACCTCTTGAACCCTTTTAAGTCCCACCGTCACAGGTGTCTGTCCAAGGGTCAGACCCGGGCGTATAGAAGGCTGGTAGCGTGGCCTGTAGCCATAAGCTCTCAGGTGATAGGTGTAGTACTCCAGTGTATACATCAGCTCTGCTTCAACATAATGGAAAGATACTGCCAGGTCAGAGCAGCACTGTGGACCCTGAGGAAGTTAGAAAAAAAGATTAAACATAATAACACACAGATAACACACAGATGTTACAAGTAGCATTTTAGCGTTAATAATTATGAGACATATAAACAAACAAACCCAATTGGCAGTGGCAGCCTCTATCATACACCACACTTCACAAGTTTCACTGCAGAAATCACTTTACAAAACCAAAGAGACATTATCTACTAATAATCAAGTACATGCAAATAAGCTTTAATACAAACTATGAACAGTTTTAGATCTGGAAATAGGAACATTGTGTGCATTGACAGGATTATGAGCACTGCCTCCACTTTACAAAGTACTAACTTACAGTTCCAGTGACATGAGGGACCTAACAATTGCCTAAATTGTTGTGATTACTAGTACCAAGTCATTGTAAAAAATCTAAAAATGATCCAATTGAAACCAACAATGTGTTTATGGCACCCAGCCCCAAGCCTACAGTACTGCAGTACAGTTCACAAATATTTAGTTTCATTTACCAAAAAATGGCAGTTATTCCTTAAAACAACTTGGCACTGAGGTTTTTTAACAAACATTACAAAACAGGAGTAAATAGTGCATTTGTTGGCGACTATTTGCTAATAAAAATGTCTCCATGGGAGTTACGTAGTAGTGCAATTTTATCGGTTTCACAGTATATGTTCTTTGTGTTTTTAACATCATGTTCACTCAAGATAAAGAGCCCATGTTTATCTTCATCTTGATGCTCCCGAGTGCAACAGCGTGGCTCATGTATGGTTTCTGTATAGAACTGTTTTTGGACAACATAAATCTATGGCACAGAGCTACAACGTATCAAGATTTGACTTCAAAGAAAATACTTTCTTGTTTGTTCTTTTTTTGTCATGTTGTCATTGCAAGTCTGAAATTTCCATTTTAACAGTCTGATAAAAACATAATTAGTTTGATATTAAAAGTAAATTTGCTTCCCTTTCAAAGACAAGAGAACAAAACAGCTCCATACATTGGCAGTCAGCGTTGTGACAGGATCAGTAATAGACCTGTCTCATTTTAATTGCAAAATACAATAAATTAGTTGCATCATCATCAGCAACAAATTGACCAATTTTCCTTTTGTTGACAGGACATTGTCTCTGCTGCAATCATCTACTTTAAACTGAACTCAGCTCTATTTAAATTCACTCCTTCTATGCACGGGTCAGGTACGGAATTTGAAAGTGCCACATAATCCCATATTCATTTATTTAGTTATTATCCCCCTGATGAGTCAGTAGCTGTGGTTACATGGACAATATTTCTTCAAGCCGATTGAAATCATTCTGATTAAAGATTCCAACTTAACTATTTACATTGACGCTAAATAAAGTTAGACTTTTTTGACATGCGCAAAGTGGTTCTGGCATCTAATCTGCTGGAAATATTATATAAGTGGCTCTGTTTGTTATTAAATATTAATATATTTTGTTTAATTTATCTAAGCTAAATAAACAGGATGTTGTACACTACTTACTTACTGTCAGTTAGAAAATAGATCCCTTATGTACATTACAAAATAAAATAATTATTCTCTCACTTAAAGTGCAAATGTACATGTTAATGTTATTAAAGGATTTTCAACTAATAGCATGTCTTCCTAACCTGACTTGACCCTTCACTAATAAGGATAATCCAGTTGGTCTTACCAAGAAGCCATAAAGCCCCTTGTGGTTTTAGTAATGGTGTCATCCTTAGTGACTTTTTTGGCATTTTGCTTTTATTTGACAGTGTACAATATGGTTATATGGTTAAGTCCTAGACGCTTCATTCTTAGGCATTTTGAGCACAGGTATGATGTATTTTCTTTGCTTTTACCATTTTTACCAGTTCATACTGCAGTACCATTTTCAGCATTAGCTCACAAATAAAGCAGAAGTGATGGGACTTGCCTCAACAATTGGGTAGTAACAATAGCTCCAGTACCAGAAGCTCTTGGAGAACTTGCTAGTTAGATGGTGCTCTGGCACAAACGGATGGAAAGTTTCTCGATGCAAAGTATCTCTGGAGTCTCCCGCCAGAACGCCCATCTTCTCCAAACACTGCCCTAGTGCTAGGTCCTCTACGGGGGTGGTATGCGTGCAAACTTTGGTTCGAAAACCTTCCACAAATCTCTTGAGAGCCTCTTTGCTAAGGACATAGCCCGCCCCTCCGCTCATGTAGCCTTGCTTGGTGTAAGGCTTGAAGCGTTTGCCAAAGTAGATGGGCTCTTCTGGAGTGTGGTTGGACAGAATCCAGCGCAGGTTGTCCACCACCACAAAAGTGTCATCGTCTGCTTTTAAGAACCAATCTGCTTCGTTTGCATGGTGCTCGTAGACATAATGGAAGGCTCGAATAGTTTTCCAGTAGAGCTGGTCACGGCCCTCCTTAGTGCCCAGGCCCACAGTGGGGAAGTCTGGGTCCTCCACAGAGCTCATGAACACCACCACGTTGCAGTGGCGACTCCAGGTGGCCTTGACATGGCGAGCTCTGCTCTGCAGGTTATAGGGCCCCGTCATTACCCAACAGAGAACGCGAACCTTCTGGTACAACAGATCTGCCACCCGGCTGTCTTCATCTGGACGGACACAGCAAACAGTGCAATAAATTACAATGTTAGTTGGCGTGCAGTTCTGGATGTGTAGTTCTATCAGACACACATTAGACATACCAGACAGACTACCACACATTTTAAATTTAATACATCTTTGATATTAGATACATGGAGATTAATAATTACAGATTAAACCCTCTTTTTGTCCCCCATTCATACTAAATCATATTATCTGTAGAGGACCCATGTGAAAGAGTGTAAAGCACCTGCATGGTGAGGGTGGAGCAGGTTGATGAGAGCAGATCCCTCCTTCTTCCAGCTTGTTGGCCTCTCCCACACTGCTGTGGCTTTTTCCTGAGCTTCTGACAGCACGGGGTAGCTCCTCTCAAACCACACTTGGCGCAGGAAGAAGTAAATGCAGCAGGCCCCCACCAGGAAGCCCAGCGAGAAGGCCCATCTGGAGCTGGAGCTCTTCATGGTGACACCGTCTCCAGCGTCGTGATATCCCAGTTACAGCATGTCTACATGGGAACACAACACACTAGGATCGAATTGATGGACTGACAAACCTGAAATGTGTCAGCTTCAGCTAATGATCATCAACACTATTTGTATAAAATGGCTGATTTTAAGCTGATTGGCCGTAGTTGCACATTGTATTGTGTTATGTAATTATGAAAAGGTTTTAAAGATTAGTTTTGTTAGAACTTCAAGTGCTTTCAATATTATTTTATTTATATTTTATTAAAAGATGCAATGTAGTTTGTTAGCTTTAAAGGATTAGGGCTGCACAATTATTGAAATGATTTATTAATCTGTTGATGACCTGAAATGAGCGGGCGAATTATCCAGGGTGTACCCCGCCTCTCGCCCAAAGTCAGCAGGGATAGCTCAAGCTTCACTGTGACCCTGATGAGGATAAGCGGTTACAGATAATGGATGGATTAATCTGTTGATCATTTTCTCAATTAATCAAGTTGATGTTCATAAATGGGTATGAGAACTGTGACATCACAGCCCAGGTAACTGTGACAGAGGATGAAAATATTCACAGCTGAGAAGCCGAAATCAGCCATTTTCTGGACCCAACAACTACTTGATTAACTGAGAAAATGATCAACAGTTTAGTTAATAATGAAAATAAACATTAGTTGCAACAGAGGGTACTCAATCTATGTCACATCTTTTAATTTTGTGTAATGCATACATGAAAAATATGTCCTGCGTAGCTGTACATTTTAAGCATTGAGGTTCCCCTCCCGCATTCACTGGGAAATTTCACCACAAAACAAACTTTAAAGTGTGTTATTGCAATAAATTTAGAAAGGAAAATAAAAAAAACACAGACTGTCTCACTTAGCTGTAAATCGAAGTGTCTAGACAGTTTTTGGAGTAAATAAAGTGACACTGAACTTACTGACTCTGTGAACTCAGATCATTTCTGTTGTTGATTTTAACTTGAATGTGGGACGCACTGTAAATCACAACATGTCCTCCAGTAAAATGCTGCTGCCACAGTGATTTGTCCCACTAATTTGTCCCACTGATCTCTGTCTGTGGAGAAGCAGAACGATTTATCTGTCTCATGACATCATCACCCATGCCTCATTATTTCATTCAGCTTTAAAACACTGGCTGACTGAGTGGTTTTCAAAGACATCACTTCAAACTTATGCTGTAATATATCACGTGGATTCAGTGAGGACTTCAGAGAGGTCCTTTGTGGCCATGGACTTCACACTTGACACAGCGTCATTATGTCACTGCCAAAAATGTTTCCACTGGAGTCTGTTGCCTCACAGATGAGGTTAAAGACCCCAAATCTGTGACAAATGTTAACTATTAACACGGCGAGAGCTGTTTTTTGATAAAAAATGTCTTCACCATGTATGATATTTCCATTCATTATCCTGACTATGAATACAAATAGTCGACAATCCCTTATCGAGGCATTACATCCGTTTATCCCAAAGACATGACTGCGATTGCCGACAGACACACAAGGCCATGTGATTATATGCACATCGGCTGTGTGTATATTTCCAGTCATTAAAAAAAACATGTTTGACTAGCTCCACACCCGTATGTGTGTATTATTTACCTTTGCTGGGGGGGTCAGTCATTTGTGAGCACGATATGCTTGCAACTCCTTAAGCAGCGAAATATTTCCCGTTTCTGAAAACGGCACGAGCCTGCTACACCTGTCAGTCATATCGTCACGTGCTGGTCACCAATTCATCCGACGTATTGTTTTAGATGGAGGTCGTCTCTATTTTGCGTCGCCAAATAAGACGATTAGTTAAGAGGGGAGCCACTGTACAGCTTTACATTCTTCGGCATCATGGGCTAAACTCTGAAAATGCGGCCTCTCATTGGTTGGCTGCCGGTGACGTGTAGAGGAAGGTGCTTTTGCAGTCTTACCTAAAATGCATGAACGGCAACAAACTGAGGGTTTGACTTTCACAAAATGGCTTTATTATTATTATTATTATTATTATTATTATTATTATTATTATTATTAATGTGTGTTGTGTAAAGTTGCTCAGAGGGAACGAGGAAGAAAGAGGTGTAACGCTGTTGCTCTATCAGTCTCAACCACTAAGTGTCGCCCAAACAAAGCCTACAAAATTATCTCAAAACACTCCTACACACTCTCTCAGATACTGTTTGTGCAGCTGCACTATCCACAAAGAAAGACTCACAGAGGAGAGCAGACCAACACAATGCTAAAACACAGACAGGTTTTAGCATTACACTAATAAAAATGATGAATTACAAAAAAGAAAAAGAAAGAAAGAAAACACTATCGGTGCATTTTATACTAATCAAGATGAACAGGGTGCAGGCTTGGGAGTGGGCAGGGAGTGACTCCTACGTGGAGGATTAAATCATAAACGAAGCCATGCCCTCCACGGGTATGTTAAGGTACAGTAGTTTTCCCATCATTCACGATAAAGCTCTGGTACAGAGAGAATGGTAATGAGAAAGGAGTGGCTCAACGCGCTCATCAGAGAGAGAAACCACTCTAGTCCACATGCGCACGGATACGCCCGTCCTGTCGTACGACAGGATCTCAAATTTGACCAGAAGTTGGAATTATTTATTCTACAAGAACAGCAACAGTAAGAAATGTGTCCATATAATTTATATATATTTTATATATATTTATATATATATATATTTAATAAATCTGCTATGAATTGAAAAATTAGGACTTTATAGCGTATCGGATTGAAATTGTGGTGTCATCGCCTTTCCCTAATATCCCTGATAAATTCTGTATTTATATATCATGCAGAATTAGTTATTACAACAGGGCGTGTGAAAATGCTTTATTGGTTAATTTTGGAAGAAAGTGAACAGCTTCTTCAAATGCCAGGTGTACAATGTACTTATCACTGTTATATATAATACTCAATTCATAAAAAAAATGTTTTAATTACAGGGCTTTTGAGGTTGCACAAAGTCATACAGAATGTCAGGGAGAACTGGTTTGGTAGCCAAATCAGCCTTTTAGCAAAGACCAACAAATAGTAGGCCAACCATTGATCTGACTCTTGCATATTATTGTAGGCTTCCAACTGCCACAGATGTGTGACTTTGGAATCAAGAGAAAGCAGAATAATGGACAGAATAAAACCTCTTTTAACATGAGAACAGTAAAGGTCACTCCTTTTGACCACCTTATTCTCATGTGTGACAAACTAACCTCTAGATAGGTTTTCTTGCACTTGCTGAGATGTTCATAATGTAAAACAAAAGTTGTACTTAGTAGATCGACAGTCCTACTACATTGTCTAGCTTCTATTTAGACTTACCCATAAATATAATTTTTATACAAAGATAAATAGAACATTTATAGTACTGTAATATATGCTGTAATCTACAGATCTGTGGAAATATCTAACACACCCTTTTATATACTTAAGCAGAACTCTGTACATGTTTACAGATCACAGTATTTTTGTATATACCTTTTTAAAATGCTATATGAAATGTCATGTGATTTTGGACTATGTGTGGGCACTTGTGAGGCTTCTACAGTTGTGTGTGTGTGTCAACAATTCCGCAACTCGATTTAACAGTAACAGAAAGTGCGTACTACACCACAGTGAAGTGATACATTTCATATTAAGCTCTGTAGTGTGTATTTCCTTGAAAACTGAGATAAGGATAGGAGGTTTCCACTCTATCTGAGTCCAAAGTTTGGATGATTTTTTTCATGACAGTACTTGACATGGCCAAACAGCAAAGTGCAATGGCATTTTAGCGCTTGGTTATCAGACAGAGCTTTTAGGCCTATAAAAGTAACGCTCATCTACCCACTATTTGAAAGGTGCATTAAAGAGATATTCACCATTGGCTCACACTCCTGACGTCAATGCGGAGGAAGCTCGACATGAAATTTCTGAGGCTGATAATGATTTAAGACCCTAAAAATTCATAAATTACCAACATGGTGGCTGATGTAGTGAATTTCTGAGCTCAAATGTAAATTGACCATTTCTGTATGGACTGCTTTTTCACTTATCTGACCAGAACCTAGAAGGCTGACACTTTATTAAAGGATATTTAATTTAAAGATTCTTTAATATGTTAAACATTAGGAATGGGAATTGATAAGATTTTATTGATACCAATTCCATTGTCCATTCTTGCTAATGTTTGCAATGTTTGCTCCACTGTTTTCTTAGTGGGAGAAAAAAAAACTCTTAGCCTGTCTGCAAGATGCTAATTTTAACTAATAATAATCCCCCTTCAAATCAATGGAAAAACCTGCGTTTTCACCACAGTGCTAACAGTTAAAATCAGCTCAGGAACGGACATGCTGTTGCTCAGTTGTGATTGTGAAGTAGTGGTGCGGTGGGGGGGACTTGCAGCAGAGTTGCGAAATTGACCGAGAATCAACTTTTGGAAAAATGTAACGCAACATCACGCTGCAGTGGTCACACAGCCTGAATATCACTGAAACTGGCTACTATCCAGGTGGAGTTTATGGACTTAAGTATGATACTCTCTAAGTTGTGTCCTGCCTTGGTTTATTTTGTGTATCCAACTTCTATGTCTGTGTTTGGCTTGCTGCAGCATAGTGATACCATGATACTCCTTTGGGTTTGTGTCAGTTTGTTTTGAGAGAAAGAGACAGCTGTGGTCAAGTGATATAAACTGTAAATGAGAGTTAGGGAGGGCCTAAGAGAGAAAGCCAGGATAGTTCAAATTGCTGAGAGCTGCTTCCTCTTGCTTACTCTGTGCTGCTTGCCACAGTATTGTAAATCGCAGTTCACTTTGCCATAGGCCATTATTGGCACTAAGTACCACACACCACCAACTATTTCCCTTATTTTGGCATGCTGCGACTAAACTCTCTGTGATTTACAGAGTTTCCTAATGGACACTAAAGTAAACTGCTGCAAACTGTAGCTGTTGTTAGCTAATTTTAGCTCAGTTTCTTTTTTAGCCAGGCTGCCTGGACTGTGAGCTCAGAGCACCAAGGAGGTGTTTGTATCACAGGCAATTTGGACCACCAGGAAGTGTAGCTGTTCAGGCATGGAACAGGGAGATGCAAATGAGGATTGATGCCAGGATAGGCACTAAAATCAGAGTGGGCAGTGCAACTGGGCTCAGCAGAGACAGAGCAGAGTAGATGGAAAGAGACAGAAGAGGACAACTGAGAAAGCTAAGAAGAGGGACTAACTTTTAGTCACTGACAAGATCTTTGTGAAATAAAAGGCTGAAAGACAGATGCCAAGCTGGGCCTCTTGCTGTTGGACTGGTAAGTAATATTAGCTGGCTGCTATGTCGTGTGTTGTTGCACTTGCTTGATGTATGATTGTATTTGCAAAGTTCACGTTGTTGTGGAAAATCTCTGTCTTGTCAAGGTCTGATAAATGAAATAATGATCTTGAGACCACGTTTGTCTTTGTGAGATTTATTTCTGCGCAGAGGAGCAATCGGGAGCAGGGTGTAGCTACATGCAGTCTGTCAGTGAAGCTCAAAAACAGAGTGTGGAGGTGGTACTTACAGGCAGAGTGGCAGAAGCCGGCTGTGAAAGAGGAAGTCTCTTCGGCTAGAGCAGGCTTTCAAACAGCTAAGGTGTGTAATACTCCTGCTTGAAAGTGTACTGCAAGGTGTCAAGTTAGGGAAAACACACCTGCTGGAAAGTATTTTTCTCTTGTGAGGACACTTTCTACAAACAATTCTGCAACCATCTACCCAACATGTGATTGCATGGTATATGTTCCTTACGGCTGTCTAGACATAAAATAGGTCAAAGCATAAAAAAGTCATACATTGGAAAATTCCATTACAACATGTAAAACTGTCCATATGACAGTGGCATTGTCAAAATTGCAGACATAGCAATTTCTATGCTTTCTACTGTTTAAACCCCCAGCTTGGTGTATGAATGTGTACAGGGAAAACTGGGCTACTGAAAAACAATGACTATGCAAGAGGAAGTGTCAGCGGTTATGTTTCTTCACTTTCATGAACAGCAGAGTGGCACAGTTGGATTTGGGCCCTCAAAATACCAACAGGCTCAACTGATCCCCTCATTGTCAATTCCCTACCCTCTACAAGAAAATAAAAAATAAAAATGGTCCAGACAACAATGGTATACCATTTGGAAAAATGTCCTTTATCTAAATATTATTAGTAACACTGTCTCTGTTGTCTCATGGTAATATTATTTGGTCTTCAACCTGTAGTTCACGACTCTACAGTGGTTGTGGGTACTGCAAAGGTCACTAAAATGATCTGGAAACATTGCTGTGGATGCAAATCATCTTCACACAAAAGGGCCATTTACAAAGTATAGGACGTAATTTGGATGAAGTTACAGATGGAACTCGTCCAGTTGGACTTTGCGAGGGCATTCAAAACACCAACAGGCTCAGCTGATCCCCTCATTGTCCACCCTCCCCACCACAGATCTGTACTGCCAAGTACACTCAAAATAAAATTTTGGCCACAAAATTTCCATCCATTTGAATTACGTAGTTTTAATATAAATTCACTAACAAACTTAATGTGAAGCAAGTAATAAGATTTATGTAATAGTACTAATAAACTCAAAATGACTGCATTCATTTTCACTGTTGGGTTTGGGCAAACAAATTGGCTTTATTAAAATTGAATGCATAAACCTGGCAACTAGTACACTACTGTGCAGTGGAATCACATTGAGTTTATTAGTACTATTTGTTGCTATTACATAAATCTTATTACTTGCTTCACATTAAGTTTATTAGTTGATTTATATTAAACCTATGTAATTCAAATGAATGGAAATTTCTGTCATGCATTTTGGCCATTTTTTTTTTTTTTTTTTTTTTGAGTGTAGAGTGGCTGTGGCAGTTGTTATGCTTGAGGAAAATTTATTCAAATGCCATCACCATGGTGTGTTGAACAGAAACATGCAGAGCTTCCCTTTATCAGTTTAATGAGGATCATGATCTGTGTGTCAAGTAGCAAATCAAAGGAGTTTTGGTTGTCTTTAATTGTTTTTCTAATGTTTGGAGTTTTTCTTTTATAATACATGGATCTGAATGAACTAGATTTATTGGTATTTATTGGTAATCAGTTTCAAAATGTGCTCTCGAGATGTCACCAATTTGGATGCGTTGTGCTTGTGCTTGTGGTTGCTTTGTGTTGAAGTTATTCCACATATCCCAGAATTGATCTTGATTACTGTTGTTCTCAATTAAGGTTGTCTGAAGTGTCAATTCTTTGATGCTTTTCCAAACTACATGTTTAAAACAATTCAATAATATAATAAAGTCATTCAGCAGATTAGGTGTATCCAAGGCTACCTGAGTTCCTTATCCCGTGTATGCATTTTTACATTTTCCTTTAATCTTCATTCTAGATGCGCACCACCTGTAAGAAGTGTCTGGTCATTCTGGTCATTGGACTGCTACTGCTAGCCCTCTTTCATGCTCTGAGCCCTGGGACCAGCACAGCAGTTGACATACAACCAAGACACAGAAGCCCAGTAGAGAGACTCCTCGATGGAAAAATTCGAGATATCATCAGTGACTATCATGACATTGCCTACCAAATAAAGGAGGATGTAGCATGGTGTGTTACTAGTCAGCATGTCTGATATTTTGTCTAAATTCTTCTCTAAATTTGAATTTTTATCCTCTCATCAACTCACTAAGTACAATTTCTTTTCCTGACACAGTCGTTTGGCTCGAAATACATGCGTCTGTGTGGCTGACAAGGAGACCTTTCAGTTGCCATTCTCCAATCTATTGTTCCCACGTGTGTGGGCCCACGACGTTGGTGTGGCATTCTTGGAGTCCCATCCTGAACCTGAGGGTGCAAAGCGTCATAGAGCACAAGAGTACAGCAGCTTTCAGAGAAGGTACAGTTTTTCACCTGTTGTCAAGACAAAGATGATAACTGCTTTATAAGTTTGTGTAAATGAAGGATTGGCCCTCTGATCCATGGTTTAGTCATAAATTACTTAAGTTTAGCAAGACACATTTGAGTAATGCTGGGCCACACACCACATATCATAACATCTCAATACACTCATATTTAAAGGCCTCATTCACATTCTGGCAGTACACTCACTGTACTGTCCTTGATCCGACTCTCTTCCTGCTTTAGTTATGTTCGCCTACAGGCTTGGTACCTCATATTTGTAACTTAATTTGCATTGAGGGGTTATTTGTAACGCTTATTCTTCTTCTGCTCTCCTTGTTCACTAGTTACTGTAAGTAACCAGGTTATTGGAAGCTTTCTGCAGTGAAATGATTTCTTTAATGTCATGTAAATAGGAAACAAGTTCATGCTAGATTAGAGAAATTAACTTGCTTAACACAGTTTATTATCTGTGTATTATCAAAGTTTTACATCTGGTGACTCATTGCGTAGTCAAGCAGAAGTTCCCTTATAGACATTCACTTGTATGCTGTGGTGGACTGCTTGGGGGAGGATAAACTTTAAGCAGGGCTGAAAAAACTGTCACAACATGTTTTGTGGGCTGAGCCCTACTGTGAATTCATTACTTACTTACATTATTTACCGGAAATAAATAGACAGGTCTTTCATGTTTATTGCTCAGTGAATGATCAATCCAGAAATAACTGAATGCCTTTTTATTGTCACTATACACATGTATAGTGGCAATAAAAACACTTTTTGACTGTGTTTAGTAGTGATTGAAGAGAGTCCATGTGTCCATGTATGAAGTCAGTGCATGTGAGAGTTCAGGGGGGTTATTGCTTTTGAGAAGAAGCTGTTTTTGAATCTGTTTGTTTTAGGCCTGATGCACCTGTAGCGCCTCCCTTGAGGGCAACAGGTCAAACAGGTCAAAGCCAGGGTGGGAGCTGTCTTTGGAGATGGTTAAAGAGGAACTTCTAATATGTTCTCTATGCAAAGGTCCTATAATCCTGCAGATGCACTTATTGTAGCTGAAGCCAACAGTCCTCTTCAGTATCCTACCCAGGGTGTGGAGGTGCGACCCCTCAAAACGATCATCATTCCTGGTAACATGACAACATATACAGATATATTAAACATTACATATTCACCTTCTTTTGGCACTGCATTTGCTTGGTAAAATGCTTCATCATTGTCCCATGTTGATAATAATAATGGTTCTCTTTCTATAGGTTTGAGTCTTAAAGAGGAAGCAAGATCAAACCATATGGTAATTTCTTAATTTTGCAGTTTTGATTGTGGTTGACATACACATTTTTTTTCCCTAAACAGACTATTTTTAACGTTTTTTCTTCCCCAAAACCATGTGACTGGTGCATTAGGTGTCTTTGACAGCAACACTGGGGACCTTTGATGTTGCTGCTACAGTGGACGGGGTCTCTGTTGTTGGAGACGGAGAGAAACACATGAAACTGTCAAGTCCTCTTCTTTCCACTCTGAACAGACAGCTGCAGTTCGTCACCTACACAAACACTGTATTCCATCCCAAGACAGCAGACACAGGTAAAGTTAGCATGTGAATACTATCTTTGATCCCAGTAGAATCTCATGTTTATCTATTCAGCCTTATTGAGTTTCATCCTAATGCTCTGTAGTAATACACAGCCTTTTTTTGGATCAATAAGCATTCTGTCTCATCTAATGTTCCAATATCAGACTTGACAGGTAGCTAAAAGGGTCCAATGAAGATGAGGCTGGAATCGTTTTTCTTTACGGGAATCCTTCTGGTCTAATTAAATAAACTATAAAAACTGAGACGTAGCAGTACTGTAGGTACATTAAAATGTGACTATTCCTGCAGTGCTCTATACTATAAGACTATCACTACTGTACTGACAGTACTATGTAGTATTTTCTTACAAGCATACGTACATATCAGTATCTGCCAGTGT
This sequence comes from Sciaenops ocellatus, assembly GCA_033000465.1. Classification (NCBI taxonomy): domain Eukaryota; kingdom Metazoa; phylum Chordata; class Actinopteri; family Sciaenidae; genus Sciaenops; species Sciaenops ocellatus. The sequence continues at coordinate 14,663,317 of CP136883.1, read as the reverse complement.
TGTAGACAAGACCAGCTAAACCAAAACCGAGACAAGAACAAGACTTTGAGGGGTTGAGACCAAGTCAAGACAAGACCAAAGCAGGGCGAGACCGAGTCGAGACCAAATCATACAGTATATAGTCAACTTAGCTTTTCTAATATAAAATAGTATGCATACTATGGCCTGGCTGAATACTTGATGGTTAATATTAAATTTGATTATTAGCAGGATAGCAGTGATATCACATTAGAATTGACTGATAATGTTTCCTAATGGAAACAAACTGGAAAACAAAATGGGACCAACCTCAGTGGAGCTAAAGACATTTTTACCTATGAGAACAGAAAATATTCAATTTGAGAGATATGATGCAAACCATTTAAGAGCAGTTATGGATACACACTCGCATTGATTTAGTCTTTTGGTAAGAATGTTATGATGAGCTTGAGGACCAAATGGAGTGTCCCCCAAAATTCAAGATTCAAGAGATTTATTGTCATTTGCAAGTAAAAACACATGGTTTATACAGCAACGAAATTCTTATTTTGCCATCTCCCTTTACACACAACAACAATAAGAAAACATACACAACACAATAATAGAAAAATAAGAGTAAAATAAAAAAAAATATTTCAAATCAGCACACATAAATAAATCGTTTGTAACCCTAATGAGGGGTACAAAAAAGTTTGGATATGAAAGGAAGCTTGGAAAATGGCTTATAATTCTGTGGAAGTTAGGTTTGTTTTTGAGCCTAAATACTGGCCTGTTACAATATTTTGGAATGCACCCAGAAGGGAACAGCTGATAAAGTATGCTGGGAACTGATGTACACATATCCTCTTTCACAAGAGTGATTGTGTGTGAAATGTTTTACAATCTTTGGGTGAGAGGAAATGTACACTGTAGCAAGAAACTGAAATGTAACTTTTGGAGAGAATCCTCATCCATGTTGATCCACTAGCATCTCTCCTTGACCTTTCACTTGGTTTGACCGCGTGCTCAGTGGACTGTAGAGAGGTGGCGAATGTCTGTCTGCAGCTGCCTCAAAGATAACAGTAATGATGGCAGTGACAAAGACAACAGTGCAAAGGCATTTTAACTAGGATAGAAACATTCACTGCTGCATTTTCTCCTCTGAAACCTGGATTAATCACAACTGCTGTTTTGCTCTGTAGTTCAGTTTACAACTGAAGGTCACCAGTCATTTTTCACCATTAAAGTTGGGCATGGAACCATCCCGACACTTTACAACTCTGGATACCAAGGAGGTTTGTGAGCAGTTTTATTAGTTTTATTTTGATGCAGTGTTCTTCATGGAACAGGGTTTTATACGTGTTTTCTTTTGTATCTACACAGAGTACAATATTAGCGCTCTTGTTACCATCGCCACCAAGACCTTTCTACGCTATGACAAACTCAAAGATCTCATTGACAGCATACGTAAATATTATCCCACCATCACCATAGTGATAGCCGATGATAATGAACACCCTCAGCCAGTGACCGGGCCTCACATTGAACACTACACTATGCCATTTGGAAAGGTAAGTTTGTCTCTATGAAGTATGATGCATTATGATTACTAAGCAGAGAAATTTATGTTGATCTGCCTTTATTTATACAGGGCTGGTTTGCAGGAAGAAATCTGGCAGTGTCTCAAGTGGCCACTAAGTATGTGCTCTGGGCAGATGATGATTTCATCTTCACTGCAAATACCAAGCTGGAGAAGATGGTGGACATCCTGGAAAAGACCACACTGGATCTGGTGAGATGCATCTCCAATACAGTACAATGTGTGTAGCTGATTTCTGTTGCATTGATGCCTACGGTGTATAGTTTTAAACTTTCGCTGTCCCTTCCTGTCTTTGGATTGTTGTTAGTGAATTTTGATATGGTATTAGTATGTTGTGGCACTAAATGGTCTCATATTCTTTTCTATTTACTTGTAAAGCATGTTCCACTCACTACATATATATAGATAAACTCTACCTTACCCTACATTAATACATACAAAGAACTACTATTTTACTGCCTAACTGAGATTTACAACCTATAGACATCTGTGGATTCTTGACAACTTCCCTGATGATGCTTTTGCCAGACCTATGCTGCAGCCAAAACATTGTCTAACACACTACGCAATAAAAGTTAGCTCCCAGACTCCCTGCAGATTACAAAGTGCTTTGAATCAAAATAGGATACTCAGAATGCATTATCACAACAGAAAGTCAAAGAGTAAGGCCAGACAAAAGCAGGGCAAAATTGTGGTTTGTTAGTTGGTGGGGGTGGTAGGGCCTGTGCCTCATGTGTATATTTGAAAGGTGTTTATAATGTAGTCTTTATTTTTCCATTTCATTTTTCTAGTATTTTCTAGTATTTTTGTCATCCACCTTGTGTACTGTGAGTCTATCTGATCTTGTGTGTTTGAGGATCAGGATTGCCTTATCACAGTGTCAGTTGGCAGACTTGTTTCCACATTATTGCCAAATTTTGTGTTTATAGTTGTATTTAGTCATCTAATCATTTTTCTGTATCAATGGTTTCAGGTTGGTGGTGCAGTGAGAGAGGTGACAGGTTACACGGCATCATACCGTCACACGATTTCAGTGGAAAAAGGGGGAGAGGAGGGCGACTGTTTACATATCAGAAATGGCTACCATCATGTCATTGAGGGATTTCCCAACTGTGTGGTAGCTGATGCCGTCATCAACTTCTTTATGGGGAGGACAGACAAGGTGCGGCAGGTGGGCTTCAACCCCCGCCTGTCACGACAGGGTCATCTGGGTGAGTCCTCTGTGATATTCTTTATCAAATATAATAATATAGCAGTCCATATATAACTATATGTAGTACAGCTGTGAGGATACTGTTGCTTCAGATTGGAAAGATGTAGAGGAAACAAACCCAGGGAAAATCCAAACAAGGATTGTTTAAAACAAAACTTTCTTTTGACACTGCAGAGTTCTTCATCGACGCGCTGGGCTCCCTCCACATTGGTTCCTGTACTGACGTCATTATAAACCACGCATCAAAGATTGAACTACCCTGGACTAAAACAGACTCACAAAAGAACTACGAGAAATTCCGCTATTTATCTTCTAGCGATAATAGTATAATTAGAGATGAAATCTTCTATTTTAGGGACAGGTTCAAGTGCATGACCAGCCAATGAAACATGGACTCCAACATGTCTGTTTTGGTCTTAATGTGAGAAAAAAAGTGGGCGTTTTTGTTGTTTTTGGGTAAAGTGTGCCTTAGCACAATCGCAACAGGTTACGATTCTTCGTTATGGACAGAAAAACCAAAGGACCCTATTATCCCCTAACCACTGAAATCCTGTTTTCAATCAAAAGACAACTTATCAGATGTGGAAGCTGAGAAATGTTGTTGTTTCTGTAAAATGATTCAAAAAGTTTCAAAAAGTTGTATTTTGTTTCTATTTACATTTTACACATCATGACAATTTTTTGAAAAAGGGGTTGTATCATGTTTTTATTTTTTGGGGGGGTGGGGGTATCTGTTCTTAAATGTACTGTGTTGATTTCTATTTGCACTATGACTTGTGATTTGTTTGTTGTTATCAAATGGTTCCCAACATTTTTTGTATGACACACACCGATTGCCTGATAAGACGAGTTCCAGTAACTTACTCATATGTTGGCTCTGATGGCTTTTCTGAAATTGTGAAACATCAAACATTCACCACTGACGCAGCAGTGGCCGCACATTAAGTCACAGAAGACAAATAGAAATTAAGTAATTGGTGTTGTTTAAGCTTTGTCTCTCTCTTTTTCCAGGAAGTTAAAGGTTTGCATGTCAACCACAAGTGTCTAGCATAGCTGTGAGATTAGTAGCTATTGTTTCAATTAAATTAAGATCAGTGTGTTGATTTTCCTCCAAAACACAAATGTGTGAAGATATTTGACATTTTCTTTAGTAACTAATCTAGACCAATGAGATTGTCCACACAAGTTATTTTAAAGCAGTAAAATGTATCTTATCTAAAGCATTAAATTAAAAAAGCCTACCAACACCTTAAAATAAAACATCTGAAAATGAGCCAGTTTATTAGTTATTAGTAACTAGTTTTTATCATGGTCGGTTACTCAGGGAATGTTTATGTATCTAAATTATTTTTGAATGTATTGTGAAAGGCGTGTGTACACTTGACTCCAGAGTTGTGTGAAAATGTCTTGCTTTGTTTTTTATTAGTTTCGGGTGTTATCATTTGTACTGTGCTCTTTAAACAGTGTGAATAAATATTATGATAAAGTTTATCTTATGCTGTGAATTGTAATTACATTCAAGACAGACTCGTTTTCCTTTGTTCTAAATAGGTAAATGTTAAACCTGTTTGTTAGTTTTGTTTTTGTTTGTTTTTAGAATATTCACATAGTACTCATTAGTTTCTCCATTTTCCTGGTATCTCTTCTAGTATCTCAACCAGTTCATCTACTTTATATTCTTTTATGTACCTTGGCGATTGTTTTATTTAACACCATTGCTCATGACAGACTTGTGCAAACAACCTACTATATTCAAAACCCCATTGCAAAAATCTACCGCCTCACTTTCCTGCTTATCAGTTGCCCAAGCGACCAGGAGGAAAACTGAGAACATTTCTTTCCAAGTAGTGCAGACAAGATTGTTTCTTGTAGAAGTGGGATACCACTTTACCACTATAAACTGGAAACATTAGCCTTTATTATTACTCCCCACATTTTCCTATCTTTGTTCAGTCCTACCCACATCCCATTTAAACATTTTACTTTATTCTCTAAATCATGTGCACATTAAGATTCAGACACTCTTAAATTCATTATATTTTAACTTCTAAATGTGTTCTATGCAAAGGTGTCTTTTGAGTAGCACTTCAGTATAACTGTAATGTTCTTTGAGAGCCACAGTCTGTAAAATGTTGAGAAAGTGTACTTTGGTTTGGCAACAACCTTTTTCAGTTAATGTTTATTTCAGGATCTGAATGAAGTGTGAATTTGAGAGCCTGAAAGGTTTGTCAGAAATCTACTGAAGTAAAAAATACTTCATACTTCCAATTTTAAGTCTATATCTCATCCAGGGCCACTGGCATAAGCGGGCTATGTGGGTGCTTAGGGTGTGCTACTAAAAGCCTAGGGCCAACCCTGAGCTTGTCACGTTTTTCACTTCTCACTTCTCTAGAGTTTGCAGAATTGTTAGATGTTGACATTGAGCACAATGTAATAATACAGTGTCCAAAAAAGCTAGAAAAATAGACATCAGTGATAGAGCCAAAAGGTCAAATTGGAAGAGTAAGAGTAAACCCGGGATACAGGGGTCTACTAAGCCCCAAGAATAGAGAAGGTCAAGCCAGGACAGCTGAGAGTGTACAAAAAACTCAACAATTGCCAGAAGGAGATCGTAAAATTTATTAAAGTGCTGATCTGGCTAAAAGTTCATGCTCTGGTCAAGCAGTCAGCCAGATATGGTGAAATCATGGTCAAACCATCCTTAACCCCACCGGCTATCGCTATGGTAATAGTATGATACAGAGTATAATAATATGGAATAATATGGAAATTGTTGATGACAATGACCAAATTAAAAACCAGGATGTCTATGTAGGGTGGTAGAAAACAGAAGAGTTGTGAGGGTGGAGAGAGACTTCTCTAAGAAGACTAATATCTCTACAAAGGAAAAGAGAGGATCAGAGCTAGACCCAGATGCAATACGCAGACAGTAGGGTGCAGTTTTTGACGACTTTAATTTTCACCACAGGTACAGGTAATGGTGAGCAGGAACCAGCAGCAGAGAATAGCACAGGCAAACAAATCTAAAAGGAGCAAGCACAAATCCAAAATCCAATAATTAGCCATAAGGTAAACAAGCAGGTCAGGCAGATAGAAACAGATTGGTGGTGGATGGTACAAGTTTGCAGAAAACAGGTACTCAGGTAAACAGAGGCACAAGACAAGACGCACATGGAAACCTGACCTAACAATCTGACAGAGTGTGTGGAGATCTAGGCTTAAAGGTGCAGTGTGTAAGATTTGGGGCCTTTATTTTCAGAATAAGACAGACATGGAATATAATATTCATAACTATGTTTTCATGCATGTATAATCACCTGAAAATAAGAATCTTTTCATTTTTGTTATTTAAAAATGATCCTTTTATATCTACAGTGGGAGCGGGTCCCCTTTCATGGAGGCCGCCATATTGAAACGCCGTGTTCGGTCAAGAGAAGGGATAAACAAAAATGCGCTTCCAGACGCACAATATGAAAAAACGGGTGCTTTTTTGTTTCTGTCTTCCGACGATTTTATCTTTTGTTTTTAGAAACAGGAAATGAAAATCAACCAGTAGTTTTTTTTATCCCTTTTTGACCCTGATAAAGAAAAATATCTTGAATTTCAATTTTAATTTTTGAATTTTAAAATGAAACTCAAATAACCACTCATTTTTTGTTTTTTAATATCCTTTTCTGAACGGAAAATCCAATGACCAAAACATACACGGACCAAAAGTTCATTCCATATATTCAAAGTTTCATTAATTGTAATGACAATTATTGTAAATTGTAGGTTACACCTTAGTGTATGTGGGAGTTTGATTGCAAAAGACTGGACAAGATTCACATTTACGCTTTTACTGTTTGTACTGTAATTTGTTGACAGACCATGTCATTGTGATACAGAAAGGAAAAGACAGCACTGCATAGCACAAAGAAAAAAAACAAAACAACAAAAGTAGAAATGTGAACATAGGACAATCTCCTTAGGGAAAACTGTACATGCAGTGCTGTAGGAATTACAGTGCAGTCTTCCTACACCTCCTGACGTTCCTGTCTGTTGGGCCACAAATTCTCATCCACATCACAACGAATATCTTCTTTGTCCTTCCATTGTCAGAAATTGTAACATTGTGTTGTACTCCGGCTATAAATATACTTGCCAGTTGATTGATTCGTTAGAAAAAAAGTCTAATGGAAATGTATAGAAATATGCTTGACATATTATGACAACGTGTTCAACCATTTTGCATGTAAAGACTTATGCTATGAACTAATGCCTAAATGTTGTGGGGGGTGAGACTATTCAACAGAGGCCCATTATAATACATTTTGATCAACATGACATAAGCAATTGATAATGTAGGACACAGAAGAGAATTGTACATAATCATTTGCATGGATGTACCAAAGCATTTGCAACTTGTTGAAATGAGAAACTGCTTTTTTGATGTGCACAGCGATTGCGAAAAACTGTAACAGTTGAGCAGTATGAGCATTTGAGCAGGTGTTACAGGATGTGGTTGAGTATGCATTCTACACCATTCTGCAACCTCAAAAAATAAAAGCGGTTTTCGAGTCAAGTCATGTGGCCTTCAGTTAGGAAGAGGAGAGAGACTGCCATTCCAACGTTTCACCACAAGATGGAAACACATGATCAGAGAAAAATGCCACACAAGTTGGATGATCTGCTTTGTCATGAGGAACCTAGCATTAACATTACCATAATTACCATCATAATCATCATCATCATTATTATAATTATTATTATTATTATTATTATTAGTAGTAGTAGTAGTAGTAGTAGTAGTAGTAGTAGTAGCAGCAGCAGCAGTAGTAGAATTTCATTTTAGTTCATGTAATATTTGGATCTGTATTTTCCAGTACATTATAACATTTTTGTTTTTGCTGTTTCTGTACAAATATCATTAATTTTTCATTTATTTGGTTCTTGAACTGTATTTTTGTGAATATTATTGCACTGTATTTGACTTTTTTATTTTGTTTTTTGTTCCATTTGTTTGTTTGCTTTTTCTTCAGTTGGCTATGTGTGGGTCAGCTAATATAACTGTTAGTACATGCTGCACACATTACCTGTAAGCACCTTTTCATAGGTAAATCAAACACTATGTCATTGAATCTCTGACCTACCTGATGGAGTTCGCAGTGTGTGTGTGTGTGTGTGTGTGTGTGTGTGTGTGTGTGTGTGTACATGTTAGTAGGTCTGCCGGTGAAATTTGGCTTTGTAAACATTTGGCCAGAGCCTTGTGTACCGTGTTCTAATTGAAGTGGACTACTTCTTGCCAATTAGTGAAACACTCCTTTAGCTTTAAAAGGAAAACCCAAAGGGTACAGTGTCTAGAGGCCTCTTTGAAATATGCACTGGAAAAAATTAATAACTTGGCCATCCAACATCAAGCAAGGAAATAATTAGGTTTTTTCCCTTTTTTGTCCTGGTTTTGAACTCCCACTAGTTTTATCAGGTCAAGGTAACAGGATTATGATACAAGGAGCAGTGGGAGGAAAATCATAAAGTGTTGGACAGCAGAGGGCAGCGTGTTGGTAAAGTAAGACACTCACTTTCAATCAATGTACTGGCATTTACAACACATCTTAAACATCTTATAACAGAAGGTTTTGTCAGACTTGTTATATAATATACAAGTTCTTTCTTTATGTGAAAGTGTTATACACAGTGGATCAAAAAGTTTCATCTAACTTCATGTATTTCTCTGAAATATACCTCAGTTGACACCAGTGTAGCTTGCTGGTTGTATGAACCAGTATTTTGCAGCACTCACGACCTGTGGTCCTACTTTGCTTGCCGTTGGCAAGTCTTTTTTTTCTTTGTTGTCATTTGAATCCTGTTTTTTTCCATTTTTCATCATATCCCAGTGCCGACACACGGCTCTACAGTACCTCAGCAAATACAAAGACTGCTCTTCTTCTCTCTTCAAAATCTGACAGAGTGGCGTGCTTCACATTCCACACTGTGTTTCCCTCTAAACTGTATTCATACTTAATAACCCAAGTATTGATGTAGAAACCTGTGACCCGATTTGCTTTGACATTTGTTAAATTTTAGTTTTGATTCACGAAGGAGTTCTGTTTTTGGAAACATATTTATTGTCAAAACAGCCAGCGGATGGCACAGTTGCTGAAAAATACAACAGTCACTCATAAAATATTTTTGTGCAGTCTCTCTGGAGTTAAAAGACAGAACATTTTAAGGCAGGATGGTATTTACTGCATATTCAAGCACATGTTTCAAAAGATATAAATATACAAAGTATTTTAACAAATTATTCAGTGCACTTTATATTTATATGTATTGCAAACAACGATCAGAAACTAAATAAATATTACTATGGTAATATTCCAGCATATATGACAAAAAAAGAACAAAACAACTGTTAAACAGAATAATTCAAATCTGTCATATACAGTTTTATAGTCAAGAAATTACATATTTGTTCTTCATGTGTTTACACTAAATATATGATGATGGTGTTGTGATTGGTTGTGGAGTTATTCTGATATCTGATTGATTTAAACTGCTCGCATAGAACAACTAATATCACATTAAAGTGTGAGTCCGACATATATATATAGTCCTATATATCTGCGAGAAAACTGGTAACACTGTAATGTAATAATTACTGTAATTCATGACATAGTGCTACAACAGGCTACTGCTTATTTGAAATGTTGGGATACAGTACAGTCTCCAAATGCTGGAGTGCTGCTATACAGCTGACAGACATGTTCTCTTCTTATAAAACAGAAGTCTTAATGCCCCTCTGTCATTTTGGTCCCACACACACTGATGGGAGCATGACTCATCACTGTCCTCCTGCCTCATACCCAAACAGTCGTCGTGTTCTCTGGAGGTTTTTCCTATGGAAGACAAGAGCGGTATCGTCATTTGTTTACAACAATTAGAAATCGTGACTTTTTGTATATCTGTGAACATTTCTGCTTTTTAGCTTACCTTCTGCTGCTGAATATACATCACAGCGTCATGAACAGTGACGAAAATATGTTGAGGGTTCATGTAGTTCATTAATCCGCTTGATGTGAGGATCTTTAGGATGCTCTCTGAGGGGAGAGGAATCATTGATCAGTATTCGCTGTATGCAAGTGAATGTTGACAAATGTATCATCATATTAAAAAAAGACCTCTCAATAAACAAAGTAGTATAAATAGAGAACATAACAGAGAAAATATATAAATATTTCAGATAAATAGGCCTTACCATTGCAGTTTGCCAAATATACATGAACTCCAACTTTCTGGCATTCAGTACACATCTGCAAAAAGACAAAAACAATTAATCATACTGACACAGTGCATAAGGAAATGGAGATAACCCTATACAGTGAAGTTGGAAGCATAATGTCTTGCTTTAGCAGACTGACCTGTATAAAGAGTCTTGCTCCAGCAACATCAACAAATATCACACTGCTGCAATCGATTAACACTGCCTGAACATTGCTCTCAGATGTTTCTACACAAAGGAAAAGAGGAAATGAAAGAAAAGCTTTCCTTGAAATTATTTGCAATACACAAATGTAAACAGAGCAATCTAAATAAAATGTAAATTGTAATGATGTTTTCATTACATACCAGATTTAAAAAACTCGTTTTCTGAAGAAAATGATGTGTTTGCAATGCCTCTTTCCTAAAGAACGACATAGAGAGAAAAACAATGAGGCACTGAAATTAAATAGGATTTGAACTGGATATTCTAACTCATCTTATTCATCAATTGCAGTTGGTAGTCATACCACAGTGTTGACGGAGGCCTCTCTCTCCCGTTTCTCCAGGGCTTTCCTGGCCTTCTCCCGGCTGCGGATCTTCTCTGGCGTCAGGCCCAGCAGCCTGCTCATCTCCTCCCTGAAGAAGTTACGGTTGCCATAATAAATAGGCCCGTTGTATGTCAGGATCTTCACTCCAGGCACCTCATAGCACTGAAAGTAAAACAGGATTGTCTAAGATTATGATTGTCACTTGTTGTTGGAATAAGACTTATCTGCCTGAAATTTAAGGTCAAAGACCTGGTTCTAAGCGTTTATTTGCATATTATATTAATATGTAAACCATAAATAATAAAAATGACAATTAAGAGCATCCACTCACCTTGCTGTGGTTCTCCAGAGGTCTGTAAATTTCTGTGTTGCTAGCCCGACCAAGCACTGAACAACCAGCCCTGTTGAACCATGGGTCATCAGTCTTAATTGAACATATAAAAACATGTGATGTACATAGCTCAATAGGTATAAAGCGATGGATTATAGTTTAAAAAAAAAACTTTTACATACAATATCTTAGAGCATAGAGTTTAATCTCAGCTCCAGTTCAAACCCCAAGATGAATATTTATTACAATAGAAAAATTGACAAAAGCACTAGTTGGATTACACCATAGTCTGTGCAGAGGGAATGGAAAATGTACCTTTGTGTGCGGCAGATAACGGTCATCATAGAGAAAACCACCCCGATGGCTAGGCCAAGGTCCACGTTAAGTACCACTACAGACAGCCAGGTTACCACCCAAACCATCTACACAAAGACACGGCCACAATAACGTATTGTCATGGCATGAATAACAATTAACAATGAAAGCACATAAATTATGGTTAATTCCAGTCAAGCAATCATTATGAAAGGGGAGTCTCAGCTGCTACTTTTGCTCAAATATTGCTATATCAATCAGTGCCCTTACAAAGTCAATCTTGCTGATTCTCCAAAGCTCTGGTAAGTCCTGGAACTGCAAGAACATCTGCCTGAGGCTGGTAACATTGATGCATGCCAGTACTGCCTGGGGAGAGAGATAAAGGATGAGATAAGTGCACTTTGCTTCCCTCTTTCATCGTGCTTTTAGAAATACACACATATAAACACACCTTGGGTAGGAAGTAGAACAGCGGTCCAATCAGCAGCAGGACAATCAGAACAACCAGACTAGTGAACAAGCCAGAGAGCTGTAGGGACACATATGACATTCATGTGGATTAGAGTTTCTAAAATCCCAATCTGTACTTTTTTGGCTCCATTAATTTAAGGTACATTCTGATTTTAGTTGAATGTGTAGGCCTGATGCTGTGTTATTCTGTAAACATAATAACTTAAATTCAGTTGTGGATCTTTGTCCTTAGATCAAAGGACTGTTCAATCATTTTCGTTTTTTCCCCCTGGTGTGTACTGTTTACATTTGATAGGGCCTTCACTAAAAAATAGCCTACCAGTGGCTTGCGAGTGAACATGCACAGAGGTTATGTATATCCACTACCTGTGTGTGTCCTCCAGCGCTCTCCAGTATATTAGTGGTGGCTAGGGTGGCTGAGCTGGGGAAACAGGTGAAAAAAGAGGACACTGTGTTGGAGACACCGTGAGCCAACAGCTCCTGAAATCAAACACAGGTTCAATACAAATAGTTAACAGATTGGTGAGAATCTCACATTTAAACAAGCTGCTGTGACATTCCCACACTTTACCTGGTTGGGATGTATGGAATATCCATGTTTATCGGCATAGATCATTGCCAGTGAGACTGACACAGCGTAACCAACAAATGTTATGGCTACTGTGTCTCCAGCGATCTCAGGAAGAGTGTGCAAGGCAGGCATCCGTGGCCTTGGAAATCTGGTGATAGGATAATAAAAAGTCAAACTACTGCAACTTATTTGAGTACTTTGAGGTTTTTTTGATCAAATATAAAAGATTACCCAGCTGGGATGTGGCCAACTATCTCAATGTTGTAAGTAGAGTCCAGTGAGGAGGCATAGGCCACCCCTGTAGCAATGATCACCTGAAAAATGAAATATAAAACCTTGACTTATAACCTGTTAATCATATTAAAACAGTAAATGTACACTCAATATTTATGATTCCAGTTGACTTACCGTGAGGATCTCCACAGGGATAGGTGTACGCAGCCGCTGCCGGTAACGCATATTGATTTCCTTAACTGGCACCAGGACAGCCAAACACACCAAAGAGATCAGCAGCTCAGCCATGTTGGTGTGGGGCAGGTTTTTCATCACTGACGCTAAAGTCTTATCACACAAGTCAGCTTGTAAGCTGTGAGCAAACGGCGCTGAATTCTCAAATAATTACATGTTGGATTATCAAGATGTTATCATGAAACACTGCTCACCTTGAAGAGAGAGAAGGTGCCAGTGTGGCGGGGAAGCCGCAGTCCCAGCATGCTTTGCAGCTGTGAGATGGTAACATGGAAGGCAGCCGCACTGGTGAAAGCCTTAACAATCGGCTCTGACAGATAGGTGGAAAGGAAACCCAGCTGAAGACCAAACATGCAGAGCTGGGGCACAAGAGGTTAACATAAAATTACAAGCTGTGTCGAGGAAGTCTGCAGAGACCTCAGTTGCATTATTATTTTATTCTGTGATTTTGTGTTTAATCCAGAGACTTTGTTTATCTCTCTTACCATAATAATTCCTGAGAGGAGTGCTACAGCTGAAGCCACTCCAATCCTTTGGGCCTCAAACTCAGCTGCTTCAGATGAACTTGAGTTCATCTCCAGAGGAGTGGGAACCAGCTGTTCCACCACAGAGCCAGTCATCAGACTCACCACAGCAAAGGTACCTGAGAACAGTCCTATCACGTCAGTTACAGGAGCAAACATCACAACTGACGGTAATTAATGTTACTATTTATAGTATTGCTCACAAACACATTATTTTAATGTTGATTAAAATTATGTGCTATGCTTCTTTAGAATATACAATGATGTTGTTTGGACATAGTCTTACCTGTGGACACGTGGCGACCTGTGCCAAAAAACATATAGAGGACCACAGGGAAGAAGGAGGTGTAAAGGCCAAATATTGGTGCAACAGACGTGAGCAAAGCGAATGCCATGCCTGTATAGAGAGGGACAATCACAAAGAAATAAAGTTAATTAAGTTAATTAATTAATATGCGTTCAGAATGTAAAATCTGGCTGAAGCATGCAAAGTTAACTCTGCACACAAAAAATGTAAGTGACAATGTAAAAATTTGCCATTTATTTCGTCAAATTGTTTCTTTAAACACATATCCTGATCTTGCAATAGTTGCTCAAACTCTTTTTAGAATTATTAATAGTAATTATTCTAATCATATTATCAATAAGTACATGTGCTACAATAAGAACTGTATTATTATTATTATTATTATTATTATTATTAAATCCTAGCTCATTTTTTTCTAAAATAAAATAATTAGTTATTATTATAATTAATTATATTACGTTTATTCTAATCAAAAATGTAAAAGCTTTCGTTTCCCTTCTTTGATCCGGATGATGTGTTTACTCACCTTGCGGGATGTGAAGAATACCAACTGTCAGTCCGCCTATAGTATCTCCTAAAATCCATTTCTTCAGTCTGTATCGTGGCAGCCAGTTGAAAATGGGCACTCTCTGCCTCAACAGGTGGAGGAAGGCTCGCCTTGAGCACCTGCACCTCCCGGCAAGTTTCTCCCGGAGCCCCAAACTTCCCCTCGCGTCATCATCGGATCCATAGGCCTGTTTGAAGCGGTCCTCCGTGTAAATATTCCTGTACACGGCCACAGAAGCGCTCATATTGTCCCTGCAGAGATGAGCGATGAGAGCTCACCATGCAAGTGCTGTTGTAGAGTCAGTAAAAGTGTTATCTGTTGCAATACATATATAGCAGACTCTGCCCTGACCTCAAGAGCCATTGCATTTTCCTGTCAGACTCTTCTTAGCCAATGACATGGCTCAAAGCTCAACCTTTTTTGTTACAGTGTTGAACAACTTTTTTCACATCTTTGTCCTGCCTCAGTCAACATAAAGGTGTGCTAGTCCATTTTTTCCCTTCAGAAATCCTCTGGGTCCTACTGCTAAAAGTATTTATTTTCAACAGAAATTATTAGGCCTGTACAAGATGATTAAATATACAATAATATAAAAATGTCTTATTATTATTTGCTTCATTGATAATATCATTACTATTATCATTACTACTACATTATATCTCCATGTGGAACTTATATTGTGCTATTGTATACTCTTTTTACTTCTGCTTTTTCCTCCTTCTCCCTTCTCTTTCGCTTTCAACCCAGCCAGTCGAGGTAGGCAGCCACTCACCCAGAGCCTGGTTCTGTTGGAGGGTTCTGCCTGTTAAAAACACTTTTTCCTTGCCACTGTCACTAAGTGATTGCTCATGGTGGGATTTGTTGGGTCTAATTATGTCTAATATTATAAAGAGTACAGACTAGACCTGCTCTATATAAAAAGTGCCCTGAGATAACTTCTGTTATGATTTGGTGCGATATAAATAAATACATTTGAATTAAACTGAACAGAAAGTAGAAAGTCAGGCACTTCCAAACACACACGTATACACACCATGCTTTACTCGGCACAGTCCTGTCCTCCCTCACGTCCTCCAGAGAGCAACATGGGAGGTACAAGCTCAGAGGAGGCACAATTAAGTCATACAATGTATACCACTGTGAAACGCCTTAAGAGATCAAAGTCGTATTGTTGGTGGAGCTGAGGTGTAACCTCAAACCATGTCTGTTAGCGAGGAGTTCATTTCCGAGAAGGATGGATGTCTGTAATGGGTGGGTGTTTAAACTGTGTAGCCATAAGGAAAAGAGTCTGGTACCCATGAGACCCTTGTGAAACTCAATCACACATGGCAGCCTGGTTCATGGATCAAACCACACCTTGAGATTGTGTGAGATGAGTGAGATGTTGTTCTTTGTCGGACAGGAGTGAATACAAGGGAGCTTTGGATAAATACAAGATGAAAATGATAAAACTAGATATGTGAGTCAAGTAGCCATAATATATAGAGAGGGAAACCTCAGTCTGAAAAGAGTTTTAGTCTGACTCTGATTAATAAAAACAAAGGAAATGGAGAATTTATCTCTGGTGTAAGCCCAGCATTGGGTGCTGTGACTAAACCTCTCCCTACTCATGAATGACGTCTGCCATCCCATGAGGCTACGTGAGGAAGCACAGGCAATGCCTAGGTTTTCTATTGTTGCACCGGACAACACCCAAGGATTTTTGCTTGAATGGGCTTTAGACCTTGACTTAGAGGGGCAGAATGTTTAAAAATGTAACGTGCGACATGTGCAGATCTACAGCGTGATGACGAAGCATCTAGTATTGCATTTGTGAAGCTGTTTTGCTTTATTGCTTTATGATGTGAAAGTGTGACCAATAACCCAAGTAACGTAAATGCAGTGTATTTTACTGGCTTTACATTTACAATACATTAATGGCATCCAGAGGTGTAGTTGCTGATTGCAACCCTTTTGCTTTACACTCTCCCTCCTAGCATTACGGAGAAACTATGGTAACTGCGAAAAATGCAAAAGGCCTAGAGCCAGTGTTTAGTTTGTCTATACTGTAGAAACATAGCGGTGCAACATGGCTGACTCTGTGTAAGAGAACCCATGATGTCTGTAGATATAAAAGGCTCGTAGTTATGCATAATATATTCCATTTCTACCATATTCTGTAAACGAGCCAACTAAAACGTATACACTAGAACTCTAAGGTGAAATTGTGCTTCTACTGGCTGCACATGCATGTGGCAAATGTGCATGAGGGTCATTTGGATACATTTGCATGACTGTTCCTTGTATATATTTGTATGTTGTACATTCAGATTTGACTCAGTTTCAAACCAATGAGAGCTGAATCAACCAATGAACTTGCAGGTTGAGATTTCATGTGTGTAGGCTCCTCTGCGAGCCTCTGCAATATATAACCTACCAGATACTTATAACACCCCTCCATACATAGGTTTTGACAAAACCAGAGGCCATCTGTTGCTGCTTGAGGTCGATGAATGTGGAAAGACTGAAGAATAGAGTCAACTTTCATCAAACAACAAGCTAAAAAGCGCTGTAGAGCCGCAGAGTCAAATTATAACTGTGAGTTCATCACTGCATGAGATCTCTGACATATTACATATACTTATTTGATTCATTGTTAATATTAAAACAATTGTATTTTTATACACTGTGTCTCCTCATCAGCCCAGAGGAAGCCATAATTAGCAGAGGGTGTTTGGTAATCCACATACGGCGACATTGCTGGAGCCAGGTCAAATGATTTAACCCTGATAAATGTCACCATTTCTTTCTAATGACTATTACTAATTCTAAATTTAAAAAGGGAAAACAATGGCTAATGTTGAGTCCATTTTGTTGAAGCTGTTGTTATTTGATGAAAGAGAAAACATTGCTAAAGATGTAACTGGAGTCAAACAGGGTGGTGGTGAGAGGTCCAGAGATGAGTTACAACGGTAAAACACTGGATGACCACCACCCCCCTCCCCAAAGTATGATGTGTCCCTGTCTCACAAATGTTTCAGACTAAATGAAATAAACAGACATGCATGAAAGTTGTTTTTGTTCCAGTGTCATATTCCTAGAATTGCTGTGTCTCTGGTGGAGAGGAGACGCAGTGATATGAGGGACTTTAAATGCCAGGAATGTGGGCCATTGTGTTGATCAGCTCTAGAGGATTTATGAACATACCGACGGCGTGGTGTGTCTGCTGGCTGTTTAAACAAGATATTAATCAGTGGTAAAAGGAACAATGAATGGAAAAGGATATGGAGTGTTAACCCCAAACTAGACGAAACCCTTCTGCTCCATCATAACACAGACAGTGCTTTATAAATTCAAACAATGAAAATGTGAATACCTTACTAGTGCCATAACAAGTATGTGTCATTTGTGAAATCCAGTCTGCCACAACAAACAGGGCATCAACACATTTTTGTGGACACAAAATGTGTCAAGGGATATGACCTTTTTGTCTGGCAAATATGTATATTTTAAATGTGAAGTCACACAGGTTTCCGAATATGTAAAATAGATAAATATAAATCATTTTCTGTTACTATGCCTCATGTCTTGCTTCCATTTTCAGTGTTGTTGATGTCTCTGAAGTGCAGCATTTTCCTGGAAGACAAACAATTATCTTGACCCCTAAAAAACACTTATGGAGTGTTGTGAGGCTTGTAAAAACACACAATTTGATGGCAATTGTAGTTATGTCTGGCAGCATACCTCATGATCCCATTCTCCTTGTTGCATTGCATTAATCACATTATAAAAATATCTCATCCAGCCTGTCTCCTTCATACTGAGTGTGTGTCCTGATCTTAGAGGGTCTTTCTATTATTCTCGCCCAGGGAGAGGCTCCAGTCATTTTGTGGCTTATAGTTCCTGCTATTGTTCTTTATCTGCTTTATGGGATGCTTGTCCCGACCCCCCATGGCATGTTACTTTGGAAATGACCTTGTCTATGATGCTGACAACTGGCAACCAAACCTCTCCTTGTGTCCTTGTCTCCTTACCTCTCCCATCCCTTTCCGTTCGCTGCTCCTCTCCTCATGCTGTCCAGGTATTTACATTGTCTGACTTTGTGAATCATGTCTTTCTGAATAATTCTTCCTGTTGGTTCATGAATTTGTATGTAATTTGTCACTCATGCCATGCAAAGTTCTTGCAGGGGTTAAGAGCGGAGCATAACCCAGGAACAGCCCTTTGATGTGTTTTGAAAAGTGCATATTTTATGGTAGCTTATCAGGCTCCATTATTTAGCCAATACAATAATCAAACAAATGTTGCATTGTTTAGCCAATGTCAAACACTTTTTTTCTTGGATAGTCTTTCTGTTCTTGTACCTTTAATTAGCCATGTCTCCCGCCCATGTTCACATTTATAAATGTTATACATCTCAGGCCGTGGTTGTAAAACGTGAAGGTTTTCAGTGTTTCTCTCACACCTTTTTGTTTCAGTTTTTGCGTGACTCCAGTAGATTTCAGAGTTAGTTGATGATTTCCTGTTCACTCTTGATGAACGTCTCCTGACCTTCACCACACCTACACTAGTAATGTCCATTCATCAAACATCTGGGTCATGCATCTCCTGGGCGGGTAAGGCAGCACCCGCCTAGATCCACAGGCTCCCCAAGGAACTGTGTTTGAGTGTGGAGCATCCTCCACAATTAAGTTTTATGTTCTCATTAAGGTAACAACAAAGATGATGTCTTCAGGACATAATGCATGTTAAGGTTAAGCACATAATCATACTGCCTTTCCACGTGATTAAGTAGAGGGTGGATTATGTACAGCATTGTTTGGTGTACTGCTAGTGAAGGAAGTGCACTTTAAAGAGTGCAATGTCTTCTGCTCTTCCATGTTGGAGACCAAACACACCAAAACAGACAATAAAAAGGTTTAAGCAGCCTGTCTATCATCTGAACAGAACAAAAGGTGAGACCTGGGTTCCCATCTGACCTTCCTTTCCTTGCTGATAGTCACTGTCCCCTGTCAGGAAATGGTACTACACATGAAAAAAACAAAACACTTGCTGGTCTCTACTCTCCCTCAAGGTATGAGGTATATGGTGTTATCCTTTGTATAAAATCTGCCATCATGCAGTACAGCAGTTTTGCTCCACAGTTTTTATCACCTGCATAATAACAATTAGATTTACTAAACCAAGGGAGCTGTTTTGACCCAAAGAGGGAGAGTCTGGTTATGGGATGTGTCACTTCCTAGCCCATGCCAAAGCATTGTGCAGCTCAAGTACACAACCGCGACACAGCCTTGAACCACATTGAAAGAGCCGCTGTCACATTGTCTGCTTCACCTCAACACTTCTGTCAACAGTAGATTCACTTTCAGCCGTACAGCACTTATAGTGTTCAACACAACGAAGAAACAACATTTCCCTGTGTTGTGTTGTCATTCCAAGCCCTCGGGCAACACCCTACTGTAAATATTTTGTAACTGCTGTATGTACACTGGAGAAGATTAATTAGTCCCAGATGCAATTCACATAAAATAGTGGGCTGGAAAATAGAAGAAAGATCTGCATCTGAATATAGAGTGTTGAAATATATGAGTACATAGAACCAGATATTCAGACTGTGAAATCAGCCGCAGTGATGGAGGATGGGATTTTGCGTTGATCCACTGTAGTGACTCCAGTATTTCATCTTGTGCGTGAGACTCTAATGGAGTGGGCCCTTGAGAATCACCAGTGCAGCCCGGTTCACCTCACACAGAGTTCAGGCAGGTATGTTGTCCTCATTGCACAAAAATGTTGACGTGACAACTTTCAGCAGTTAGAATTTGTGTGTACCTACTCAGCGATTCTTCTGGTTTACCTCTAGTGGTATTTAGCTACGTAAATAAAAATTGTGTTCCAGTTATTCTGGATAATCCACAGACCTCCCTGTTACTCACTCTCCTCGGTTTTCGTAGGGTCTACATAGAGAGCAGTTCATAGTTTAGCGACTGAGCCTGTCAAGCTTCATTTCTCCACATGTTGAAGCGGCTGTTGTAAGAGAGATAGGCGACTTGGTACACAAAGAGTTTGAAGGGAAGTGTCTTTCTATCACCTTTCCTAAATCTAAATCGTAAATGAAAAAAAAAAATAAGGAAGGAATTAAACTGTGGGGTTAACATGCCCAGCTAGCTACCTTACTACCCACAGCACTTAGCACACAGTACTTCCATACTTAAACTTGCCATTTTGAATACATAAGTGCATTTACATTGTCAGTTACGGCAAAATGTAATGTACTGTCAGTACCCAGATGGTGTACTCATAATGGTCACTTCTCATCCTCAATGGTTGCCATTTTGGCTATGTAGCTGAAGGGGAGAGACCACCAGCATTGTGAAAATGTCGGCCAAGGAAGCAACTGGAGCTGAAGCAGTGAAAACCACGTTATATAAATCTAAGTTGTTCACATGTTTTATATTTATATTTTGGCAGTCAAATGTTGGGACTAATGCTCCCCTGGTTACAATTTGATGATGAAGAGTAAAAAGTGCTTTTGAGAACATCATTTCTAGTTAATCCAAAATGTCCGTACAACATTGTCCTGCTGAAATTAGTGGAGTACACCAGGAAGTACACAGTGTACACAGGGTACTAAATAGAAGTGTACTAAGGAAAGTATCTGAATTGAGACACAACTTTTGTGTTACTGTAAAGGTTCTGTAGTGGCACCCATCTGTCAATCAAAGCAGCCACACTGTTAATTATGCATAACTTTAAGCCTTAATATAATTTGAATGGGTGAGTTAAAAAAAATTCAAACTCAGTACAGCTGTCATGAACAAAGAAATTAGCTATAGAGACCCAAACTGTTTTTTGTACCAGGATGTAAACATGTTTATCTCTGCTGTGAAGTTGGACATTTTAATATGGGGATTTGTGGAGACTGACATGTTATGTAGCCAGTGGCCGTTTGAGGAATTGCAGTTTTTGGCACCCACGCATTGGCTTCACTTCACAGCCATGGAGGTTGCCACTTGGGACTAACTAGTTCTACCCTGCAATACAAAAACAATGTTGCCACTTATTATATCTATATCTTCTATATGGATCACCAGCTGGTGAGGATGATGGTTTCATATCATGAATCGTGTATCTATGCATCAACTGCATATTTAGGATTCAACTGCTTTGTGCAGTTCTCATTTGAAAAAACACATTCATAACCAACTTACAGAGTTAACATTACGTAGCTAGTTAGCTACAACTGTTACAATTCTCTAGTTTAATCTACATCTGTGTGAAATCAAGAACCCATAGTTTCAACAATTATAACGTTTTTACTTATTATTACCATTAAAAGAGTCTCAATCTTGTGTGATATTCCAACACTGAATTTTCCTGACGTCAACCTGATAGCTCTATAGGGTCGCTCACAGGACTGCCTCATCACCAGACACCCTCTACAGCACGTACCAGGCTGAAAGCAGCAGGGTGGAGGACAGGGAAACGTGGACTCCGAACTGTACTAGCGGGTCACTGCCAGACCACCTTCCTGCCACGTTGTGCCATCACTCATGCACACACATCTGAGGCCAGACGACAAAAATGAAACAAGAAAGAGGTGTTTTGTTATAAGTTACATTGTGCTAGAAATAAACAGTAAGTATAAAAAGAAAAAACATTGGATAGAGGTATTGTGGATACACTGTTGGTTTTTTGTTTTTTTTTACCAGCATCCTGTCTTATCTTCAGTCAGGTGAGTCTCACATGCATAAACAGTTTGCTGTAAAAGTCTTGATATAATGATAAAATCTGTAACAATGATCCTCTTCAGAAAAGATGAAAGTGTCTCATGTTTTATTTCATTGAGATCCTGTGACGTTCACACCTGAGCAGCTTCAATATTTAATGATGCCACTCCATTCTCCTCGTATTCTTCATTTTCTTCTCCTCGTATCTCCCTTACTTTTCCGTCTTGCCAGCACCTTTCCTTTCTGTTTCTCTCCTCTCTTCTCTTACCTCACCATCACCTTTCCCTTGCTCCCATCAGTACTTATTCAGCATCAAAGGGCACCCGTGGCTCCAGCTGGATGGCCACTAGCTTCTCATTTCCTCCCATGCTCTCCAGCCATTCAGTGGTGGCGTGCTCCGTCAGGGCTGAGCAGACCCCAGGGAGTCCACCAGAAGCCTCCGCTAGGCGCTCACCGCCGTTTCCTGCTCATTTAAGAGAGCCCTCAGAATGGAGCGCCATTGTCCTGGCTGTTATCTGATGGCCCCACTCAACAGGCAGACAAAGCCAAGAGCCTGGCCCCCCACCAACCTCACTCGTTGAGACTCTCCTGATTTTTTTCTTTTTTGTTAAACATGTCAATAGCTCCAGAAGGGAGCTCTAAAAACACTGATAGATGCATAAAAGCGCTACACATTTTCTGGGTATTTAGAGGAAATTCAGAGACCACACAAGTATGTTCAGAATAGTCATTATATAATTATTCAGTTTTTATTAGAGCGATGTGTAAGAACCTGATCTATGCAATCCAAAGTATTATACTGACAAGTGTGACTGATGTAGCAGCAATACAATAGTAAGTGAGAATCAGTGAGTGAGTGAGTTTTTTTTCTGCTTATACGTTGACTTATGCATGCAAGGCCAGTCAATTATATAATATAAACTGTAAATTTGATTGATTTAACACATACATTCATCATGAGAGACTTAAGAATCAGACATACAACATGCTAAGGACAAAAAATAAATAAATAAAACTAAGAAAAAGTTAAAACAGTGGGATGTACATAACTTACACAGACATGTGTGTATATTTTTGTTCGAAATTTAGGTCGAAGTCCCTCTGCAACATGACACAAGTCTGTCAAGCTTGTACTAGAAGCCAGATTCAAAAATAAATAAATAAAACGGGCCACAAAAACTTTGAATTTGTTGTGTTTTTAGGAATAAACAACAGATTTGCAATAAAGTACGACTTGTTCTAAAGCACTCCAGATAATTTACACAAGATCAATTTTAGTCCCCACGTTAACTACCAGTTAGAGGCTGTGGTTAAAGTACATGACATAAAGTCATCATCTACTGGTTTTGATGTTAGTCTAGTTTGCTCCAGAGGCTAATTATGACTGAAGCATCGCCAAACTTCTAGTTCTCACACTTACTTTGACAGATCTTCTGTGTAAATAAGATATGGGAGCGAACACAGAACAAATTGCCAGGGTGAACCAGTAGATGTGTGAGGCTAAAAGGACACAGTCCTATGCCAAATCTACCAAAACATCTTAAATCCCAATGCCATTCTTAAAATTTCTTTTGAAGCTAAGCTTTTTGAATTGTGTTAAAAGCAGATGATATTTCTCTGAACACAAGTCTTGTATGAGTTAACAGATAAAGAAAGTCAGGTTGTCATCCTCTGCAGGCAAAC
Source organism: Sciaenops ocellatus (assembly GCA_033000465.1). Classification (NCBI taxonomy): domain Eukaryota; kingdom Metazoa; phylum Chordata; class Actinopteri; family Sciaenidae; genus Sciaenops; species Sciaenops ocellatus. The sequence goes on along the minus strand of CP136883.1, from coordinate 14,639,833 downwards.
TGCTCGGAGTCAAATGTGAATGTTGCAAACTCTGGACCTGCCTGTTTTATGATTTTCTCTCACACCTGCAACACTAAAAATCTACTTACAGACGTAAGAGTCCTTACAGTTAAAATCGTATGGATTGTATTTTAGAAATAGAAGCAACAACGTTCCATGGGACCTTCAATACTCAAGAGATTCCTTTAAAAATATGCAGGAAACATTGCTGAGTAGTCTAACATACCTGACCAGGGTTCTCTCTGCGAGACAAGTCAAGTCACAAATTTGACTGTAAGCCCTTCACAATCTGTATAGCATACAGCACCCTTGCTTCAGAGAAGGAAAGATTAACAGAAAAATAAAAACCTTTCACAAGAAAAAAAAGGAAGAAACCCGAGGAAGAGCAACAGCCGTCAGTGTGCCTGAGCTGATGGGACTTTTCTAACCAAATAGTTATCAGAGTTCAGTGGCTCTGCATAAATAACACCATAATATTATCTTAATATTTAATGAGACTCCTATTTATTTCAGAAGGTAAGCCATTAGGGTTGTTTTGTTTGTTTGTTTCTCCCATCACCAAACTGAATGCAGCTTTGGTTGGACAGAAGTATCAATCCATTAAATATTTTACAGTCTCATGGTTTGCTCATTGGGAAAAGTCTCTAGATTATTTACATTGAAAAATTAATAATTTGCAGATGTAATCAGTGAATTTATTTATTTCATTATGCCCTTTTTTTTCTGTGCCCTGGGCTTGACCTGTTCTTGGTACTGTTTCAAGAATACACAATTATACACAATTATTATTCAAAATAAATAAAGATAAGAAGACATGTCTGGTCTATTTATTGACCAATGCATACAATACCACATTTTTAATAATTCACAAGACAAAAGAAACATGTTGTTATATGGTGACAGCATGAAGTAGATGCAATGCGGGAGCAGTGTCCTCTTGTGGAGAGATAGGAAAAAGCAAATTCGCCAAAGTTTTTTCCTCTTCACCCAGAAGCTTTGTCTCATTTAGGTTTTTTTTTTTTCTGTGCCGTTTTCTTTTCTGTTTGAGACCTCGCCCCACACACAGACAGAGAGCTAAGGGGGTTTCCTATAGAGACACTATTGTGTGTGCTGTATCAAAGGGAGATTTGTTAAAGGAGCTTTGGTGTGCTGTGATATCACCCACATCAGTCAGGACTGCCCGTGCAGATGCCTGCAACTGAGGGTTGGGGGTGGGGAACTCACTACCTGCTCCGATTTCATAGACTTCTAACCTGACAGGAAAGACTGTAGCAGCAGAAGGAGAAGGTATCAAAACGAGCAGGAGTCATGTTTAAGATGACTTAAGGTAGATAGTACATCAATCTACTTAAAATCTATACATGGAAATAGTACATATTCATCCTGCAGAGGTGTGATCAAGTCTTCAATGTACTTCAGTTACTTTTGTTGCCTCTTCAACAGCCCTCTCTAGTGGGGTGGCAATGAACTGTATGCTACCTCACCATGTGTGGAAAAACAAAGAAGAGTTATAATTTGAATGTGAGTGACAATACTTCTACTCCCTCTGAATCGGTTGATGTCATTGAAAAAGACTCTTCCAGATTACACATGCGCACACTGGAGAATGGAGAATATTATTGTTTTAATATACTCTGTAGCACTTTGTGACTATTGGTCACAATGTCACATATCGAGTAAACGTTATATTAATTAATTTTAATAGTGACGATGCAGGAAACTCTTCATCAGTACATGAATACCTCATCTACCAGAGGGCAAGCTAATGATGCACCAATTATTTTAATGCATATATTTCAGGAATTAAAAGAATATTTCATTTTATTCACTCAGTCTTAATGAGTCGTTTTTTCCAGAGAAATACCAGTGGCAGGAGAAATCTTAAATACTTAATAACTTTATAAAAAATAAAGAAGTAAAATTAATTGAGATAGAAGAGAAAATGTTTAAAGCATGTTTTGGATTATAGTCCAAGCAAGACATACGCATATGCCTGTTTACCTGAACAATGAAACAGCCCAGAACTGAAACATTAAAGCCATGGTGCACATATATAAGTACACCAGATGAGAAAATGAAGGCTCCTAAAACAACTAAAGAACACTAAAACTCAAACTGATTCATCCATCTAGATCTCCCCTACTTTTTCTCTCTTCTTTTTTGAAGATCAAGCAATGGCAAAAAGTTGAATAATTCTGCCTCTTTGATCTGCACACACAAGTGAGAGTTCATTTCCATTTTTGATTTTTTTTTTCTTCCTTTCTGTAAGAGTGCCAGCATCAAGATTTACCTTGGTGTGCAAATGTGCTGGAATAGGTTAAAAGGAAATCTCGCTGCTCTCTCAAAGCACAAGTGCAGATGTTGTGAAGTTAATTAAAAATTTAGCAATTCGTTTCTCCCGTCCCAATTTAGGCTGCATCAAATAGAAGAAAACAGACGGAAAAATGACTTATGAGAGAAGTCCGTGCAGTCTGTCTTTTTACATGTATGGCAACGTCAACAAGGAGGAACACTTCTGTAGTGTAAAATCCAGGATGATACACCAGTCCTTTGCAATTCCTTGCACGGGATGTATCATTAATAAATCCTGTGAATATCCATGTTTGTATTTTAAAAACAGAAAACAATTCATCAAATGTAAAATTATGATTATAATCCATCATTTCCATTTATTGAACTGCCTTACTTTTATGTTTATGTTTTTACTGAAAGATCAGAGATTAGTCCAGTCAGTTATTATCTGTTTTCCCAAAGACATTTCACACAGCCTGCCTCATTTAGAAGACAACAGTGATAAACACATTTTAAAACCCCCCTCCTCATCCACCAATCTCCCCAACAAGTAACCCGGCTTTATCCATGTTTACTAAAATTGCATCAGTATGTTGACATAGGCCTCGCATCTTCTACCAACTCTTCGATCTCCTCCCAAATAATTGTGCCATCCACAGAAATGATGTCAAGTCTCAAGGTGCTGCCCACCCCTCTCCACTCCCCCTGTGTGGATGATGCTCCAGGAGGGTAGCAGAGGGGGGGTGGGGGGTTGTTGGGTGGGGGTGTAGTTTCTGCGCAGGTGTTGCAGCTGCATTCGTACATAATTCCTTTCTGTGCAAGCAGGGCTCAGTGTTAGCCTCTGTGTGCTGCTTTCCCCCAGTGGGACCCCTCTTCCACTGAGTGATATTACAAGCGGCAGCCGTGCGCCTCTGATCTACATGCGCTGGGCTCCCTCCTGGTCCTGGGTGAATAGCGCTTGACTTGTTCAATTTGTTTAGAAGCCGCGTTCGACGCTTTGAAGCCACACATTTTAGCATAAATCATAACCTGTCTCCTTGCTCACAACTGCTTTGAAATGCAACATCTGCTTTTGAATCCCCTGCTTTACAATTAGTTAAGCAACATCAATAGATTGACTCCCTATAATTTTTCTTGATAATGAACTGCTTTGTACACGTGCAAGGGCATTAGTGGTGGGCCCATTTGATTTTTCAAGGCCAAGGTCCTGAGACGGATCAATCTTCATCAGCCCCACTACGCTGGGGCGGTGTGAACTTCCTGAAGTTCTCAGCATGTTCTGACTACAATCAGACACACGTGTTAAATTGGGTTACCCTCCATGGTAACCTACTTAGGAAGTGTCATGGTTGTGGGGCATGTTACTGGGCCATGTTGTTTACTCTTTCATCACACTCTTCAGGTTCCCTGTTTGTTGGTTTGTTTTGCAAAGCACAGCCTTCTGTTCAGCTGTGGGAAAAGTGCGGAATCAAAGTCCCGGAGAGCAGCCTGACGTTGACACTGATAAGCTTGGCCTGTCACTATCCATTTGTCTGAATGACATTGATGCTCAGGTTGGATCTCTGGAGGAAGCAGCGCACACAGAACCCAGGTGCATATGCTAGTGCTGCTGCGTGCCGTGGAAAAGAAAAGTCTACTCTATCCAAGTTTGCTCAATGAAGTTTGTATAGTTGAAATTTGAAGTTAATGTATTGAATAAAAGGAAATACTCACAATATTGGCAGGAGCTGTAGTTCAGTTCAATGCACTGTACCAGACTTCAAACTCTCAAAAACTGATCCATCACTTAGAAACCTCTCATCAGGTGCATTAAGAATTCTTTTTGCAGGTTGAAGGGGGAAATAACAATCCCAAAGATTTTATTTTCAAAGGCAAGCATTTGATCAGTAGTCATCAATTAAATTTACTGAGGTGCAAATTACACCACAAGGATTAGATGAAAGAGCCTCTGTGTCATTTTCTCCCCTCCTCCTCAAAGCTTGGCTTGGTTCGCAGTACACACAAACAGCAGGCTGATCCCTGGCATGGTGGTGACAGGGTGACACTTCCCCTCACATTACGCAGGCTGAGCTGACTGAGGGGCTTAACAGATAGTGGCATCACAGGCGTACGTTTACAAATAAATCTACTGCTCTGGCTGTGTGGCACTCCTCTGCACATGTAGCCCTTGTATCTCTGCTCCTACTTTGCATTTCTGATTTCAGTTGGAGCCTTGCCATGAGATCCGGTTACCATACCGACCAAGTCCCTCATTCCAGATGGCATGCTGGGGCTTCCTCAGTAATATTTATGATATGAGATCCATGACATTTTAGGTTTCTTTTCTTAATGCTACTATAGGCCTTCTGCACACACAACAATAATATTATACAACAAGGTGAAATAAGGTTAAACATGGTCAGCCTGACAGAGTGAGACTCCAGTCTTTTGACAACTCGTGTGATTTTATTCCCATTTCCTTCTGGAGTCAGTCCCATCTGAGTACAGTAGTTTAGATCAGACGCCAATATCACTGTGACAGGTGCTCACATCTCCCACAGACACTGAACAAAGCTATAAGATCAATTAGTTTGGTCCCTGCATGCTACAATACCCACATTACATTGATGTGGTTGTAAATGATATTGTCAAGTGTTACAGCTAATTATTTACCTTTGTTCATCTTTGTCTAAATGTGTTTGGAGATGCTTTGTGATTGATAATCCCATTGTTTCCTTTTTCTTTTGTCTCTACGTTTGCTTTTTTATTATTCATTTTATGTGGCATTGTACAGACAGGCAATTGTGTGGGAATTCATCTTTTTAGGGAATTTACACAGCAAACCCTATGAATAAACAATTCATTCTTTCCTGGTAAATTAGTTATCATTAATTTTAAATGTTGTGTTGGGGATATGAATTAACATAAACGTATCACATGCAGAAAGGGTGCATGCAGTGGATACTTTAAGCACCAACAGGAAATTGTCACACTGCCGGTGTCTTAATCAAACAGCAATCAGAGTAAGTATGACAAATAGGCTATTAATGATTTGACTTCACCTCTCAGTAGTTTTAAAAATACAAATATACACAAATATATACTTACATATAAACAACAACAAGACAAACATAGTGCTTCTATATGGGAAAAAAAATCTAGAAATATGGGTCTGGTATGTTGTGTTCAGTCCAATCATATATATTTATATATGTATAGTTATTATAGATGCATATACATTAAAGGTCAGTGTGTAGGATTTAGTGGCATCTAGTCGTGAAGTTGCATATTGCAACCAACTGAATAGTGCTCGCCTCAGCCTCCAATACAAGCGTAAAGGAGAAACTACACTGGCTGCAAAACTTGCAACTTGCGGTCCTATATAGAGCATTGTTGTATTAAAGTGTTTGGTTTGTCCATTCTGGGCTACTGTAAAAACATGGTGGTTCAACATGGCACACTCTGTGGAAAAGGACCTGCGGCATCTGTAGATATAAAAGGCTCATTAATGAAGACATGAATATTATATTCCATTCATGCCATATTCTGAAAATTTTTTCCTGAAGTTCTCTGGCCAGAACTTCAGGAAGTTACTGCTTCCAGCTAAGAACCACCACAACTTGTTCCACTTTGTTTGTTAAAAGGTTAGACTCAGGTTAGCTGTTTCATCCATCATGTTGAACATAAAATATGAGAAGGGTTTCAAACTGCTCATCTAATTTTCAGCAAGAAAGCAAATAAGTATATATCCCAAAATGCTTAAAATTAAATAAGTTACTGTAAATGACTCAATTTATTTTACTTTGGGCTTTACTTGTAGCTGTGTCACTTATTATCTCTTGATTGACTACATCTTTTCATGCAACTTTGCCAGTCTCTTTTTCAGATCAAACGCCATATTTTATAGGCCGAAACCTTCAAAGCATGTCATATCCTGTTGAGATGATGAAATGGCTATGAAGCACCATGAAAGTGACATTTGGCAGATGGACTGTATTCATCTTTATCACTGCAGAGTTCCTGTACTACTTTCCTTTGATAAAACATAAAACACATCCTCTGCTCAGATTTTCAGCCTGTGACAAGTGTTTTAACTTCACTACTGATACATAAGTGAGGTTATTGTGAATATTGAGCCTATTAAACAAAAAGTCAGTTCTGTGGTTAGTTTTTATTTGGTGACTTGAAGTTGCCATGCAACACAACATTTTGTTGACTAAAATCTGTTGCATGATAAAACTGATTTAACTTGGACTGTCATACTCGAGATTTGTGTAGATTTCATTAGTGGTGTAAAGGGCATCTCAGTTCATTTTATATAACTGCCACAAAGGTGAAGAAGGCAGCGATTTCTTCAATCCATTTCTTTTATATGTACTTCCCAAACCCCCTCCATCTTCCCTGGATCTCTCTCTCTCTCTCCCTCTCCCCTTTCGTCTTTCGTCTCTGGGAGTATGGGTGCATGTCAAGTGATTGTTGAATTGAAATATTGATGTGGAGTATCAAAGCGTGGCGTAGCACTCCTGTGTTTCCAGAACTAACCACGAAGCGCTTTGATCAGATACTCCTGTGATCTGACTTCTGAAGTTGTTAAGAGTGCTGGAAAACAAAATGCAAACAAACTTCAAGTGCTCTTGGTATTGATAAAAGTTTTCTTTGACAAGTGAAGATGCGTGCTGTCTGCCTGCGTCTGCCCAAGACTGGAGATTTTGGGGTTTTCATACATGCTAATGGACAAGAGATGAGGGAATTATGATAGTTTTCTACTTCTCACGCACCTAGCAATGTAAACGGTGGTACAAGGGTGGGAATCATCACAGAACTCTGTTGTGATATCAAGAAGTAATGCAAAACTACTGAAATTCTCTGATTTATGCTTTAAATTCTGTCAGAGTCTGATGACGCGTAATAGGATTTATAATTGTATTTCATTTGCAAACTAAGATGTAAAATTAAAACCTTAAATAAAATCCCTTAAAGTTATTAAAGAGCTACAATGCTTACAAGCAAAAATTAAGTAATTAATTCATAACTTATTTTTAAGGCATTTTGGAGATTGAAGTGCTCTTCCAAGAAAGAAAAAATGATTTCATTGAGGTATTCCTACAGAATTAATTCATCGTTGCATTATTCCTGTGTGAGCAGAAGAAGAAGGAGAAATGTTGTTTTCATCAGTTTTACCATCATCTTTGAAACTGACATTTTGCCAAATAAATATAACACATAGAAATATATTAGGGTATTAGGAACGGGCAGACAAGTGGAGGTCTCGTATTCACACAAAGAGGCAGCACGACCACCAAAATAACATGCTGTGACTGAAGTGAAAAGTTTTAACATCACGTTATGATGGATCTGATCTGCAAACTCATGAATGTGCTACTGAGCAAGGCACATTTGGCTACAGGGGTAAACCTCAATGTGTCTGATTGTACACATTAATCCCTCTTCAATATGTCTCTGTGCACCTCCATCTCAGACAAACACACACACACACACACACACACACACATTTCTAACTCAATAGGAAACAGGAAAGAGACTCCTGAATGAGGTATCAAATTGTTGCACTGTAAAGTCCAGCTGTTGGTGTTGCTCCTCATCCCAATGAAACTCTGTGTGTCATGTGTCATGGTAATTACGCTCCATCTTGTCCTGCCTTGGATTGCTGAATGGTTAAAGAGTGAAGCACTACAGTTAGCAGCAGGCTTTTACATGCTGTCTGTCTCATCCATTAGGCCACATTTGTCACACGAGGGCCATTGAGGCAGCACAGTGCTGTAAAATTGGCTTTTTGACATGGCCACCAGTACAAAGGCTGCTCTCCTCCATGGCTGCCCTTTTCGAGTGCAGATGGTCAGGACAGCTGGGACAATTTAGTGATCTGAGGCTTTTAAACTGCCCCCCAGGCATGATAAAAACAGCTTGAGTAGCCACTTGCATATTCTACGTTCTGAGCTTAAGAGTAAGATTATGTCTGCAACACAAACAACACCATTTGTTTTCTACAGTGAGCAAAAGGACTAAGAACTCTTCCAGGATCGTGAGGTTTCAAGTATCACAAAAAGCCCTGTTGAGTTTTAAAGTCTGTTAGATTTTTCTTGGATGTACTTTCTGTGTTTTTCTGTTGATGCATTAGAGCGTTATCGCCTTGTTGGGAATTAGTCAGTGTCAGTTTTGAAGTTGAATTTGCTGGTAGCCACGCAGTCTGAGCATGGTGCGATGTATGACGGAGCGGGCCTGATTACCAGCAATCTCACCAGCTGTTTAATGAACACAGGGACCTCTTTCTCTGGAAATGAGTTTTCCCTTGAAAACTGTGGAAGCCGTATCCAGGTCTATTTAAATGAGGTAACATGGGGAAGGTAAGCACCACCACATGAGCATTGTTTTCACAGTTCAAAGTGAGGAGAGAGTACTTTGCACTTCAAAGCCACTCATCTGGGAGGCAGTACAGTGGGGGTGGGGTGGCGTGGGGGAGAGGGGACAGGAAATAAGAATCAGGGTAATTAACAACTTCTGCTCTGTAATAAACCAGAGACATGGTATACCTCTGCCTCCAAGACACACTTCTTTTTTCATGTCCTTTGCGCTGTTCTCCTTTACTACTGTTTTCTTTCATCATAAATGTTCACTTAAATTTGGAATCATTTTCCCTCAATGATCTTGTTGGTGTTACATCACATTTCTTAATATTTGCATGAGGGATTTTTATCATACACAATCTGTGCATTTGTCTTTAACTGCACCATGAACTTGCATATGTTTATCTTTTCTGAAATTATTTTGTTAAATTTGTATTTCAAGCCAGAGGTATTAGGAAACATAAAACAATTATAATTCATAAAAATGCTTCTTTCTTAGCTTTGCTATTTTTCTAAAGCTAATAATTGATCCGGTCTAACATCTTGTAAATATTTTTATAGATTTGTCTTTTTTTTTTTAAGTTCCAACACACATATTTTCAGACTCGCTCAGTTTTGTCCTCACATTAAAAAAGAAAACACAATCCGTGTGACTTGTTAGCAGGCTGCAGCTGAAGTCTGTACGTCATTGTGAGTCAGGAGAATCTTTTGTTCTATGCTGAGGTGTCTCTCTGTCAAGGACATAACGTAAGCTTAACCAAATGGTACAGTTTGGTGATGATTTCACTGCCTTTTGTTTGTTTTTAATGGTTTAATTCTAACATTTACAGCTTAAGTGGAATACAAGAAACTTTACATTTCAGTTCAAATTAATTTATGAAGTTTAGAAATTTCTTAGCTGCCTCCTATTTGGGGTATGTTTATTTAAGGATCACAGTCTGTGAAATAAGGAGAAGTAGATAAGTGAAGAACTAGGAATTTACATGAGAAACAGGTTCCCAGCCTGGATTTAAACTCTTAACATTGTAATGGTGAACAGACTTACAGAATGAGATTAAGCCTCAATCTGCATTTAATGGAACAGATCTGAAGCGGCCTCTACTTGAACTCTGAAATGTGAGAATGTCACACAGGGTAGCCTATTTGACATGTCACCCACTGGTGAGAACTCAGAGGCTTTGATTGAGTTTTATCAATTAGCTTTGTGAGGGAAAATACTGTGACTGTCTTCATAGTGTGTGAGCCTCACGCCTGCCAGGCCGAAGAGCTGCATTGCTGCTGTCATCTGGAGATAAACAGTGAATGAAAAAAAAAGATACTGTCCATGTATTTATTCATCTTTGTATGCAAAAATAAAAACAGTTTGTGCTCATTGTCTACTTGATGCATTTTAAAGAGTGCATGGTTAATATCATGTAAGCAGAATTGTGCATAACTGCAGCTTCACATTTTAAAATGCCAAATTTAACTAAACCAAAAGTGCATGTGAATGAAAAATTATTATTATATACAGAACTAAAATTAAAAGATCTTTTTGGCCTGACATCACTCTCTCCAACATAAAGTTTTATTTTTCATCCCACATGTACTTTTTTTTGCTATCCTGTAAGTATGAATCAATTATTCTTTAAAATTCAGTTTGTTTGTTTGTTTGTTTTTTTGTCTTAATATTTATTGACTGGAGGTGATAGTTTACCCACCTTTTCATTTAACACAGCATCATTTATTGTTGCCAAAAATAAAATTTAAAAAACCCATGTGTTTACTATATTTACTTGAATTCCCACAGTGGACTTGAAGCAGTATGCAAATACTCCCAGAGTGAAAAATATTTTGACTAAGCTGGCTATATTAATCTTAGATCTTTTAACAGACTAAGCACTTTGTTCTTGTACTAAATGTGGTCCTAAATGTAGACACTGAAAGTTGCAGAAACAGTGATTGTTAACACTTTGAAATAGTTTTTGAATCACGTTGTGTGGATTTACTTGAAACTTAAGTGGAATACAAAATCTCCAGAGAAGTTACAGTACATGACGATACTCTAAGTGAAACATTACAGTGGATTTTTTTTTTTTATCATGCCTCATTTTTTTCAGAACAATTGGAGGAGGAGTCCGTTCTTGGGGTCAGCATTTGGTTGAAATTGGGTGAAATTATGAGTAGCCCACCCCTTCACCTAACAATCCCCCCTCCTCCCTCCTTCACATCTCCTCTCTATTGACTGGCTCTCCTGCATCATACTGGAGACCCCGTTGAGAGGATCTTTTCTCTCTATAAAGAGAAGATGCAGCTCAGGCGCCTTTGAGATGATCGCAAGGATTTACTGCGCGCGTCTCTGCCTCTAACTTCAGACGGGCATTCACGGCTGCTTCAACACCAAATCATCTGGACTGTTAGCACACTAACAAAATTTACCGAGTGGACTGAGGGACATTTGAATGTCGCGGGATTTCACAGTCTATTCTACCAGAGTGTCTGAGTCATCCAAGACCTGAATGCGAGCATCCTTTCCTTCTGCGCTCCGAGCTGTAGTTTAGACTTTGTGCGTCGTCGCCTCTCGGCGCAGTTTGTGTTGCAGGTGCGTGGAAGAGGACAGGACAGATGGCTGCGCTGGCGATACAAAGGACTGACAACTTTTTGCACACCTTTTTACAGGTTTGTTGTTAATCTTTTTTAACACAATGCACCACAAAGCATTACCTGCTTTTTAGTTCTGTAAGTCGTGCGTAATGAATGCTTGATCCCTATGAAAATAATTCACTTGTTATAATGGTAAAATAATTTGCAAAGAAACATGAAACAGACTAAAGATTATCAGGATAAATATGATCTAATGTTTAGTTTAAGTCTTTCAATTAACTGATGATAATATAATATATAATATAGTCTTTAAGATAATCTTTAAATTTTACATTGAGGAAGATATAAAGCTTTAAGTTGTCTTCAAGGTGGTCCATGTTTCTAATGTGTGTTTTTGTTTCACCACACAGGACCGGACGCCCAGCTCCTCTCCAGAGGGAGCACCTAACGCCCTCTCCTTCCTGGCCACCACCTGTAGCCAGGCCTGGCAGGTGGGAGGCACTATGGGCTCAGAAGGCTCCCAGTTCCCCTACGAGGGCACCGTCAGCTCCACATCAGGAATGTTTCAGCTCTGGAGCAACGACATGGCGCCAAGCACAGCCCTAAGTACACACCAGATGACCTTCACAGTGCCCAAGGTGCAGTTTCCCGGACACATGCAGTCTGGCCTGGGTCACCATCATCATCACCCCCATCATCACCACCACCATGAGCTGCCTCTCACCCCTCCGGCTGAACCTCCTTCCTCCTACTCCTTCGAACTCTCCCCTGTCAAAGTGCTGTCCTCGCAGCCACAGGCCAACGGCCCCTATTATCCTCAGCACAACAGTGTGGGACAAAACTTCCCCAGCTTCCTCCAGAACTCCTCAGCCAGACATCACCTGCCTGGAGGCCATGTGGAGGATGGGCAGCAGTGGTGGAGCCTTCCCCAAACCAATGCCACCCCTTCCAACCATCCCTTCTCCCTAGGCAGACAGCTGGTTTTGGGACATCAGCCCCAGATAGCTGCTCTTCTCCAGGGCACCTCCAAGGGTCTGCTGAGCTCCACACGCCGCTGCCGCCGCTGCAAGTGCCCCAACTGCCAGGCGAATGGCGGAGGGTTAGAGTTCGGAAAGAAGAGACTGCACATCTGCCACATCCCAGAGTGTGGGAAAGTGTACAAGAAGACCTCTCACTTGAAGGCACATCTGCGTTGGCATGCCGGGGAGAGGCCCTTCATCTGTAACTGGCTCTTCTGTGGTAAAAGCTTCACCCGTTCAGATGAGCTACAGCGGCACCTCCGCACACACACCGGAGAGAAGCGCTTTGGGTGTCAGCAGTGCGGCAAGAGGTTCATGAGGAGTGACCACCTCTCCAAACATGTCAAGACCCATCAGACCAGGAAGAGCCGGTCTGGGCAGCCTTCACAGAGCACGGACCCTCTGCTCACCAATATCAAGAGAGAGTAATCTCTGTGGTCCATCATTCAAAAATAATAATCAATCAATGAACAGACTGTGTGACTTACACTTACTGCCATAGGTTTGCACTATAGAGGGTAAGCATCAAGCTCCCTGAAGATCTTCTGTTGTCAAAGCCCTACTTTTGTCTTAAAGTAGTACCATAAAAATATATTTAGAGACCATTTTCAATCAAAACATCTGTTCTGTTTGGGGCAAGGCACTTTTAAAGAATACTTGAAGACTTTTTCAGTGATATTGTGAGAATTTTGCTAAATTCAGTGTCCTTTTCAAGTTGCCACATAAACAGACTTCACCGTAAAGAAAACTCATTTCTTTTAAAAAAGATTTAAGATTTGTTCAAATTTCAGCTGATGTAAAAATCTCAATTTTTTCAGAGTTCATTTTGTAAATATTTTATTCATGTGAAGGACGTAGCATACATGAGCGAAATTTCCACAAGGTTTCCTTTAATATGCTGTCCATATTATCATGTTCAAAATAAATGTATGCCTTCGTACAGCTAAAATGATAATTTCTGCTCTCGCAAACAGGTTCAAAATGAGAAAATGCTTCTGCTGCTGTTGATAATTAGATTTTTATTCCTAAACATATCCTAATTTGTCTGCTTCAAGGTAGGGATCTTTTTTTGAAATGTGAGTCTTTGATCTACAGATTTATCTCGTCTGCTCTTAGGCAGCAGTGTGAAGCACCATTGCTCCAGATTAGCAAACATTTTAAATTTTTAAGTTCTTTGTAAATTATGTATAAATATCATGAACAATTTTATTGGGGTTATGGCCGCATGTAAATTTTAATAAACATTGTCCTTGCTTAAACAATTTCACTGTTTCTAATAATGTTATTTTCTTACATTTTGACAAGTGATTGTGAAGTAAATATTTATGACAGTGAGGCTCAATGGTTTTAAACTTCTTAGCTCATTCAGTAAATGTGTGAATTTTAGATGCCCCGGAGCTCCTAAAGATCTAACACTTTATTTAAATGATAATTCGATTGCATTCAGAATACAAATGCTGCTCATTGTGCTGTTGGTGTGAAGGAAGAAGCTCCTAAAGAAGACCTAACATGGTGGGCTGTTCAAAGATTTTCACACCTCAAAGTAAATACTCAATCTATTGATGGGGCTGTTTGTCTCGCCTGCTGCAATCAAGTTCACAGTCATGTGGCTTTTAATGAGTGTTTTCTTTCTCTCAATGGAGAAGATTGAGTCAACAGATGCAACAGAGGGCACTGGAGAGGAATTCCCTGTGAATGGGACCCCTGTTGTTGAGACCCCCTCAGTGGTGACAGGAACTCCCTTTGATTTTGCACCCTTGTGAAAGTTAATACCCCTTTCCCCCCCCTCCGTCCACAGCCTCCATATATCACAGCCGCGTTACGATCGGCAATGCTTTACTGCCCAGAATGGGGCTTTATTCAGAGGCCAGCCAACCAGATGTCTGCTCATCCAGGGGTTTCTTCTCTTTGTTTTTAATCCTGTTTGAACTTTCTTCAAGGGGGATGCCGAAGCAAGTAAAATGCTTTGCCTTTGTCTTTATCGGGGGAATCCCAAAAGTGAGTCTGAGGACCTCTAGGTCCATAATAAAATAATGCTTTAGTTGCACCATCGGTTGATTTAATATAATGAGCAACTGTGAGAAAGTATAAGAATGCCAACATTAATCGTCACAAGTGGTTATAATATATAAACTTCAACTGAATACTTAAGCGTCTGTACACACTGAAAGAGCTCTTTTAATCAAATCAATCAAGATAGATTATATAGAGAAACACAAACACTGCACTCAGTTTCAAAAAGACACTTTTATTTGATATGGTACAACAGTTTCTTCTCAGTCAAACATGGCATTAACCAACCCTCTCTGTTGGTTTCATGTCCTTGCTTTTGGTTCTCTGTAGTTGTATTACTTTGTCTTGATGCAAAACTGCCTGATCAGTAATTCCCATGAAAACATGACAGTTCACATTAACTGCAGATGAATTCTGTGAGATGGCTCCACTCACTTTCCTAATGTCTCACCTCTCAGTTTACCTTGTGTCATTTATTATTGTTTAGGGTGGGGTAGATTATTGAGCAGCTTTCATTTGAGTGCTGAAATTTGAGACCTATTGATCTTTGTTGCTGTATGAGCCAACTTAACTGTAAGTGAAAGCCTTATGGGGACCTCTACTGGCCACAAAGAAGAAGAACTGATTTGATATTGACAGGACAGCCCCCTTCATCTAGTCTCCTGCTTTTGTCACTTAGGTGTTACAATCTAAATTGTAATAAGAAAGATTTCTGCTTTAGTAAGAGTAGTGGCAAACTGAACTATAAGAGTATTTGAGTGGTCAGCTGCTGTTTTTGGCACTGTTGTCTGAGAAAGAGGGGGCATGCAGATTCATCAACATCACTTTTTATCCAGCAAAATACTAACTTTCATTTAAACCAACTGGAACAGTGACATTTATCGGCATACCTGGGTCATTCTTCATTTTACAAGTGGAAATTTATGATTGCCTTTATGGTATGCACTGTACAGTATTTAGTCCATGAGGGCAAAAGCTAACAGAGATTATAGAAATGGTGCACAGCCTTGACATGACAACAGTGGACTAATAAAACAATTTATATTAGTTTAAACCAATGCACTTTAAAGGACTCATGTCCCCTGAACCACAAGCACGCCACTTCGACCTGGATAGAAAGATCTGTGTAAAGTAGCACTGTGACGGTCAGTCACCAAGGAGATGTTGCATGCAACACTTTGGGTCAGCACAGCAGTCCCTTTGAATGCACCTACCATATCTAGCAACTCCTCTGGAGTTGCCCAAAGAGTAAAATGTATTCTGAAGTGACGTCATACCCACAGAGGACCTCCAGGGGGCTCCATCATGCCTTTTTTGTCCAGATCAAACAAGGGCCAGTCAAACAGAATAAGAGAGCACACAGGAGCTCTCAACACTGTGGCAAGAAAGAAAGTTCTTCACTTTCAGTTGAAATCCGAGTGCGTTAAGTCTTTGTGGCATGTTCACATCAAGTGTTCTGTTTTTTCCCATTCTTATTGACATAAACAGCAAACTCAGTTGTCAGCAGGGGAATGACAAAATGTATTAATGTAGCTGTTCTTGTCTTTACAATCGGGCATCAGAATAACCAGAGAGTACAAGAGGAGCCGCTGCCACTCCTTGCACACTCACATGCACTCAAACACATCCACACACATTGTTGCACAAAGGTACATTCACGCACACACTCAACTCCAGTGACCGCCCCAATTAGGAATGGATATTTCTTCATCAAACAAATTTACCTTGTCCTTTGACAGAGAGAGGAGTATGGTATACAAACTCTCAAAAAGGTAAAAAGCAGAAATTGTCTTGACACTGAGTGTTAAATGAGTGTTTTCCCTCTGAGCCCAGTAACATCCAGTAACTGGAGCTGTTCATGTACACTCACGGTGGCCTAAGCTAGTCACCTTCCATTGAATGGCTCCCTAAAAACAGGAGCAAAGTCATTTTATAGTTGCAGCCCATAATTCCTTCATATGTTCCTTCATTATCCTCCAGAAAAATCAACCAGGTAACGGTCCAACTTGGCATAAACAGACAGTAGACAAGTCTTCTTGTCTCTACAGCTGTGGCGTTAGCTGCTGTCCTCCTGACCCAGGAGACATATAGTGTCAGAGTTCATAGGTCATCCTCTGCTAGCTGAGCCAGGTTGCTAGGGCGTCGTCCGGCTGAGGGGCCCGACAATGGAGCCTGGATCCCAGCATCAGTAGCATGACCCCTTCGGCAGCCCTCTCCTGCTCTCTGCTGGGGAGAGAGGGAACATTCACCACACAGCTATAAAATACTTCAGTGTACTGCACTCACATATCTAATAATAATATGTCAGTTGTAGACTGATAAACAGCAGTGTAAATAACTTGACAAACATTGAAGGGAATATTAGGACTTTTTTCATTTGCAGCCTCAATCTAAAAATGCATCGGTCCAAGTTCAATCCATTTGCCTCAGCGTAAGTATGGGAAACAATTATCTGCCTTTGATAGGCATCTCTCTCTGATTTCCTCGTCTGGTTCAGCCTGATTCCTGTTTGCTTTGTACCAAGCCTATCCAGCCTGAGTAAACAGAGAGAGAGGTGGAGAACAACAACTGTGGGCCTGTACACATGCTGAGGACAACAGCCCACTGATGACAGGGGGAGACTTGCTAATGGTAATCTAAAGCCCAACAACAGGATGCTCTTATTGTTGACTGGCCAGACGGATAAAACTTCAAAGCAAAGACAGACAAGCCTGAAATTTTGGAAAATGTCATATTTTGTGCAAATGTTTGTGGAATTTCCCTTCTTTGTTTTCAGCTAAGTGAAACAAGTGGTGCTACAATTGTTACCCATTTCCTTCAGAAATATCCTGTTTTTTATTGATTCCCTTTTCATCCATTAGGGGGAGAAATAACTCTTCTTATGACTCAACAAATCCCTTCACTGCATGTGACTCAAAATAAATGATTACAATTTACTAAAGTCTTTCATCTTTTAATTAACATTAATGAGCACATTGGGTTTATTGTTAGACGTTGTACAATGGCCCATTATTTCCCTAGTGTTGAGCTTCCTGTGGCTTGTTTTTTGTCATTAATTTTTCCAATATTGGTGTTGAATAATAACTGCTAGACAACCCTGAAGTACAATGTTCAGCTACATGCCAAATAATGGCAAATGTAACACAGAGGCCTCAGCATAGACAGCTTTGTTTCTAAATGCAAGCATATACACTACCTGTGCACTTTGTGTGGTGGGTGTGTACAGCCCATTTGACACGGCTTGACAGTTTGGCTGATCAGTGAAGCCCAGTTGGACATGTGATGGAGAAACAGTGTGGGAGTCGGCAGGGCATGGCTGGACCACAGTGGGCTGCAGATGCAAACAACAGGTAGGTCACTCACTGACACTGTAGCTCATGCACACAATACCTTTGCTGTTTTTATTATTCCATTTGTGTGACAGTCCAGTCATGCAGCCAAAAAAAAAGCTTAAAAGATAAGCAGGCCTGGCAGTGTCCTAGGTGTTTCATGAATAGAAATACTGTGTTTGAGTGGGCAGTTACTGCAGGACACAGTCACTGAATGTGGGGCAGAGAAAGAGACAGCTAAAGAAAACCTACGTCCCGCAGTGAGTATGTCTCGCTGGGTCCTTGGCCCTGGCCTTGGCTGGGTAGGTAGAGCGTGGGCAGGGAGGTGTTGTGAGAGTGAAGGGAGGGCAGCTTATGACGGTCAATAGAGGCGGAAGAGTGGGGCCGAAGAGCGCTGGCAGCAGACAGAGGGGGCCTCATGCTGCGGCCCAGGCTATTAGACTTGCTCTCTCGCCGCTGGTACTCAATAGGTGACTGTAAGGCTGAAAGACACAGAGATACAGAGACAGTTCTTATAATGCTCTTATGATCTGATACTGAACGTTCTACTAAGCATTATATCATGTGGATTCAGCACTTTTCTTTAACCCCACCCCCACTCTCATTTAGTATTTATTAGCACTATATAAAGACTGAACAAATGGCTTATCAAACATTATAATGTTGCTGTAAGCAGATGAGGACATTTAGGTTTACTCACATATGATATTTGTCAACAATTAGAACTTCTGTGAAGACATTTTATATTATTACGACGTTTTACAATATTGTCATTTATTATCAGTTTCTTCTATGAATACTCGAATTGATGTACTTTTTCTGTGAAGTTTGCATGTTCTCCCCGTGTCTGTCTGGGTTACCCGTAGATGTGAATGTGAAAATGAATGGTTGTTTGTCTCTATGTGTCAGCCCTGTGATGAACTGGCAACTTGTCCAGGGTGTACCCCACAACTTGCCCAATGCCAGCATGGACTGACTCAGCCCCCAATGACCCTGATAAGGATAAGCGGTTACAGAAAATGGATTGATGGATCTTGACTGATCAGTTATCAGTCTGTTATTTCTGTATAACAGACCACTGCTAAGAATAACAGACCAACACAGTTGTGATTATGGACTCTGGAGGACCACAACAGACACAATGAGGTAATATTTAAAACAACAAAATCATTTTGGAATCAATCACTTTGTTGAGAAAATAATTCAATGACTCAAGCCCTGAGTTTATTTCGACAGTAACCAATAACCCACTTGTTGTACGTTATCCCTTAAATATACCAACCAACATTTAGGGATACCCACAGAAGGAGTTTTACATGATACAACAATATAATAATGTGCTAAAAATCTTTTATTAAATGGTATATAGTGCTTATAAATGCTATATATGGGGTTAAAGTAAGGTGTTACTGTTTTGTCTGAGTTGCACAAAGAACTCAGTAAATGATACCTGTCAGGAAGACTAATGAAAGAAGACTAAGAGTATGGAAGTTTTTTGGAAGTTTTCACCAGGAATGAAACTACTGATGCAAAGTACAACTTTGATATACCTTGTCAAAATGCAGATTTTTGAGATTATGAGATCCAAATTCTAAATGTTGGCTTCATGTTTTATTTACTATCTTAAAATTTTGAAGTAGTATAGTATATAGCATATAGCATATAGCATATAGTATATAGTATATATGTTGACCTTTTGATTCCTAACTTTTTTCTTTTTTCTGGAGGAAACGGGCTTCCATAGAACAACAAATCATCTCAACTCACACTGATTCAACTGCTTACAATGCATCTGTGCTGACAACAGAGTCAATAAATGGAAAATATGTCAAGCTGAAACAAGATTTATGGATCCAGGGGAATGCGGCATCATCTTTAGAGCTCAGCTGGGACTTACCATTGAGGAAGTTACGCTGGGATTCCAAGATCTGAACGACATCATTGACCCAGGCCCTGCAGATCTCAGGGGAGGAGGCCAGCAACTGGAAACGCACCACACTCCCGTCAGGGTTGCGTGATGTCAGCACAAATCGACCATCATCGCCGTCCACAGTGGGCTCCACCCCCAGGCAGCTCACCTGGAACATATCACATCTGACTAGCATCTGTGCGGAGTCCAGCCTGCTGAGTTGCTTGTTAAATACCTCACTAACACATGCAAGCCTCAATGCCATGGCATTATGTAATGTGTGCTGATTTAGGCAAGAATTAGTGTGGATCTGTTGTGTAACTGATAACCTGGGACCAAAATGTACTTTCTCAAATTTTGACATTTTATTTTGCTAAAACATCATGTGTAGCTGATCTGAGGTCACTGAGGCTCACACCCACCTTGATGCTGTTCTTAAAGATGTATCCAGGGAGCGAGAAGCCTTTCTTCCTATCAATTGGCTCACTGAAGATGACCAGCTGCTCAAACAGGAAGATCCGTCTTTCCTTTGCTCGGGACAGGAAGCTACTGTCCTGTTCGGTAACAGTGAAGGTGTCTTGCTGGAGCAGCTTGCCCTGGGCTGTGATCTTCCCCTGGTACCACAGCAGAAGATAAACACAACAAAAAGGGGAAGTGGTTACGGTGTGGTTTTCATGGACTGAATAGTTGGCATGAGAAATGTTTTGAAGACTGTGACGGATGGTCTAAATTCCTGAGACGTACCTCAAAGCCTTGTAGTCTGCCCACATTCATCATGTCATTGCAACGTTTTGGCACAAAGCACATCACTTCTACTGCTTTCTGTTTAAAAGACAAAAGAGGCTGTTATCAAGAATACTAATAAAAAAGCATGGTCTTGCACACACAAAGAAACCCTTTAAAACTTATATTTATGCATCAGTGCACCAACCTCCAACTCCTCTGTGTCCATCCCAGCTTTGGTGTAATACTTCAGGAAGTCCTGGTCAAATAAACACAGCATGGTCACCAGAGTATTCCAGGTTTACTGCTCAGAGTAAGCTGAGGACATCTGGAAGAGTATTTATGGGTGCTGAACCCACCTTTCATTTGAATGCCAAAGGGCAACGTTTTATATTTAGGCAAAGTTTTATACCAGGGATGTCATTTTACGATCATCTTCAAAGACTTTTACGTATGATTGTTTAAATCCTCTGGTAAGAATGGAGTCTCATTATGTAATTTACCTCTTCCTCTCTGGCTGGAAAGTAGCCTGAGCAGACAATACACCCGGTGTGTCGTCAGTGTTTCTACACAGAGGGGCGTATGTGCGTGTTTGTGTGTGTGCTTGTATGTTTACAACCCTGTGACTGAACCTGCTGTGTGTGAGACAGCTGCACAGTGAACACCAGTATATGTGTGTGTGTATATATAGGTGTTGGTGTGTGATCAACAGCACAGCAGTGTTCTGCTTTTCACCTTGAGGAGCAGCTGGTACTTCATGATCCTCTGGACAGGTTTGATGAGTAGGTCGTTGAGCTGCAGCCTGTGGCCCAGCTGCTGCCGCAACTCCTGACAGCGAAGACAGACACAACACAACACCATTCAAAACGACAGCCACTGCGCAAATAACAGCAGCTAATAGCCCATATAATCCCACTAAGACAATCTATCACAGCGATTATACTGTTTGTCTGCTTGTCTTGTGTTTGCTGTCAACGAAAAGGAACTGATTATAATCTGAATAATAAATGTCAGCGGAAAAAACACCCACATGGTCATGTATAATATATAGTATGAGAACAGTTAAACATTCATGCATACTAAATGGCTTATTAACTACAGGCCTGAGTGGCAGGTGACAAGTGTATCGGTATACAAGTGATAGTCCTGAATCAATAAGTCAATACATCTAAAAACAAGTTTAAAACTGAATAATTAAATAAAAATCCCAAACATTTGCTGGCTACAACTTCTCATGAGTGAGAATTTGCTGGTTTTCATCTTTGAAAATTGAATATTTTGTGGTTTTGTTGGTCAGACAAAACAAGCGTTTGACTTTAGGAACATTTGATGAGCATTTTTCGACATTTTCTGACATTTTATAGACGAAACAAATATATTGCAAGCGGTACTCACCTCAAAATAAGTCTCGATATACTCTGAGACGACGTGTTCTGACTTGGGCTTGTTCTGACAGTATACAACGTACATATGCAGACGCCTCTCCTGCATCATAAGCCAAATAAACATCTCATTACAAAAATAATTCAGTTGAACTTTTGATACAAATTAGCCACAAAGTGAAAAAAGACTTTAACATGAGCCTCACTGTGAGAAAAATTGCATCTTTAATTGCATTACATATAAACGAAAATACCTCTAAAAGTGAGCAAAAACAGCAAAAATCAATGTGCAGTGTCTGGTTGCTTTTGGGAGCAGAGCAATAACGATTTGTCTCAAAGTACGAGTCCTTTGAAGCTGACTCTGTCTGGTTAGCGCCTACTCTTCTGTGACTAATTGGCACGGGAGTGCAGATATGGCGAACCAAAGAGCCCTAATGGAGTCATGTGTAGATGAGCATCAGGTTATGTATAATTTACCCAGGTTATCCTCAGTGTAACCAGACCCTTTTAGAGCCGATATAACACTGTACCTAGCAACAGGCTGCATGGCTCTGTAACCTAGAGACCAATGAGCTGCTCCACCTGAATATGGACATCATGTAACACTGCAGAAGACAGTTGCATGCATCTGTCCACCAGTGTCAGTATACCGGTGTGGCTGTATGTTTACATGTGTTTCTATGTTGTACGTGTGCGAGTAAGCACACATGTTGCATGTCACTGACACAGTTCAAAAGTGGATTGTGCTTTCTGCTTTTCATTAAGGCCATGTTCCCAGTCTGCTTGTTTTCACAGTTTGACACCATACTTAGATTTAGTTACAAGTTTCTTTATTCCCCCGCAGGCTTTTTAAGTTGATTATCCAGTGGGCTGAGCCTTATTGAATTGTTTAAAGAGCTACAGACAGAGAGAGTGAACATAGCAAAAGAGAGACACAGACGTTTAACTTAATCATCTTCAGACAAGAAGCAAAGCCGAGTTGGTCAAATTACCCATCATGTCTGCCCGGTCTGCATGTGCCGCCACTTAACCAATATACATAAATCTAATTTTGCTCCCTGTATAAGCCCTGTGACCCTATATCGGCTCAGTCTCTTCTATTCTAAGAACAATATACTTAACAGGGACTTTGTCTCGCATGTGTCACTTTGCTTCATTATTCAGTCAAGATATGAAGAAAGAGGTAGGTTGCCATTTTGGGTGGAAAAAAATCTTCATATAACAGAGGCTGGGCTGAGGGTATGTTATTCCTCGTCTTATTCTTTCTGGCTGTTTTTTCCCTGGTGTTTCCTGACCAGTCCACCCCAAACTGGAAATCGGCCAGTGTGTCGTTCGTGTGTGTATGTGCATGTTTTCCCTGTGCACTGTTGTAAAAACAGAGCTGGGCCGAGACGTATCAGTAACAGGGAAGTGCAAGGAGAGACGCTGGCAGTAGAGAGAGAAGGAGAGAGGTACGGTATAGGATAAACAGGCGCTCTGCATGTTTTCTTAGCTCTGTTTACCTTCAGAAAGCACAAGGAAACAGACCCAGACACTTCCACTGGTGTGTGTGTGTGTGTGTGTGTGTGTGTGTGTGTGTGTGTGTGTGCGTGTGCGTGTGTGCATGTGTGTGTGCCTACGGTAGTCATACTCACATGTTTAATGAAGAGCTGAGCCAGCCTCTCTGGCTCTGCCAAACACTTCTCCAGCTCTCCCAGGAAGTAGCTGCAGAGAGAAAACACACACAAAATCATCCCCAAAACGGAAGGTCAGATTTGTCTACGGACCTATTGTTCCTTTGTCCTCCACTCAGCCACCAACACAATACTCTGCAAATCACTGTTTGCCTTTTGCTTTGAACGCAACTTGAGCAAACATACAATTTTCCACACATGGAACCAAATGCATTTTTTTTTAAAATCATGGACTTACTCTTTATGCCAGTCAAATATTTGGTGAATGTTCCCAAAAACAATCTTGTCTTTTCCCTTCATGTCCTCCGGTATACTCTTGGCATTCATTGTGCCCATGTAGCCCTGCAAGGAAATGACAGAGCTGCTGATGTGTGTTCACACCTACAAAAATTATAACACACTACAGCAATCCCACACCAGCTATTATTGAGCGTTTATTAACGTTCAGATGACAAGAATTCTTCTCTGAACCAAAATATCTCCGGCTATTTAAGGCACCGGGAGACAAATCGCCTTGCAACATAATACTCTTCGAGCTAATAATTCACAAAATCTGCTCAAGACTGCAGACGGTGGGATGAAGGAAAACCAAAGTGTGGAGAAAAATGAATGAATTGTTATGATAAGGATTTAGAGCTCTCTCTGACAGACTGGGTGGAGTTCCCTCTTCTCTGTGAGTGCAGATTGTGTGTTCTTAGCTGGCAAACTGCAAGGTTTACCTCCACTATGAGCCCCAGGTCTGCCACATAGTGCTTCTCAGTCTCAATAAGCTCCTTCAGTACGTACCTGTAAAGATACAAATGAGGGAGGATTAGTGTTAGAGTTGCTGAAGTTATTTTGCAAACTGCACTTTAGTTTTACAAGTCTCAGTTTCCTAATAATTTTCCAGAAAGGTCTTGAAACCAAATTGTAATTTTGTAGAATGTTTCCTGGAAAGGGTTATGTAATTTGGTACTAGTTACAAGGAAAATGGTGACTGGTAAACTTTCATTTAAATGAATTGAATTAATTAGCGTAACCTAATCTTAACTCCACTAGCTTTTTTTCCAGGGCGTTCAACTGCATCATACAGTCTTCATCATGCAATAGAGTTTGCTTTGTCATGGTGATGGCTCAGTCAGTCAATCAGTTCATAACATGGCCTGAGTATGGGTAATAACAGCTGATAAAGACCTTGAGTTAAAATGATTTTGTCAAATGTGAAATAGAATAAGGATTCAAACAAATAAATTATTTAATTGAATGAGTCTCTTGCATTTAAACAAATCAGCAACTGCTTATAAACTTGATAAAACTATGTAATTACAATATAATATACTACAAAAACTACTTATGTAGCCTACAGTCTTAGTATGCCATGTCTATTTTCCCCATAAGTATGTAGTATCAAATTAAAATTAGCATCAAACTAATTTCTCATAAACTTTTCTATTTTAGTGCAGTGACCAGCTCTACAGGCCTTTTTCCCAGCAGACATTTGTTTTATCATAGGAGGCAAAGCACCATTAATCACATTAAAGGTGGCTCTATTGTATTGAAGTGTCCCAGTAAGCCATGACAGAGTCACAGAACCAAGACCCTGAAAGAGAAGCAGCAAAATGCACCATTCATTTTATTAAGAGGCCCATGTTCTCTCAGATTGAAATATTCTTACTCTATTGGCAGATTTTCTATAAAAAACAATTGTTTTAATGGTTTTTGCCACAGTAGCAGCATAGCACTAGGAAGGGCAATGTAAATCTGAAATAAATGAGTAAGTCTTGTCAAATATTGGATGGTTTGCTAGACTGACATTTGGCACAAACATTCATAGCTCCAAAATTATTTGTTTTTATGACTTTGGTGATCTCAGTTTGTCAAATACTGGCCAAATGTATGCTACATGACATTCCTAGCAGCCTAGCAGCCATATTTTGCGTTTAGCACTAGTTAGCAAATATTATCATAACACACTAAACTAGAATGATGAACCTGGTAAATTTTACCTTAAACCTCATCGCGTTAAAATCGTCAGTATGAGCATGATAAGATGGACATTTTTGCAGTACATATGGTGAAATCTAACACATTACAAGATGACAGCTGCACTTAAATATAATGTTGTGTGTGCCATAATACATTTATGTACAGAATATGTCGCAGTGGCACATGTGTCCCCCGTGTTTGGATCTTTATCAATAAAAAACACATACATGCTTTTCTCTAAGGCACTCCTCCTCTCCTCCTCAGTGTCAGCAGCAGCTGACCATTGGCTAGAGGTGTCATCCATCAACACAGAGCCGCTGTCATCTGGCAGAACACCGGTGGACTGGGTGTCAGAGAGGGAGACAGGCTGACAGACAGACAGACAGACAGACAGACAGACAGAGAAACTGTTTATCAAAGGGTCCAGTGCCAGTATTGTGGATCATGCCAGGAATAAAGTAAGCCAGGGGAGATAAAGAGCGGGAGAGACACGATAATGATGCAGGTTGCCAAGGTGACCAGGGAGAGCAGAGAGACACGAGGAACAGACACTGAATGATAAGAAGATCAGATTCAGATAGTCACCGTTAATGATCCGTGCTGCACACATCAGCCACAGATATACAGAGAGAAAGAGATTAAAAGATAGACAAAGAGTTACACAGAGCAACAGGCTACACCAGAGCCTGACGTAGGAGATGACAAAAAAAGCTGTGAAGGTTCTTGATGGAGTTTCAGAGAACGAAGAATACAATTATTATTATTATATTTTCTTCTTTTGCCACCTGAGGATTAAAACACATATGTAAATACATAACACAGTATCTCTTTTTGGTTATTTATTTCCGTAGCACCCCTACAGCGACATCTACGTCAGTACGGCCATATTGGCTGCAAATAGAAATGCATGCAGGATAAACCCAAGGTTACTATGATCTAATCGATTGTGTTCATGTGCAGTATACATGACCTCCTTTTCATGCTTTTTCCTGGAATTGATATGATTTCCTGAGGGGCTCCTGGTGAAAATATAGAGTCATTGTGTGCTGCAACACAGCCTACAAAGACTAAAATTTTGTGTAACATGTTTGTATAACCTATTTCTGTCTCACAATAAGCATACTTATCGCCTTCATATGGTCGTAAAATGACTCACTGCCATCTCTCTGTACAAATATATCTGCTTTCAAAGTCCTTCCCTCTATTTTTAGCTATGTTGTTCACCCGTTTCTTTCAAGACCATTCAGTCTTTCCTGACTGTGTAAACATAAAGGGGCAATCGTCTGTCTTCACCTAAATCCCTGTGTTCTATTGTCCTAGTCAAGCAGAACCTCCCCACCTTAAACACATACACAAACCTGCACACACACACCACAGACATATGCCTAATCCTTCAGACTCCACTGGCAGGCTGCCTGATGGAGAAATAAATAGATAGATCGGACAGATAGAAGCAAATGGAAAAAGAGACAAGACACAACTTTCTCCCTTTCTCCTCTGGCCTAGTTCAGCTTGTTCACCTGCCATCTCCATGATCAACTTGTTGGCATCTACAAGTTGTGAGCTTTCAATTCTGTCACAGTGACGAGTGTGAGAGAGAATAAGAATGAAAGAGATGAAGCGAAGTACAGAAACAGGGGTGCTGGGAGAGACAGAGAGGCTCCATAAAGACCCTCGCTCCCCCAACTCGTCTTGCCCCGCTAGGAGTTCTCCTGCCTGGCTGACAGGTCTCCCTGGCTCCTTGATCACTTCCAGATGTGCTGTGGCAAAGCCCACAGGAAAAATTACCCTTGTCTCCCTCTGTTTTGTTTTTCTCCTCAGAAGCCGACGAAAAAAAAATGACAATTTTAGTAAAAGCTGAGGTCATGATTTTGTGTAGGATTAGGGGTTGTGTAGGGGTTTGAACAGATTTTTCCCCTCAAAATCTGAAATAGTTTATAGTTTAAAAAAATCATATTTCTTCTTTAAAAGTCTTAATATCAAAATGAAAATCTCAGAAATGCTTTATAGGATCGTAAAATGTTTTTACTGATTACATTGTTGTTCAAGAGCATACTATTCATTTATTATTTAATTATTTTATATTTATAACTAAGGCTCAAGTTTTGCACTGCTCATTTGGCGGCTATGAACATTAAATGCTGCAAATGATCAGTATTAAAGTGACTCTAAAGGCATTTGTATATAACAGAACAGACTTCATGGCTTTAAATTAGATGTTTTTAACAACAATTGCCAGATATGACACCCAGGAGTATTTGCTGATGCTGGAAATGGATGTGTTTTTACATTTCCCGTGGTGGCATCAGCTGTTTCTTTAATGTGGTGGAGCAGTCCATTCGAAGGGCCCATCAATCTTTAGACATTGAAGCACAAATCAAAGGCATGACTGTGCTGAGGAGGAACCTAGTTACATGGCATTAAGTGCTGAAACTACTATTTAACAGCATTCTTGCCAGTATAAGTAAGAGAAGGTTTTTAAGAGATGTCACAATATCTTTTGTTTCTTGGTTATTTGTTTGTTTTATCTCTGGGTCAAGGTGACAGACTGTAAAAACTGTTCCTCGGGAAAGCAGTTTAATGAATATTGTGATCTGTTGTTCTGGCTTCTCTTTTAACACCACATCTTGTTTAACGAGCTGCATACAATCACAAGAACTTTCCACTGACCAAGGAAACAATAAACATTGTTGAAAACTATGTTCTGCTGCGGTTGTGCGATCAACGGGTGTGAAGAAAAGGGGAAAAACAACAATGCATATAACGCTGGACATGTGGCCAGAAACCACAGCTCAGTGATGACTGACCTACTTAATTTAATTTCTCTACTTCTACCTCTCTTCCTTTCTCTCTACCTCTCTCTTTATCCAAAGATTGGCAGTAAAAACACCAAAGCACTGACCTCATCCCTGTGATGTAATCATATTAATGGCTTTTGATGTGTTGTTGAGACTGAAATTAGGATTTAAGTGCTCTGGTGTCGATTCACCAACAGGAGACACTCCACAATGCACGAATGCTCAGATATCATTATTGTTCTTGTGTGTATTGATAGGGCTCAGGCACTGATGATTCATTCAATATTACTGTTTTTTCCATTTTCTGCCATGCTTCAATCTCACTGGAAAAAAAAAAAAGGGATACTCCGACTCGAGACGTTCCTTTGCCACGAGCAACTGACTCCGAGTGTTTGATGGAGAAATGAAAGCGTATGTGAGCACATTGCGTTCTTTGTCATTTCACAGAAGTGGAGTCATCTTTCATCACATCTGCCGTTTCGCATTATTTCCCATTTTTCTCCAGGCATGTCCTTTTGTAACATGTTGAATGTGAGTCATGCATCACACAGGTCGCCGTCAAACTCTGCCCTCTGGTCTTCTGGTGCATCGATCTGCTCTGATGAGAGAGCCTTGTATTCATTTAGACTCCCTTATGTGTGTGTACATGTGTGTCTCTATGCATAAGGCTATAAATCTTTGCGTCGTGGTTGTGTGTGTGTGTGTGTGTGTGTGTGTGTGTGTGTGTGTGTGTGTGTGTGTGTGTGTGTGTGCGCGCGTATGCATGGTTGCAGAATACAGTGCTCCCGTGTGCATCTGTGTGTTTGCTTTGCCAGATAGTTGAGCTCTGCCAGCAGCAGTAGAGTTAGTCATTTCCAGATCTTGCTGGAGGGCCATGAAGACAAACAGTACTGATGTCACCTCCCCACCAGGCTGGGTACCCAGGCTGGGAGAGTATTACTGCCACCCCTCTTTGAGACTGTCTACAGTAAACTGTCCACTAAAATAAACCATGAGTGGATTTACTCCTGATAGTTTGAATCTCATCAGAGTTAATTATTCATTAGCTGAAGTTTCTGGCATCCTGTCAAAAACTTACTACTTGTACTTATACTAGAAATGTTATCTCTGTGTGACAAATATGTGGTGACAGATACAGGTTGGATAGTGTTAGTTTTACAGTATCTTCTCCAGATGTACCTGGGTGTTTGGCAGTGACGTACAGCCTATCAGCGAGTCAGTTATGTAGCTGGGGGACTGTAGTGTAGCCGGTGACAGGTCCTCAGGGCTTGCCAGGCCATCTTTCCACTCCTGGAACACACACACACACACACACGCACACACACACACACACACACACACACACACACACACACACACACACAGACACAGACACACATCCACAGTCTCAGAATCACACAATATAATCATGATGCATAATGGTTGTAGCATGCTCATGCATTCGGACACACAGAGGCAGCAGCACAGCAGCAAAAGAGAGCACGAGTCACAGAACATGGCAGCATGAGTTCCTGCAGGCTGAGCCAGCAGTACTGATGTTATATAACAACATCGCCGCCTGCCATGACACTCGTTCTCTGTGAATCAGTTCTACATCAAACCTGTGTCTCTGCTGGTATTCCTGAGCTACCTAATATAAACAAGCCGCTGTCAGGATGTTGGCTTTAGTTTGTATTTATAGGGGCTAAAGCTATGCATATTTACTTCAGAACCAGTTCATAAGAAGATAGTGTGGGAATAATTCCTGCTAATGAGTTTACTTATGAGGTGGTTCATCTCATATGTGTAAAAAGG
This sequence comes from Sciaenops ocellatus, assembly GCA_033000465.1. NCBI lineage: Eukaryota > Metazoa > Chordata > Actinopteri > Sciaenidae > Sciaenops > Sciaenops ocellatus. Next base: position 14,610,009 of record CP136883.1, on the reverse strand, counting down.
ATCTTGAAGCACAAGGCCAGCACACAAAGCTTTGTTTGATTAGTTCATGTGACCAAGAAAAATCAATGATGCATGCTGCATACAACGTTTTACATCTCACCTGTTCTCTGTGGGTGACAGGCAGGATGGTGAATGTCTCGTCAGGCCTCGGAGGGCTGACCAGATCCTGGCTGTGACTGTGGGAGGGAAGAGGTGCAGGCTTTCCCTCAAGTTTGCGGACCTGGCGCTCCCCTTTGGCAGTGGCCCCGGCACTGAGTTTGCGGACAGGATTCGTGAGCCATTTCTTCAGGGTACTCACAGAGCGTCTGGAGCCCGGGGAGCTGGGGGCCGAGCTGCCTGATGCCTGCGGGGGCAGTGACGCCACAGAGGTGGAGATGCTGCCCTCGCTGCCTGCTGCCGAGTATGAGTCTAGAGTGAAGAGACAGGGAGAGGAACAGAAAGCGGATGGTTATCAGTAAAACAGTGTTGGAGATAGACAACTGATAAATTAATGGGTCAAAGGGCAGAGTACACCATAACTCTCTCTTCAGAGCTCAACAGCCAATTAATCAATTCATCCATAGACAACAACAGTGCAACAGTTCACTTTCTTTAAGGCAACAGAACTCCTCACTGACAATTAATTTAGGGCAGCGGTGCTGCTCAGTGAGAGGTGATGGAGGTCAGAAGATGTGTGAACGCCAGGAGAGAAGCAGTAAAGAGAGAAATAAAACAAAGAGTGGATATATAAATAGCCTTCCTTTTCAAACACAGCTGTGCAGCTGTGAGCCACACCATAAAAGACACACTGTTCAGTTTATGTCAAGCAGACCGTGGTTTTTATATTTGAGCTATGCATCCAATCACATGACCAGCGGATGGCCGACGTTTAATGTGAAAAATACTACCGGCCAGTTGAAGGCCGGCTGCAGCAAAGTGATGTCAGGAGGACATGGGAAGTGGGCTGGGTGGTGAGCTGGGACCGGACATCCACTTTAATCCTTTGTAGAGGGGACAGTCCTTGCTTGGGACTGTTTGTTTTTTCTGTCTTCTGTCCTCCCTTCCCATCCTGCCTCATCCACCCTACCCTACCGTCTTGCCTTCCTCAATCCTGAGATAGTTCTTCCTCTGGGCTGTGTGTCTGGAGTGTTTTATCTGTTGCGTGCAAACGCAGTTCAGTCATGCCTCCCATCCATCTTCCTGCCCTAGACCTGACCTCTGACCCTTGATCACCACTCACCTACAGATGGAGGAACACAGTCTCTCCTGCTAAGACTCACTGCCACAGCTTATTATTGTTCGAATACAGACGCTATCACACCTGACTGTATCTTAACTTTCCAGAAAAATGCACTTTTCAAGAAGTTTGTATTGAATTTGTGACTGTGGTATGCATGTGTTGTTTACACGGGGACAACACTGACCTCATTTCAGTGCCACAGAGGAAGATCTTATCACAGACCGAGACTGCAGGAGCCACACTGACACGGCTCCGCATACACAGTCTTCAAAGGCATACGTTCTCAATCCCTATCAGTGTTCATGCTTAAAGCGATTCAACTTTTTCACATTCTATTTATTCAATTACGTTCTCTTAGAAATAGTCACCACTGTACCGATCAATGAAAATAAGTTGTGTATAAATGTCCCCTTCTCTCCAGTGCACGAACCTCAGTCACAGTGTTTGAGAAATGGCTAACCTCAAAGCAAAACAACTCATGTTCGTGACATCGTATTGCTGCCAGCGCATACAAATTTGGATAAAATATACCATTTGTGGATGCCAGCTGCTAACAAAAAAAACCCTCTTACTTGTCCGTTTGTGTATTTTCACCACCGAGACAACATTTCCTCTGTAATCTTTCTCCAGCAAGTCTTGCCATACGTTTTACAGACATCATCCATGTGTGTGTGTGTGTGTGTGTGTGTGTGTGTGTGTGTGTGTGTGTGTGTGTGTGTGTGTGTGTGTGATCCCAGGGTGGCCAATTTCCCCTCTCTTCTGTCACTCCCACCCCCATCCACATGAAAGACTGCAGAGTGTAAGGAGATCTGAGCGTCGCAGGATGGGAGGGTTGAATAGAGGGAAGAAACAAGGAGCAGAGAGGGGTACAAAGAAGGGAGATGGTTGAACCCTGTGGGGATTAGATGGAAACTTTGAACAAACACTGGATGGGTCCATATACACAGTCAGAGAAACATCAGTCTGATGTTCAAACCATTGCACTTTGTGAAATGTCTTAGTTGTATAAGACAATAGGACATCAAGAGGCATCTGAAAGCGATTGTATTTATGGCTGGTACTGTTAAAAAGCCTGAGGCAAAACATACGCCATCTCTGAGGGTCCCAGCCAGAGAGAAGAGGAAGGATGTGAAAATGATGCTGAGCACATGTGATAACCTCGCCCTCAGCTTCTCTGACCTCTAACAAGGGCCAGGCCTAGAGGTTTGTGTTTCCCTGCTCAGGTTCAGTCAGGCCAGTGCTTAGGGGTCACAGTGCAGAGGCACAGCCAGTAACACCATTTCTAACCAGCTCCAGACAACAGTGAAGATAGCTTATCAAGAAAAAAATGGGGTTGAAGAGAGGCTGACACTCTCTGGGCCTGGAAGCAATTAAAAGTGAGAGGAGACAGCAGTGTAGCTTCATGATTTGAAACCCTGACACAGTGGCTCTGTCAAATATACAGATTTACAATGTGCAGAGTGTACATAATTTACTAGTTTTATAATGAAGATCGTTACATCCGCATCTGTCACCATGGCAACTGTAGTTCCCCTACTGATTGTTGTGTATATGGGTCGGTTTCCTTGTTGACCCTGGCAAGCTTAATCTCTACATTGTTATGAGCCATTACGGGGATGTCTATAACAGCATGTAAAAAAAAAACAGCAAGGAAACTGTAAAACACAAAGGGAAATGATGAGCTTCCCCTAAGAGCGACATGCCTCCGCTCTCCCTACATATTGGAAGATGAGAGGAGCTGATACCATTATACACCTACACAGAGGAAATTTGGAGTAAAAAAAAACAGTCCTTCCCACTCTCCCTCTGTCTTGCTGCATGCTAATAGTGCCCAGTGACATTCATCTCCATAATGGCGCCGCTGAGAAAAGATTACCCAGGCTGATTTTGTTAATGCAACTTGACTATTGTTTATGGGCTTGCAATAATTAACAGTTGAAGGCACAGGGCAACGGGACTGCATTAAGCTGGCCCAGTCTGTGGTGATCAGTTAATGCTGGGCTTTCACCAGTCGCCCACTCACTGTCTGAGAGGCTGAGTGGTGGCCGGGTGGGAGGCTCGCCCAAAAAGTTGCTGTACTATGTAACTCTAGAGCCAAGTGGGTCTCTGCTGCAAAGTAGTTCCAGATTTTCTCTTGATGATGTGCTCTCACAATTGTGAAGTTTGATAGCACTCATTGCCTAAGAGGGCAGCTTTAATTTAGGCAGTCTCATTTATCCAAGTGATCGATTATCTTATTCTTTCAGTACTGACAAGCAGCAACCTTTTCCTGCGCTTAATCAAGCTCTTGACTCCATGTCTGGTCTGTTAATTTCAGGGCTGAAATTAACCATTATTTTCTTATTTTCATTAGTGATTCATATGCTCATTGTTTTCTTGATTAATTGATTGGAGTGAAATAGAATGGCTGTCAAAATTTCCTTCAAACAGCATTGCAAAACCTAAAATTATTCACTTTACTATGAAGTAAGACAAGGAAAAGCTGGAAACACACACACACACACACACACACACACACACATTTGGTATCGCAGTTCAATTGAATTATCCAGTGGCTATCTGCGACACAGCTCATCTAGTCATGTGGAAAAGGGGAAAACATCCATTGCAATATTCTCACGAGGGTCACTAAAGTTTGGATTATGGATATGAGGTTGGATGTGATTGAATAAACGATAAATTTCTTGGTGATATTTGCAACAGAAGACCAGAGAGAAAATAAAGGAAAATCACAAAGGCAAAGCAGCCTCAAGTGTGTGGGTGGATGATGTGGATGGATGTGTTGTAAATGTTGGTTCCCCTGAAGAAGTTTAGTCCAACTTCCTGTTATTGATCAGTTGATAAGTGAGCGCTGCTGAGCCAACAAATCAGGCTAAAAAGCGTTGGCTGTAATGGAGCAAACTTGTTCACAGCCGCTCCACTCTGGAGCTCTCTGTAAATCCTACAGCCTCTTGGGACAGCAAGCAATTTAGGCATCACTGAACTCCACCGATACACACATGCAGACAAACATGAAGGTGTCAACGTATACACAAATGGCACATGCATATTTTTTCCAAGGTAGCAGTCCAGATGGGTGGCTGCAGGCTGCTCATTTGTGATCTGAGCTTCCAGTGTCATCTTTCTGTCAGAACAAACAACACGCGGCACATCAGAGGCAGACGACCTGCTGGTCACCACAGTGTCAAACATGTCAAATATCCAGCTGAGTCCAAGAGGCTCTCAGAGCTGCCAATCAATGCCAGCACCTCACAGATCACAACCCCTGGGGGTCTGAGAGTGTGGCGGTCAACACACAGGCACCAGACGCCCGCCTGCGTCATGGCAAACAACTTTCAAAACAACACGATGCTTATCTCCTTAGTTGTTGTTTTTTTTCATTGCCCTCCCCACCGTATGGTCTTCAGCCCAGGTTCTACTTGTATATTACATTTCACCTACTCAGAGGAAATGGACACTCTTCCCATCAACTAGCAAGGACCTGGGCTGCACTCAGGCATTCAGATGTGCAGACTGAAAGACCCGTGAGACAATGAGGCACTTAGTACCTGAGGCATATGACCGGAAATCCTCTAACTGTCCTCTGATGAACTTTTGCAGAAATACAGTACAAGGCTTTTTGTTGTATAACATTTAAGATCTCATTTTCCAGCTGCGATTCTCAATGAAAAGACGATTTTTTTGGACCTTTTGAAACTCCTGTCTCTTTCACTTTTCCCATTATATTTCATCCTGTTGGCCCCCAGGCTGGTTTATGTGTATTTTGTTTGTGCTGTTTCTGATTAATAAATCCTGGCACTTGGCTGTTCTTTCTTTCTCCTGTCCTCCCTCTTTCCCTCCTCTTCATCTTGACTTCTTCTCTCCTACAACATGTCAGCCCCCCTTTTTTTTTTTCACTGCTACCCTCTTTTGCACTCTAACCTTCTCTTACTCTCTCTGCACTGCAGTGTTTTTTAAGACTTTGGCTCGGTCCTGCCCTGGGATCAGGACACTCAGCTTCCTCCTCTGATGAAATGCCCTGCTCTGCCCCAAAGCTGCTGAGACCAGCACAAGCTTGACATGCAAAACCAACTGGCAGAGAAGATAGTGACACTGTAGCAAAAGTACTTCTGTCTTCTTTTCACTTCTACTCTCTTTTATAGTGGTGATTCTGACAGTATGATTTAAGCAACTGAACCCGCAACCTTAGTAATCCTCTGAAATTATCAAGTTGTCTTTCCGGTGAATATAAATATATATTTTAATGAACAGCAGATAGAGGGAGAGGCTAAGAGATGGGCTGATGGGGGGATTATTCATGATTTAGGAAAGCAGTAAATGAAGGTTAAGCACAAATGCCAGACAGACTGAAGCTAAAACCTTGAGTGAGAGGAGAGGAGGAGACGCTGAATAGGAAGAAGAGAAGGAAGGTGATTAGGGCAAAAGCTGCCATTTAAATATTTAAATATACTTGAGATCATATAAGCAGGAAGTCTGCAAATTCCTAATCTCATGCATAGAAACATGGACATGTGTGCAGTAGCACAACTGTTGTCATCACTGTGTATGGATTGTATTGGAGTGTATCTGTGTGCAGTAACTTTTGGAGAGGCACATTGCAGTCAGACAGACAAGTGAACAGAGATTTCCTGTCCTCCTACTGACCTAGTTTATGCAGATACACACTGCTGTGATTCCAGGAGCACAGAAGGAAATACGTGGTAGACGCTGTCAAGTGACACACACAAACAAGCCATCAGGGTCGGCCTCCTGCCATCCGCACTCTCAGCCACGCTCTGTGGCATATTTTTCATCAACGTAAAGCATCAAAGCAATGTCAGTCACAGAAAAACAGGCCTGAATAGATGATGCTGGCATTAATCCTATTGTCTATGGAACAATGTGGAAGAGTGATTCAAACACTTCTCCTGATGAGGGCTTATGAAACAGCCCGAGGTGAAAAACAGATCTAAACCACCTCTAGTGCCACTGACTGTCAAAATCAGGTCAACATGAGTATAGCGATGCATTTTAAGTGCCGAAGGTTGTGCATTTACGTCACAGTTGCTGATTCCTGTTGAGATATTGTATCCAACTGAGGTTGCAATCACCTCCGGCACCTACTTTGCATCTGAATTGGATCTCACTTTGTCAAAAAAAAAAGAAAGATGCATCAGCATGTGTAGGCAGAGGCAATCTCACCGCAGACACTGTATTTTTCCTCAGCGTCTGCTGCTGCTGCTGCAGGCTTCTGGCAATGTGAGGCTGGAACCATGTTTGTGGTTAGTGGGACTGAAAACTCCAGACATTCCTCTAGAACCATTCACAGAGAGAGACTAGCCAAGTTCCTGGCACCATCTGCCTTTATTTCTATTAATGTAAGCTTTGGGGAGCCGAACACACACACACACTCAGAGTCAAACGTAGGGGATTAAGGTTCCACTGTGGTCCATTTCACACCCACGCTGATAATAACAAACTGAGCACCATGAGATCAACGAGAGAATGCAGAGATACTAATCATGACTCATTGTGAATCATCACTGGCCAAAATCAAAGCAACCGGCCGAGATATCCTGACTTTTAGTCTCTCGCATTGATCAAGCTCTAAAAAACACCTGATCCTACATTTCACTTAACACATCTCAATGTGTCTTTCATTAGAAAGTCCACCATGCCTGGTAAATGCCCACAACTCTGCGACGCAAGCAGCACATTTTTTTCTTCATACCTTAGCAAATAATGGATAATTTTTTAAGATTTTTGAACCCTGGCAACACTGCGTAGGGCCCAAGCGGCAACCTCCATGGCTGGCAAAAGTGCCAACAGCAGTTCCTTGAAAGGCTACTTCAGGCTGGCACCACAAACGATCAATCTCCTCAATTTATGCATAATTAAGGACACGGCCACTGACAAGTAACATTTGGCCCACCTCAGCTCTACCCACGCTCCCCGTCTTTGTTCACTTTTAGATCAGCTGTGAGCTGGTGGAGTCAGGACAGCCAAGATGGCGACGGCCAGAGCCAACCACAGTGAGCTTCACAACTGTTTGAAACCTATTGGTGATGTCACACAGACTACATTTTCCTTCACACTGTCTAAAATATAAGACAAGAAAAAAAGATCTTCATGTGTGAAATCAGTGGCGTGCCCCTTTAATCTCCTTCCCTCACACACACACACAAAGACCACCATTACTCTCTGAGAGTCTGCCTGAATGATACTTATTGGTGTCACAGTTGTAACATTTATTTTTCCTATTCTTTGCTTGGGGTATATTATAAAAATATTAGTAATATTCTTGATCATTAACAAGATTTAGTCATTGTCAGCATGGCAATAAGTGAAATCTGCTGATTCATGTTTTTGTGGCTTTAACACAAACATTTATAAATATATATAATATTTTGGAAGTCTGAAAATTGGCTCAGATTTTGTACGAAACTGTACAGAACAACACTTCCAGTCAGTACAGAGTTTTGATTATCAGGAACAAAGAGGAGTCGTTAAAAGGTCAGCATGAATCTGGATATGTTACACCGCCAAAGTATACAGTTATAATAAAATCACACACAGGTGTTCTGCTATATTTCAGAAGCAGCAGAAAAGCAAAGGCCCAATGTTTCAGCTTGAGGCCTTCATCAAGTATATTTACTGTAGTATGCTCAATGTGATCTGACACAGAGTTAATTTATCTGGACAGATGTTCTGTCAAGTAGGCTGTAAAACAGATGATTGATACTGAACCATGCTTCACTTTATATCAACTCAACACTCCCTGTAATTCACTGATTGGCAGTGCCAGAAGAAGTACTCAGACCTTAAAAAGTAGCATTACCACAGTGTAGAAATACTTTGTATTTGAAACATGCATTCAAGTCTACACAAATCTATTAGCATGAAAATATACTTAAAAGTACAAAAAGTACTTACTTATAGTTGTACTATATTATTGGATTATAGTTATTGATGCATTATTGTGTACATAACTTTAATGCTGCAGTTTGTAAATGTGGAGCTAATTGTGAAGACTTTACTGGTTAGATTATGAATTTTTATTTCCCAGGGATCGAAAAGAGTCTTCTCTTAAACTAATAATACATCATAATTTATTTTTTGATTATTATCAATCTGAAAAAGGTTCCACACAGTGCCCACTGAGATATGCCTTGAGAGACAGCTTTCTGGGTAGAGAACATGTGGAGAGAGCACAAATATGACCTTGGAGTGTCTACATGGCACTCTGTTTTAGTGTTTGTAATGTGTGTGTGTGTGTGCGTGTGTGTCTGTGCCCAGATAATCATAGTGATGATCAACAGTACTCTTTCAGCCTCTCTAAAAGCAGGCAGCAAAAATGCACACTCACTCGCTCTGGCTACTGTTGATCATCACTATGATCATCTAGACACACACACACACACACACACACACACACACACTAAAAGAGAGGGCACAGTGCAAATTAAAAGCAATTGTGATTCCATATGGCAGCTGTGGCAGTGCCAGTCAGGAGGCCTGCGAGGTGAGCTGGAGACAGAGCTGTGGTGCCTGCTGTGCTGTGGGGATGTGGAGCCTCTTCTCCTGGCCCCAGTCTGCCTGACAGCTCTGGTACTCTTAGCTCTGGGCTCTTGCTGTTTATCACGCTGGCTGTATACAAGGTCACTTCTCTGAACTGCAGCCAAGGCTACTGTATGTACGTGATGGATGTGAATTGTGGGTAGTTTAGCATCCACACACGTTCTGGCTGTTCAAGCATAAAAGGTGCCGAAACCATCGAATGAAGTGTAGCTCTTCATGCTGATCTGGCATGTTTAGTTGACCTACAGATGTAAAGATGTGCTGGTACAGTTGTTCTCAGTCAGACTTGATGGGCTTTCCAGACACATATTCTCATTCCTTTCCATTGCTCTCCACCTCTCCCCCACTCTAATCGCCATAGCAACTAAACCCAGAAGGGGGAGCGACTAAGGGACAGCCGCACAAAAGATTAGCCATCAGCAAGACATAAAATCAAACTACACATGTTGCACGCAGGAACATATACATGTAGACATGCCTGTCTGTGGCAAACACACACACACTGTATAATAATTGGTATAAATTTGCATCAATGTTTATACAGTAACTAAGTGTTTTCATGCCTTATGGTTATTTGTAAACCAATGCTGTGTGCACAAAGGGTGCCTTTGAAAGGCTAATTCCAAATTCAAGAAAAACCATCTGCACCTGTCAGCTTTTGTGTATTTCAGATCAAATCCTGCATTTGGAGCGAGAGCTCTCCTCCATATGGCCATTAAGAGGTTGTCTTATGAATACGCAAAATCAATTGGAGTGTTACAGGAAGACCTGGAGCTCAGGTCCACCTGTAAATCCATGTTCAAAGTCCACAGACTGAACTGTTGACTATCAATTACGGAGAGGTTCATACAATTTCATGATGGACGTGAAGCAAAAGTTATAAATATTGCAGTCTCTAAAAACTGTTTAGATCCTCTTTGTTCACTGAACTGCTTTATTTTAACTGTCAACAGGTGTCATTTCAGTGTTAGTGCAGAAACACATAATTCTGATATAACCTGAGGGTACATTTTTTTCTCTGAAATGTGTTAGTTTTAGTTTTGCAGGTACATTGCCGCAACACAGAAAGTCTGTCATCCAGGCCACCACAGCTGATTTAAAACTTAAGTATTAACTGCATTAGAGTAATTGCGGGCTATCTCTGAACTAAGCGCTGTGTGTCTATGGTAACAATCAATGCTGACAACTGACAATCAATCTGGTCTGCTGACAAAGAGGAGGAAAACAGCTAAATTTTCGCTGTGGAGCAGGCAAAGACAAGGGAAAAGTTTACTAAAGACTGCAAATGTCTGGAAATGTTTTCTTTTATGATTTGCTTTCTTTACCACTGAATTTCCCAGGAAAAACATTCTTCCACAAGACACATGTTTTCTGTTGGAGTGAGCAGAGCCAAAAAGCTAGGTCAGCTATGTTTATTAGTTTGAAAAGTTAATTTACCCAGATTTTATTTCATGATTTTGTAAAACTTACTCAATACTCAATAATTAGACACTTTTACACAACTGTAGAACCACGAACTTGTAGAAATATAGCCTCTGGTCACAGAGAGACGAAACAAGAGGGAGAATTCAGGTCAGAAGTCAACACCACAGCAATACTCTACACTGATCTTAGACTTAGAGTGTAACCGGGTTTAGGGCTGCATTTGACATATGCCACTAAGAAGCTGTTGAGCCCTCATATTCACTTTAAACTGATTAAGAACAAGGCAACCTTTCCCAGACACAGCAGGCAGCTGTTCTCATGGTCAGTACAGAGAGAGTCAGCAGCTCATCTGAATTGTAGTCAAAGCTGAAACCCACTTCAACACAACACCACATCGCCTTCAACATTGTCACTTTCCATTGTTTGCTTTGCTTTGTGCACTGTTTTGGAAAGTTTCTCAGCGAGGCCTCTATCAAGTATCCCCTAGGGGTGAGCTGCAGGGGAGAGGAGCCAGAATCAGAGTACTTCTCTATTCTGTCAGCCTGTGGGGGCACTGAAGTAATTGTTGGACTCAACCTGTTGCTAAGACTTACGGTAACCATAATTTAATCCTTCTGGATGAAAAGATGTTCTGGGTAGAAACTGAATACGTTTTTTTCCACTGTATAGATAGAGGTTTGACAGAGCATAAGAAGAAAGACAAATGTCATAGACACCTCGAAAGACTGCAAATCTAGAAAGACCCATATGGGCTGAAAGTGGGGGTAGAAACGCAAGGGGAAGTGGCTACTCTCCCCCTCTGCGCTGTAGGAGAATTCTTTCTAAACAAGGTATGGAATGCACTCCTGTGTTTCATAATTTGTTCCCTCATTCTTCTCCTCTGCACGTTTACAAACAGAGGCCTGAGGAAGAGGAAAAAGAGAGTGGGAGATAGAGGAGAAGAAGTGCACGGGAGCCCTGGAAATATGTCAGGGCAAGGCCATTTAGTAGAGCAAAAACGAAAGGAGACTGAACTGTGAAAAAAGGGAGATGGTGAAAATAGTGAAAAGGGGGAGAAAACATAATTAATAATCGTCTGACTGGCTGTATGCCGACCAGTCTGAGAGAGAGAGTTGGGAGAGAGGAAGAGGACAAGAAGAGAGAAAATGAGAATGCCCCAGGAATGATCTTAATGCTCCACTTGGTGTTCACATTCCAAGCCGGCAAATTATGCAACACTGAGCCCAAAATTCAGATGATTTCTTCCACTGGGTTGCTACCTCGTCCTTTCTCTCACTCCATTTCTCTCTGTCCTTTTTTCGTTGCATGTGCGAGAGAGAAACAATATGGAGGAGATCAGTTGCACAGCAGAGAGGAGGCAGGGGGGCTGAGTGGGAGGGCAAGAGGAGATGATGAGGTGGAGGGTGGGCTGGGGTGCAAAGTTTAAAAATATCTCAGACTGTCGAACACAAGGCTGGGCCACAGCAGTCCAGCAGCATACCTTCAATTTCAGCTATTTTTGTTGCTTTTTCCATAATGCCTGAAGTCTGCCTTATAAGCTGATGACAAAGACAGTTCTCCAGCTGAGACATAAAAAGACACGCTGGTTCTGTCACAGCAATTTTCCCTCACGTTTGCCAACAAGGCTGCTTTCTGTCAGAAGCAAACTCGACTTGTTATCAAAATTATTCATGGGCCTCAGGGTCAGGCAGGTTAGCGAAGGGGAACCTGGGAATCAAGCTGCTGTGTGTGAAAACAACCACACTGCTAAAGTGCCCTTGAGCAAGACACTGAACCATACCACCTCACTAACCGGGGACTGTAACTCATCACGCACTCTGACTAAGAAAAGTATTTTTCTACAGTGTCAAGTGTTTCATTTTTAATTACTTGGAAACTGCAGCAAATGAGCCGTTTGCTGAAGCTGCCAAGCTGAAAAGACAAAAAAAAGAAGAAGAAATGTAATTAAATGTAGAGCTGAAACGATGAGATTGGCATCCAAACTATTTTTGATGACTTAATCTATTTTTAATTTGAGATTTTTCTGCTTTTGTCTTTTTTTTTTTTTTTTTTGTGAAGCTAAACACAGTAGCTTTCGGTTTTAGACTGTCGGTCAGGCAAAACAATGCAATTACGTTGGTCTTAAGGAAATTGTGATGGCCATTTTTCTATATTTTTACCAAACAATTGTTCAATTGATCAAAAAAATAATAAGCAAATTGATGAATAATCAAACTATTTGTTAATTATTTATTGAATACAACCACCTCTCAACAAAAAAAAAGTATTAAGTGATTGCTGTGTGTTGTAGATGTTTCTTTATTTTGAGCTTAACTTGTATGCAATGTAACGTAATGTAACATTGTGGAGTTATAATTACACAGTATGTTGCCATGAATCCAAATACAATAAAATGTACACGCCATACATGATATGACCATGTTGTAGGCACATTCACATGCAATGGCGTGTAAGGCAGTTATAGTTCCATTTATGTTTTTTAAATTCAAAATGTTCGTCTTTTTCTCTCTGTTCTCTCCATGCAACCATGTAAATGTGGTGTGAAAAGTGCGTGTGTGTGTGTGTGTCTGTGTGTGTACATATGAGTTTGTGTGTGTGTCATTGCTGGGGGGATCCTTGTCCTAAGTCATTGCATGCATGAGTTGACCTTCACAAATAAACACACTCACAGCGAACACATATAGATGCACAATGCATGCACAAGGCAGCACGTAGCCCTTTTTTGTCTTCAGAGGAACATACAGGAAGAGAAAAATAAAGAGAGAAAAAAAGACAATAGTACAGAGACGAGGATCATTATTGAGGAAGAGATTTGGGGGCCACAGATAGAGAATTTGTTTTTTTGTTGCTATGCCGTTGGTACAGCTGCTGCCAACTCATCTTTAACCTATACTCCCAGACACAGTTAAAGCTGCTTACTGCCTCAGTGGAGGAACAGAGCAGGTCAGGGACATGTTGAGAAAAACAACCAAATTACTGAAGATACCTGTATGTGTGTGTGTGTGTGTGTGTGTGTGTGTGTGTGTGTGTGTGTGTGTGTAGGTGTTTGTGCGTGTGTTTGTGTGTGTGTAAAGCTAAAATCTAAAACTTTTTATTTCCCTTTATTATTATTCCCCAGGAAATCCTAATATGTGGAAAGAAATATATTTGACAAACAGTAAATTTACAGTTCAGTTTTCAGTCTACAAAATGTGTGTAACTGTACAAATATCTTACTAAACTCCTTCATATCTTTCAAATGCCAAACCATTTTGAAACACATTTCAAAAGCAGATTGTCTGATTGTTTATTTTTCCTTAAAAAGACATTTTAGATAGATTTTCTTTGACACATTCAGGTTATGCGCTTTTTTAAAGCTCATTTCAGACACATAAGTACTGTGCATATTTAAACATGAGCTAAAAAGCCTTTTAAAATGCATTCTGAGAAGCCAATTTAATGAAAAAAATCTGAAGCAAACCTGGTAAAAAGATATATATTCAAATTATATTAATTTCCATATGGGCTGACTATCTAGCCTTGTAGCAGCGTGAGCTTACCTCCATCCTACCCTTATCTTTCTTTTGTTTCTGGCTGCATTTATGAGTGTCAGATTTACCTCAGGGTGCATCCCAAATACCACTAGATGTGTGGGAGGCTGTGCTGCAGTAAAGGCAGCATTTAGAAGTGATTGTGTTGCCTTAGAATACAGTGGCATAATTCATGTTTAACATTACCATGTATGTATAACGAAACATCGTCAGTGTCATGATTGGGAGTCTGTACATTTTTTTTTACGTGAATCCCTTTCCATCAGAAATGAGCGTACGCACACATTCATTCGATGCTTTACTGGACTTTACCGTACGAGTGTTTTACTCCACCTCACACAATAAAAACATTCACCAAAACACACCACTCCTACAAAATCTGATTCAGCGAATCCACAGGTTGTATTTCCTCCCTCTGGTCTATAGAGTTAATTGACTGTAGACAATATCAAACAATTGCATACCTATCTATTTTTAAATGGTTTGCCAACAGTATTTGCTGGGAAGCAGCTCTCACTAATGGCCCTCTGGCAGCCAATCTGCTAATGTGCCATGCAGAGCAGCGCTGACATCAGAAGTAAAATGATACATGCTTTTCTCTTTTATTATATCCATCTCTCCACCTGCCAATCTCTCTGAGATTCTTCTCATCTCATGTTGAGCACTGCTCCGATCAATAATCCCACCTCTCCCCTCCCCCCCGAACGCTGATTTATATATGGCCATGTATTTCCTCTGATTGGATTTTTCTTGCCTTCTGGCGCTTGTCAGTCCTGTAATAAACCTGCAACACACACGTTGCAACAACAAACAACACCCCTACATACATTCACACATCTTTTCACTAAGGAGTCCACTGTGTGTGTTCCTGTTTCATTACACACAAAATTGCGTGGCAGGATAGTCTGTATAAGGCCGCAGAAAGCTATTGAGTTTTTCTGACGCAGTAGTCCCCTTTCCGCATAAAAGAAGCAGGACTGATGACCATCTTGGGCGTTAGGGCATTGCTTTAGTCTGAGTGGCTGCAGCTGAAATGACTTCAAGTTTACTCATTCCTTGATTGATTGCTTCGTGTGAGTGTGCTGGTCTGAGCGAGCGTGTGAATGGAGGCATAGACCGGGCACACATATGGTGTGACATAATGGCATACTACACTACGTGTCATCACCCAGCATACAAGTAAGTGTTATTATGCCTAAGTAGGGAATGAATCATGCAGTACACTATAATTTCCTCTTGTGTCAGTTGAGTGGCTTTTTTAGAATCAATGAATGGTGTAGATGGAGACAGCCTGTCACTGAGATAAAATGACTATAAAGAGGAAAGTCTTTGTTTGTTGGTGATATCAGAGTCGCTTTTCAGAAATATAGCAGCTCAGACTAAGCTATTATTTTGTATTTTGACCCTGATTATCTCAGCTTAGAGAAAGCAGCTACTTCAGCTAGCGTTTCATAAAAAAAAAATCTTCTTCTGCATTCAGACATCAACATCATTTGAGACCTGTTTGTTCTGCAAGAGTATTCTTCTTGGGATTGCAAGAAGGGCAAGAAGTGAACTCAAACCTGTATTGTTCAGTGTTTTTCCTGTAAACACCACAACAGAAACAACAGAGTCCTGAGTGCCAGTTTTGCTTGTGCTCCTATTGGACAACTTCCATGCGCAGAAAATTAGTTTGAACAGTCAAATATAACAGATAAAATGTCAGAGAAGGGACATAGTTTGAAATAAAGTGATAAAGAGGAAGTGCTATTGAAAAAAAAAGTCCACCACAGCTGACGCCTTTCTCCCTGACATCATGTTAAATATAGAAACTGATTTACAGTAGATGATTGGAGAGGACAGTATGTGAGAATACAAGTGGGACCAAATCAGTGATAGCAACATAGAAATGTACTTTACATGCTCTATGAGGTTTTATAGAGCACACAGTTTCACATTAATAGTTAAGTTATTCTAAGAGACTACTGTAGCTTTATAATGTGGCTTCCCCAGAGGAGGTAGAGTGCTCACATTTCTCCTGCTAAGATTGTAAAATAAGAAGCTTTTCTGCTTCTAACTGTAAAATGTAAAACATCTCATCTTGTCATGTTGGGCCCAAAACAGCCGCTTGATATGTCAAGGGTTGTTTCAATAAATCCAAGACTATTTGATTTATTCGATTGATATTTCTTTTAATAGTTTCATTCTTCAAATCGCACATGTTTATGCATGATCTAAGCATCTGTGTATTTGCTATGATAACATGGTAGAGGATCAGTGGGGTGGGGGGGATGAGGGCTATGGAAAAGGAGAATATCTATTACATAAGAGATTAAACTGAAGGAATCTGAGGTATGTATCTAACAACGCTGGCCAGTAATATGAAAGCCTACTTCATGAGCCCCCCTATGTACAGAGCCTCAGCGGGCAGGTCCACTGTTTATCCCTTTGATGTAGGCTTGTAAAAGGGAACAAACACACAGTATGGCTCCACAGCGTTAACTCATATAGTGCTATTAGACACCACTGATGTTCTAACTTTGCCTCCATGCCACAGTGACAGAGGTCATGTGCGTGCACAGACAGTGACAGAAAAGATTTTTCCTGCTCTCAGCTCAATGTTACAGCGAGTTATGCTTCAACTCTATAAAGCGGCACGGCCTGTGGATGACTGCATGAGCTTACCAGCCTTGTTGTTATTACATATCGTGCCACCCGCTGCTTTTACTCAACCACACTGTTCTAATGGACCGCTGCTATTCCTGCTGTACTTCATTACAACAAACAGGAGAGTTAGAGGGAGAGAGACAGAGAGAAAGAGAGTGAGGGAGAGACAGAGGGGATTACTGTTGTTTTGTTCAGCTCTCACTGTTTGGGGTAGAGGAATGTTTCAGAGTGGCTCAGTCCCCCTGTGTGCTTCATCCATCCACGTGCTGCACATAACCAACTGACACACAGTTATCATGATGAGGACCTTTTCCAAATCACACACACTGTCTTCGTCTCTCTCTTCCCTTCTCTCTTTTTAATGAAAGAATGTGTGATTTTCTCTTCCTCACTGTGCATCATCTATAGGGAGGACCTTTTTTTTTTTCACCCGCTCTGATGTGTATGTGACACACATCTGTTGCTTTAGCTGTAGGCGGAGAGAGCAGGCGAGAGGATTGAGGCTTACACTTAAACCATTAGCATACGTTCGCAGGAATGGAAGGGGAGATAAGGGAGAGGTGGGTGGACATCTAAGAAAATGTGGAGGAGAAGATGAGCAAGCGAATGCAGAGGTATTAAATGAGAGGAGAGGAGTTATTGCTTTCGGTGCATTTCAGGATGATCAACAAAAACACACACACATGCAAGCAACTCCACACACACAAAAACAACACGACTCTTACAAGCTGTTTATAAAGTACAGCACCAACCTCAGGGCAAAGAAACTTAGACTGACAACCGCAGACTTGATTAAAGGCAACATTTCCTACACGTTGTGTGTGTGTGTTTGTGTGTGACACTGACCTCTGACTCGGGCATAGCAGCAGCCACACTTGGCCAGGACTTTACGGAACAAGTGTTGGCAGCCACAGCCTCTGTGGTGGCGATGGTGATGGTGGCCCCCTTTCATGCTGTTGAACCATGAGCAGAGGTGGGCATGGCCCGGCACTCTCTCTTTCTCCCACCTCCCTCTCTCTCTCTCTCTCTTTATCTGTCTCTCTCAAGTCTTCCTCTCTTGCCTCTCACAACAAGTAGAGGTTTACTCCTCAAAGTGTAAATCCCCAAAAAGGTGTCAGTAGATCCTTCCTCCTCAGTTGACTGCAGACAGACTTAAAGCTCACACATCCAGACTGAGAAGAGAGGAAAAGAGTCCACAAAAGCAGCAGCAGGCAAGAAGAAATCCACAGTCACAATTTTTCTTTTCAGCTGGTGATAAACAGCCAAGGAAACATTCCAGCAAGCCTTGGTATACTGAACGTGCTCTCTTCCCTCTGTCTCTGTGTTTTTCCTCTGTTTTCTTTTTGGTGCTGAGCTCCCTGCCTCTGTGAACTGCCTGGTCAAATGACACACTAGGAGACAGCTTCGGAGAGAGAGAGAGAGAGAGAGAGAGAGAGAGAGAGCGATAGCGAGGGAGAAAGAGAGAGAGTAAGGGGAGGGGTGAGAAGGGTGGAGTCTGCAGCTCTAGTTGCTGGCTATTCCAGGATAAGGTTCCCACTCCCCTAATTTTCTCTCTTCCTGTTCTCTGTTTCTCTCCTCTCAGCTGTTTTTTCCTCTGCCCCCTTCTGCTTCCTCACTCGTCTGCTGTCTATTCAACTATCCCCCTCCGAGAACCAGTTGAAATGCCGTGCTGAGAGCTGACCCTGGAAATAGTAACACCCAGGTCTGTAATGATACATAAAGCTATTTACAGAGAAGAGGCCATGTCGGGTTGAAGGTGTCATGTATTTTCCAGCAACAGTGTCATCACTACCGTCTGTAAGCGTGTGTGTCACTTTCTGGCAGTTAAAGAGTGTGTGTTCACTTCATGGATCACAGTGGGCTTTCCTGACTGGGGCAGCTCCAATATTGACTTCTGTGTTCATTTATGAACATGGGGCCAGCTTAGTGAGCGTTTTTTTTTTTTTTTTTGTGTGTGTGTGTGTGTCTGTGTGTGTGTGTGTGTGTGTGTGTGTTTCCATGGAGCGAGCGGGCGGTCTCAAATTTCACAATGATGGCATGTTGGCATTCTTGGTGTGTGTGTGTGTGTGTGTGTGTGACACTAGTCATTAGCCTGACAGTTCATTGCAGTACATTGTGGGGCAGTCAAACAGCTCTTTGAGATACACTAGAATAAGCATGACTGAATGACACTAGAATGACTGATGAGTAGGTGATACAGATAAAATTTTCAAACACAGTATGTAACTTTTTTATTGTGATATTAATATATATCATGATATATAAATTTTTGGGGGAAATATAAATTAAAAAAGGCATAAAATAAGAACATGGTAATGTCTGTTTTGGGATAATCAAGCAACATACACACTGAAAAATCAAGATACTTCATATTTACTGCAAGAAAGCAAGCCTGCTTGTACAGCAATAGTCAATAATATCAGTATAGAAAAATCGCCCAACTGTAAAATAAAACAAGCACATTTCCAATAACATTTTACTCCTCAATGCCTTTATCCAGATGTCTACTGAAGCATCAGTGTGCATGTGTGTTCTGATTATCAGTCAGTGCATGCATAAGCATCCATATCCAGTCTTAGACATGAGTGTGCATATCTTATGGAGGCATTGTGAGTGTACCAACAAAACAAAGCAATGTATCTGTGTCTTTATGCAGCCTACAATCATCATGGTCATGATTACGTTTTTTTGTGTTCTCTTCTAAGTCCATTTGATGAAGCTGGAAGTTGCAGAGATTGTGTGTGATTGTGTGCTAACATAGCAATTCATGGAAAGATTCTCTACTATATTTAGATGTGTGAGCTGATCAACGCTAAATTATAACTCATCAGCCTTCCTTATGGATGAAAATAGAGTCTATTGACATTTCAGCGAGCATAGCAGGCTTATTCAAGGAAACAACATAACAGGTAACCGACAGAGGCAGGTAAAAGAAAAAGGTCGGTGGTAACGCTATCATGAAATAATGCATGTTCTGAGACACAACCAATTATTTTCAGACCAACAAACAGCATTTCTTAGGCCTGCAGCAGCTGAGCTTATGACTCAGTCTGTGATCTCATCTCACGTTTGCAGCACTCATCACATCAAGCTCCTTTCACACATGCTACAATTGTGGAAATCACCACCTGATTATTGAGAGAAGAGCAGGATGACAGCACCCACTCGGGTTCATCTTTGAGGGGCATCGATGGAAACAAAAGAAGGCAGAGTGTCAGCTGGCACTGAACCAACACACACGCATACACACAAGCACAAGCACATCCCTGAGGTTTATTGTTAGGTGCCTCAATGGTTGACAGGGCTGTCTTTCCAGCATCTACCTCTCCACAGTTACAGACTGCTGTCAGGATGTTTCTGCTGTCTACAGGAGACAGAAATGTGGCTGCCTTACCCATTACTCTCTTACTATTTCTGTTTCTCTCCCCTCACTCACAAACATACAGGGCAAACCAAAGCAGCTATAACATGTAAGAGACGAAAGTTCGTCACTAGATAGAGACACAGTGACAGATGTATCATCTATCCTCAGATTCACACTGATCTCAGATATACTGGTTTGCCACATGCAACATTTACACTCTGATGCACTGATACAGATAGATCACAATCCTTCCTCCCGGCAACTCTCCATCTCTCCCTTTCTCTGCTTATAATGGATGCTTTAAGTGACTGTGATTGAAGGGGCAATTCACCAGAGGAATATTGAACAGTGCTGCTGAATGTCTCCACTTGTCTGATGGTGATATGGCTGCCAAATGCTGTGGAAGAATAGGAGCACAATTCAAAGTGAACTGAGAAACAATGGATTTGACAGCAGAAGAGAGGGTTTAAAGGAAACAAGATAAAAAGAAGACATGAAGACAAGAATCCAAGGGCAAAGTATCACAAATTGAGCGAATGCCACCTGCACTATTACTCTACACAAACACTAAGACACAAAGGAGACATAAGGAAGTATACAGGGGAATCTTTTCATGTTATTAGCTGACGCTAGAGTGTGCTTCTACAAAGTACCCAGTAGGGGGCATTTTTGACTTTACTTGTTGCATAAGGTTAATTGGTTTGTTCACTCACATGGCAATAGCAAATTTTATTCTTTCATTGAACAATATTTTCTAAAATAACAGTGTCACAACTGTTTGGAATATGACACATTTCACTGAGGGTCAACACATAAAATGGCCAAATCTAATGTAGTCGGTACAGTGAATGCTGATTTCTCTGTATCAGCCCTGATGTTCAACACCTACAGTATCACTCTCTCAGTGTAGAATGAAACCTTTGAACAACTGAAAATGGCCCAGGAGACTTGTACAAAGCCATGAATGTTAACAGAAATATGGAAAAAATGTTCCTCCCCCTGGCTTGAAGGGGGAGCAGGGGGATGTGAGGTGAGGCATGCATTAACACCCATTCATCTACCTCCTTTTATCTCTCTCCTCTGCTGCCTCACTCCTTCCTATCTTACATGACACACACACACATACACACACCAAAGATAATTCATCCGCACATATATGCTTGTGCAGATGTGGAGACCTGGACAGCAGCAGTGAAGGAGGATGAATAAAATGTATACACGTACATTCACACCAGAGTGGATTTAAAGGCTTGTCTGAAGATTAGCACGCTAGTAGATGGATGTGTGTTTTTGTCCGAGCCAAGCCAGCCAAACAGGGAGACTGCATAGTTTTTCTGCTGTGTGTAGGAGACAGTCAGTCACATTTAGGAGACGTGTTCAGAGTAATCGCAACTATGCAAATACACGCAATTTCCTAATGTTGTTTTGTAGTGACGTTCTCGGGGAAACAGATATTGCATCCATCCATAATGTACAGCATCATGTACATGCACTTTAACTACAGGAGGAACAGGCAAATACACATATAACATAAGCATGCATACTAATAGCTAAAGGAAGTCTCAGTTCAGCAGATATGCAGTGCCCCCCCCAATGGACATTAGCCTCTCCTCACCCCATCAGCCAGCTGAAATCCTGCCAAAATATGCTCACTTAGATTTCATTTTCCTTCCTACCTCTCCCTTGCTTTTTCCTCCCTTAGTTCATCTCTCTCTCTATTTCTTCCTCCCTCTATTTCTTCTTCCCTTCATCTTTCAGTCAGTTGAGCGCCAATTAAGGCAAACTGGCATTCTGGACAAGCCGGTGTAAGGGGGAGGCTTGGGGGACTTTGGGGTTTTGGCAGAGGCCCCATCTTGGAGCAGAAGTCACAGAGAAACTGTCTCGTTCTCTTCTCCTGTGTCCTGCTGGTCTGCAGAGAGCTGCTGTTTTTGTCCAATTAGACTAAACTGCACTGCTGGCATACACCAGGGAGACAGACAGGTGTGTTACTCTGCGTGTGTGTGCATTCACCACTAGTACCACTCAGTACCTCCCTCTGTTTTACCTCTCCATGCAGCGCACACTACACAGAAGGGAGGCACACCTCCCATGGTGACTTGTTTCTCAAAAACATCCACGACACTGCACATACCAACCACAATTAAAAGCACACACACACATTCACACAAACACTTACCAACATTTCCCCTTTCACCTCTTTTTTCCAACAAATCACAGTGATAGCACTTCAACATGAGCTTGTCATAGTTTTCCTCCTGCACCTAACCCTCAGCCTCCTTCCCTTTCTGAGTCTCTCTGGAAATGGTCTGTGAACCTTGCTCTAGAAGTGGCATGCTGTAGCACTGAGACTCTGGGAGTACTGCTGACTGTGTTCAAGGTTTAAGCCTGAGCTAAAACGCCACCCAAAGGAGAAAATGTTAATTAAACAAGGCAAACCCAGGGACCAGAGAGAGAGAGAGATGCCACTACTTTATCTGCTGTCAAGGAAAAGAGATTTTCTGTCAGACAAAAGAGATTTGGAGATGGATGATTCAAATAAACGCTGAATTATGTTGTAAATTATTATATATATAAACTAATAAAACATTTTTTTAAAATCTGTATTCCTATTTGTCGTGAGTGAATGTGGTACACTGTGTGTACATAAGTACATTAAAGTGTGTAGATACGTGTCTGTGAGCACGTGTGTTCCTGCAAAACTGTGTTTCTGTGTCCTCATCTGCCTCCTTCCTTCCAGGTCATTCTGTGGACTAAATGCCAGCTGTGCCGTGGAGCAGTGACCTGTGAGGTATCTGACCAGCCTGACCTAAGCCTTCTAGCTAGCACTGCCTGACCCACTTCACTGAAACACAACGTGAACTTTCTGCATTGAATTTAAATGAATTAAATAAAAAAACAAAAACAAAACAAAAAAACACAGTGAATAACCAGAGGATGTGATTCGTTTGCGTGATGCGTTTCAGGGTTTGGGGGGAGATACAGGTTTCGCTCATATCATACTCGATCATACTACCAGGACTGCCCACTTATTTGCTTATGAATGGCCTGCAATCCTCAATTCTTTAAAGCAGCTATAATCGTAATTTTGGCAATGTGTAAACAGTTTGTCAGTGTGAAAGTTGGTAGCGATGAGAATTAGCACCTTAATCTGCAGCTGTATGAAGCTTTATAGCAAGTTTTAGCTCATTATTTAGTGAAACCAGCAACTTAACTGTTTTGGTTCACTCTCACTGCTCTCATACAGTCATTTTTGGACACTGCAGGAAGCTGCACTACCTGCTCAGCACCAAACAGCAGACAGACACAGTTAGCAGCTTGCTAGTGAACATAGTGGAGCATTTAGCAGCTAAAAAGACAGATATTTCCCTTAAAAGCTGAAAGAGAGTAAAATATTGGACTTACATGACTCCAAATGAATGATGACATTGCTCCTTGCTGCTGGATGTGTAAATAAGCAACTGTTTGCAAACAACTTTGTTGATATGTTCACAACATGTTTCCACTGCCCTCAAGTGGCCAAAAAAACAGTTATTGGCACCTCAACAGCAAGCTTGATTAATGTTTCCAACTCAAGGGAAATTCAATCCATGTGGTAAGAAGTCGACAAGAAGGTCATTATTTCACAAGAAAGAGAGTTAGATCCATAGTTCAAAGGTGCAGATAACAGAACCAGGGCTGGTCTTTGGCCATTGTTTACAAGAACACCAGTACATTGCAAAACAGATATGCAATATCAAACCATCTGGTCACCACACTCCCATGTGATGGCAGAAACCGTACATAAAAGAGATTTTCAGAAATCTATGACAACTGTATGCAGCAATTTAGTGGCCTTCATACACAGGAAACAATTGTTGTTTATGTAGCAATTATACTAATTAAACTTTCTAATTCAGAATGTGTGAAATCTTCTGACACAGTACATCTCTTTTGCATTACAAGAGAAGATACATGAGATATTATAATTGTGTAAATAAACACACAATTACACTATCCATCTTTGTGATCAGGCCCTCACAACACAATATGGTACAACATCAGGTTGATCTCTGACCATTTAAGGTCACACACATACAGTTCAGTCCCAAGGTCCTCTGGGATCAGCACCGCTCCATGGATGGCACACTCTCCCAGCCTCTTACAAAACCCGATATGGACAAGGGCATGCATTTTCTTCATAGTTTACCTCAAATCAGCTCAAGAATGGGGTAAATGATGTCATTTAATTTGTACTGCAATGATGTTCTGAGCGCTAAACTGGGTACACGGGCCTTCCAAACATAACTGTGTTTTCATGGGGATAATTTTTCATCAGGTCCAAGTCTATGACGGTTCTCAGGTCACTGAGAAGAGTTCAATCTGGTGTAACTGGACAGAAAAAAGGTGTCTAAAGACTCTTTTTTATTATTATTTTAATTTCTTGCAAGGTCTCTCCAAGTTCTTGTTTTGATCTGTACTATTTTAAATTGAGAATTCAGTCATTATTTCAGGATTTTATTTGTAGAAAATTGCGAAAATCAAGAGAAAAATGAATTTAAATTCTGTAAAATGCACAATTCCAGTGTTTTTGACTGTAAAGACTTTATGGTACAGAGACAATTATGTAAGTGTTCTTCATATTAGGTTTCCATAATTGCTTCTGTATGTCTAACAGAATATCATGTTTCTTATAAATAACACAACTCATTGACATAACTTAATAATAACCATGTGTTTCAAGTTTCAAATGAGCACATTCAAAGTTAAATATAGACATGTAAACATGTGTACACATGAGCAATGTGTGCATGCAGTTCTGGGTCACATACAACACTGTTATTTTTACTGGTTCAGTGCAGTTTCCTGTTGATGTGGCTTCATGCATTTTACCTTGAAAAGGATGAGTGTGTAGACACACATGGCCATCCATCATTGATTAGTGTTATGAAACACATGAGACACATTGTCTGGGGAGAGTGAGAGTAAGAACTATATGGTTGGGAGTCTAAGGAGCCGAGAGACAGAGAAAAAAAAACTGATGAGATTTGAAAGAAATAGGATCAGCAGCTCTGTGTGCTTGGAGGAACCCGGGTTTAAAATACCACTGCTGAAGACACTGCTTGGAGGAAAAATAAAAGAAGACATACATAGGGATTGAAGAAGAAAATGAGGGAGACAGGAGGGGGGGAAAAAAAAGAGCATATGATCAGAATAAAAGCAAAAGTCAAACTGTAGTACGATTCACTACCCAGAAGAGTAAAGTACGCTGGAAGTAAGAAATTGGATGAATCAGGGAAAAAAGGATCTGAATTCATGGAGGTTGGCACTGTCCTGTGATTCCTGGGAAGCCACTAGAAGGCATCTTGTTTCTAACATATAACAGATGGCCCTTATGGCCCTGTGAACCATGTCTTTTAAGAAAGCAGGGGCCTCTCCTCTTTTCCCGTCTCTTCCACTGACACTGCAAGAGATGGAAACAACCCTATGACCTCTGCCAGTCAAACCATGGCAAAATGTAATCACATGTCTCCTGTTCTGCATGTCTTAAATACTGAATGCATGTTACGCTAAAACAAAATTCATTGTAGGCAAAAAGCCCCTTTAAAATCAAAAAGCATAAATAAAGTATTAAATGAACAATCTTTAATTCTTTTGTTTTTAATTTGTTTTTCACATTTAGTGAGTGTCTCCCTCATTAACCTTTTGATGCTTGTGCTTTTGCTTGCCAACCCCATTAATTGGCCCATTAACATGATGACTGTAGGGGCACCCTGGTAGCTCACTTAGTAGAGCGTGCGCCCCAATTACAAAGGTTTGATCCTTACTGCAGGGGCCTGGCTTTGATTCCCCACTTTCCTGTCCCTCTTCAGCTGTTTCTATCAATAAAGGCTCAAAAGCACCAAAAAAACATGATGACTGTAGTGTATCTGGTAAGTATACAGAGGAAAATGCGAAATTATGTCGTCACAAACCTTAGGAATTCAAGGTTGCATGAGGACATCTTGTTATGTCTGTGCTGCATTCTCTGGGTAACAGACAAACGATATGGACAAATTGCAATAACTATTTATGGCTGACATTGATTGATATATGATGTGATATTTACTAAAATAATTTGCATTGAATTGCATGTGAAAAAGCCATTGTTTTTGCAAAACGATTATTTCCAATAACTACTGAATATGCACTCAAGTAACGAGGATCATATGATGATCAATTCAACAATATTTCATTACGGGAATTATGTCATGGTTCAGTTATAGAGACCAGATAAATGAAAACACTCCTCATCCAGCCCTACTCTGGGCTACGACAACGTCTGTATCTTGTTGTTGTGGTTCAGATGTTTTTCTGCCTTGTGTTTCATTGATTTTCCATCCACTTTCCCATCCGGAGGAAATTGGGCTATGCAAAAACAATTGAGCAAAGGATCTTGTCTGGAACTGGAATAAACAATCTCCCTTTTGGTCATCATCCATCCACATACCATAATGAATAATGAATTTCTTTCCTTTTTTTGCTTTTCAGAAACTACTGAATATGTACTGTACGCTAAAAATATTTGACAGTATCAACCCTCAACATCACACTCCATTAGAGTAAGACTATTACTGATAAGCATCGCTGACAGCTTCCTCTGGCCTCGTTCACACCTCTTATGTACGCTACGTACCGTTCTGCACAACAGTTAGTGGTCCAGCCACATGGTACACACCACCAAACCCCCCCATATATACACACACACTCCCTCTAACCCAAACCCAGATCCAGCTACAAAGCTCCTTTTGTTCCATTCTACTCAAGGAAAATCGCGATGCACGCAACCCTTTCACAGCAAAATCAGAATAAGTATAACCAACAGTGCTGGAGCAGAAGGGGAAGGGAGGCAGCTGAACATGTTTTCTTGCCCCATCTGGAAAGTGTTGCACGTGTATACGCATACACACAAGACCGCATTCTCTCTTTCTCTCTCACGTATTTATGTATGGTACATTACAGCAAAGCAATTTACTGCTATCAGTGCTAATAGAGGATATAGAGGGTGGAGTTTAACAAGGGTAAACTACCAACACTCAGGTGATTTTAATCTGATACTTTCCCTGATGTTATTACTGCCTAACGACCATCATCAGATATGGCAGATGGACTCAGGCCTGTTTTGATCTTGAATTCACATATGGCTAACATGCAAGAACAGGCTGAGCTGAATCTAAAGGCCCGGGCAGTAGCTCACGTGGCATGTACACACTGGATTATTTATTGATGTCATAAATCAAGAAATCATCACTGTATACATCTCAACAGCCATGCAGATTGTAGCAGGGAGTTTTGATTGAAGTGACTGAGTGGCTGAGCAGGCTGCTTTCGAAGTCACTGCGCAGAAATCTGAGACGTTTCACACAAAGAATCAAAGCTGAGTATGGAAGTTTGTGTTTCGGTGAGTCTCTAAGCTCTTACTGGTTTGGTGAGAGCCAATGTTTGGACTAGCATTGTGGGTTTGGGGGTCACAAAATGGTCTGTCACGCTCAGTGCAGCCCTTTCAGGTCTTACCTGTTCTTTCTCTCTGCTCTGGGTTTTCTGTAGCAGTGGCTTGCTGCTCCCACTCCAGTCCCTCTGACTCTGACTGCACAGGCCCCTTTTCTTCCTCGCTGGATGGGAGGTCTGCTTCACCCCCGTCTGAGAGCTACACACAGAGATGCCTTTGTCAGCGGTGGAGCCCTGCTCTCAAGGAGGAAGTGATGGTAAGATTGTACAGGGTGCTTTTGGTCACATAACCACAAAACATTATACCAGTGGCTGTTTTTTCCACTATTCCCTGCATCTTTTTCATCATATTCTCCATGACACACTAAACAAGAATGCAATAGAAATTGTTGAGGTCCAACTTTTGCCACAGAGCTTGGATAAGAACTGCTTCTCAAACAGAAGATTTGAATCTTCATTTTAAACCCAGCAGCACCAGATTGGAGGTTAACAGAGGTAAGAGGAGTTATCAGTCTTCTGCAGGGAATGAAAGAGAGATTATAATCACTGTTGTGTTTTTTACCCCTATCTGCCATGGTGGAAATGATTTATGAAGATAAACATTCTTTTAAAGAGAAAACAGAGTCTCAAAGAGAAACCCATTTGGATGTTTTGGTACATCTGTATGTTTGATTTTCCAGATGTTGTGTTTAAATCTAAACGCTGCAGTTCAATCAAGTTCATTAAATCTGAGAAAAAGAAGAGACTGAAAACTGATGTTGTTGCCATGCCATACAGTCAACAAGAAAACACATTACTCACGTTAGAAAACCAGATCACCTGTAATAATTTTCTGTTTTAATGCCACCAGAGTTTTTATTGCAGACACATATATGTGTGTATGTGGTTGCGGTTGAGGAAGATAACGGGAATGGATGGGAGGGAAGGAAGGACGAAAATTGCCTGGCTGCATTGAAGCGTCAGACACGCACTGCAGTTTGTTTGTAGTCAGATGGTTTAATCACCACTACATTGCTTCCTGTTCCTCTAAAACATCCAAGATTCCTCCCAAGCACTGAACGGAGACTAGCAATTCTTCCATCCCTCTCTCTCTCTCTGCTTGTCTGGCTTGCCCATTTTGGGTTTATGACCAAGTTATGGAGTTGACATAAAATAAACTTAGTTTGTAATGATGTGGTCCAGAAATATGCATCATGCCGTGCAAGCCCTGATGAATACCTTTGTATGTATCTTTTGCTTTCTTTTTGGATTTGTGGCTTTATTCTTTCATACAAACAGCCAGTAAATACACAAACAGATCTACAACTCACCCACTGCTGATTGGGCATGGCCACAGATGTAAGCATGTCAGCCATGGCTCCCAACATCTGGTCAGTGCGTCCCTGGTTCTTCTGTAGAGCCTTCATTCTTCCCCAAAACCAAGCAAAAGGTTCCCTCAGATTATTCTCCTCTGCTGTCGTGACCTTTGATCTCCAGCTCTTACACAAGCTTTCTCTCTCTCTCTCTCTGTGTCTGTCTCTCTCTGTGTCCTCTATCCCTCTTGTCTGTCTGTTTTCTGCTCCTTCAGCTCATGTCTCACTGCACTCTGTGCCACAATTTGGAGCAGAGCCTCCACAGCCCGCCTTGTTCTACCCTGACACACAGGAAACCTCATGCATATGAATAATTGATCCTTGAAGTTCCTGCCTGGATTTGAAAACATAAGCTTGGACAGGAGCCTCAGACCTCCCTGTCCATGTCTCACCTCCCCCAATTCAGACACAGGTGAGCTGGCTGGAGGTGTCTCTAACTCTAGCTTAGTCCAGCGCAAATATCCACTAAGTGCTGTCAATATAAGCTTCCCCTGGAAACTCAGATAGAAGATTTTCTTGGGTCCTCTTGAGTAGAATCAATTATCCTCCTCTTTGTCATCCTTCTAAATGAGGAGTCTACATCATGTGGAAGTCTTCTTCTGTCCTCCTGGCTGAATGCTGAAACGGTGAGACGTGACTCCTGGACTGAACACATCACCCTCCTCCTGAAATCCTGCTTTCTTGTTCTTCATTGGCTATGGAGGATCACCACCCCCTCCCCAAAACCTCTCCTCTTTCCATCATTCATTCTCTTCTTTCACTTTTGCCTCTTTGTCTTCACTACCTGGATTTTTTCCCATGTCAAACTGTCTCAATCTTTTCTATATCTCTTTCTTCTGGTCTTTCTTTGAACTATCCTGGCACCCTGCACTCTCTTCATCTTTGCCCAAGTCTCAGGCAGTGACACATGGATTGTGTGAACTCTTGAGCAGTGGGGCAGCCCCAAATAAGGTATGAACACACAGCCCATGAAGCTCAACTATTTAAGAGACTGTCACCGATCGCAAACACATCTTAAACAACCGCTTTAACTGCTGAAGTGCTGATTAATCAAACAAGTATTGTTTGTTTTTGGCTATAAGATTATTTGCCATTAAAAGTATAAAGGCTTGCAACACTGTTTGCTGACAGATTGACCCTGCAGGCCACATGGAGAGCACGTATCATGGAAAATATTGTGCACGTGTATCATGGAAAATATTGCATTTTCACTGGAGAACACTTTACATGGTCAAACTCAGGTTTTACAGCCAAAGTGAATATTCACACTACAAGACTATTGGATCACCAGTTATTGAGATGTAATCTGAATTAATATAAACAGGTTGCAATAACTATGCTAACTGCTGGAGTTTAAACCCTTGATGATGTTATATAAGGATGTTATCCTAATGTCAGTTTCTATGACCATTTCAGTTATTTCCAAGTGGAAAGAAACACAAGAGAAGCCAATAAATCACACTTGCTGCACTGCTAGAACCCATACTCCAACATAAAATATGAAGTTTCAAGTTTTGACCTATACGCACACTAAATTTATGAATTAAGTCACAAATATGTGACAAATCTGAATATGTAACTTGAGAATTTATATTATTGATACACACTGTGACTGCACAGTTATGAATGATAGCAAAAAGAGAATAAAGAAGAGAGAGGAGGCGCCACAGTGCTCACAATAAACCTATAAACTCTAGCAGCATAGAAAAGCATACATACCTGTACATTTGTAAAACCAGGAGTTTATTGGTGGTTTAATAGATAAGATAAATCACTCTAACAGCAGCCAGTTGTGCTTTTAAATAGAAATAAGAAATGAATAAGAAGCATAATTAAAGTCTACAGCCATGTTAGTGGCTCTGTGGGGCGGTGCTTATGCACAACGTTGCTTTGATCAAAATGTTAACATTTGCCAATTAGCACTAGACACAAGGTACAATCAAGGCTGAATGATGTTGGTTGTTTTGTAGGCATTTAGTCAGAAATCAAAGTAGTGTCTTGAACAAATTAAAATATTGACTTGATTATGGCACTAGAGGAAAAGTCTGAGGATCACTAAAGTCATGACAGTTCATCCTGAGGGGACCATGGATATCTGCACCAAATTCAATGGTAATGCATACAATACATGTCAGAATATTTCACTCAGAACCACAAATGTCAACCTTATAGTGCTTGAGGAAGTCGTTGTATCACCAAAGTCATTAGGACTCTTCCCCTCTGGGGAACATGGATGTTTTGACAAGACTTCATGATAAAAGTTGACTTTTGGACCGACTGACATTGTTACCTCTTGATCGACAACAGTTTGCCAGATTGTTTTTTAAAGTTAGATCTTGACTTTATTGAGCCAAATCCTGTTAGGTTTTTGCAGATGTATCACCAGTTTGAGGGTGGATTGCCCAGAAAAGCAGTGCTATCTAATTTAGTGTTTTGTTTTTGCTGTGATCACAATTTATTCTTATATTATCGTTTTCTTTACAGTTAGTAAAGTATCACTCACGTTTGGCTCTTCAAATATCTTCTTATCTAAAACAGTCTCTTTAAAAGTCTCTTTTGTTGACACTTTGAGTTATGAGTGCCTGATTTTACTAAAATTCCTAAAGAGTTAATTATAATTCATGACAGAGACTGGACATGGCTGTTTCTATTTAAAGGATTTATGTCCAGTTTTAAGCCTTGAGGCACATACAAAGCCTGGCAAAACAGGTATGTTTGCAGCAAATCCGCTGACTCTCAGACAGTATTTATCTTTTAATCCACGGAAACTATGATCCATGTTTTGTTTTGTTTTTTCATAAATTCTTTAAGTCTTTGTACAAATGTCTGAGGCAGTTGAGTATTTCCAGATTGCAGATCAAAATGGTCCTGCAGACTCATTTTATTAACTTTAGCTTCACCTTGCTGGCTACAGCAGGTATTTTTTATGAATTTTATTTTATTTTATCTATCAAATTTTAAGCATATCTTGGACAACCTGTGTCTTAGACTTTTTAACCTCGACCAAGCCCAAGTACAGCCTCAGATCCTCACGCTGTCCTCATTTGGTAACACACAGTTTGGGCCAAGAGTGATTCAGCTTTCTCCATGAGATGAAGAACTGCCCAGCATAAGGGTTGGTGTCTTCATTATATTATTGCTTTTATTACTATGTGCCTTTTCCACTATTTTGGAATGTCATAATTTATTCGTCACATTTTTATGTTTTATTTTTGTCTTTTGTAATTTATCTACTAATTTTTGAGGGTGTAATCCAAAAAACAGATTAAAATATGTCAAAGATAAAAGTTAACCTATTAGTCATATAAAGAAATCTCACACTAATATTTTGACAAAAAAATATCTACACAAACACAAATATATTAAGAACATGAGACATTGCAGAATGACCTGATCAAACGTTGGGATTTGTACCAATAAATGATGTAGTCACCCACTGTCAACTAAAGGCATAAAATATAAGCTGATGCAGTACCTTTGATAAAAATGGAAGTTTAGAGTCTTTATTTGATCTAAAGCGTCTATTTTTATTATTAAAGGATGGCTGGAATAATGCATGTTAATAATATGAAAGCAAAAAGCCCAGAAGCTTTGAAGAGTAAATAAAAATATAATATCAAATTATGTAAGATGCATCTCTCACAACACTTACAAATTATGAACCAACAAAGAAGACTTTCTATTGACCAATTATATATCAGAAAATTCTTTCACACCCATTCTAATATGTAAATTAACTAGAATTGTAACTGTGAATCTCCCTCTATCAAACTGCCATGAAGGATTTGCATTGTCACATGTGAATACATTTACTCTCTGCTACGTTCTCTCTTTTTGTCTTATCTGTTTTCACTGAGCCAAGACAGACTTCATATTATCTTTAAAAAAAAGAACACTGAAGCTCTTTATCAGGACTTAGTACAATTAGTCAGCGACTGCAGTGGAGACCTCTGAGAAACTGGCAGGTTTAAATATGTGAGAACATGAGGAAACACTAAGCTTAAAGTTGGAAGAAGCTATGATTGTTTTCAATGACCACAAAGTTTCCACATCACTCACACCAGCCATTAGCGTAAGTCATGTGCTCAGTCATGAATGACTGTGGACACATCCAAATCACTTTCTCTGAACCTGGGCAGCAGAAAGTGAAGCACACAGTCCTGGGATGACCCTTGATTAGATGATAATGTACAAACTTGACACTTATAACCATTTTTGGCATTTTATAGTTTCAAACAGTGGTTATCATATTCTGTCAGCCCGGTAAACTTGATAACTCAAGGCCAAGTTTGCAATCAGATTGCAGACCTGCAATCATGATTGCCATATTCCATATCACATTGTAATATCAGTCCAGCTCATGTAGGGGCCATATCATCTATCTGTGTGGGCTAAATTCTTTTCTCACATCACACCCATCTTATCTGCTTTACACTGGTTTCCCATTAAGTTCAGGACTAAATAGCAGGTTCTTGTTTTTACATATAAAGCACTGCAGGGTCAGACAACAGCTTACATTTTTGATCTGCTCCATCCTTATATCACATGGCGGTCATTTAGGTCTTCCTGCACCACTGAAAACAAAGTGATGCCTTTTCTGTAGATCTAGATTCTGCAATCTCTGTTGAAGCCTTTAAAAAAGCAGCTTAAGACCGATTTATTCAAACTGGCCTTTCTCTCATTTGCTGTCTTGTGTTTTCATGTTCTGTTGTTGCTTATGTTTTATTGCTTTATATTGTTCTATGCTTTTATTTTTTAACAATTTCCTCCTGGAAAGCACCTTGTGACCTTGACCTGTGCAAGGTGCTGTACTAAATAAACACATTATCATTATTATTATTATTATTATTATTATTATTATTATTATTATTATTATTATTATTGTTGTTGTTGTTGTTGTTGTTGTTTTATTTTGAATCAATATGTATACACAAAGAAAATATTGAAGTAGTGGACACATTTTTCTTCTGGACTTCTTTATGTTTTCTTGCCCTAAACTAACTCAAACACAGCCTAAATGTCATTTTGACCTTTCTAAGGAAAAGGTTTAGTACTCTGGTGCTAAGCAAATCGTTTGCTTTATTTGCAGCTTTCATTCCTTGTGCCTTATTTACTCAACCTTGGGTCAAAGCACAAACACCACAAACGTCTACTTCCCGTTGTAATAATTTTCCCAAATCACCTCAAATTTCCTCCTTGCCTGACGTCAACAAGTGAGCTCTGTTTCCTCTTTGTTTCCTTCGATTCACCTGATCTCTCTGGAGTCTTTTAGATTCTTTAAAGCACGCAGCAGGAGGGGAGGTCTGTCCTTTAGCCACATAGCTGGAAATTATACAGCAGATGCTGAGTAAAGTGCTGGTAAGACTGGTCCTGGAGAGACTGCCAACAATCTAATATTAGCTGAGCACACGGCTGTCTTTAGAATCAGTCACTAAGCTGGCTAAACTTAGTTCAATGCTTCCCAAGCCTCTTTCCAAGTTTTGCTCCACCACTGACCTCTGCCGTACCCTGGAGTCTGGGGAGAAGCTGGGCTGCCTTTTGCAGTGATGAGTGAATGTGTCTGTGAAGAATTTGCAGAATAGGAGGAAAATAACTCAGACCCTAAAAGGAAAGTGTGAGTACTATCGGGAGGTGGGAATCGGAACACAATGTTCCTTAAATCATGCATCAGACTAGTAATCATTTGTAATGTTAATCTGTCAGATTTTCTATGAGAAACCAGAGCAAAAACATTTATGTAATAAACACAAACCTGCTGTTAAAGTGTGCTGTGCTGCCCTCGTCTGGTAGAGACCATTCTTGTATATCTAAAAGCATAAAGGAAAACACTGAAACCAAAACACACTACCACCCCATCCTGTTATACCAAACAGACTTCCTTTTCCTTTGCATTTCTTCCTATCAACTTCATTTCTGTTTTGGCCTTTCAGAAGCTGTAAATCTTCGCCCCCAAGCATCCTTTTTTCCTCTTCCTGTGTTTCATATCAGCACAAAGTAAAGACCCACCTCAGGGTCTTGTGTCTAAACATAGCTCCTTTTGAGTAATGGGTCAGGTTAGTGTGATACCATAGGTCTGATCTGATGGCTCACAGCCAAAGAGGCAGATTCTGATAAGGAATTGGCTGGAGCATTTGATGGGATTTAGTGGGATTATGTTGTTGGTGTGTTATGTTGGGTGATATCAACAACATGTCTGTTGGTTAACTCTTCAGAGCAGATCAGCAATTATAATTCTCAGGATCAAGGTGCTGAGTGAATGAGTGTCCAGTTTGTCACAGTGGCTTTACCCAGCCAAGACAGGGCTCTACAATGATGGACATATGACACTGAAATAATTTTGTGTGTTAGTGCTGGCACAAAGCATTTTATAATAAAGTCAAAGTGCGAAGTGGAGACTGTTCGGAGCAAACAAGATGTCCAAGCACTGCATCACCTAATTTGATCAGAAGAGGGCAGTCTGCCTCCCTCTAACAGAGAGGAGCTGTCGCTTAACACAGGCTACAGTGCACAAAGACACAGACTGGCCAAACTGGATCAATTCAATATGAGGGTTAATCTGTTTACATGCTCCTTTGATTGAGACTGTGATGCTATGAATGAACCCGTTAGTACGAGATTTCTGTCCACATATGGGGCTTGGCCCTC
Source organism: Sciaenops ocellatus (assembly GCA_033000465.1). Lineage (NCBI taxonomy): Eukaryota > Metazoa > Chordata > Actinopteri > Sciaenidae > Sciaenops > Sciaenops ocellatus. Next base: position 14,574,807 of record CP136883.1, on the reverse strand, counting down.
AAAACAAAACAGTTGTGGTCACAGTTCAAGCAGGGGGTGAAAACCAATGTGAAACTAGTAAGAAACAGCTAATTTAAGCATCTTAACCTGGTTTCTTCTAATTGAAATATGAGATTATTTATGTTATTTGAACTTTATGCAAAACTACATTTAAACAGACAATTAAATTAACTATAGCTGAACATGTGTTGAAACAGAAAATATGCATGCTATCCTTTGAACTCTGTTAGACCAGTGGAAAAACTTTGTAAGTCTGCTTTGTTTGTTTTTATAATGTAAGCATGCAAATTTTGCAACATTTACAGCATCTGTGTGGGTGTACATTGAGTGGTCTTTGTGCGTGCTGTATTTGAGCATTTGTGTCCATGTGTCTTATGTCTGTGCGTGTCATCCCTGTCATGGGAATAATTACTACAAAGGCCCCCTGGCTTAGAGCAACAGTAGGTTCAGTTTGTTGTCCCAACAAATAGATTTCCATGGGAAAACAGACAGAAGATGCTATCACCCATCACGCAAACACAGAAATTGGGGTCTTCAGCAGTGTAGCAGGTTTGGGTGCCATAGCCTCCATGATTCAGTCACAGCACTTGGATCATTAGAGAGGTTTCCTCTGACACAACAGACGGGCAGCAGAGAGTTGTGGATGGACAGATTCTCAGAGAGCTGTGGAGACAAGTGAGAGAGGGAGCGAGAAAGAGAGAGCAGACTAACTCAACAGACTGGAAGGGGAACAAGGTTGGCTGCTGACTGTTTTTTTTTCTCTTAATCCTTAAATCTTCTATAATCAGGATGAGAGGAGGAGAGCATGTTGCCTGACTTAGGACAGCAGCATCTATGTTGGGACCTGGATGGATTGCCAGCTCATGAGACAACCTAACTGGCCAGTAGGAGAGATGGAGGGAGGGGGGAGGCATTCAGCTGGAGTCAGTTGGGAAAACTTAAACTTAACCAGTTTCTATCAAGAGCCAACAGGAAGAGTGGAGGTCCAATATATGAGGACAGTTTAACCACCAAGAGCAAGAGAGAGAGAAAAGACAAGAGGACTGACCCCCGCCTGGATTGTTGTAGGGTGAGACTTTGACTGTTTCTATTTGTTCTAAGTAGTGTTTTACTATGGTTGCATATTTGTACACCTTCACTCAACAGTTTAGAGAAACAGCTCATATTTAAGATTCAGAGGAAAAAGCTTGATCAGATTGCAAGGTGTTGCTCAGCAGGAAGTGTGAGGCCACAATAGCAGAGTTAAAGTAGGGGCTTTCTATGTTTGTGCAGTAGGCGGAAGAGAAACGTTTGTGTGATAGTAATCTTAGTTCTTCTGCATGAACCAATGCTAAAACACAAAGATATGTGTGTGGGATTAAAGTTGAGCAGTTCTATCTGTTATTTAACAAGAACTTATCCAAAAGATTCCAGTACTCTAATAACTTAATTAAATAATTGTCTGCAACTACAATATTCTGTGTGAATGTCTGCCTCGTGTGGATATGTTGTATGATGTATGCAAGGCCAAGGCAGCTTGTCGACTGAATCCCTCACTGGAAAGCAATCAAGCTCTGTCTCACGCTCATTTGCAGCTTCTTCAAAACATTAAGAATGACTCAGTCTATGCCATTTTAAGTCTGAGCCTTGAGAAACAGTGTCATTGCTGCCTTGGAAAAATATTTTTCCTACAAACATAAAATTTGTATGAATTGTGTAGTAGATTTATACCAGAAAACCACTGGACACCCCAGTGTGCTTGTACTGCAGAGCAGTGTGACACGTTTAAGACACCATGACAGATGCTGTCACTAGCCTGGCCTCCAGTTGCTTCTGGCACCATATGGCCTTTCTCGACCCAGTACACTCCTCCACTATGCCTTCATTCACATTACTGTCACAGACAGAGTTTCTACAGATGTACAGCATTTCTTGAATATTTACAATACTTGTTATTTATTTGTAGATATGTATATACACAGCTTGCACATTTATACATTTCTGAGTATTCATAAATAGAATAAAAAAATTACCTTAGAGTCATAATAACTCTTCTCCTGTTCTATAATTACCTGAGCTTGTTAACTAACATTGGGAAAAAGCATGTTATATCGCCAGCTTGCCTATCTTGTAAATCATAGACTTACGGATCAGCCGCTCTGACAGGAGGGCTGAAGTGAAGTGAAGCTCCTTATCTTCTTTAAGCATCATGCCTTATAGATGAGGCCCTCTCAGGTCTTCAGATATATTTAACATGCTATTTTAAAACCTAGTATTTTGTTGTTATTTTTGCAGTGTACCAGTGTAAGATCTTTTTTGAGGAGAAGAAAGCATTCCTAAACTAGGTGGCAACAAACAAATTGCAGGAATGCAGAAATGTTATGCCATTTGCACACAAATATTTCCACAATCATCAATTTTTTACTAATGCACAGCATTTGTTTATTGGCCAATGGGTCTATTTTTCTATCACTCTAGCAAGTTATGTACCAAAAAATATCATTACAGTTATCTAAATTAATCATCAATACAGTGTGCAGTGAGCTGACTGGGTCAGTAATGCGGGTTCGTCTCTTCTTATGTTTGCTGAACTGAAGTTTGATGGTGTTAAGTCATGCAATTCATCACAATCACCTTTGGCAATAGTCTGAACTCAGAGGAAGTTCATGACTGTTGCATGGCTAGGTGAAAAAAATCTATAAAATAAGTTGTTAATTTTGAGTCTATTATAACACTTAATGTTTTCCTCTTCAAGATGTGGGTGGTGTGCAGCAGATCTGACACCCGGGTGTGATCCCAGGCTGAAGGGGGTCCAATGGCCACTGCAAATTATGACCCCCACCTGGGCGAAGGCCCATCTGAGGACTCTGAGTTCTTCCTGGATGATGACTCTGACTCAGGGAGCGTGCTCTCTGATGACTCAGTGCTTCCCGACTACAAAAAGGAAGAAAATCATAAAGAGCCGGCCAAAACGTTGTACGAGGCCTGTGTTAGGAATGACCCCGCATCCCTGCGCAGGATCCTGGAGAGAGGAGTCACCAAAGAAGAAGCCATGGAGCTGGACATCAATGGCAAGGTGGATTTCATTTTTCTTTTTATCAAAAATGCGGTGACTTTGACACACCTTTAAAAAATCTGTTTCTGCTGTGAAAAGGGTTAAATATAAAGGTAAACTTAGTTTAAAGATGGTCAACTTACTTCTACCTTGTTCCTCTTCAGAACGGACTGATGCTGGCTGTGAGCAAGGGATTCATAGACATCGTCACCCTCCTACACACATGTCCATACATAGACATCAACCACCAAGACAACGATGGCAACACTGCCCTCATGATTGCTGCTCAGGCAGGTATGTCTGAAGACATACACAGCAAATAACCTCAACATCTCATGTCACTCCTACCATATAATGCTGTTGTTGTTGTTGTTTTCAATCCAGGCTACAACACCATTCTAAACTATATCATTAACTACTATTCTGGGGTGGACACTGAGGTCAGGGATCCCCGTGGCTTCACAGCCCTCATCAAGGCCGGCCTGCAGGGCAAAGAAGAGTGTGTGTCTGCCCTGATAATGCATGGTAGGTTTATGGTACATCTGCACACATGAACTACAGGTTTACTCAGAGCCCAGATTCTTACATTAGTGCACACCGTCACCCATGGACTGTATATGTAATGCTTTAGGCGTAAACAAAACATACAGTTAGGATGGGAAGATGACTACTATTGTGTGCAAGTCATGTGCCAAGAAAACATATGCTCAAGAATACAAATGTTATATGTGATGTAGAAATAGTAAATCAGGACATCTGATCTGTGAACTAATCTGGTCTTGTATGGATTTGTACTGTATAAACTGTACAGGGACACATTTAGGAGAGTACTATAAAAAGATTCAACCACGTTCTATTCAAAGTCCAACCATGTCAGAGACAGATTGATAATATTAGTCCATAATCTAGTTGTATTTACAGGCAAGCTTGCGCAATGTGTGTAACACAAATATATGTCTGGTGTTCTTGGATTTGTTTTACAGCCTTGATTAGGCCTCTCAATTAAGTGGATTGTCATAGTCTTTGAAATAGACACAGCTTCCTCCAATAATGGGTTAAGCTTAATTATTACATTTATTACTCTGGCCTGATTTAGCATTTTTCACCTAACTGCACTCTATATCCTATTCCACCATGCTGTGAAATGACCTGATTTACTTCTGGTAGTGTTATGCCTTAATGAATTAGTGGTCCAAAAGCAACCACATGGTGGGGTAATTTTACTGAGTTGAAGGAGCAATTGTTTTCCTCACATCCTGCAACATCCAATGATTCTAGTTTTCTTTCTCTTACCTCTTCATTTGCAGGTGCAGATATTAATGCAATGGACCTGGTCCAAGGAAGAGGTGTAAAGGACTGGATTCTTAAGACAGGAGGGTTTGAAACCTTTCAAAGAATACGCCGCCTGCAGGCGCATCCAATCGCTGAGCAGTTCTGTGATAGCTACATTCCAGAGTGGCCTGAGCTAAGGCAACTAGTAGCAAAGGCCACAGCCACCAAAACAGCTGGTCAGAAGCTGAGGCAGCGATTAAAAGACAGCTTTACTTTCAGCTTTCCTCAGGATCCCCAAGAAAATGGGGTCATGGACCATATGGTGCGAATAACCACAAGCATCCACAGCCCCCTGGTAGCCACTGCTTGCCGTCCACTATGTCCCAGCAGCCCCCCGGAGATTGGCAAGCGACGGTTTGCCGTCCCTGAACTACTTGAAAAGCACAGTAGCAAGGAGTTGGAGGAGAGCTCAGTGTCCCACAGTAATGGCTCTGTCACCTCAGCTTCTCCCCCTGTTGTGTCAACCACCTCTGTATCTCTGATCTCCTGCTGCCAGAGCTCAGCAGAGTGCAAGCTGCCAGGTGGGCTGAAGAGCATCATTCCCCACAGCGTGGCACATAGGAACAGCATCTTCCCCTCAGGCCGTATTCCCAGGATTGAAGTGACAAAATCTGGGGATCCCACTCCAAAGAAAGAGAAAAAGAAGAAAATGCAAAAGGGCTACCTGGAACCTCCTGTCTGGAAGTACAAAGAAGCCAAGCTGGAGAAAAAGAAAGAGAAGGAGAAGCAGGAAAAGGAAAAAGATAAACAGAAAAAATCTAAGGGCTCCAAACGTTCATCGAGCCAAAAATGAGGCATTATTCTCCTTTCCTCAACTAATTTCACTGTGATAACGTCATGCATGAGGGATGAGTGTGTGATTACAGTGAAAAAGGAATTGTGAAACAAGTTCAAGTTCAGGACAATTAAAAACCCAATGATGTGTTTGAACTTTGGCTTGGGATGAACAAGGGAAAACTGGAGTAACTTGAATTTGCTAGATGTGATCCATTTTTGAGCATCTTTGGAAAGCTGAAAATTATATTGGAAATGTCTGTTTCTTATTGTAACTCCTACCTGATGCATTGGGAGATCAAGTCTCACTGGGATGCAAAGTTATACCGAATTACATTATTTTATTTTGAAGAAACTGTACAGTTGTGGGGATTTACTAATCTGTGTGTTGTGATCGATTTCCAAGTAGCGTGGTAGCATCATGGGATGCAACTGCAAGATGACCACAGCAATAGCAAAGTTTTCCACACTGCAATAGGAGTAATGGCTGCCATTGTTGAGTGATTGTTACAGAAATTGAAGGCACAAGAAGTACTATGTGGATGTTAACATTTCCTCTTGCATCTTGGAAGGTAAACTCACTTCAGGAAATCAATGATACTTTTGATTTGCTGTGCAGATCATCATCTAAACTGCTATCTGTTATCGCTTACAGTTAAACCATTTCACCTATACACAAACCCTTTTGACCCGAGTATATAAGCTGGTCCATTTCAGACCATAGTTTGAACACATCTGACTTTTGTCAAAAGCATTTTTTTTTTACTTCTATAAAGTTAATTTGGTATTTCAAACAGTTTAGCCACAATGCACAAATTCAGTTGTTGGCAAAGGTTCAGAAACAGGAAGTGAATCATATCTATGTAATACATTGAGCAATTATAATCAAAACAGTTCAGTCAGTAGACAAAGTTTAAGTTACATTTGAGCTTACAACTCTTAACTGAGCCTCAGAATTTTAATTCCTTTGGTCAAAATCTGTTTTACATAAAATTTTATCGAACACCTATTCTTCTTCTTTTTATTTTATTCTTCTTTAAAGGTTATCCAGTCCTCACTGTGTCCAACATGTAGCATCTACCTGATGTCTTCTTTTTATGTGTTTTTGACATAATTTTAATACTCCAGCAGTGTAAAGGGAACTGAGATTTCTGCATCATTTTGGCTGATCATGAGTAAAACGGCTCATTGGTTTACACTCCTCAGTCTGACAGTGCTTAATGCACCATGTTCGATGGGCTTTTATTCACTAGAATTGCTGCTTGTAATCATTTTTAAGGAACCAATAGCAGATTTCACAACTGCAGAGTTATCTATGCACAGCAAAGAAATCTGTACATTATGTTACTCAGGAAACCCTTTTGTTTATAATATGTTGGGCATTATACATTAAGCATCTATCAAGACAAGAAATCTTTTTTGGGGTCAAGCTTGGATTGGAGTCAAAAGATTCTGTGTATAGATCAACTTGGTAATTTCTTAAATCATAACTAATAACTCGTACATCTGTAACAGAAATACATATTCTAACTACAACAAAATATATATTAAAATGTGTTATCTAAAAAAAATATTATTTAGATGCTGCTCTTACAAAAAATTATCATTTCTGGGGTTGTTTATCTTAAAGTGAAAGCAAGAGACTCAGAAAAGATCGGTTCTTCTACATCTTAATAAAGTCCGAGACAGATAAAAATGTGTCTTTGTATGTGAGCTGGGAATAAATTTACTGACCTTTTGCAAGCGAGTTTGTCTTTCTTCACTGCGCTGTATCTCAGATTCGTTGATCTGAAAGTGCAGTATTTGGTGAGAAGGTTTTAAAGATATCTCCCCAACATCACTTTTACACAACTCCCTGAAACATTTTATGATTTTATGGTATAAATGTTTTTAAAAGCTAGAAATGTAAAGTTTTTTTTAACTTGCATTCATAAGGGGTGTTGTTTAGCTCAGTTGGTAGAGCATCCGCCCCATGTTCAAAAGCTCAGTCCTTGCCACGGTGGCCCAGGGTTCAAATCTGACCTGTGGCTCTTTTCTGCATGTCATTCCCCATCTCTCTCTCTCCCCACATTTCCTGTCACTCTTCAAGCTGTCTCTGTCAAATAAAGCTCAAAAAGGCCAAAAGAATATCTTTAAAAAAAAAACTGGCATTCATGTGAGTGACAGCCACACCTCTGGCATATAGCCTAACCTCAGTTACTCTTTCACCGTAAAATAACTTTGAGCTTCTTAGCTCTTAGCTTCTTAGCTTAGCATGCGATCACTAGAGTGGCAAGGGATGACCTTTGAACCCTGGCCTGTAATCTTTTAATCCAATGTGCAGTATCATTGCATAACAATTAGCTTTAATTACTTGTAACATAAAATGAAAAATGGCAACTCTGATGAATTCAAGAATATTTTCATAGAATAATTTATATGAAAACATGCTGCAGCTCATCAGTCTAAGAGTGACACGTTGTCCTATTACGTTTTCAGTATTGTGGCTCACTTCCTCTTTAGAGCGGGGGACTGGAGGTCAGCTCAAAAGTAAATGCCTCTCTATAGAGGTCAATGAAGTAACATATAAGACTTTAATCATATCTATAAGCCTCAGACTGTAAACACATCCTCATACAGCTGTAACAGATTACATCCAGTCCAGACTTTGACCTCTGAAAATTAAGTATGACACTGTGTGGCATGAATATAGCTAAAATCAGCATTACATTCAACTGTAAGTGTTGTGTTGTCCACATCTGAAATATTGATTACTCAATAGCATTAAAGTGAGAGTAAAACCAGTCCTCTCTTTATCTAGAACTTTCTTTTAAAAAAAACAGACAGGATGAAAAAAATGTCCACTGAAGCAATATCACATTTCCTCTGCTTCAGTAGATTACACAACAAAAAGAGGCTTGTTCGAAAAAACCTTAAGGGAATAGGAACGAGTTACTCTTTGAATCACAGAGATTAGTAGAAAAGAAAAATAAGTGCTGATGAAAAAAAGAACAACAACTCGTTCTTTTTCTACATGACAGCTGATGTGAGCGCTTCCAGCTGTTTCTTCAGCCGTAAGCCAAAAACTGAGAGATTACAGAGCCTGAGAACAAGGAGGGGAATTTATATTACAGACATGAAGACATCTCTCTCAGGCTCTGCTGAATGAAGTGTTTTCACACGGCACAGTCTGTTTGGCATCCAAGAGACAACTGTATTTGACATTAAGACATCCTTTGACTGCCACAACTGCTGTAACAGAAAGGCACTTGAGAACTGTTGTGATATCTTCAATTTGAGGAGATACAAGACTTACTATTAAATTAGACACACAGATTAGTGGGATCAAGTGTTTTCTGTATGTTAGCTTAAATCTGAATTTAGAATATGTTTGATTTTATGATGTTTTATGATATGGTATTTTAATACGCAACATACACAAGTGTAATGTGGAAACCTCCAGTACACTTGAGAATGGCCATTTCAGTGAAGTAGGAGACATTTTGTATCCAGCTGTTTATATAATCAGTATTTTTAGAACAATTAATCAAATGACACTGTGAAAACAAAGTTGGCTTCACTGTTAAGCTGTCTGGCATACAACTTGATTGTTCTGTTCAATCTCACTGCTCTCAGCATTGATTTCAGACATGACAGGCAGCTGTTTAGCAAGTAACAAGTTGGAAGGGACCAAAAACTGAGCTAAAAGAGAGTGAAAATAGGATTTACATTCACCAGGTGGTCAGAATCACAACTCCAAATGAATGATAATGTTACTAGCTATTTGCTAACAGCATCCTGCTGATCACACTTGACCTCCATAAGTGGGAGTTAGCATGATTCCTATGCTTTATTTATACCATTGGCTCCATGATACTAACCAGCTTACCATTTGCAAATTACCCCATCAGCCAAAACCATGAGGCAACCAAAGACAGGCCCACACCGCACAGCCAAGTCTCAGCCAACCGGCCAACCTCAGCTTAGCTTCAGTCACAGTTAGTCCATTGGCCCATTTGGCTGACATGTCTGCCAATATATGGCAGCGGCCAGCACCACCGATTCTGAGCTTCAAAACAGTTCTTCAGAAACCTCCAGCATCCATTTTTATTCTGTCAGTGTTCGCAACACAAGCTAACAAAGTAACATGCAAACAGCAAGTTCGGGCATGAGTGACATCATCCGTAGGTTTCAGAAGCGCCATTTTGAAGCTGAAAATATACTGCCCTGGCCGCTTCCATGTTGGATGTACTGCTTCTTCCACCTCTTGGCTAATGTAAATATCGGCAAAGATCCACTGTGGATCAGCGGTGGGCCTGGGGCAGGCCAAATTATGCCTGGGTGCTCTAAAAAAGCCACCTGTAATGGCACTTACCTGTCAATCAGTGCTGTTAATTACACGTAACTTTATGCCTTAATATCATTTGAATGGGTGAGTTAAAAAAAGATTCACTCCACATACAGTTGTTATGAATAGTGAAATTAGCTATAGAGCCTAAAATTGTTTTCTGAACCAGGCTGTAAACATGTTTATTTCTGCTGTGAAGTTGGGCATTTTAATACGGAGACTGACTCACTTCCGGAGCCAGCCTCAAGTGGTCGCTCGAGAAATTACAGTTTCTAGCATTTCCGCATTGGCTTTATTTCCCAGCCACGTGGGTTCCTGCTTGGTCAGACGTGTCTAAGTGGTTCCTGGTAAGTTAGCTAGTGTTTCACGCTGCAACAGTGGATGGAAGCAGAAAGAGAAAACGCTTGATAGCATGCATCACATCCTTTGGATTTTCCCATAAAATTCATCCTAAGTCCTGTTTTATGAATTTTATGTTTTCTCAGAAACTAAGAAAGTCATGGAAGGTCTCTTGTTCACGCATTAGTTTTTTTAAAAAAAGTGATTAAAACATAAAATTAATATATAATATGCTTCAAACATATGGTACAAAGTATTTTCATATGTTTTAAAAAATGTCTGAAGGGGGATCTTTAAGTTCAATACTGTTGCTGTAATGTATGATGGATCCTCCAAACTCATATAAAAAATAAAAAAAAGTAGTTTAGTAGTTCTTGTTTTTACTTGGAGAAATGTTATTGTATCATAGAGGGGTCTTTGAAGCACATTCCTGTCAGTGCAGTGCAGACACCAGTCCACAGGGGAAAGAGGAAAATGAGAGGTTTAGTGAGCAACAGGAAAACCGCTATGAGAACACATTCCAGGCAGAGCAGACTCTGTACGGGACAATAAGGGGTGGGACAACACTGTATACTATTTAAGAAATATGTAATCTTGACTTCAGATCAGGACCATAGACAACAGCTTTAAAAAAACATGTTCTTACTTAATGGGAGAGGACTGGCAGAGAGCCTTCACTTGTGAAGCGGAAGGACTCTGGGCTGGATCCAAACCGACGACGATGGTTCGTGTTGTCGGTTTATCAGCACAGATTTGGACCGAGATGTGATAGGCTACAGTCTGCTGTTCGTCCGTCCTGTCGGTACACAGCTGTTAGTTTCTTTAAAGTTGGAAGTTTTTACTTCTTTTCTACATTTATAGATGCTGTTAAGCGAGTGAGAAGTTTTTAATCTTTTTGAAGCAAAGAGGAGGAAAAAACTACGGACAAACTTTTTTTTTTCTGTCAGAGACGACGGTTGGTCGTCACACGAAGCAGGAAAGGATGTGAGACCTCTCTGGATGAGACATCTACCATTAAACGAAACGTGTTTTAAAATGGAGCCAGCTGTGTTTTAAACCCACTTTTACACGTAATACTTACTGGCCAAGGAGAGACACTTCAACCTAACTTTGATATGGGAGACGTGCGGCTGTCAAGTTAAAAGGCGAGTAGAAAACAGGTAGGTTAATGGTGTGAAACATGCCTCTCTCGTCCTGTAGGTGTTTTACATTGCACTGTGATTCCTAACTTATTTAATATATATGTTGCTATTAATGGTATTTAACACTGAAGTCACCTTTGACAGTACCAAACATCAGTCCACGTGTTTCCAGATGTGAACCAACAGGTGTCAACAAGTACCTGATGACCCAAAGACAAATTAACAGCAGGAAATCATCTCAAATTTTACATTTATAATCTATATAGAAGCCCACATTTGTGCAGCTTTTGTCTCATGGTTATCATATATAACTATCTATCTGTGTTGTGATGCTGTTTTTTATTCATGCAAAAAAAAAAAAAAAAAAGCAGCCATAATAATTTACATTTATTAACCTCTATATATCTTCCTATATATCAGAATAAATAGGCGGTTTTATAGGCGGAAATGTAATGGTAATATTCATAAATTTGTTTTCATTAGTGTCACCTGAAAATTATCATAAAATTGTGTTACATTTGTTAAAATAAGTCTTATATATCTACAGACACGTCCTCATTGTCCACCATTTTGAACTGCCATGTTTCTACAGTAGCCCCAAACGGACAAACTAAAATCTGGCCCTGGATGGAGTCTTTTGTAGCCACCATAGTTTCTCCTACACCATTGGTGGGTGAAAGTGAGGCGAGGGGTATTCAAAACTATGTTTTCATTAGTGTATAATGAGTCATGAATAGTCACGTTTTTGTTAGAGACGCTGAACACCCACCATTTTGAACTGCCATGTTTCTACAGTAGCCCGGAACAGACAAACTAAACACTGGCTCTAAACAGGGTCTTTTACAGTTTTTACAACCACCATAGTTTCTCCTATATGCTTGGTGGGTGAATGCAAGGCGAGGGGTATTTAGTTGGTTGCAGTCTGCAACTTCAGTGCTAGATATCACTGAATCCTATACGCTGCACCTTTAAAGTACATTCATCCAACTCAAATACTGTACAGTGCTGAGGTATTTTCATTTGATCCTGCTAAATTCTGGCCCACTACATTTCATATCCAAATAGACAGATAAATGGATAAATGGAGAAAGAGAAATATTGCAGTACATAAATACCTGTTTTCTTTTTAATTGTTATAGATAAAACTACCAGACTTAGAAGAAAAGAATTAGATATGTTGTTAAAATAACTCCTCCTCAAACAGCTATAGCATTAAACTGCTGCGTAATAATACTTTTAATATCCTGATATGTATTTTACTTTGAGGTGGAAAGTAAAGGTTCTGACCACCTTTGTGGCAAGATCCTACTTCCAAAGCATGCTGGGGTTAAAAGTTCATACCTCTTGAAATGTGTAAAATTTGGTGGTCTGAAAGCAAATCTTAGCTTTGTACCTCTCCTTCACTAATCCCCCACACACACACGATAGGCTCTTTCCAGGTGGGTGCTGTTGTTGGTTCATGATGTCAGATCTGTGTGACTCATATCCAAACATCTGTGTATTTGCATCTTTTATTTACTTCTTCTTTATCTTCAGCAAAGACTAATTTGTGTGCACAGTACTTCTGTACTTCTATTTTCCTTTTCTTCTCCAGTCATGCATTCATTGTAGGTATGTATGTGAGAGCCTGCAGACAGCAACTGAGCTTTAAAGCCTGCCAAGCCTAGCTTTGTCTGTGAAATGAAGATACAATCAGTCTGTCGCTGTAACTGGCAGACAGTCACAATCACTGGATTACACATTTAGGTTTTTTTTCTTTCACCACTTCAAACACACACAGAACACAAGCATTTTAAACGCATGGCTAAGTCATTAAGAAAGAACTGAATGTGATGTTGCCTTGCCATTTAAAACCACATAATAGAAGCTTAAAGATACTTTCCAGAGATAGTTATAAGTCTTTTCGGTGTGATGAGGCCCCAGTGGAGGGGCTGTGAGATGCTGCAGTGCTATGCTGTGCCCCCACCATCCACCACTATAACCACACAGTCGTTCAGATGGAATGAGAGATCTGCCTCCCCGAGTCAAAGCTGTGTAGATGAGAGGAAGAGATGACAATGGATCTTTTCCCCTTGGGTCACGCGGGTGTAGCATTGGACTGAATGGAGACAAACAGGAGGGAGCTCAGAGAGGAAGTGTTCTGGAGTCTAAAGTCAGGATGCCTACGATGGAGGGCATGATTACTGGTCTCTACTGCCTGTGTTGGGACTCTGTGGATGATAAAAATGATAGCTAGAGAAATAAGGCACAGCTGTACACAAGTTCATTCTGTGGGTGGAGTTTTGTTTAGGCTATTGCTTCTCTGAACATACAGATTAAACACCACTGACATGCAGGCTGCATGGTACAGGAAGTGCTCTTTTTTTTGTTTTTTGTAAAATATGGCTTGTGGTCTTCGCGGGTCAAGCTAAGCTTTTGCATGTTGAGCTGGAGTTTCACAGCTACTTCACAGCAATTTAGAGAGGACAGTTCAGGACATGCTCTTATTTTCGATACCCACGTGTGTGTATGTTTTTAGAACAGATGCATTTCAAAGAGAACAGGTAGAACAGGATCTGAGATGAAAGTAAAGTAACTGTTTAATCAAGAACTTGCAGTCAAAATACAGATGGTCATGCAAAACATCTTCACTCATTCGGTTTCTCTTCAGTGACATTTGACAGGACTAAATAAAATAATGGCTTCCAGTAGTTTGTACTTAAATACATCTAACGAGATGCATCATAACTAAAGGAGGATATCCGTAGTTTCATGCTGACATGTGCAAGTTCCCATGCCAGATGTGTGCAGTTCAAGAGTTATTTGCTGTGAGAGACATGAGGTAGGACAACTATTTTTATCAGAGTACTTGATGCTGACAAAACATGCTTTGCTGTTTATTTACAGCAAGTAAAGGCTAATCTATTGCTATAAAATATGACTTTTTTTATTTTATATATGAATAGGACTGTACCTGAGTCAGAATTTTCTGATTTGAGTTACATTCAGTGTTTTATTTGTGTAAGTTGTTGACTGTCTAACATTTTCAGTATTAAGCATACATAGATATAAATCATTGACCATTTGGTCTACAAAACATCTTCACTCACCTTTTCTCAACCTCAAGAGTTTTCTGAGCAGTGTCTACTTTTCACCATCAGTCTAGATAATTTTGTGATGCATTACTTATCTCAAACTAGTGTTAAGTACCTTAGTTGATTTTCTAACAACATGAAAATCTGTATTCAGGGTAGGATACATCTATAACAGGAAATCTGCTGTAACCTGTGGTTTTCTTTGAAATGCAGTTTGCTTTGAAGACACTCAAAGTACATCCACAATTTAATGTTAGGCTTTCTGTTGAGACATTTCACATAGTTTTCAGTCAAAACTTGACATGTAAAACTTTGTATCCATGTGTTATCCTGCATTGTTCTATGGGGCAACACAAGAAAGAGCCTCAGAAATACCAGTTGTATGTGGCAGCCTTATGAACCATCACATGTCCTTTTTGGACTTGAATCAGCCTCTATGGCAACTGCCTCGTGTATCTGAGTGCACACTTGTCCACAGCCCAATTGGTTCCTGTCTCAGTTCGCTCATTTGAGATTTAATATAAACCCCAACCAACTCAGAGGTTATGGGACTCAGGTGTTGCATATAATACAGATTGCAAGCTTCATTTCTTCTTTCACTCTGATGATTAGAGAATCTGCCAGCAGGCCCTGGTAAATCCAGAGTCTGATCAAAAGCAAATGGTGCTTAACCACTTTAGCCGGTTAAAACGCTCTCAACACCTCTCAAACAACAGCTTTTCCAAGACGTGCTTTTTAGGTAATACTGCTGTTAAACAATGGTGAAGAGAAAGCTTAGAGGACCTCAGGGTTTCTGTGGATGCTTGTGCTATTGTTTGGTTGTTTGTTTTTTAGAGTTAAAAGCATGGCGAATAAGTAAATTTTTTTCTAGTCTATATAATTCTTTGGTGACAAACAAAGAGACAGTGAGATTACAAAAAGTGATTGAAACGAGTTCACAAAGAATGGAGTCTAAATTGGGCACAGAACATAAAAAAAACTCAAGAGACACTAGACAAGTGTGTATCTATTTAGCACAGTGTATGTAGCAATAAAATGAACAATGCAGGATGTGTTGCAGTAGATATTTATACAATGTTTTGTGCTTGAATGTTTTAAATTAAATGTAACTTGTCTAAGAGAGTTCTTCAGTAGCGAGAAAGTAGCTGGGTTGTGTATGACGGCCCTGCTGCTTGCGTGACCCTCAGCAATGCAGCCCTAAACAATGAGCAGACCTGGGTCTTGCCGGCCAGCCGGGTGGGGCCACTCAATGGCAGGAAGCGTAGCCATCAATATTTACTCTGCAAGCAGGGCAGTCGACGAGTCGACAGGCCTGGAGCCTGGGTAGCACAGCGCCACATAGAAGTCTCAGCACACATACACAAACACTCTGGAGTGCTGTTACAGCCTCCTTCCCTTAAGCCCCCTTTTCCCACCCAATGCAATTACAACACAGGCAGACAGGCTGGGCCCTCGAACTGTTGTTTTTGACCTCATAGCTTCCTCTGCCAAAGAACTCGGGCTTTAACCACTGCTCGACTCCTCATAGACGCTACTATTAAGTTACTGTCTGTACATTTCAATCACATAGCAGTTAAATTGTCAGGGAAATGGCCTTATTATCTGCATTCTGCCAAAGTAAATCTCTGATTTCTCATTATGCCAGCTCCTAATAAAGAGACAACACTAATAGTAGTATCACCATTTGCTTACATTAATTGTTATTAATTGTTCTGTTCCTGTTTTACAGAGATGGGAAGCTCTGCTCTGCTTACAGTGGTGCTAGCTGGGGCGCTTCTTTGGATCTCTGCTATCCATGCAGGTGAGTTAATGGTCAGATGTGTTGTAAAAAGCATTTGCTTTGACACTGAATCACATGACTCAAATGTGAAGGGTTCCGTAGAAGCTTTTAGTTCTTTATTTTTGTTTGCACATAGATAGTATGGCTCAGTCTCGTGGTTCTGACCAACCCTCCATTGTAAAACAATAGGCAACTGTTTCCAACAATCGCAGACAGGTGTGTACAGAGTCTACACCTCCTACCTAACATGAAATGCAGAGTCAAAGTAAACAAGTGGCTTGTTAAGACAAATATCAGCTCAGGTATAGGTGGATCAAATCACAGCTGAAGGTAATCAGAAACTGATCTTCCATTGGATGCTTGTGTTGCAGTCTTTCTGCCTCCTAGTGGTCAAAAGTTCAATAATCCAGCTTTAACCATGTTGAACAAAAAGTCCCTTTTAAAACTTGTGATACTTTTCCACTCATTTGTGAGTTCAGTGTTTTTCTGCTTTGGACAGAAATGTGTATATGAGAATTCCTTTGCCGCATGACTATATGTAGATAGTAACTTTTTTGCTACTCTGTGCAGCCCAGACTTTCAGACTTCAAACAAATTGACCTGATCATCACTTTCTAAACCCTATGTGAATAGGGTGTCAGATTACCTCTATTATGAGTCACAGAAACAAAGTGTGCTGTGTAATTTCCAACCAAAAATACCTCTCCTGGTTAACCACACAGCCTGTGTCATCAATGTGATGCCTTGTGGCTGCTAGGAAATGTTGTTACCATATCTCTTTGGTTTCCCTTTGAGGAAGCCAATGTTTCTTTACTAGCACAGGTTATCACTTTACTACCAGTCTTTGAATAATGATTTGGCGTGTGTTTGGCCTTGCTTTTCTTTTACATTCCCCAGATCGATTATTTTTGGTCTTCAATGTATAAGACTGACGGCAGTTAAATGTGCACATGCATGTATGCAGGTAGTTTTGTGCCGATCTGTCAATACTCTCTGTGTGTACTTTCTTGTGCTTCAGACTCCGAAGACGATGGGAAGCTGCTGTGCGCATGCGAGAATGAGAAAGGCACATGCGTGAATGGAACTTGCAATGGTGACATCTGCTTCTACACCTGGGTGCACGGCAATGAGGAGTGGGGCTGTTTCTCAGCAAGTAACTACAGGGAGCAGTGCCTCACCACCTTTGAACGCTTCTTTGTCTCCTGTTGCAGAGAGAATCTATGCAACGCCTACACCACGCCGCCTCCAACTATTAGTCAGTACCCAATACTATTGCTTTACAATATCTTGAAGAACTTCTGTTGTATTGAGTCTTCTTGTTTAGTGTAATTTAGCCCTCTCAGTCTCATCCCACAGTTCAGTACATGTACATTATTTTGTACTGATGGGATTCACAGCATCCCCCCAGATAGTAACTGGTTCCCCCTTGTGGTCAGTTAGAGCAAATTGCTAAAAAAATTTTTTTGGTGCTGTTTACCTCTAATCAAAAAGAATTACAAGATAAAACCTCTCCTCCTCAGTGTACTGAAATGTTCTGTACTGGTTTCACAAACTTAAAAAATGTACGTGTTTGTGCCTGAATGTTTTTGCTTTTGTGTCAAGATGGAGAGCCGACCACAAAGCCCCCAGAACTTCGTCCGGAGCTGTGGATCACGGTGTCATTGCTCCTATTAATAATAACTGCCAGTGTGTGCGGCTTGGTGTTGTTCCTGCATTTCCGGCGTGCACACTGCAGACTGAGAAATGTTGAAGACCATGATCCCACCATGGTCAAGGTCCCTAATGGAGATGACCCCACATACGGCGTAAGAGACATTTGATGTTTGACACAGCGCTATCAAAAGAAGAAGTTTTTGAGTTCTCACATATGGATTATTTCTGCCTCTTTCTACAGGATATCTTTGATGAGTTTTGTACATCAGGGAGTGGAACAGGGCTGCCCTATCTGGTCCAGAGGACTATGGCCAGACAAATCTCACTTGTCGAGTGTGTCGGTCAGTCTCCTTCCTCACCACTGCTGCTCTTCGCAAACCGTTTTTTGTGTATTACTTTGCAGTTGTGTAATTGTGTATCTCTTTTTCCAGGCAAAGGCAGATATGGGGAGGTGTGGAGGGGAACTTGGATGGGGGAGAGCGTGGCTGTCAAGATCTTCTCTTCTAGAGACGAGCAGTCCTGGTTCAGAGAAACAGAGATTTACAATACTGTACAACTACGACATGACAACATACTGGGTATGGCAGCAAATTTAAGTTTGAAAGAAGTGATTCATGTGATGCAGAGAAAGATTTCATGTCATTTCAAAAAGCATCAGCCAAAAGACATTAAAGTAGTGATCTCCTCTTCTGGCTTTAGGTTTCATAGCCTCTGACATGACATCCAAGAATTCCAGCACCCAGCTGTGGCTCGTCACCCACTTCCATGAGCTTGGCTCTCTCTACGACTTTCTGCAGTACAGCAGCTTGGAGCCTGAGAGCTGCCTGAGGATGTGCCTCTCTGTGGCCTGTGGCTTGGTCCACCTCCACACTGAGATTGTCAGTTCCCAGGAAAAGCCAGCTATCGCCCACAGAGACCTGAAAAGCCGAAACATCCTGGTTAAGCGGAATGGACAGTGCTGCATTGCTGACCTAGGTGGGGATCATGTAGAAGCAAGAGCAGCAAATTAATCCACTAAACTTCTAGCTGTATTTGTTCCCAACTTCTGCCATTTGTTACAGTTCATGCATACAGACAAAACAGTTATGTCATGCTGATGGTTGATAGTTTGTATCTATGTCTAATGTCTCCTCAGGTTTGGCTGTCATTCACTCTCAGTCCCATGACTATCTCGATGTGGGCAACAACCCCCGTGTGGGGACCAAGCGCTACATGGCCCCTGAGGTGCTGAATGAGACTATCCGTATGGAAGTCTTTGAGTCTTACAAGCAAACTGACATCTGGGCGCTGGGCCTAGTCTTCTGGGAAATTACCCGCAGGACCATTGTCAACGGTAAGAAGACAACAGCCTGTTATAAAGTTATGCCTTTGGAGTCATTTGCAGATTTTAGAGTGTGTTTGGAGTTGTATATGTCAATAGATCTTTTATAGGTTGATGTGTTACCCATCCACTTAGCCACATCATGTTGAAAATGTGCTTTCTTTGTCATGTCTGCCTGGCTCGGGTAGAGTATACATAAGAGGCAGTTAGTTCCATGTCTCTCAGCACTCCAGTGTTTTTGTAGTCTGTGTCTGTCTCTACTATCCTCTCTCATGATTAGCACTGCAGTAATTATAAACAGTCTTATCTGGTGTCAGCACTCACTTGTACAAAGTCCAGATGCCCGTGCACTCAGTTTGTAGATGCACAAAGGACTACTCACACGCATGCACAAACACATTTAGTCCAGATGGATGGACTTTCATAACTTTGTGGTTGTGTTCTCACACAAACAACCACACACACACACACACAGATACACACACATACACACACTCAGCAGGCCTTCTCCATCCCAGTGTAGTCTCCAGGGAATTGATATCTTCCCCTGTTCTCTTGTTTAGTCAAACATACTTTACAAAACTCCCACTACAGACTATCTCAATTTGCAAGTGTGCTATTTCAGATCCCGTATGAAGATAAATTTATCTCCTGAAAATGTATGAGGAGATAAATTATTAGCTATCTGTTCATGAGGATAATAATGAGTTTTCTTACAATATTTAACATTACAGTCTGCATGCTTCTCACCTGACCACCCCACTGAATCCATCTATTGTTGTTGTGATAGTTTGATTGCTGATTTTCTGCTAAACAGCATGATTTTTTTTTTTATTGTTTTAGGGATCGTGGAAGAGTATCGCCCTCCATTCTTTGACCTGGTGCCTTTAGATCCGAGCTTTGAGGAGATGAAGAAAGTTGTGTGTGTGGACCAGCAGAGGCCCAGTCTGCACAACAGGCTTCACTCACACCCTGTAGGTCATCTGATGACGCACACAAATGCACACACACACAAATGCAATTATACTTTGCAGGGATGTGAATATCTTTAGCACACACAATTTCCCAAATTTAGACAGTAATGCTGAATAAACAGGTAAACATACACACAACGTCTAACAAAGAGTACGTGTAGAATACACTATACTTTATAGCACACATATTAACGGTGCCACAGTGTTTAAACAGAAACCGTATGAAACAGATGCTACATTCTGCATTCTGGTGGTATTTTACATTTGTCTTTATGTGTCATAGATCCTGTCAACCATTGTGAAGATCATGAAGGAGTGTTGGTTCACGAGCCCACAAGCCCGCCTCACAGCCCTGCGTGTGAGGAAGACTCTCTCCAAACTGGACCACGACAGTGACTTCAGCATCGAGAAACTCAAGCGGGACATCTAGGCCTGAGTACCAGGATGAAAAAGGGATAAAAGATTGAAAACGCCAGAAGGGATTTTTCACCACATTCCAACAACACAAGGTGCATATCATTAGCATATTTTGAGCTAATGACTCACACAGTCACTGCATTATATTAAAACCATATGACTTTGAGCAAAAGTGTCTAGACTGCCTTGCACCCAAGGCAATTTTTTTTTTTTTTTTTTTTTTTGCATAGCCTAATTTTCATCTGCCATATTTCTGGTGCCTCAAACCAAGAGGCCTTAAAAAGAAAACTATTAGAACCAGCAATGTTTATCAAGGTATTTTTCTTTTTGTTGTGTTTTCAGCAGATTAATTAACTGAACAATTCACAGGCTCTTCTACAGACACAGGGTTTTAATAATTACTGTCTAAATCCCCCATTGTCATGACATAAATGGAAAAATCTAGCACAGCACAATTACTCATCCTCTTATCGAGCATGTCATTCTGTTACATTACAATTGCACTTATGGGTTTTCCCATAATGACCAAAGCCACAGAAAACCGCAGAGAACACAGAGGCCTTACTTTTAAAGGCCTTACTATGAATACGGGAAATATATAAGAAATAACATACACATACCAAAGCACATTACCTGTTGTATAAGCATATTTAACTTGTATACAATAAACATTTATTATCTGCCCACTGACACATTGAGCTTTTTAGTTGTAAATATTCTAACAGCATTGAAGTTGAGGTCTTGTATCACCATTGGGTTTATTGTAAATATATTTCAAGAGGGGTATTATTGTCTATTACACAAGAACAAGACACATTTTCTATACTTCTTTTTTTCAACAACTTTTTCTAATTATTTTTTTACATCTCTAAAATGTACCATCACCATTACTATGGTCAGTAAAGGAATTCACAAACCGACATGTTATATTGTATATGTTGAATAAAGGATTGTATTTTTCAACAATTTGTGGTGGAGATGCTATTATGTACCACTGTGACCAGTAGAGGGCATCAGATAATAGACAGTGATCCATGTTACTTAAGTAGTGCAGTTTAGCTTGAGAGATTTATGGTGTAATCTGTTTTGCAATTGTGTTTTCATTTGCATTGCACCATCTTGAAACTGTTACATGAAAAAGTTAATACCGGTATTTCGGCATAACACTGACATATAATCAAAAACAGTTACCAATGTCAGGAGAGAGTAGGGGACAGATTATTTTACAGGACTTACATCAATCATCATGTTTGGACAGCCATGTTAGCCCTACTTGCATATTAGAGTTAAAAAATTATATTAAGATAACATATTCACATTTTCTCTCAGTCACACTAACCTCACAGAGTGAGATGCTAAGCTAGAAAATATATAAATAGATTAATGTAAGACAAGCCTGACTTAATGGGGACTTCATGAATAAACATGTAAAATATTGTTTATATATTTATGTTGCTGCTTTATTCTTCAAAGTTACTGATGTATGCACACATTCAGGCGTATCCAATCTGAGGAGTTTCTTTAAAACTGATTTAGAGATCCTGTTCAGAACCATCAAAACTACTTGTAAACATTTTTTGTTTACTCTTCAGATGAGTGACAAATGGAGATGTCTGAGCTTTAACTGTAGGAGCCATGGTGTATGATCAGGTGTCAGATTTATCTAATTTTATGAATATTTTGTCTAATAAAATATACTGCTGCATAAAAGCAACACGTATGGGGTGCAGAATGAAGAATAAAAATGCCAAGAATGTTTCTCAGTGTTTGGTGGAAAATAATTGTATCACTACTGACCTCTTCATGTAACATCTGCATGCCAGTGTTTTCTTTTTGTATCTATCCTGCTTGCTTTTCCTTTATCTCTTGGTGTGTGTGCATGTGTGTGTGTGTATATGTGCATGTGTGCGTGTGTTTTCTGTCTGCCTGGTTGTTGAACAAACTCCAGAGAGATAATACTCCCTCAAAGCCCCAGTCTGTCTGGTCAGTCAGATGAAGAGCTGGTTATTTTTAACACTGCAGGGGGGTTGTTCAAGTATCAGAGAGGCCAAACTCCCTGTCTGTGAGTGCAGAAGCCCATCTCACTTCTCCCTCTCTTTCCCTCCTCTGTGTATTCTTTTTCACAGTGGGATCATTCCAAATGGCTCAGTAGAGACGGGGGGATTTGTTCAGCAGACAACGTACACTGAAGAAATGTGGAGATAAATTGGACAGGGCTGATAATGGACAGATACAAAGCCACAGAGGAGACTATGCAGACACAATTAGGCTCGAGGATAGATCAGTGAGAGTGCTAGCAAGCGGATAGGTGATAAAAGCAGGCAGAGATCAAGTCCCAAATGTACCTGGTTACAGCCTCACTCACCTCTTCCTGGGCTAGACTCTCAAGCTGCGGCAGCTGGATGTGTTCATGGGGGACAGGACTGGTCCCCAAGCTGAGAGAAAACCCTGAATGGATCTAGACTAAAACCACCTTTTGCAATCTTTAGGTCCACTATTATTTTACACTCTGCAAGCGACTGTAACTTCCTCAAAAATCTGATACAGCAGATGATATGTGATTTGAGATCAACTGGATCAATAAGGGTCTTTTTATGCAGACTCAAACCAAATTGTCCCCACAGATTTTGATCAGTGGATAGCTGAAAGATTTATAAATTAGACAGCTGGTGTTCCTCGAAGTTATTGTATAAATAAGGGACTGTTTGATAATTGATCAGTTATTGAAAATGGATAGACACGTGTGTCTAGCCGTATTCTAACAGGACAAATGAAGGGAGTCCCATAGTCACCTGCTGTGCATATAAGGTGTATCATTTCAGACTCTTCCTGCCTTCTAACCTAAATCCATACTAAGAGAAAGGGTTTAGTCATCAGTCACAGTGGATTGGATTCCTCTCCCATTTGCATTAGAACACTATGTTGTTGCTGTCTTCAAATGTCCGCTTTGAATTTCGGCACAGCCTTGTTTAAAGTAGGGTCATGAGTTTGATGATGTACATGTTAAGGAACAAGATGTTCTCAGTCATCAGATATGTTAACCATTGTCATCTGCTTATCTTTATTAATACCCATTTATATATATATATATATATATTATTATTTGACATTTTTAGTGATAATAGTGGAAGATGACCCAGTTTGTTCCCTGATTTTTTTCTTTCAAATAGATCAGTCACAAAAAGTACAGTCTTGTGTAATAATCTTGATCAGGAAAGGCACATATTAGTCACAACTGAGTTAGCTCAAGTAGAATGCATTAAAAACCAATTTGTATTGTTGCTGTTTGTCCTTAAAACCAATAAAAAATACTGGACAGTTAGTCTATTATGAACTTTGGGACATAAAACTCATTCTATAATCATAGAAACTAAATCAATAATGTAGAGAAGTAGTTGTAATTTGCTGGGTTTTTAAAATACTGACTGAATTCAGATTATTCAGTTCCTGGAGCCATATTTTGAAGGAAAAACAGCAACGATGATAAGATTATTTTCACTGTTTTGACTTTTTTGTTAACATTATCTTTGTGACATGAAAAAAGACATTTTATTATTTTACATTTTTGCAATAATAATAACAGAAGATTATTAGAAAATTATGCCCAGTTTGTTTATTATATTCACCAAAAATAGAATTGCGCAACATATTTGGAACATATTTAGTCTGACTTCATCTTTAGTCACATACAAATCACTGCATAGTCACATAAAGGAGGCTGAATATAGAGATGTAGTCATTGTTCTCATAGGATACAGACTGACTAATAAATACCTGGCCACAAGAAAGACATCATCAGATTATATTTACCATTTTTAAACATATTTTGTGTCTTCTTGTTAAGAAGGGGGACATTTCATTCTTATAAATTTTCAGAAAAGCTAATAATAACAGTGAAAGATGGCCAGTGAGGCTCAGTTTGCTTCCTGAAGACATTTTTGTTTCAAATAGATCATTCAGTCTTAAGTAATGACCTCAATCAAGGTTAAAGGTGCAATTCAATCATCCATAAAAATCTTGATCATTCAATGCTGGGATATAAATGCTCATAAAATAAATACAGATAATAAGAACATATAACCACATTATGCACTAAATTTGTGCAGAGTTTAATCTGATATAAACAACAAAGACATCCTAAACAGAAAGTAAGCCGATACTACAGAGGTGTAGTCAGAGTTTTCCTCTAAAGTTGTGTATACATTTTGCTGTCTTTTGATAAGACTGGATGATTGTAATTCACCAGCTTTTGTATTTACAGCACACAGCCCTGACCTCGGTGGCAGAGAGCGGGGGGGGGGGGACATGCAGCAGGCAGCCCTCCCCTTTAAACATGCACGCACACACCCCTTTAAACACGTCACTCGCCAGGCTGGCTGGCTGGCTGGCTAGTATTTGGCGGTGTGGTGTGTGCGGTCGGACTGTGGTTGTGTTTCAGGTCTGCTCGTGTTGATAACGACACACTTCGGACGCATTTCATCGCGGAGAGATGGGAATTCAGAAGAAATGGCTCTAAAACAAATTGCCCTAACGCTGCTGGCCCTGTTCGGGTTGGTGGCTGTCGGTAATGGTAAGTTTCAGCTGAGCACCTCTCCGGCTTTTGTCTCGATGTGTTTTCCTGGACTGGGCATCGCCTGTTGTCGCTCATCGTCATGGCGCTCTGTATCAGGGATTTGGCTAACCGTATCTAGCTAACCGTCGACCTCGAGACGACGGTTGCTGTTCGCCCGAGCCAAAAGTCGTGTTTGTTTGTTTGTTTGCGGTCGGTTGTGAGTTTTATCCACTGACAAAAACCGACGTCTTAATAGTCGGCATTTAACACGGAGCAAGTAGCTAAACCACAACAACAACATGGTGGGGCTGTTTGTTTCTAAGGCGCCAGCTAACGTTGGCTAGCTAACTGGATAACGAAGTGTTTAAAGTTGAATATTGTTGCTAATTGTTGTGAGCTACAGCACAGGAGGTTGGTTTGTTTTAGTGTAATGTATGGGTGAATTATAACCCACAGTCTGCTGTCGGTGCTTAAGTTGTCTGTCGCTGTTATGCTAATATATTTACAAAACAATCTCCTGTTGGCTTGTGACTGATTATCACTGAATTGCTTGGCTACAACACTCTGCACATGTTTAACCAGCCTGCTATCATTGCACTGTGGTCAGTTACAGTTTGGTCACATGTTGTGTACCGTGCTGGATGGAGCAGAGAGAAGGTGTCTGAATGAAGGCCTAACCTACTTTGTGCATGAAATGTGTTTTTTTGAGAGTAAACACTGGCAGCTCTTCCATTGGTGTCCATTTGTAAGGAGTGAAAAGGCTGCTTAGTGGCCTCCAGCAGAAAGTGAATGCTGGCATAGGGTGACAACAGCCGTGTATTCAGACATCCCAGACAGAAGTCAGAGTTGAAGTCTGGGTTCATTGTGATGGAAATGTGGCAAGTGGGGTCTTTTGAGGCGCCAGTTATGAGGCTGCTTCAGTCTGAATACTCCCTGTCTGCTTGGAGCAGCTGATACCCAGCTCCAACGCCACAGCTCCAACTTGAGCATATGTTGCACTGAACTTGTTTGTGTTTGCCTCTGCAGCGTGTTTACTCATCTCCGACTGCTCCAAACACCTCGCTTTTACAGTGGGATTTACTTCAGACACAAACATGTCTTTGCAAACTAACATTTTTTTTTGTTGTTGTTGTTCTTTGAATTTCAAGGCGGTATCTTGTTCCAACTTGCCGCCTGTCAGATAAACTAAGTAATAAAAAAAAAAGACAAAATTCAACTCTGTGTGCCAGAATAAATATCCTGACTGCATTGTCATCTGTTAAAGTGTATGCGGTGCACTGCACTTGAGTCACCCTTCCAAGAAACACATGAGTATTACCACCCCCGCTTCAAAGGTTGATCAGTTCATATAAGGCAAGCTAGGAAAAACGATCACACCTGAGTGGTCAGTTTGTTTGACTGGGTTACTCCAACATTAACAGTAATGTGTTAGGGAAAAGAGTGGGGGCGGGGTGGGTGTGTGTGGCCTGAGCAGACAGGGGGTGATGATGGGTTTGTCCAGCTGGCGGGGTCTATCGTGTGAGGGGCCCACAAGTCTGTCTGGAGCCATGGTTTCACACCATATAATGGATTACGCCATGCAAGCACTGAAACCAGACAAACCTGAATGTAGCTACAGTACTACAGATTCCAGGCGTGTAGTGGTATGTTTTTGTGAGGATACTCTTTTACTCACAGGTTTGATGAATCGCTCGTGTGTTGTTGACTTCATAAGGATTAGAAGTCACTGGTGTTATGGGCATTACATGCCTGTGTGACGCAGTCTGCCTGGGTGCATTGAACACAATAGCAATGTGATATGGGCACTGTCAACCACACTGCCGTGAGGTAGGGCGCGTCCCTCTCATTCTCTTTGCCTCCCGCCCTCTCCATTCTCTATCTCCGTCATATAAAAGGCCTGGTGCTTTATCAGAATTTAATCTGTACTTTGTTATCTGTGGTCCCACTTCTGCTTTCACTTACTCACTGCCACCATAGGGTGCTGGAAAAAAAGCTTTACCGTGGCCCTTTCGGTTAAATGAGGTCCTCTCTTTAGTGCTGCAGTCGTTTTTAGTAGCCGTTCCTCATGCTATCATGACTACACCGGTCTTATCACTCCCTGACGTGGCTCTGGGTAAAATCAAACGATTGGAAACAAAAGTCCGCACTTCTCAACTTGTTCAGGGAACGGCCCGTGCCGAACTAAACTCTGCTACAGGTGCTGTTTAATGTCAAATTTGATGTGGGAGAAGCATGAGCTAGTCATATTGGAACATGTGTACACCTGCCCATTAGATCAGAGCCAAGGGAATGTACGGAGAAAGGTAGAAACTTATTGGGTTCAAAGGTGTGTGTTTGCAAAGAGACAAGAGTTTGGACAGGGGGTGGGGGTGGTAGTATTTCCAGCTGGCTTAAGCTTGAAAAGGAGAAAGTTGTTTTTCCTTTCCCCTAAATGTGTAGCAGTTGTCGAGGCCTGTCCTAGATAGATAGATGTTTTGGCTGCTGTATCCCTGCAGCTAAATTATGATCAAATTAAGTTGCACATCCGCTGTATACAATTTCAGGTTACTCCCTGGCTCAGACACCTCCTCCTTTTTAGAAATCTGTGTTTACTAACAGTTTCCATAATGTGGCCCAGAGCCAGCCAGGGTCAGGTCAGGTCTGGGGTGGTCTAGTTTTCCCCTTATAATGACCAGTGTGGTTAATGACCTCCGGAGGCACGGAGCCCTAATTGCTACAGCAGACAGCGTAGCCTCCAACTGACCCACCTCCGCCATTACTGATGTTGGACCACAAGGGATTACTACTACACCGCATAGCCAGCAATTTCACCTTCGGTCATTCACTTCTCCGTGCTGTTAATTTATTCAGAACACTTTGTCTTTGTTTCAAGTAGCATTTGTGTCGGTGGTAAAGTTACATCTTCTTTTCTGTGCCATACCGTGAATGTACTCTGAGAAATAGAGTTGTTATTGTCACAGTACACCCAGACAGACCCGGTAGCTGTTTGAGTTCATGTCTATAGGGCTAAACCTGACACCCTCTCTCCATTACATGTCTCTTTGTAGAGGTGTTTGATTTGTTTTTTTGGCTGTTGATGGTATGTAGATTAGACCGGCTCTGCCTAGTAATTTTCTTCTGGAAGGTGTGCAGTCTACTTGTAAAGTTTTCTACCATACTTCTCTGACAACTGTTTGCTGTGATTGGTATGATCCAGGGTAGGGCAATAGGTAAGAAGTCTTTCGCTGGGTGAATAAAGCGTGGGTGTTCACTTACTGCCTACTTCATGAAGTACAGTTTACACCTCTATCTCGTGCCTTTCTCAAGGCGCCATGAGAGTGTGTTTCACTCACAGTTAAGAAGTCATACCTGCAATAAACTCCGATACGCAAAGTTGTTTTTGTGTACTAAATGTAATTTAATTAAGAGCATGTCATTTCAATATTAATGTGGCTGAGTGCAGAAGGCGTCAGGCAGCCGCTGTGTATTTCCTACATGGACACAGAGTTTGTGTTGGGCTGTTTGATGACGGTAACCAGATCAAGTTGTTTTGGTGTCATAACATTATCTGATTACAGACTGTATGCAAAATAACAATAGATAATCATCTTTTTTTTTCCACATTGAACAGCATAGCATTTTTATCTACACTGTAAAGTTTTTGTTTTAAAGTGGTATTCTTGATTTACAGTCAGTCGTCTTTTGTGAAATATTTTTGTTCTATTGGGTTTGTGTTGATTATTTAGACAATAAAAGTATACATCCCAAGAAATATAATGTCTTATTACATCACTTTAGTAAAAGATGGTAGTGTACAACGTGGAGACTTAATACACTTAGAGCTGGGTATGTTTGATTTTTTTTTTTTTTTTTTTTTTTTCTACATGTATGCTGATAAAATACCAGAGGTTCAGTACTGTTTCTAAACGACAGTTTTTAACCTTATGTTGAGATGTACGTTTTTCTGTCAAACCTTTTTTTTTTTTTTTTTAGTTAACAGGGAAGCCAAAGTTCTCATGTGTTAAATATTGTTTAAACACAAGCAGGTGTGCAAGAACCAGCCTAAATTTAAAAAAATAATAATAATAAATGAAATGGCTTGTTCAGTGGTCTGTACCAAAACTGTAATGAGGCTCAATAACATTTCTAATTGTTGGCAGAGTATCCTAAAACTTTTTCAACAGTTGTAGAGAGACAGAAAAAGGAGTAATTGTTAAGTCTCTGGTCTGCTAATGCTGAGAAGGGGCTTCAGGCTGAGGTCACGTGGTAGCTGCATTGGCCCACAGTACTGACACATACCTGGTGTTACAGAGCCAACGTTTGAGCAGCAGTCCAAAGTGAACCTGTGCTCACACTTGTGCGCCTTTGAACTCATCCAGGGCAGCAGACAGACAGACAGACAGGCAGACAGGATGGGATGTAGCCTAGAGGGTGGTGGTTGGTAGAGATAGTAGAAGCATCCTTAGCCCCAGAGACTTCACTTTAGAATCAGATCAGTAATCTGACCCTGAGATGCAGACAAAGGTAATGACTTTCCTCCTTCCCCTAGCATTGATTAGGACACAGTTGTGGTGTGTGTGCATGCGCCTGAGTGTGTGTGTGTGTGTGTGTATGTGTGTGTGTTTGCACTCACACTGTCTGGTGGCGTCTGCTTGTCTTGATCAGCTCTCAGTCTGGTATCTGTATGGATCTAATTTCAGCCAGTGCATTTTGGTAATGGTGCTCTGCTCCCCGTGCACACGCACGAACCGACTGTCTGTCTGCGTCGCTTAGCCCCCAGAAACCCTGCTGCGTTCGTGTAACCCCCGCCACCCTGTGCCGAGCACGCTTGGAGTATTTTCCACAGACTTTATCATCTTACAATATTAGAAAGTTCACCTCTGTTTTGACAGGGTTGCTCCGCATGAGTAGGTCTGAACAACACCAGTGTACACACACAAAACACGGTCATCAAGGCTAATGTGTGAAGGTGTTTGGAATGGGACTATGCTGTGGTTTTTAGTCAGTTCCAAGTTAAGGCGACGCTGGTTATGGCAACAATGTTTTATTAATCCCTTCCTCACTGTGTCTGCCATTTCCTGTCTCGACATGAAGGGAATGATAGGAACTTCACACACTAGCAGCTCAAAGGAGTCACTCTTTGCACTGTTTTCTCCCCTCTTTCTTCCACAGTTCCCTTTTCCTGTTATTTACTCCCTCCTGTAAGTCAGAGTCTAGACTGGGTTTTAATGACGGTCGCAGCTGGTCACTTGGGCAGACCTCAATCGCAGCTGGGGGGCCCTGTAAGTCTCGCTCGTTATACCCTGCCCCCCTCCCCTGCATATTGTCCTGCCCAATTTGGGACCAGCCCCCATCCTGTCTGGCCCAGAGCAGCCCCCTAAACATCGGGGGTTGTTACTCTTACCCCTGGTCTGTCCCCTGTGTGCACCACCCATCCCCCCACGCTGCTCCACGCAGAAGTGCGCTCCCCCACTCCACTCTGCTCTTTGTTCGCGCAGGGCCAGTCCAATCCCTCCTCATGTCGTCTTAATCTCCACACAAAGGACCAGTGTAAAGACCACCAATTATGTGGATACAAGAGCAGAGTTCACACAAAAAAAACACACACACACACACCCGGCCTGTACTCAGATCCATGTGTATTTAGGCTTGATATTATTCCTTCAAGTTTAGCGTGGTAACACTTCAGCTCTGAATTCAGTGAGATATGCAGAGCACTGTGCAAACAACATGGCATTTGGTTAAACACTGGTGTGCCAGGAGGCCTTTCTTTGGCCATTTTTTGATTTACCTATACGCCAGTGTCCTGCCATGATATTCACTTTAAATTTACATTTTTATTTCTGGTGGTTTCACATTGTTTGATCTTTGGTGAAATATTGCTGGGCCTGTGGGTGCTTTGATGATGATGTATACTGTGGTGTAAGAGCTTTAAAGAGTTACCCCTGTCATATTTCTGGTTGTAATGGGCAATGTTGCAAAACAGTGAGCAGAACTGTTTTATTTCAGTGATAAATTACCATAATTTGTTCCGTATTGAGGTAACTGGATCACATTATTTTATCTGTAGATGGTTTCTATCTCTATCAATATATAAAATTACATATCGTGTCACGAGTTTCTGTTTCTATACTGACCACCCATAGTGTCGAAGCTTGTTTGTGTGGAAGACTACATGTGGCACAGTCACAAGGTAGTCTTTAACGAAAGGGAAGACTCGCCACAAACCAAACTCTTGGTAGACCACAAACCATCCACGGCCGACTCGAGAGAGGGAATGTGTGTGTTTTCAGCCATGTTCGGTTTCCTTCCTGAGCTTCTGTCTGTATGTCTGCGGACCATCTGTCTTACCACACACAGAGTCTCCATGATGGATGCGCCTGTTCATGTCAGATCATGGTGTCCTTATCAGATCGCTGTGATAATTTATTGCTGTATATTGGTGCAGTGTGTATGTGGTAAGAACTATTTTATGGCCTTCAGTTTCTCATGAGAAAACTTAGGCATTAAATCTAGCGTATAAGAGTGTGATGTAATGTGGAAAAGTGTTTTTTCTTATATGTTTTTTCTTAAAAAGTCACTCTTACTTTGAGGATGGATTGATCAAATCCTGTCTGGACTCACTAGCTGAAGATTGATTTATTTCACTGAGACGCAGTAAACATCAGGCCTACAAAAGATGAGCTTAATGGAAGGAGGGATTCAAGTTGTCTGAATTGGATGATGGATATCGAGTGTCGTCCAGCTTTCAAACGTACAGCTGTTACTCCTGTCATCTGTTTTAGTTTGCTAAAACTATTTGCTCCACTAATGTTGCAGATTAGACGTGGCACAAGGCTTGTTTTTCTCTTTTCTTTATCAGACCCAGCCGGCTTCACCTCTGTAATCTGCAGGAAATTCCATCTGCATGTGAACTGTAGTGAATTTGGACACACTCCGGCAAGAGTTCCTGCCACTTTCCCGCTCGCCTCCTGGAGAGCAACACACACACACACACATACGCAAATACTAAACAGATGAGAAATATTACTGAAAGTGTTCTTCCACATTTCCAGTTACCACTCAGTGGACAAGCATAGACACATCTGCATATACACGCTACATGCAAAAAATGCTCCCACACAGAACGCAACCTCCCAGAGTTCCGTTGAGTGGAAACCACTCCTATGACACCAGCATTTGTGGTTTTGGCCACTTGGATGTTACATGCTGGTGTGACGCAATCAGTGTATCAGTCATTTTTTTTTTTTTAAAGATATATTTTTGGCCTTTTTCAAGCTTTATTTGATAGAGACAGCTGAAGGGTGACAGGAATGCAGGGAGAGAGAGGTGGGGAATGACATGCAGCAAAAGGCCGCAGGTCGGATTCGAACCCTGGGCCGCTGCGGCAAGGACTGAGCCTTTGTACATGGGGCGGATGCTCTACCAACGGAGCTAAACGACACCCCGTATCAGTCATTTATTGTATTTAAAAAAAAAACTAAAAACAACTGAACTGTACTGAACAAAAGCCTAATCGTGTGACAACTCTGTTGGTTCAGGAATGTGCTAAAATCTGCTGACACCTTTTGACAGAGACCCAAGTTGGTACAAACAGGGAAGATCACTGAGCTCATCTGGTCAAAGAAAGCCTTAGGATAAGACATAGGGGATTAGTGGAAGCTTGCCACTCTTAAAATCTTTTCTTTCCTCCAGGCCAGCATTGTCAGCGCTCCAAGTGATGCTGAGCCGCTTCTTTTTTTTTTTACAAGAGAATAAGGATTGAAATTCCTCTCCGCTTTGGGTCTCCTCCTGTGTTGTTGGTACAGTGGTCTTGTCTTCACTAAGTCCACGGCGATTAGTCTTTGAGAGGTCCAGCTTTTGTTTCCTGAACAAGGATCAGCTCTGAAGCTGTCACGCCACGCTCACAGCCGCCCTGTTGTCAGTCAGACAGTTTGTCATTTACCACCGACACGGGTTCAATTGGATTTCCCTGTGTTTTTCCCATGTGAAAACTAGTACCACAGCCGTCTAGCCTTGCCCGGTGCTGCGTTACATTCTGTTTTATTTGTAGAGAACCTTGGAAGAAGCCTTTTGTGCTGACCTTACTCTAAATGAGAAGCATGTGTGCTATGACTCAAAATCACATTTCACTCTAAATCTAATCAGTTTGCAGTTTCTTGCTCTCTTGGTTGCCCAACCAACTCTGGTTCCTTTAGATGTGGCAGATTTGTGCGGACTTTTCTGGTACTGACCTCATTTGAGTGTGTAGATGGACCACCGTAGTGTTATTATGGTGCCGGCAGGAGTTCCATTGTGTCGGCTTTAATAGGTCCCCGCGCAGGAGTGTGCTGTGTTTAATAAAACTCCTGTCTCATTAGCTTAAACAGTGGCAGCTCTCTGTGTCAGTGTGTGAGAAAGACAGAGGAGAGGAATGGAGCAGAATGCTGCATTGGGGATTTGGCAGGAGCCCTCTCCCCTTGTTGGGTTTCACTTTGTCTGTCCCACTGGGCAGGTCCGTCTCCACCCTGCGTGTTTGGGTTCATCTGCAGTGAAGGATCTGATTTCAGGGCCGCCGGGGCCGTCTGGCTGCTGCTGCTTAACTCAAAGCTCGGTGTCTGCACGTCACAAAATGCCTACAACTGAATGGGACACTACACTCTTTACATCCTGTGTTGAAGCTGTGGGGTTAGCTTGCCCCCTGCTGTACAAAACGGAGAAGTGAAAAGTGTTTTTTAACATCGTGGTTTAATCTTGATGAATTGTTACTAATTAACTGTCCTTTCCTACAGCACTCCGTTGTAACTGCACAAACTGTGAGAAGACGGGCTATGAGTGCGAGACAGATGGCGCCTGCATGGCCTCCACATACAACATCCAGGGGAAGGAGCAACATGTGCGCATTTGTATCAACCGGGACAACCTGGTCCCCCCTGGACAACCCTTCTACTGTCTGAGCGCTGAAGGCCTGCTCAACACACATTGCTGCTACGAAGATTACTGCAACAGTATTGACCTGAAAGTCCCCGGTGAGACTCTTGTCATTAAACATCAGAGCTCTTTCAGTTTAATTTCAGTCTGTAAAATTCAAACTAATCGCCTCTGCTTCTCCATCTCCTAGTCCCAACAAAGGAGGTAGATTGGTCAGGCCCGGGAAGCTCATGGGGGCCGGTGGAGCTGGTGGCGGTCATCGCGGGGCCGGTGTTTCTTCTCTGTGTGCTCCTGATGGTTGGCGTGTTCCTGTTCCAGTATCACCAGAGGGCCTACAGCCACAGGCAAAGGCTGGAGGTAGAGGACCCCTCCTGTGACCATCTGTACTTGGCCAAGGACAAGACCCTGCAGGACCTCATCTATGACATGTCCACCTCCGGATCAGGCTCTGGTCAGTGCATGCTGCCTGCCTTGAAAACACATTTTCTTCAGTACCTATTTCTTATCAGCAAGACAAAGTAGCAGAATAGTCTTCTATAAATATGCAAATTAATGATTATTCAATTGCAACACTTAGTGAAAATGTTCCTGAGGGCACTTCCACTGCTCCACCACTGAAAAATCAAGTCTGCTGAGAACGCTGGCTAAATTTTTTTTTTTTTGTTTATCTCTCTACTGCCCCCCGCAGGTTTGCCCCTGTTTGTGCAGCGGACGGTGGCTAGGACCATTGTGCTTCAGGAGATAATAGGAAAGGGTCGCTTTGGGGAAGTGTGGAGGGGGAAGTGGAGAGGAGGAGATGTGGCAGTAAAAATCTTCTCATCCAGAGAGGAGCGCTCCTGGTTCAGAGAAGCAGAGATCTACCAGACAATCATGCTGCGCCATGAAAACATTCTTGGATTCATTGCAGCAGACAATAAAGGTGAGGACGTTTGTGGACACTTGACATGAACATAACAGGCATTTATCCAGAAAAGTCCATCAGAGCAGTATTGTTTAGGTGAAAGTT
Organism: Sciaenops ocellatus; assembly: GCA_033000465.1. NCBI lineage: Eukaryota > Metazoa > Chordata > Actinopteri > Sciaenidae > Sciaenops > Sciaenops ocellatus. The sequence goes on along the minus strand of CP136883.1, from coordinate 14,540,193 downwards.
AAAGTAAGAATAAGTCCTTTCAGAGCAAAATGAAAAGGTGGTGCAGATGGGGAAGGGTTCCACTTTAAACTAGTTGATGTTTAGAAATTCTCTTTTGCACATCTCAGTTTTAGTTTAAGCACATTTTCCATTAATTGAGTGAATTTAATACCATGTGTATTCTCTCTGACTCTTGTTGTTTGCTTACTTGCAGACAATGGCACATGGACTCAGCTATGGCTGGTGTCAGACTATCACGAGCACGGCTCTCTTTTTGACTACCTGAACCGCTACTCTGTCACCATCGAGGGCATGATCAAACTGGCACTGTCGGCTGCCAGCGGCTTGGCACACCTACACATGGAGATCCTCGGCACTCAGGGTGAGCCGACCTGTCGTGTTAAAATGCAGCGCGCAATGAATAAACAAATGCGCGCGCAGTAGTTATTTACATTCAGCAAGCATGTACTATTTCTGCTGAGCTCTTGATGCAAATATAATGATGTGTTCTCCTGCAGGTAAGCCTGGCATTGCTCATCGTGACCTCAAGTCTAAAAATATCCTAGTTAAGAAGAACGACATGTGTGCCATAGCTGACCTCGGCTTGGCAGTCCGCCACGAGTCCATCACAGACACAATCGATATAGCACCGAATCAGCGCGTGGGCACTAAGAGGTAAATGTTTCCATACTCATTCACTGGTAAGCACACAAAGGGTATAATAATATAATATACAACAGGGAGTTTTTGAAGGCTATGTCTGGGAACATTCTGTATTTTTCTTATTGTCAACAAAAGAAAAGATCCTACATCTGTGTTCTATAGACATCCATTGTGTCCAAAAACACATTTATGGGCCACACTATTGAACTGTCTGACATGTTTTTTTTATTACAGTGAACACTGTGGTACAAGCCTCACATTCAACACTGTCCTGTTGTAAATCCTTACTATAAAAATATTATACAAGGAGATACAAAATGTACTATTATGTTTGTATTGGTGCTGGTTATTGTACACCCTTTGAAATAAAAAATATGTAGAATAAATTAATATTATTTGCTATATATTTGCCATTTTTTAATTGTTTCCATCTTCAGTAGGATGCAATAAGGAGGGTAGAAAAGTCAAAAAGTAATAACCTACAACGAAAATATAGAATGTCTCCAGATCAATCCTTGTTTTTAATCCATGGAAGTTTAGATAAGTAAATGTTTATTATCCTGAAATGAATAAATAGCTTTGAAAAGTGTGTGGCTTTTATTTATTTTTTTCAATATTTTAATGTACTTTACTGATCCCAAGGTAAATTCAAGCACCCAGTAGCAGCATGAGCATAAACATACATCAAACATACATTAAAATGAACCTGTAAGATGAACCTGGATTTGAATTAAACCTGTGCAAAGAAGTTAAATATGTGCAAAGATATGTACAAATAGAAAACTATATGAAAAGTTAAAAAAAAGTCTTATTAGATGGTATAACAAAAGTCTGTGAATTTTACCCCCTTTATGATTAAAAATTATCATTGGTTACTCATTGCGTTTGCATTTGTGTCCACCAAAGGTATATGGCTCCAGAAGTCCTGGACGAAACCATCAACATGAAACACTTTGATTCTTTCAAGTGTGCTGACATTTACGCGTTGGGCCTGGTGTACTGGGAGATTGCACGACGCTGCAATGCAGGAGGTAAAGTCCAGAAACTGCAGCTGATGTTGATGGATGTGTTTAATGAACATGAGCTTGAAACCAGATACTGAGAAGGCTTCTCCGTCGTGTACTGCAGGTATCCACGAGGAGTACCAGCTGCCCTACTACGACCTCGTGCCCTCTGATCCCTCCATAGAGGAGATGAGGAAGGTGGTGTGTGACCAGAAACTGAGGCCCAATGTGCCCAACTGGTGGCAGAGCTACGAGGTAATTCTCACTCTATATAGACTAAACACCAACAGCTGCACTGGCAGTTTTCTAAATATACACTCACTGTATAGAAAAGCAGCTGGGTAGTAAAGGACGCCTGGACTTAAGCACTTATATGGACTAATGGCTAATTCTTAAATATTTAATGTGTGAGAGTATTAAATTGATTTTATTGGTCCAAAGTTACCATATATCCTATAAAACTTTCAAAACAAAGTTCTGATGGATCCACTTTTTCACAGATATCTTATGTTAAAATGTGTCTTCTTCTTGCAGTCGCTGCGTGTGATGGGAAAGATCATGAGGGAGTGCTGGTACGCCAACGGAGCAGCCAGACTGACGGCCCTACGCATTAAGAAGACCCTGTCTCAGCTCAGCGTGGAGGAGGACGTCAAGATGTGAGCGGTCCGGTGGCGTTTTTTTGGGGGAAAAAAAGGCGTGCTGGAGACGCACAACCAGACCACACTCCTATAGGAAAACAAACACTAAAGACAGACTGCAAATGAAAACCCTGCCAGTTTTAAAGCCACACTCCAAGTTGTGACGAGGCCTACCTCACCTTTTTAGCCAAAACTACTGAGTCACCCTTCCCATCCTGACTTTTGTCTGTCCCGCCCCCAAACCCTCGCCTCCCTTCGGCCCCTTCGTGTCTCCCCCCCTATTCCCTTCGCCCCCCCTTCTCCATGGGCCACAACACTACAGCACTACCACTGTTAATATCATCAAACACAACCATTTGTTTGTTTTCATTTCCCATGGCAGGAATTATTACTATTGTACAGTGACGGGATTTTTGTGTTTTGATCTTTTTTACCTCTCTGAAATCTGTCCCATGACTGACTGACCTTGTCCAGAAGAGTTAAGAACGTTGTGGGTTTTAAGTTTAAAAATAATAACACTTTATTTTCTGTTGGCCATCACGTTCTGTTGCTGTGAGTGTGTGTGTGTGTGTGTGTGTGAGGGGAAAGAGGCTGAAGCACTGTTTTTAGCCGTGTGCGTGCGTGCGTGTGTGTGTGTGTGTGTGTAAGGTGTCTGGACTACAAGCATGTTTCTAAGACACTAAGATGTCCTCTGGTATACGCTGTAGTTCATTAGACAAAAAACAGTAATGGGACATTTGGTAATTAAGCATGAACAGCCAGATTTAGCTTTTTAATCCCTCACTTGAATATCCTACAAACAGAAAATTAGTTGCACTCAACTGTAGCTTCCTCATCATGTGTGAGACCTGCAGGTATCACATAACGGATGTGGTCCAGTCCTGGTGTTAGTTTGAAATGTGGCAGGGATATAATGTTTGGGATGGTTTTACCTTTTTATTTATTTGTTGATAGTTTTTATTTCATATTGATGAACACTGTGAGATGAGATGTGACAAGCCAGAGTCTTTGGCATGAAAAATTAACATTGTAGTTCAGTCCAAGTCTTCACCAACTTTCAGACGTTCGATTCAGGGGTTGTCGCATTCATTCAATAACATACTGGGTGCAAACATGGATGCTGCCATAACCCCGTTGGTGACAGGCGATGACATCGTGCACACTGAGCAAATAAGAGGCGTATGAAATGGCAATGAAAAAATACAGTTTGTTTTTTTAAAAATATATTTTTGTGTTTTGTGTAAAGACATCATGATGGGTGTTTTCTTTTGACTTTGACATTAGACACTACTGATGATGGGTACATATGATTTTGTATATAAAACATGCATATTTTTTTCCTTTTATGCCACAAAGCACCGGTGTGACATTGGAACAGTGATTTTTTTTTTTTTGCTTGAATGGTACTTACGGAAGACTGTTGTTTGATCTGTCTGCATGGTTTTCTAACTGTGCCAGGAAATAGACCGTGTCATCTGCTGGAATTTGTTTTTAACTTGCTCCTCTAATGGCAATTTGGTGGTACTACTGATCCCAGATCATTTCTGCTTCAACTTCTGTGTTTGTTTTATGTATAATTGTTGAGTTCTTTTCAGAGCTCAGTAATGCAGATCTGTTCCCACACACGTCCTCTGGGGTGACATCTCTTTCTCATAGACACTGGAATATTTAGGAGCATCATGTAACCTTGAATTCTGATACTGCCAATGGCTATTTATTCAAAAAAACAGACAGCTGCTGACAGTTCACACACAGGGAACATATGGTTAGATGTGAAAAGTAGTTGAGATGTTTTACCTTCAAAGACTGACATGCTGTAAAGAGAAACTGCATGTTTTCATTCTACTTTGTTGTCTGCAGCCTCGAGTCTGTCTGCAGACAAAACTATGAAAGTATTACACTGACATTTGTCACCATTGGGCTCTGCACTGTTATGTCCATGTGGACTTTAGTTAATGTTAGTTATGTCAACACTTGATCCAGAATCCATATGTCATGTTAGTATCCATTTTGCATGCTGTCTCAAACACTGGGTCCTCTGCACTGAGGTAGATGAATCTAAGACTTGTATTTCCCCCTTCCTACCAGGTTTCTTTTTTCCTTTTTTATTTTAAACTTTTTTTTTTTTGCTTGGGTCGTTGGCTGTGTACCCCAGAAATGTTGCTGCTACTGATAACATGGGTAGAAGTTCAGCAGGCAGATCGTTTTGAAGGAGAGACGGGAGGGAGAAAATGGGAGGCTGCTGTCAGTTGAACCAAAATTGTTAAAACACTCCTGTCCATGTTTGGTTTGTTGCCATGGGTATATGACCATCAGACATCCTGTTCATAAGTAATACTTCAAGATTTCAAATCATGTTGTGCAAAATCTTTTCAGAATTAGTTGAAAAGTGTATATAGATGATATACAATAAATTCCTCTTTTTCATATCTGTGACTTCGACTGTGCTCATTCGAAATGTTATACAGTGTTTGCATTGTCAACTGCTGCTCCTGTTTATAGAGCGGTCACAAGGTTAACACACAGGGTGACAAACTTTACAGCCTTAAAAACCATTCAAGGGTGAAAGGATATGTTCATATATTTCTTAAAACAGCATTTTTTTTCTATACTCAGCTTTGAAAAGTGTGTGTAAATTTTATCTTTTTTTTTTCATTACTCTATTCGTCCTTTTGTCAAAACCAGTCACCGACATTATCCCCAGTCCAACTCTTAGATTGAGGTTTGTTATAAGATAGACTTTAATAATCCCACACTGCGGAAATTCACTTATCACAGCAGCTCATATGCACAAAATGGATAAGAAATGACTCATAAAAAAGAACTGTATAGAAAAAGTTTGTGTGCCACAGAGATCTGGTAAACTTAATTCTAACTCTACACCTCAGCAATTTATCACCAGAAGACTGCAAGTTTTTTGTTGTTTTTATCACATGCAGTATTCACTATCCATCCATAACTGCTTATCCTCTGCAGGGGACTAGGGTACACCCTGGATAGGTCACCAGTTCCTCACAATCAAAACTAGTACTACTGTACTACTAACCACAATGCTGCCGTACTTACCATACTTGAGTCACGTGACGATAACTATCTGACAAACTCCAAGCTCTCTATCCGCTGATGAAGGCCATGACTGTATATTTTTGAAATGTTTAATTTGATTTCCAAGGTCAAGAACGAACCTTCATGCTCAGCGCCAGTGCTGCTTGAAGTCTGAGTTCTAAAAGAAGAAAAATGAGCTCATATTTAAAATGCATTTTATTTTCCTTTACAAGAAACAAAAGCAGACAAAGAAATAAGATGAAGGGGAAAGGGAGTGGGAAAGCTGTATATAAAGAGATGCAACCTCTGGCGTCCTGAAAAAAATATGTACAATTCAAAATAATATCCATACAAAACATGCCACATACAATAAAAATGATCATTATATTTATTCATATTCCCTAAAAGTATCTCTGCTGTACAGATGCAACATCTTTTTAAAAAGTAGGTGAGGTTAAAAAAAACCTTCAATTTGAGCAAACTTTATTAAATTATAAGATATGCAGAGAACTTAAATTAAGATTCAGAGAAGTTAAAAATTATTCAGGCTAAAATCCAGTGAGCGGCATAATGTCTCGTCATGGTCTTCCCTTGAAATAGAAACATACCAAAAAATATATATATCACTGCTTCGGATACTTGATCAATATCTACCACTTTTAGAGAAGTTCTCCGTTATACTATGAGAGTGCAATTCATTACCAGGTTAAGTATGGGATTAACTTTGAGTATTACATCATAACATACATTAGGCCAAGTAACCATTTCACAAGGTTTACCAACACATTCACTTCTATAGGGAAGATATAAAAAAGCAAAAACACTAACAATATTCTAGGGAGTTCAAGATTTTCCATTCAAGAGTATATTAATCCAATTGTGACCGATTAAGGGACAGGTTTTGGTAATCAACAAGCAGTAGCATAAATAAAAAGAAAAAAATAAACACGAACAATATTACATAAATACAAATGCTATGCACCATTGTACTGCTTTACGCAAGAAGTGATTTTCATGTCTAATTAACGACCCTCCACATGAATCCAAACAGTTTTATAATCACATTGGCTTCTCGTCGCAATTGATTAGAGAAGACCAGACATTTTCTCATACTTATTTTTAACAAACTTGTCTCTGAGAGCTTATAGCAAAAACACTAATAGAAAAACAGGTAAATGCAAAACACTCTGGTTCATATACATAAAGATATTAGTTTGCCATTTTACATATATTTATATTTATATACAGCTTTATCTTTGTTAAAATGATATCCAGTGGTTGATTTTTTTTTTTCAATTTTATTTCTCTACACTTTTGACTTTATTGATTACAAAGGGGCTGGATAAAGAGTTGCTGTCCCCTAATGCATATACTATATATACAGTTTGTACAACTTTGCATTTTTAAATCATGTGAGGTCTTAGGTTAGGGGAAGGAGGAAACAAAGTAGTATGAGAAGGTGGAGTTTTTAGTAAAGCTCCCTTTAAAGACTTTTTCATTCATCTTACATAGAAATGAAAACAAATGCCCTTTTTTCCAATAAGTCTTTCCCTGCCATCAGTCCAGCCTCGAGAGGACAGTACCAGCACTAGAAAAGCACACTACAGAGGGAAGTAGAAACACTGCAGGCTGTACTCAGGCAGAGGAAGACTTACTACAGTAAAGTTTAACAACAGTCCACTAAATAATACAGAGAGGAAGAGGCATGATTCAAAGTTTAAGGTTGAGTTGTGAGAAGATCGAGTTGTTGGGGAATAAAAAGCATTTCATGGGACAGTAGTCATGCATCCACCGGCTGGTTTTACAACAAGTGGAAACTTCAATGTGTGAAGCAGCAAGCAAGTGTGTACTTGGTTAATTTTGGACTTTGTAGTCTTCTTCAAAGACTAAGTGTCCTGTGATCCTAGAGCCGTTCACTCACCATTATCTTTAAGCAACTTAAAAAGATGGATGTTATTGTGCTTTCACACAGCTAATAACATGGTTTTTGAGACACATAAATAAACAGAACAAAAAAAGAAGGGAAAAAAAAAAAAAAGCTACATCAATATCCAGGATGATTTGGTGGCATACAGGACACCTGCTAAGCTTCTGATTGTGATGTTAATGCAATATCTTATCAAAACTGTCATATATTTCCTCTGTATAAACAATTCATGAATAATAATTATGTTGGCTCATTATTGTAAATCATCATCAGCATAGAGTAGATAGAGCAAACCTGCTGCTTAAGATTCCCTGCTTGTCCGAGAAGGCTAAGCCCATAAAAACATTCCCCCTTTCCCCCCCCATTCCACAGTAGCAGTTAACAGTTTTTATACAAAGCAGTCACTTCCCGCTAAATCAATGAGGTAGACTGGGTCCAACTAACCCACCTTGGGACTCCACACAGTCACAACATCTGGTGCCTCTGGAGCCACAGATCAATAGCATCTCAAATTTTATATTAACTTACATCTCTTTTTCCATCGATCATATGTAGTTCTTACACAGAGCCACATCAAGATTGTCTAGCTAGCCAAATATCCGTGTTGTCTTCATTGATGACTTGATGGGAAAGTGCCTTTTTTCTGGGAGGTGAGGGGGAGGTGTGGTCAGGTGGGACAGGAAATAGGTCCGACTTGGAACATAAAAATGCATCATTAGTTCATTCTTAGTATTTTAAAATGGCTTTTTGTCGAAGCTCCAGGTGAGCTCTGCACTACAAGTATTGATATCAGAGGGTCAGAATCATTTGGTAGATGTTGAGGATTGTTTTCCAGCCACTGTAAGCTTATTGAGAACAGTCGAGGGGGGAAAGGGTTTTGGCTGAGGAAAAGGGTTATTCACTAGTCCAAACATGAAACGTTAGTCCCACCATCAAGCTGCTGTTGACAGAGGTGGTCGGTTGCTTTTATTGATTAATGCTCTTCAAACCTTTGGCTACAGGTGTCAACGCTTTAGTCTTTCAATGACAGAGGTCTGGCTTCCTCCACGTCTTTCAGAACAGCTTATGCACTGGCTATGTAGGATTCAAAGGCTTTGGCGCAGGAGTGTTCTGGCACCAGTGAGAGGGGAATTCTCCATTTTTTCTCTATTTCTGGTTAGTTCATCCACTTTCTGCAATTCCAGGCTCCACAATGGCAAGGGATCTTGTGCTGATCGTCCTCGAAATCAAACTGGTAGTCGTAGGTCAGCTGGAATTAAGAAACGGGGAGAGTTAGTGGCTGCAGAGATTTAAAAGTTAACTTCAAAAGCATAAAAAAAAGGTAGTAAAATTAAGAGGATTTGTTAGTGTGAGTAGTGATCTGTCTTCTAATGCACTGCACCTCTTCTCCCTTGGGGATCCTGCGGCTGGAAATGATGATAATCTTGTCTTCTTTGTCAAACGTTACAACCTCTGCAACACAGTTGGGGGCACAGGAATGGTTGACGTAGCTGGAGAGGAGAAAAAAAAGTTAAGTCAGTTTAAAAAAAAAACAAACATACTGGATAGATTCAGGGGCTTACAATGAGGCAAGCAATCACAAATCAACACTTACCGAGCTGGGCCACCTGTCAGAGTGGCATCAATCACCTGCTCATTGTTGATGCGGAACATGTAGATCCCACGGTTCTGTTAGAGGGAAGAAAATATGAAATGGTTGACACACAACTCAACTCAAAGTTTCTATATCTTGTTGGTTCTGAAGTGTTTTCCAGCTGGCGTACCTGCAACTCGTAGATCTTCTCACGCCGATTGGCCACCTCGTTGCGTATGACTGTGCCAATGTACTCAATGACCATGGTGTGCTTCTCCAGATCTTTAGCAGCGTACAGACCCAGGCCCTGGATGCGGGATCGTGCCAGATACACATTATTCTTCCACTCAGTCTTCAGGCGGCGGTACTGGGATGACTTGGAGTGGACAAACTGCTTGCTGTATGGTGTGTTGAGCTCTCCAGTGAAAGTACTCTGGTAGGCCTTTGACACGCTGGTGCTATTTAAAGTGTGAGGCCTTGACAAACAGAAAAGAAAATCTGAGTGTGCATCCAGTCATTTGTACGATGCATTCAGAAATGCGAGGGTTCATGGGACATTTGTTGAGTTACATATTAACAAACCATCTGAAAACACTTATAGTATACATACTATTCAATACTTTACCTCTTGCATTGTGTGGGGACCTTGGGCTCAGAGCGAGCACAGCCGGTGGGGTTGATCATAAGAGGGAGCTCCATCAGAGGGTGACGGCCATATCGGAACAGGTAGTTCTGGCAGTTCTCCACGCCAGGCAACTAAAACACAACAAAGTCATACAAATCATGTTAATCATGCACTTTGATCTACAGAAGAACCATTATATCATAGCAGGTTTCTGGTTCTGCAGCCTTGAGTCTAATCAAGCTTTCTGTGTACTATCATGTCTGCTTGTGAGGTTTGTTTTAGTCTATAACCATCAATCAGGTTTGTTTTTTTCATCTTTTCCAAGTATTTCTTGTATATTTGTATAATTTTGGCAAATACACTTTTCCAGAAATGTAGCAGATTTACTTCAATTTAAAAATGAAATGTGACCATTTTTGTCAACAATGGAACTTGGAACTAATTTGCAATTTTAGCATTAAGAAGTCAACCCCTAATATGTGTGAATACTGGTTTGTAGAACGGCTTCAATTATGAATAGGAGACAAAAACAAAATTAAATGAGACACAAAGTGACACTTTCTCCTGCTGCGTATTCTTACCGACTCAGTGATACGCATGACAGCATGAATGGTGAGGCCATACATCTCCTCTCCCTTGACATGTTCAGTGAACAGCTTCAACATGGATGATTCATCTCGGAGTTTTGCCACCTGCTGAACCACCCGGTCCCAGATTCCTAAAGAGAAAAATGGTGAATTAAATGAATTAAATGTTAAAGAGTTATTTAAATTAGATTGCAAAATAAAATAGGAGCAGTGTATAAGTTCTTACCCTCAGGAGTAGTGTCACGAAACTGCAAATCCTCCATGCCATGCTCCAGAACGCGCACCTCAAACAGAGGGCGACCATCATCCTCACTGATGCGGCAGCGGTAGCGACAGCGCTTGTTGGGCAGACGTGTGCTCCAATAGATGCGTGTGGCCTCGTAGCCAACAGGGAAGATGGCAGTTGGTGAGTGGAAGTTCGCCATCTGGGAGGGTAGCAACTGGCCAACAGCGTGAAAGATGAGACCACCAACACGGAACAGGTGGATGCGGTCACCTCGCTGTAAGATGCTGGCAATCTGCTTCACCTCATCACGCTCAATGTAGACGCGCCGTAAAACAGCAAACGCGCTGAGTTCATCTTCACTGGGGCCCTTCAGCTTATGCTGGGTGCACAACATGGTCTTGTCTTTGAAGAACATGCAGCGTGCCCGGATGGCACAGGCGAAGTGGTAGACATTTGGACAGCGCAGTCTGTTGCAACTGTTGGTGGCACCCGTCTTCTGGCAGTAAGCGCAAAGAGTCCGCAATCCCCGGCGCAGGGCTACCTCCACATTGATGAGGGCGCCTCCCTGTGTCTCATAAACCTCTGTGGACCACAGGGCACAGTTCAGGTGCACCCAAAGGTCCACATCAATGTTGAGCAACCGGGCAGGCCCATCTGTAGCTCCATCACCTTCCTCATGGCAGAAGCAGCATTTACGTTTATCGCGAGGCAGCTTGTCTGGTCGAAGGGTTATGCGAAGGCGTTCCATTAGCTCAGACACCTCACGACTGCTCTCCTTCTTAGAGCCACCCTTACGTATTGAGATGACAATCTGAAGACGCTTCCAGCGAATCCCCTTCCATTTTTTCACTTTGGGATGTATTACCTCCTCATCAGGGGAGAGAGGCCTGCGCTGTTTGATGGCCTTGGGGGAAGACTCCACATTGTTTGGAGAATCTTCAGGAGGTTGAGCTAGATCGATGGCCTCCTCTTCCTCCTTGGCAGCAGGACTCTGATGATCTTCAGTAGGAGCAGTAGGATCTGGAACTGCACAGGTAGTTTCTGGATCTGTGACTGACTCTGGAGCAGCAACTTCAGGCTCTGTGACATCAGTTGGTCGAGCAGCATCGATAGAAAGAGCAACTTCCTGTTCAGGCTCAGTTTTGATCTGGACGGTGGTGGGACTGGGGGGAGACGGGGATGGAGGAGCTGATTTTTTTGAAGGTTCAGCTTCAGTAGATGGAACTGGCGCCGATGGGGGAGGTTGTGGAGGGGATGGTGAGGGGGGTGGAGATTCCTCCACTGGTATACTAGGAAGGTGACGCACATCCAAGTCACTTACATTGGTTGTGTAACAGTGCTGGACGGGTTTGTCCTCTTTTTCTGGGAATTCCTGAGAGACGAAGGCACATATGAGATTTCAAGAAATGCATGGTATATGATAAGACAAAGATCAATAATTCACACAGTTCTCAAGAGACCTGTAATGACTGACCTGTTTAATAAGTGCCAGAATGTCCACTTGTTTCTTTAATGTACAGCCTGGTAGAGATACATCAAACTGCCTTAGCCATTCATCCTGACTGGGTGAAGCGCTGTCCTTTGTACACAGAGCCCCTGGAAAACATGACCACATTAACATAAGTCTGAATTTATGTACGAATAAACTTCTTGCAAGTCTTGCATTCATGTTTGACAGCACTGTTGTCACTCTACTGCAATGACAAAACTTTGTTTTTGAACAGCACCTCACACCAACTTAGACATATGTTGCATGGCTTTGTTTGTCAGGGTCTAAATAGCCTCTAAATGCATACCTGACTGGCCAGGTCCTTTCCCAGCTCCATCACCTCCAGGCATGTCAGGATTTTGGGGAGGGAAAGTCACCTCATAAGAACCTGGCATCCTAATGTTAAGAAGCTGGGCCATCGCCAACATCACATGATTCAGTTTCTGGAAAAAAATCAGTTAAAGTTTTTGTTAAATATGCATGAAGATGAGGAAAGGTCAAACTGGGTGCAGTGATATCATGGCTTCATACCTTGGCTGCAGCAGAGGACAATGTGAAGGTAACAGACACTTCGTTGCTTTTGGACTTATCCCAGTGGTTGGATGTTGAGACTACCTTGCTATCAGCTGCTTCAAACGGTTTGGTTTCTGGGAAAGCTTTGAAAGGAAATGTGCAAATCAGTCTTTTGTCAGTTCACATGCATACATTTCACCGAAGCATGTATAAATGCATAAATATGAACAATGCTGCTGTCGTTTTAGGGAACATTTATAATGTTTTGTAATACCTGGGATGGCAGTGCGAGGTATGAGGGGGATGATGGGGGATATTGCTCTCTCAGTCTCCTCCTCTTTAGGCTCCCGTAGGTGAGGGAAACGTGGTGTTTCATCTCCTACGTTACTCTCTGGGGATGATGCTGGGATGATGCTTTCTGGGGCATCCTCGTCATCACTCTCCATCCTGTTAAAAATATTATTTCCTACAGTTGTAACCACTCAGCAACGAGAAATATATGTACTTTGGTTGACAAAGAACTTAAAAGTATTGTACCTGATGTCCTCATTCTGGTTATGTGGTGGGGTGGGGAGAGCGGCAAGAATATCTACACTCTTCACCTCCTCTGTAACAGAATCTGCAGGGAAAATTAGTTATTTGGAATCCAATTACTGTACAACTGCAGAATAATATCATGAAAAACATTAATTTCATGCCAAATTCCACATTGTTTACCCATTGGTTCTTCTGCTGGTTCGGTGTCTTTCTGACCCTCAGACATCTCCTCCCCAGGAGTCACTCCATTCAGCAGCTTGTGCTGTACTGAAGGTGGAGGAGTAGGTGGCAGGGAGGATGGCGGTGTTGGTGGGTTACTGAGGTTACTCTGTAAAGGCACAAAACAATAACTTCATGAAACAACTTTGCTCTGTCCAATACTTTGTTCCTGAAGTAGTATTAAATCAATAACTAAATGTTGCCAGTCTGCAAAAGATAATCATTAGTTCATGTTGCCGCTGAATTATACCTTGGTGAGTAACTGAGAATAATAGTCTGGGATATTGTCCAGCACTGCATTTCCAAAAGATCCTTTGAGCTGGGCTTTGCCATTGGCTGGACTGCTTCCAAAAGGAGCAAAGAGATCCAGACTGGCAGTGATTGAAGGCTCCATCAGAGGCAGCAGAGACAGACCCTGGAAGGTAAATGAGGTAAAATGATGAATAAGCACTCTTCAAAACATCAATGGCAAAAAAAACATTTAGGAAATTCAGCTTTTTCCATCCTTTTACCTGTTTGAGTTGCTTTATCAGGGCTTCTGCACTTTTTCCAGCTTCGTCCTTCTTATTCTTTTTACGTGCGTTAGGCCCTCGGTCTCCAGTTGCCTTATTGGTACGCTTTGGCTTTTGTACAGGAGCCCTTTTTGTTATAGACTGTAAATCCTGTGAGAGTTGACAAAATGAATGAGAAGTTTTTTCTACACAAACAACAACACGATGAGGGCAAAAATAATGAATATACACTGAAGAACAACATACCTCCATATTACGTGGAGTCCCTTGTAGTTTTTGCTCCAGCATTGCTAGTTTTGTGTTGATGTGGCCATTGATCTCATTGTGGATGCCTTCAGAAGGCCTCTGAGCGCCGAGCTGAAGGTTCTTAGTTCTCAGGAGTTTCTGTAGTAGTTGCTGTCCAGTCTCGGATCTAGGACCTTGAGCTCCAGGGTCTCCAGCCATGTTTCCAGCATTAACAAAGCTAGTGTTGTTCCCAGAAGCAACAGTCTCTCCTGTTGCTTCTCGTTTTATAGCCCCAGGATGAGCCTCTGCCACGCCATCACACTGAACCTCTCTTGGTTCCTGTTTAATGTTCTGTAGGGTAATCTTGCATAGCTCCCCTGCTCTAGAGCCATGTTGTGCATGAAGAACATTGCTCTCTGTGATATGCTGCGGCTGTTGCTGATGAATATTCATGCCTTTCTGTGGACCATTGGGGATAACTGAGGCGGTCTGAGATGTTTCATTTCCTGATGTCTGAGTTTCTAATTTAAGTCCTGGACAATCAAGTGGACTCTTGGCTCCAGGTGACCTGAGTGGAGATGCCTTGACTTGGCTGTATGGACTCCCTCTTCCAGCCCTGTTGTCAGCTATAGAGGGTGAAGAGACATGGGACGAATGGGGTGAAGCCGGGTGGGCTGGGCTCATACCGAAGGAACCTCTTGGAGAATATGCATGGGATGGAGAGCCCTGCATGCGGCCTGCAGCTACCATTAGTGCTTGTTGGTTCTGGTTGGGAGTGGGTGGACGCATTCCCATAGCTTGATTAAATGTGTGCCGTTGTGGATCCCCAGGAGAGTTGGCCAATGGCTGACGCGGAGATGTTGGCCTTACCATGCGGCCATGGTCCATGGGAGAAGGTGGCACTGGTACCTGACCTCTCATAATATGTTGCATCATCTCCCCTACTTGTGGCTGTTGTTGCCCAGGGACCATCATCCCCTGCTGTATCTGAGGAGCAACACCAACACCAGGTTGCTGGCCTACCATGCCTGACTGTTGTTGATGGCCTACTGCTCCTGGCTTCCCCATGGCTCCATATGGCATCTGTTGGCCTTCCATCCCTGGCATCTGCTGCCCAACCTGTGGCACCTGTCCTGGTGGCATGTGAGACCTCAACTGACCTTGCTGACCTTGAGCCATTGACATCCGCAACATCTGCCCCTGTTGGAGCTGCCTCTGGGCAATCATGGCCTGGATGTGCTGTATCTGCTGGTTTGGGGGAAGATTGCGAAGCTGAGGATTCTGAGCAATAATAGCCTGGATGTTGATAGGGGTGCGGATCTGTCCGGGTTGAAGTGCAGGCCTCTGTGCCATCATCCCTTGCTGCTGGGCTCTCATCATGCCCATCATGGCCTGTTGTTTTTGCTGCTGGGCCATGAGAGCCTGCTGTTGTGCACTATGGCCCATCACAATGGACTGTGGCTGGCCAGGATGGTTCTGACCTATGATCTGCTGCTGCATGCTGGGATCTTGTGACTGCTGCATGGCATTTTGAACTGTTTGTTGTTGTTGTTGCTGCTGCTGAGCTAAGAAATCAGTTGGTTTGCCTTCCTCTTTAATAGTCATCAAACCGGGTTTGTCAACACTAAGAGAACCTTGCCTCTGGAGAGCAAGTTGTTGCTGCTGTTGCTGAAGTACAACAGATTGTTGGTTTCCAATCAAACCAGTTTGTTGCTCAGGTACAGACTGAGGATTTGACTGTTGCTGCTGAGCCATATAAACCTGGTTTTGATGCTGCTGTTGTTGTTGTTGCTGTTGTTGTAATTGCTGCCTCCCCATGTCCGTTTGATGATCATTTGCAGAGCCTAGTTGGGTCATCTGACTGGGGGTGGAGGGTCCACTCTGCTGTGGTGGCGTTCTCGAATCAGGGCTGAGGATCCCACCCTCTTTGGGGCCTGAGTTTTGGCTGTCTGTAGCTCCCTGTGGCTGGGGTGTGATACTTCCTGCTGAAGGCGAGGAGCCCATCTGTGGGGTAGAGGGTTGGGAGAGTCCACCTTGCTCCTGGCTGGATTGATTGATCAACTGCGTCGGTTGTCTTTGCTGAACCATCTGCTGCTGCTGCTGGAGGTGGGCCAAATTCTTTGCAACATTTTGCTGCTGTTGCTGCTGCTGCTGGGATGCAAGCATACGTTGGGCCAGAATATTCTGTTGTTGTGGAGTCAATTGGACCTGGGGAGGCCTGAGGCCAGGATGACCTGGAGATCCAACCATTCCCTGCGGACCCATCATCAGCTGAGGCCTCTGTTGCTGTGATAACGCAACTTGCTGGTTCCCCATAATCCCTGGTTGAGCTGTCATCATGGCTTGAGCATGATTAATAGGCTGGCCTCCTGCAAGGTTCTGTGGCATTGGAGCCACAGACTGGCCTCCAACCATTCCTTGTGGAACCTGCACCATGCTCTGCTGATTGGCCTGGTTGGTTAGCATTCCCTGTTGAGTGTTTGCTTGTTGCTGGGCCATAAGTTGGTTCCCCATCATGCTGGATTGTGGCTGAGCAATTAAGCCAGACTGTTGATTTGGGTGTGGCATAGGTTGCTGGCCCATCATCACCTGCTGCTGCTGTTGCTGCTGTTGCTGGAGCTTTGCCATCTGCATCCTATGCTGAAGTTGTCTTTCTTGGAGGAGCCTGGGGTCTCCACCTTGCATTCCAGGTCCCTGTGGGAAGAATCCTGTTGGAGCCCCAGGAGGACCTGGGGCCCTTGGACCACTGGCTCCAAGAGTTGCAGGGAGCTGGGGTTGGGCTCCACCAATAAAGGGCTGCCCTTGGGGCATCCTGACAGGCATTCCACCTTGGGGCATCATGCCTGGGTGCTGGCCCATTACTGGTGGTCCCTGTTGGCCCATCACTATCTGGCCAGGGATCTTGGGAAACATGTGAGGGGGGCCGCCCTGGGCAGAATGGCCTGGGGTAAGAAGACCTGAGCTTTGCTGATGCTGCTGCTGCTTGCTTCTGTATTCTGCAATAAGATTGGTGTGCTCCTTCTGCTGCTTGCGTACCTAGAAGCAGAATAATTATGAACAGGCATGAATTCACACTCATCAAAAGCAAAGTACCTTTACTACAGACAAATCTGTAAACGTCATATCTACACACCTGGTCAAGTTGTTTCTGAATTTTACTCTGCTCTTCTGTAACCAACTTCAGTTTTTCTGCATCTGCCTCTGCGAACTCCCTGCCAGCTTTCTTAGCAGTGCGTTGCTTAGCACATAGTGCCTTGCGTGATTTGCGGTGAACTCCAATCTGTTCTTCCAAAATTTTCAACTGCATTTGGAGTAACTGCTGGGTGTGAAGAAGCCACTCTTCATATTGGTGCTGTTCTGCATCATCTGTAACAGAATAGAATAAATTAGCACTTTGTACTTAGTCAATAAAAGAGGATGGCTTTGTTGAACAGCAATGTTTCCAAATTACTAAACAGGGTTTTTAACAAGAAGCAGTTTTAGTAGAACATACTGATGATTCCTTGCACAAACTGGGGAGGGTTGGGTCTTGACTGGGTGGGATCACTTGTTTCTCCCTCCTAATCACAAAAAGAAAGCAGTGTAAATCAGTCTGAACCAGACTTAATGGAAATAAATACAATCAGTCCTGACAACCAATATAGCATACCTTTAGAGGTCCAGATGCAAGTTGAGCTGGATCTGTGCCTGGGGCAGAGGCCAGCCTCTGAGCAAGCAGAGAAACTTGTTGCCTGAAGAGAAAACCAAACATAAAACGTATTAACTATATCAGCAGTGTGCTGAGCAATGGCCTATAAAGGTATGCAGTTTCCCAACAATTGTGCAAAAACGTTGCAAGTTACCATGGTGTTGCCACCACCTGATGGGTTTCATGTGATGATATCTGACATTTGACAGTTAAACGGTGGTACTGCTGCACACTAGATCACTCCTTTTGGAGAAGGAGTACAGTCTTAGACTGGATTCAGACAGGATCTGGCGCTGTGGCCAGAACAGAGGTTTTTCCATTCATTTGAGTGGGGGTCATCCGTTTCGGCTCCGGCGGAGCTGACCCAGATCCAACTTTTGGAAAAACGGAGCCCAACGTCACAGTTCGGCCGCCAATCAGACACTCATATCGGTCAAACCTCCACAGACAGCCTGAAATATCTCTGAAACTGAGACTATCCAGGTGGATTCATGGACTAAACTCTGACCCTACCTGTGTGTGTGTTCTGACTTGTGTCACAAGTGACACAAAGAAGTTTAATTTGATTTGTGTCCGATGGTTTAACGGAGAGAGAGAGAGAGAGAGAGAGAGAGAGAGAGAGAGAGAGAGAGAGAGAGAGAGAGAGAGAGAGAGAGAGAGAGAGAGAGCAGTTGTGCCAGTAACATTGCAGATCCCGTTGTAGGAGTGTTCAGTACAAGCAAATGTAACACTATAAAGTGAATCACCGTTGCCACTGACATAATCAGTAGCTTCTTGCAGTGGAGCTCCACTTACTGGTGACTGAGAGCACCGTTTTTAGCTCAGCCGTGATACATAGTACATCACTTTCTTGTTCATAGCTTATTAAAAGACAGCAAAAAACACCATTCATAATGTGATAAGCGCCACCAATCAGCCTGCTGAATTATTCAACTTGTTAACAGTGCTTGTGTGGACCTATTTTTGTACTGAACCTAACACATTGAACCTCCAACAGACCAAACATATTACTGAACTGAAGAGTGTCATAATCAACGCTGATCATTGCACCGGTATGAACAGTAATATGTTAACTTACTGTACATATTGATGTACATTTGAACTGTGATGCATTCACTTAATGTTGTATGTACATAAGTGTATTTGAATGTAGATACAATCTCTTAGCATTGGAAAAAACTAAACTGCATGTTCAGTGACCACCAATATTTAAACTGAACAAAAACTGGGACCATTTCTTTTATGGTTAGAAGTTGAACTGGCTGTATTTATACAAGACAGGTAGCTAAACAATGTTTGCAGAGCATGGGGGTGTTTTTATAACCAATTTGCAACTACATAATTCCTGTGGGTGTTAAGAACTACACCAAGTCTGTGCAAACTGAACTGAGTATGCTGAATTGGTTTTGCAATTTTTACAAAAACAATGGTTACTTCTATTCCCCCCCCCCTCCAACATTTTTGCAACCACTGACATGTTTGTACAAAGGTCAATAGGTAACCAGGAAACTAACTGAACCTACCAACACTAGTACTCTAAGTCTTCCCAACAATATCTGTCCCCTCCTGCAGAAGTTGCCCTGCTTTTGGTATACTGTCAGACCTGACTAATTTAGTGCATGCATCAGACACACAGCAACATTAATATTAATTTGGAGCCATGTAAGTACAATATCCTCTCCTATCAGCTCAGCTCCATTTGGTTCCCACCAACTCCTGAGGGAAATATCTGGCTCTTTAGCTGCTAAATGCTCCACTATGTTCTCCAGCTGGTAGCTGACTTCGTTTGTATTCCATTTGGTGGTGGACAGGTGGTGTGCCATCAATGTTATAAAATAAAAATACTGCATATGAAGAATAAAAAACAAATTGACTCTGTATACTCTGTCCAAACACAGCATGTGCCATTTTTGGCAACCTTCCACTTCATCTTATTTTCTTTGTATTTCTTGTGGAGCAGAAGCATGCTGTGCTGGTTGTCAGCAGTATAATGATTTTGTGTCTACAGCTAAAGAAGCTATAGATTTTATAAACATATCTGTCATTTCATTTGTAGGATTTAGTGTCACCTGGCACTGCAGTTGATGATGACAACCCTGTCACATGACACTCTCCTTAGTAGCGTGAAGGAGAAACTACAGTGGTGGCTAAAAGGATGAATGGCCCCATCTAGAGTGCGTGTCTAGCGTTTAGTTTGTCCGTTAGTATAGAATAATTGTTGTTCAACATGATGGCAGAGGACCCACAGCATCTGTAGATGTAAGAGACTCATTCTAACGTAATAAAAACATAACTCTTATTCTGAAGTGATTATACACCAATGAAAACATAGTTATGCACATTATATTTCTGCCGTACCCTCTAAGTAAAGCTCCTAAATCTTACGCACTGGACAATTACCATGATCGTAAACCAGTTCAATGAAAACATTCTGACCAAATTTAAATTCAAAACATAAATTAAAGGTTGACACAACAAAAGTACCTGTTAATGCCAGAGGGAACAACCATCGGATCCTGTGCCAACACTCTCTTGATACCCTTAAGTGCCACCATCTTTGCCTTGGCAATGGGATCCAGGATGTCATCAGTTGCAAATTTGTCTAAATCTATTAAAAGAATAACACAAAAGCTGCTGATATAGTTTGAACAGAACATAATTACACAGAGTAATGACATTGAAAAAAACAAAACAATGGTTACCTTTATCTGGGAAGAAATTGTTGGCCAGAGGCGGCTGTTTAACCACTGGCTGTGGCTGCTGTTGATGACTGAGACCTGTATGGACCCCTGGCTGCCCCATCCTCATCATGGCTTGCTGTTGGACCATCGTCATATGAGGCGGAGGTGCTATTCCAGTTCCCACAAGCCTTTGCTGCTGCTGCTGTTGCAACATGTGCGGTGGACGGGGCACCATTCCTGGCTGAGCCATCATTCCTTGAGGTGGTGGACGATGGTGTGGCAGCATTATCTGCCCAGGTGCCTGTGGGTTTGGCTGTTGACTTGAGAGGCCAGGAAAATGAGGAGCCATGCCTCCTTGGTGGAGGGAACTAAGCTGTTGCTGTTGTTGCTGCTTCTGTTGCTCCTTTTTCTCATGCTCCAGCAGATCCTGTATTAGAAGAGGCAGTTCACCATCTAAGGAGCTCTCTACTTTTGCCAAATCTACAGCAGGGGAGTGTTGTCCCCCAACGTCAGGGAGCCCCAGCAGATCATCGCCAATATCTGCATGTGGAGCAGCTGGAGGAAAAGGCAATGGATCCGCTTGGCCTGGCAGAGGGTACGGAAGTCCCCCTAATCGAACAGAACTGAGTGAAGCTGACTGGTTTTCTGGTTGTGTGGGTTTAGCTGATGGTGTGGTCCCACCAAGAAGCATGGACACAGCCTCTCCGATTTCATCTTTCACCACAGTCTGTCCCGGCTGCAGCTGAGGGGTCAGTCCTCTGTCTTCTACTTTGACCTTGGAGGTATCAGCAGTTTCTGCAGAGGGTGGCTGTTGGGTAGCAGCACCCCCAGCAGTGGTGGGAGCTGTTGTGAGAGACTTCTGCCCTGGCTCTACCTTAACTTTCTCTTCCACTTTAACAGGCCCAGAACCAGAGGATGATGAAGGTGCTTCACTTTCTGCCTCCACCAACCGCAGCTGGTCTGAGAAGACATCTTTAGGGTCTCCTTGGTCCAGCTCAGGGTCAGTGTAAGCCAGCAGGTCAAACTCATCACTGTTAAGCAAGTCATCTAGATGTGGATCATTGGTTTCAAGGTTGTCCAGGTTGCCCAACTCATCATCTCCTTTGTCAGGGTCCAAGTCTAGAGCCAAATCATCCTCATCCTCCACACCTCCATCCCCTGGGGCATCCCCAAGCCCCTCGAGGTCAGGCTCTGGCAGTTCCTCACTGTTTTCTACCGCGGCAGCCTGGGGCCCTGTGACAACGCTTCGTTGCGGAAGCTGATGCTGCTCAGCGCTAGGAATGTTTGGAGTGGAAGGAGCTGCCTGGGGCTGCAGGTGGGGCTGTTGTGTTACTGTGCCTGTAGATTGCTGAGGCAGTAAAACTGACAGTCCACCCTGCTGTAACCCCAGCTGTGAGTTGCTGCTTCCCTCTGTTTGAATGCCACCAGCTTGAGCTATGGGATGTTGCTGAACATAAGGTGCTGCCATCTCTTGCTGTGGAACAAAGAGACGTGGTCTCGGCTGGGGTCCACGGGGCATAAACTGGGGTCGTAGGGGTAGCCTCTGTGAGTTGTGTCTCAATTCAATGAACTGTGGTGGGGGACCTTGACTCATTGGTTGCATGGTATCTCCTCCATGTCCTGGCATTATGGTGTGGGGGTTAGCCATGCCTTCCATACCCTGGATGTTGACAGCAGGGTTGAGATTGTGTCTTATGCCCATAGCATCCATGCCAGGTGTGGGGAACCTCCTTGGACCTGGAGCCTGGCCCTGCCACTGAGGAGGGAATGGTGGACGGGCAAACATGCCCTGAGGTCTGGTGGGTCCTGGAGGCCTGAATTTGAGAGACACAAAAGATAAAATAATACAATTTAATTTAAACCATGTATGCTGCATTACCAAATTCTGAAGAAATAAGGGCTGTGACCAATTTGTGCATCAGGGCTCATTACATCCCAAAATAAGTTCCAGTAATATTACTATTTATGAATTTGGATGTATATGCAACTACACAAAACCAACCAAAATGATCAAATACTGAAATTTCTTGTTCTTCAGTGAGGTGCTTACCTTAGTGCACTAGGATCCATGATGGCCGGGGTTCCTGTAGGTGGTGGGCGAATGAGCTTTTCATCCTTGCCTCCAACAGCCATGGGTATCTTTCCTGCCACAGAAGCCTGAGCTCCAGCATTAGCAGCAGCAACACGATCCTAAAGAAAGTAATAACAGCAAACAGGTAAATGTACCAGTCATTTTCATTTGTAATAAATGGTAAATTGTTGCATTTATACAGTGCTCCCCCCCCCCCCAAACTCCATACAATTCATCTCTCATTCACCCACACACACCGATAGCAGCGACCATGCAGGACACCTCTATGTGTGGATAGAAAGAGCTGGCAATGAAACCACCAACCCTGTGATTAGTGGATGACCTACTACCTGCTCACTTTGTCATTTTGTTTGCACCAGTTAACACAGAGGCCAAAGTACAGCCTCAATTATAAAACAGTGCAACTTAACTTAAGTTTAGCATTTCATGGTTTTTGTTTTCCATTAACTCTTCAGTGGAGCGGAAACTCTGAGATTGCACTTAGGCCATCCAAGGACATCTTCCTAATTACTAAAATCACACCGTTGTTAAGATGTTACATTACCTGTGGATAAGGTGGTGGTGCTCTGTGGGCCTTGTCTTGTGGAAAGGCTCCCATTTCCCCTCCAGACCAACCAGGAGATGCACTGCCAGCAGCAGCAGCAGCCTCCTTCTCTTGTCTAATTGAATTTCTCTGCATTTGTTGTCTGATTAAGAATTCCCTCAGTCTCTGGCGCTAAAAAACACAAGAAGCACTGATTAGCAAAACACGTAGGGGGTGCACAGAATGAATGTTCACTGACTAACACTGATACCTGTCGATGCTTCTCCAGGTCAGATGGGCTAAGGCCTACCAATGCAGGATCCTGCACTCCCGAAATGTCAGACATTTCTTGAGTGCCTGGCAACGCTGGTTGATGTGGTGCGTCTGGAGGGCGGGCAACTGGTAGTTCTTGAGATCCAGAAGGAGGTGGCCCCCTGGTGCTGAAACCGTCTGTCTGCTGAGTTTGTGGCTGTGGTTGCTGAAGCTGACCCTGTAACATCTGACTCTGCTGTTGGGTCATTTGGAAGCCTCCTGTGTTGGGGCTGCGGCTGAAATTAGGAGGTGCTGAAGGTTTACCAGAGAGAGGATCCCCTATGGAACTGTTGTTGGGGTGAGGTGGAGGTGGCTGGTTTGGATGAGGTGAGCTTTTGTAACTTGCAGTTCCCTCTGCAACAGAGGGAGGTCGAGGGGGAGCAAAAGTAGCAAAAGGGTCTCTAGATTGTGGCCTTGAAGGTGGTTGAGAGCATGGGTCTGGGGATTGGAAACGAGGGGTAGCAGGAGACTGGACAGAGTAAGCATCATTGGAGAGGCCACCAGGAGTGTGGGGAGACTGAGAGCTGCCCTGGGACTGTGGGCTGGAGGGCACTCTAGGACATAGCTCCTGTGGACCGACAGAGTGTCTCTGGGGTCCAAGAGAACAATTGTCACCTGACTGTGGTCTGGGAGTTAGTGGTGGCTGTGTGTGGGGGTCAGAAAAAGGGTGAGAGGGAGACTGCCTGTAGCTTTCAGAGGGGTGGCTAGGGGATGCTCCAGGGAGTGTCCCACCCTCCCCTTGGTGCATCCGTGGTGTCATAGGTGCCTTGAATAAACCATCTCCAGATTCCAGCATCCCAGCAGGGGAGCCAGTGGATAAGTCAGGTCTTCCAACTGCAGAGGAGCGTGGAGAAGGTGCACTCATGTCAGCCCTATACTGCCCTGTGCTTACAGGTGAGGAAGCCACTGCAGAGGGTGATGGGGATGAACCATACTCTGGCCGTCCCATCCCTTGCTGGTTTCTGAAAGGGTCTCCGTAGTGGGTATTGTGGGGTGGCGAGAAGATGGGCGACTCCCCAAGCCCAGCACCTCTTGAATGAGGACTTTCTGGAGGTCCTAGGGACTCCTGAGAGCCTTGCTGTGATTGTGGTAGATGACCCTGTTGCTGCTGCAGTTGTGATCTGAAGTAGGGGTCAACCTGCTGAGCCCGTCTGGGGGTTCCAGGAGTTCCTGGTTGCATGTCAAAGGGGCCAAGACTGGCTGGCCGTCCCTGAGGAGGACCCTGTGGGCCGGAAGCGGAATAACCTGAGGAAGAGGTCTGCAAGGGGCTGGCCCCAGCATGGGAGAAGGGTGTGGTTGGGTGGGAGTGAGAATGGGGTGACTGAGGAGGAAACTTGGCCAAGGGATCTGTCCGGATTTCAGCTGACCCTGGGGTCTTAACAGGTCCATCTGAGAAAAAGACAGAGGATGATCCTGAATCTGGAGGGAAGGGAAATGGGCTTTCTGCAGAGCTGGGCTGGGAAGAAATTGACGTAGAGCCTGAAGGTGGAGGGATCTGGAGGTGTAAACTGGGCCGTTCTCCCTTCACACGCCCTGCCTCTGTTTTGATTGGCCTGCACACTTGACTCTCTGCTTGCTGTGAGAAGAGGAGAGAGGAAGCATTAACAATTTGCACCTCGACTCTAATGAAGGGTACCAAACCTTTCATTCACTTTAACAAAACAAAAATATGCTGATGCTTTAGCTCACCTTCTGTGCCTTGTTTATCCTCTGAGCTGCTCGGTTATCTTTGGCCTTTTGCTACAGAAAGAAATCACATATTAAGATAAGAAAATAAAGACTAAAAACATTAGTTAACAAATAATAATACTTTCTGTTTAGTGTAGGCTGAACTTGGATAGATTTAAGGACGAATTTCTAATTGGCCTACTAATGAGCAGTACCCACCAGACATTTCAGATTTAACTAACAGTATTTCTGTGTTTGATCATTTTTTCCTTGAGGCTTTATGCATAGCAGTGATGGTTCCATAAGCGACCAGGGAGAATATGGTTAAAGACAGAACAACAAAAACCTGGCATCATTTACTACATTTTAGAAATGTGTGTTATAACAGAGCTGCAGGGAACAATTGTTAATATAAATCAATTATCTATCATTTTTTAAAAAAACACAAAACGGAGAACCTACCAGATATGGAACCTTGTCAGCAGCTGACACCTTTCTCCAGATCTTCATGATTTGTTTACAGCGACTAGCCCAGTCTGTGACAGGAGAAATGTTTAACATCTGCTCAATATTTACAAGAGATATAAACCGTACTGAAAAAGCATGACTGTTTGGTTTAATAATAGGTTGTACATGTTGGTATAACATTATTTCCACACTCACCTGGGTAGTCCTGTTTGAGAGTGGGAAAGTTGGTGTTGGCATAAAGAACAGGGGAAATGGTTGAGAGTTCTCCCAGCTCCTCATCTTTCTCCCAGCGCTGGAGACTGCGCTGGTTGTAGGACAGCCCATCACCCTCTGCCTCAGTGGGGGTCGGTGGGGAGGAGGGAGTTGCTGGGGTAGAGGGAGTAGCCCAGGGGCTCTCCTCACCCCCATCTGGACTGAACAGTCCTCCTCGGTCCCTGTACATAAAATGAGAGGAGATTGTCTTCCATACAATAAAGGGCTTACACGTGTCAACAACAGGGACAAAAGTGTATTCTACATAGGAGAAAATAAAACTGCATCTGCTTTTACACTTTGATCTACAGCACAAGTTGTTCCATAACTACATACTATAGATTCATATAGATTGTTGCACTAGGCAATTCGGTATTGGTCCTACCGCATGTCAAAGAACGGTGACTGAGAAAGGCCAGGAAAGGCGTCCATCATTCCAGCTGAGGGCAGGGACCCTGCAAGAGATTTTCCAGGTTTGCTTCACTTAAATCTTACATGCATATGTCCTGAACCATACAACAAACATGGTTTTGAATTTCAAAAAGGTAATGACAGAATAATCTGCAGGCATCCCCACCTGAGAGGAGAGCTCTCTGTGGCAGAGCGCTACGGTTGAGTTCTCCCTTACTGCCCTCCAAGATGGGCTTCATGCCCCCCAAAGAGGAGCCATCTGACACTCCCAGAACCTTCCTGAAGAACTGCTCAGAGTCCTGACTTTCCACCCCTTGTGGAAGACCTGTCATGTAAGACACAATGTTACCATCAGTTATTAAATATGTCCCCAAGTTAATGTTGCATACTGTATATATCAAAGTATCCTGTCAGGAGAGTTACCTTCACTTTTTTCTGCATCAGAATCATGAGGATCAGTTGGCGCCTGGTCCTTTAGTGATGAGGATGGTGCAGACACTCCTAAAAAGATGCAATTTTAAACTAAATTAAAATTACTTAATTACCATAACAATAAACCAGTGGCATCAGTGTCAAAACAGACACTTACCTGCACCTTCTCCCTGAGCCTGGGGGTCCTCACCCCCCTCTTGCTTGAGAGGAAAACTATCTTTCACCACACGATCCTTGGCATCAGCTAGTGAGAGAAGCAGAAGGTCACACCCCATGTACTAACCTTTTCTACACCCAGTGTCACAAATAATCTGCAGAGTTTTCATGTGTCACAGGTCAAGCTAGTGATCTTACTTTCTGGGGCAGTAGGTTTGAGCCCTGATGGTGCTGGTAATGAAGGTCGGACAAGGCATGCGCCTGGCCTCTGCCCTGGGGGTATCATTACAGCTTTCTTGCTCAAGTCTATTAGTGTCTTCCCAAAGAAAGCCTCCTGCAGCGAAACAAAAACATTTCAGACATGAACATCATATCACTGGATACCATTAGTTTCAAAAATATTTGAAGCATGGGGCATAGAGAGACTGCACACCTGGAGATAAGCTGGAAACATGTCCTCAAGTTTACTCTTCTTCCGGCCCCGACGTTTCTTGGCCTGTTCCTCGCCCTCCACTGGTTTTGGATCCATTATGTTATCTGTGTCAGGGTGTGGTCCTACGTATATATAACCATAAAATTAAGTTTTCCAAACATACAATTTCACAAAAAGCTGCCTCTAGTAATGGATGGGTGATGAGAGGGCACTCAGATCAAAAACAGCCATGTGTTAAAAAAAGGATTTGCTTAATCCCTCTACATTGGTAGCCCCAGTAAGTCAACATAGAGACTATATTCAAATAAAGGAGGGCTCCTTTTTTTCACACAAGGGGTAATGTGGCCTTATGGAGGAAAGACCATAAGCAGAGGGTCAAATGGTCAATAGCTGGAAAGCAGCCTATTCGACATGGCAAAAGTAAAAATAAAGCACTGAACCCCATCCCATTTAGTATAAATTTATAAGAATTATGTAATTATTTTCTTATAAAATTGGATAAAATGAAATTCAACAATCTGTTGTCACTAACCTTCATCAATGGTTCTCTCTATTGGTTGTCCATCCAACATAGTCTCTCCAGCCAGCTGGGCAAAGAATTCTTTCTTCATCCGTGTGTGACATTTCCTTTGTCGCACCATGAAGCCTCCAATTCCTTTATGTATAAAATATCTGTAAATATTTTGTGAATGCTTTGACATCCATGTCAAAGTTGTTTTGTGAAATTCTGGGTAGCTCACCAGGCCTGTAAGGTTTCCGCTTTCTTTTTTTGCTATCCTCCGTCTCCTCTGCTCCACCTTTGAGACCCTCACAGTCAGCCATGCCTTCAGGTCCGTCTGCACCACCTTCTCTGTCAGGGCTCCCTGGGTTTTCCATCTTGGTTTCACAGTCCATGGGCTCCCCTACAGAATAACATTGAATATGCACAAAGCCTTAAATTAAAAAAAAAAAAAAAAATGTGCAAAACACTCCTGAAAATTGTTCATTCATAAATTGATGAGCGGATTGTGTGCCAACCTTTGCCCTCCTCCCCATCTCCTTCAACCTCCCTGAGGTCCATTCCATCAGGACCTCCGTCACAACAGAGAGTGCCAAGACGGGAGCGACGCTGCCGTCTCTTGTGCAGGGGGGACATGGAGATGCTCCGAAGCAGGGTCATGCCTGACTCTGTCAGCCACACACCCTCCAACCGGTAGAACTGGGGTTCTGTAAAGTGACATTTAAAAATCAGAGTGATTTACAGGAGAACACATAAAAGATGACCACACAGAATGTGCTTATGATAACAAACATGAAGAGGCAAAATCCACCAACCTGGCTCTTTGATCTTTATTGAAGCCATAATGGCTGACTCCACTATTGTGAACGAAGGCAAAAAGCAGGTAGAGAAAGCAAAAGAAATGTCATTAGTACCTACTAAAAATAAGAATATCCTGTGTATATTTTTGAAACCGTAATCTTCATGTCTTCAGTTTTTTCATCTTGAGACTTACCCACAGGTTTTGGAACATATGGGGTGCAGGATGTGCATGCAAAGCCTTCATCAGAAGCTTGTTCCACCTCATCCTCTGTGTACAGACTCTCACAGACAGCATGGACCCATCTGCACAGACACACAGAAATACATAAGATACGCATGCCTTTCATAACATATCATGCCGCAAATCAAAGATGTTATGGAATAATTTATGACTCGAAGAACACATAAATAATCCATTCCCCGCTTGTCTTCATTAGCTGCGGTTTCATGAATAGCTCAGCGTATGCCTCTGGTGTGTGCATGTGTAGTTCTAATGAGCAGCACCCACCGATCGCAGTACTGACACTGCAGCAGCAGCTCCTCCTCCATGAAGTTTTCTCTGCATACTGGACAAGTGACGAGGCTGGCACAGGGGCCACAGTGGGTGTAGTTGTTCTGCCACTCACAGTGGAAACCCGGTGAGTTGGAGCCACACTGCACACAGCATACACACCTGCGCAGAAGTAGTGAATCATTCTGTAACAATTATACAGCTAATATGCAAGATGAAATAAAAATATAGATGCCTATGTGAGTGGTTTAGCAATATTTCTGCTACTACAGAAGAAAGAGGCAGAGTGATGGGCCTCTGAACTGCTAATGCAGGGCTGTGGCATGAGTGTTTTACATAATATGCAAATTTACATGTAGTCATTTCCATTTGACCCCATTCAAAGCTACAAGGCTGAACGAAGCATTGTGCTCTTAAGAGTTTGCTTTATTTATTTTTTTTTTTACCATTTGCACTTCCAACCACCCTTCGGAACATTGTGCAGGGGTGGGTCCAAGCAGTAGGTGTGATAGCTGACATCACAGTCATCACACAGCAGCAGACGGGAGGGGTCCGAAGCCTTTCCACACACCTCACACACAATACATTCCAAACAGCGCCAGCCCTTACGGAGCATCGTCTTGGTGATCTGAAGATGATATCAGATTTAATCTATCTGGATTTCCAAAATTCAATGATGGAGGGGGAGGGGGGAAAATCAAAGGATAATGTTTTGCTTACTTTGCTGTTCACACAGTAAGGATGGTAACATTGGGCACACTGAGCGCATGCCAACAACTGCCCCTCGGCCCCCTTTCCAAAACTGCCACACACAACACACATATCCTAAAAACAGAAGACAGAAAGAGAGAAGGAAAAATGAAAGCAAGGAAACAAAGAGTCTATTTGTGTTGCATTTAAAGTGGTAACTGTGCCTCGGGGTAATTAAAAATGTCACACTACAACAATAGCTGTACCTGGAGCAGGACAAATTTATCAGTGTTTGAAAAAAGAACCACTGTATTCTGCATGGTGTCATCTTCCTCATCATCTTCCTCCTTACTTGTTCCAGTGTCTGTGGTCATGCTTAGCTGTGGACAAGGGAATAAATAGTAAAACATATTGCCAAAATATGTAATTAAATGACAAATTATGAAAAATGGTGTAAATCACAGCTTACCAAGAAGGCATCAATGCAGGAGGCCATGGCTTTGAGGCGTGACCTACCACCACGCCCTCTCCCTCCACCACCACCACCTCGAGGTCTACGTTTCCCAGGAAAACTATTGCTTCGCCCCTATGAGTAGAGGAAAAAACATTTCAGTGTCAAACCATGTTGTGAGAATGTGACAATGACATCTTAAAAACAACAGGTAAAGAACGCAGTTGCTCAATCTACATAGTCCAACTTGTACATGGCAAACTCACCTGTTTGACCCGTGAGCGACCTGGGGATCCTCTGCGCTTCACCTTCTCTCTGTCGCTTCTGAGGGGTTCGAAAGGAAGCGAGTCATCTGTCTCAGTGAGCAGGTTATCTGTGTGTGAGCGTCCAACGGGTACAAGGCCAAATTCCATAGAGAGCTGAGGGTCAGCTTCTCCTGGAGAGCCCATAAAGCCACTGCTGCTCTCATCGCCATGGCTCATATTGGACATCTCATCCAGCAGCAATTCTGGCTTAACCGCTCGCTCGTGAAGTTCCTCCTTTATGTCCAAATTATGATCATCTCCTTTCATTGGCTCATCATCATCTTCGTCTTCCTCCTCCTCAGAGTGAGGTAGTAACCTCCCCTCCATGTCCACAGTAGAGAGGCCCTCTTGTGTGTCTACTGATAAAGAAAGAGGTGAGGGAGACCGGTGGTCCTGGCATGGACTTCTTTCCTGCTCATTAGCCATGGGCAAATGATCTGTTTTATCCACAGAGGCAGGAGAAGCTGGTAACTTTGGTGGATCCTTACTCAATGGTTCTGTGATTGGCATGTCATCAGATTCACTATTTAATAATGCTGCTGATACTTCTTGTACCACTGAGGGAGTGGTCTCCTGCTTCTCTTCCTCCACCTCTTTCTCCACCTCCATATTTTCAGGACCCTGCTGTGACACTGGTGGTTCTACTTTAGGACTGTTACACTGTGTCTCTGCTGTGGGGTCCTGGGAAGGGGTGGCTTGGGTCACCTGGCTGACTGCCTCTTTTGCTCCCTCTTCATCAGCAGGTAGACAAGAAAGCCCCTGTTCTGTTGTTGCACGGTCTACATATGAGATTAAGGAATGGATGGTTATTAGTGTTAACATTTATAAATCTGTCATTAGTTACGGCACATCATGATGCAAATAATAAAGTGCTGCTTTGTTTTCAGTTTCAAATATGCATGTCTACATTGTGTTCTGTGTTTACCCGTAGACTCGAGTGGAGCAGCGGGTGCCTCAGAAGTGAATTCTTCTGTTGCGACCGTCGGCTTTTCCTCCATGATCTTCTCCCCAATGTCTGTTGTCTCAACAACTGCAGATTCCACCCCTAAAGCCAAACGTAGTTAGCTTACATAGGAACATCTTGGACATAAACAAGTCACATTATTTCATTAGTCCAACAAAAACACATGGCATGACTGGCATGTTTTGTAGACGTGTGTGTTTTATGTTGCGTCCAACTCAGACTTACCCAAGTCCATGGGTGTCTCTTTGTCAGTCGTGGCTTCAGCCTGACCCATCTCTGCTGTGCCTTTTTGTCCTGTTGTCACCTCTGATAAATCTGTGTGCTCTTCTGTCACCATGTCTGCATCCGTTTGGATTGTCATCTCCACCAAATCTACGTGTCCTTCAGTCTCCTCGGATGCCTCTCTGGTTTGTACCTCTGCTGTGTATGGTTGAGTAACAGGCTGCTGCTCCTTGCAAAGCACGCAAATGCACTTGGCTTCTGGAAGCTCCCCCGCTAGAGCGCACTCACTGTGTACCCACCTAAGGCAATAAAGAGATCATTAGGAAATATTTTATGCCAATATGAGTTACCCACTCATGATAGTTACCTCCATTGAACACTATTGCGCATTGCGCATTGCGCGTGAGTTTAATACTTGCGCATTGAACTCACCTGTGGCACATGCTGCAGCACTGCAGAATGACAGATGGGTTGGCAGCTTTGCTGCACACGCCACATGTAGAGCTGCGGTGACGCTGGCAGGCCTCACACACAGAATAGTTGTCAAACCACTGGGCCGAACCTGGCAACACCAGACCACGGACGCCACACTCCGTACAAACACGACACCTCTGACATAGCACAGATTATGGGGATAGAATGTAAGATTACTGGTCAATAAAGAACTCTTCAAATGTCCTGATGAATAAAAAAGCTTCTGACAGAAGGATTCTGTCTTAAAAATGTATGTAAACTTGCTTCCACAATAGATTTTCAGGGGAAGGCCACCTCTTTGTACAAAGCTGAGTGACAAACATGACTTACTCTGCATTTCCATGGGTCAGAGGGAAGAGAATCCATGGCTGGCTGGAGACAGAAGGTGTGGTAGCCCTTATCACAGGCATCGCATACCAACATTTTGGAGTCTTCGCCTGGTTGTCTAAGAAAATTAAGAATCAAGATATTAGTCTTAAAAATTAGAAATAAAGTTCAAGTGTAAAATTATAAACGTCTATTAAAAACTATATAAATATCATGCAAAATGTTAGGCACGGCATCTGAATCGCTCATATAAAAAAAGACTCACCTGCAAGTCTGGCACACTTTACACTCCGGGCACTGCCATCCTGCACGCTGGATGGGCGTGGCACCAATCTCCAAACAGGCCGCATGATAATGTAGGCCACAACCCGTACAGAACAGCAAGTCCGTGAGCTCCCCCGCTGAGTCACACACTGCACACCAAGACTCCTCACCTGCTATAAAAAAAAGACACATATGAAATGGTATTATAAAAATAAAAATCACATTAGTGTGATTTATTTTTGCATACTTCTAGGTAGGTAGCCAGTAGCCACTTTTTAAAGATTCTAAGTGCTTTGCACTTGAGTGCTGTTTCATGAGACATAATGTGTGCAGAGCACATGCTCTAGACTGTGAGCATGCCTTAAGTATCAACATTCTGACAAAGATGTCTGCTTCTCTTACCCAACGCCTCTGCTTTGTCTATGTGCTCTGGACAGAGGAGGACCAACTGCTTCATGGACTGGAAGGATCCGCTGGCTGCCGAGCAGGGGAAGTGGTAGAACCGTAAGCAGCCCTCAGCATGGCATCGAATGGTTGCACCCAGCCTTTTGCAGTATTCGCAAAGCTGAAACAAAACAATGGTTATGAGTAAGATTGTGAAAGAAGTTGGTGTAATAATACCATCTAAACAAAGTCTATTGACAGTACACTTACCCGCTGTGTCCCTGAGATAACGGCCTTATCCACGTTCTCCAGCTCCTCATTCTCCATCCGCTTCACTCCGTCTGACCACACCGCACACCAGTGATGAACCCAACAGTCCCCTGTTCATAATAAAGCCCAACATCAGTAACATTTCTAACCAAACTTCAATTCTACATCTGTACGCACGGCTTCAAGAAGGTGTAAACGTAAAAGTAATTATTTGTTGTACACTAATGATATGTAATAATATAGTGTAACGTTTTGCGCTCAACCTGAGTCGTCAAAGAGTGCGGCCAGGCAGGGGGAGTCGGAAAATCCAATGGAAGACAGGTCATCATTCCCGGGCTGAGGCAGTGCAGAAGCTGATGGCTTGAGGGTCGGCCGTTCAGAAGATGGCCCGAAGTGTCTCAGTTCCCGCTGTCCATGCAGGCTCCGCTCCACACAGTTACAAAGCGCACAGGCTCGAACGTTCTCTCTGTACGGTCACAAACAAAATTATTCAAAATACACGCGGAGATTCAGTTTTTGGTGTCACATGAGCAGCTTCGTGTGATGAAGACCACAAGAGAGTGCAAAATATCCTTTAGGAGCTGAATGAAAAACTTACACGGGTGTGCTGGAAGAGGCTGCAGTAGCACCAGACACATCCTCAGCAGCAGGAAGGGCTTTGGACTCCTCCTCAGAGGAGACAAGCTGTTTTGAAGGGGCATTGTCATCAGCTGTAAAATGGAGGGAAAAAAAGAAAAAAAGTCACTTCAAGCAAACACATAGATACTTTTCACTAAACCCATATTGACTTATCTGCTACAGGGAAATAAATATGTCCCCATTTGTTCTGCTCCATTGTCGGGTAATAAATTATGTTTACAAATCTCCATTGTGGGAAAATGAGAAATCTGTTTTTGTTCTCAACTATGTGCATTTCTCTTTTAGAACAAAGGCACGTGTGATATTATTCATCTTCCTGCAGAATAGTGTACATTTATAATGGATGACAACAACAACAACAACAACAACAACAAAAAAAAAAAACACACATTACCTGTTGGTTCAGAGTCATTCTCTTCGCAGTTTGATTTCTGCTCGTCCATCCCCCGTACTGATTTTGACCTCCTTGACAGAGATCTGCAATTTAAAAACACAAATACAATAACCATGTAAATATTCATCAGGAGTAGCATTGACAGCATGCAAACAATGTGTGGGCATTTTATCTGAAAACTGGTTATGCCATTAACATCAGGTCAAGTAACTGTCACTCTTTGATGGTTTGTTGTATCATGTCGCTATAGTTAAACGGTGATTATGCATTTTAATTCTATCTACCTCATGTCTTTTGGTACATATTGCATGCCTGTGTTGTGCTTGTAATATTTGCAACTGTGGCTGCAACACAAGAATTTCCCTTTGGGGATCAATAAAGTAATCTATCTATCTATCTATCTATCTATCTATCTATCTATCTATCTATCTATCTATCTATCTGCAATATTGGGTTATGAGAGACAGCATAGGTTGTAGGTTTTAATATACACTACTAAGACAGTTGGTTGGCTCTAAAAAGCCTTGACACTGAATTGATGTAATGATATTATGTAACATTTTGTTTAAGCCAACATACCCAAATGTACAAATATGTATTAACAACAATCATTGCATAATAAATTATACGG
This sequence comes from Sciaenops ocellatus, assembly GCA_033000465.1. Taxonomy (NCBI): domain Eukaryota; kingdom Metazoa; phylum Chordata; class Actinopteri; family Sciaenidae; genus Sciaenops; species Sciaenops ocellatus. Next base: position 14,505,489 of record CP136883.1, on the reverse strand, counting down.
GGAAAATGACTAAATTCATGAGGTTAGCTTTGCTCCTATAAGAAATTAACAGCCAAACAGTACACAGGTCCCCACTGACCAAAATAAATAATGACATATCTCATTAGGCAAGATGTTTATCATCAGAAAACCCCCATGTTCCATATTTTCTTGCCACACTGGACTTCACACCAATCTAAAAGCACTTTTCAAACAAAGACCTTCAAACAACAACAATGCAAACAATTAAATATGGCAGTTAGGTCCTCACTTTACTTGTTTCCTTGTGTTAATCTGACTATCGTTAGCACTACTGCAGCCGAGCTCTGCTCGCAAACTCATGAAAATAGCGCGGGGGGCTTACAGGAGACAGAGCAATCGCAAACCTCTTTAACAATTCAAGTTATCATTTACCCAGCAATGCATAATCCAAAGAAATCGGATGAATCTGCAGCGTGAAAAGGCACAAAATGATCAAACTAAAATGGTGTTTTCCTAAAATAAAACAACCATAAATCGGGATACACAAAGAAAACACAACTTCCGTGTGCAGAACTTCCTGTTGCAGCGGGACTCCTTTCGTGCAGAACCTTTGTTGCTCGCTTCATAGTTCCGCTATGAGATTCACGCCATTTCTATGAAATACTGTAAAACAAACAATGCAGGGCTGGACGGGGTCACCATGTTTAACACACGGAGCTAATAACAGGAAGTCATGTTGTGTTTTTTTTTAATGATTTAAAACAGCATAAAGGGGCGATACTTTCAAAATAAGAGCGCGATCGGCTTCGCTGTTTAACATCACAGCCTCGTTAATATTTGTCAGGATCATGGTGAATGTTAGAAAATAGATTACAGAGATCATCATCCATGATGCGAGGCTGTACGCGCCGCCTCCTGATCAAATGGGCTCGAATGACAATAAATGTGACAGTGACTTTGAAATCTAGCTTTCAGACTCGCAAGTGCAGTTGCAAAACAACAAAAACACACACACACACACACAAAACTGAGCTACCATACTTGGGGGAAAAAAAGCATCCTGTGAGCTAACGATAACATATTTCGAAATGTTCATCCTCACAGGCATTTTAAAGCAAGATATCCGACCGAGGACGGGTGCGCCTTTATCGTGTTTATAACGCACAGGAGCTGATCACACACCGATGTATGTGCACGCCTTGTATTGAGTGTTTTCAAAGCCTTTCCATACAGTCAATACTCTAAAAATAAATCATACCTGCACTATTTTATCATATCCACACACTATATGGCGCTATATTGAAGCACTGTTTAGCAAAAGGCACCTAAAAGCTGTTGGCAAAACGCTTGTGAGCAGATGGAAAATGAATTTCTTTATGTAACGTTGACGTTACATCTTCGTAATAAACGGTGGCAGCAACACTGTAAACGCACTCCTCTCCGACAACAAACTAACGTCAAATCAAAGTCCTATAAAACCCCGATTTGTGTCACATCACAGCTCGTAACGTCTCTAAATATGAAGTTGTCCAAAGCGAAAAGTGATGACATGATGAGTTAACGTCTTAACATCCTGGCTAAGCTAAGTTACCATGAAAAGTGTTAACGTTTTTACAAGTTAACTTTGGCGGTGAACGGGTGTTTGTTCGTGTTTTAATAACTGTAATGTTAGCCGACACTGGCTGCCGTTTGTTTTGCAGTGCCACGGTGAAAAGCTATTGCGATTTTATAGTTGAATAATTGCAGAGCTAAGCACTATTCCTCAATGTAAACACCGACTTCAAAGGGTTGGTTCTGTCCAGCAAATAGCCATGTCCGTGTCACCGGCGACAGGCTGATACGGAAAAGCTAACAACTACCAACGGTGACGTAGCAGCAAAGTGTCCCGAAGAGGCTAAACTACGAGAAATTTATCAAATATCACGCACAGGCACACGTACTTCAACAAATGTTAGCCGGCTACCCTGTGGATCACACCTCGACCACCGCCGACGTTGAACATATTTCAACCCAAAGTTAGCACCCAGGTAACACGGCTTGTTCTCCAGCAAGTAGACACCCCCCATCTGGTCGAAGCTAACGGCTAAATGTTACCGATAGCGGAGCTAACATTACCCGGTCTAAGGTCAGGGTTGGTGTGTCTTTAGGTATGTCTGTTGCAAAAAGTTCAAAGAGGCCATAATTAAAACAAGCCTACCTCACAAAAACAATATCGTCTCCTCATACATCAGCAAAATCCAAACAGCCACACAGCTTCCCAAAATGCTGATGGTCGCTTCATTTTATGTACCGGACTAACGCTGCGGCTAGCCGGCTGGAGGGAGAGTGGGGGAAGTGCACGTCGGCGGAAGGCAGGCAGGCAGGCTGGTGCTAGCTAGCTCTTCAACTAGATGGATAATGCTATGGTTAGCTGGCTAACCAGCAACTTGAGCTTTGTGTCGAGTGGTCGTTAACAGCCGGGGGACTATCAAGCACCGAGACAAGCCTTTAACGAGTCCCGAAAAAGGCTCCCCAGCTTCATAGAGTGAATCCAAAAACTACCTCTCTCTCTCTCTCTCTCTCTCTATCTGGCCCCCCTTTGCTTGTTGATTTAGCTCTGAATGCTAACAACCTAGTAGTAGCTCTGTTCAGGAATCTCGCTCGCGAGGTCGTTAGAGCTCCTGCAAGTTTGCACGAAACAGTGCATCTAAATATTACAACCACAAACTTTGTTGACACGACAATAAATATATGTTTTCTTTAAGTTTCAGTCGACTGCAGACATTCATCTACCTAAATTTTTGCAGCTCAACTTTCCATGGGTACCCTTGCATGGGTCACTAGCATCTCTCTCTTCACTTCGCTTAACTGCGTTGCGTCTGCACACGGCTGTTCCGCCAGCTACTAGCCGCTGCTGCTAACAGTGCTGGCTAATAACAACTACGTCAAAAATTAATACATGCAAAAGAGCGAGCGAAAACAGTGTTTTATTAGTACATACAGGTAAAAACGTGTTGCTGCTTTAGTATGAACGATGAACAACTTTGTGCGAGGTCGAGTATTAACGAAACAGCACAGCGTTTTAATCCGGGGGAGCAGGACCACTGAAATATGGGAGATATATTAGATATTAGGTCATTAGATTTTCGGATCCAGGGAAGCCATTTTTCATTAGATTGTTATGATTGTAGGAGCAAAGCTACTTTGACATGCCTGTATGAATGCGTTTGTTTCGATAAATAATCAGCTGCGATCTAATTGAGATCGATTGGATTCATAATTTCTTTTGCAAATTAATGTTTTAATTAACATAACTCAGTACTGAGCACTTCGTGGCTGCTAATTCCTTATTCCGTCTCTGTTTGTATGCTGCTTTGCATTGCGCATTTGGCTGGAGTGACTGAGTAATCGACTTGAATCTGCCATGATCTGACATAAAACCTCGACCAAGTTTCAGCAGGTTCACTGATAATAACCGAAATAAACAAATGCACGTTGTTTACCTCATTTTAGGATGTTTTAGTGGGTACACTGACGATTTGTGGACACATTGTTTTGTCCTATTAACGATGCATATGTAATTAGCAGCCACGATTAAGATGAATGAGATTTAATAATCAAAATAAAACAATTGCATAATCCTTAAATAATGCTATATTGTGTTAAAAATATAGCATGCTCAACCCTCCAGCAGACAAGAAGGCAAACACTTTACAACAATTATCCCCTGACACTGAATTAGAGATGACTTTTCCATTTTTTTAATCATCAGTAATTACACTAATACATGTACACATATGGTCTTAAATTATGGTTAGGGAGACGTCATAATGTATAACTGTGGGTGAACATACCGCAGGTCCTGTAGGGTTTGGGGGTGAGATGTGGGTCATCTTTATCAGGGTGCCTTATCACTTTGAGAAAATTACAGTGGCATGGGTGCCCCCAGGAAGAATGAGTTCAATGAAGTTGTCCTGAGAACAGCTCAATTGCTTTATTGTTAGTTTCGAGTTACAATGCATGTCCCCACGCATGTAGCAACTTTAAATTTTAATGCAGCTCAGAGCAGAAAGCCCTCTAAAAGGTGCATGTGTTTGTGTTTGTTTTTTTAAGTGTGGCACAGTCCAAAGGGAATTTTGTTTTTTTTTAAAATCCTTTGTTAGCCTAACCCTGTAGATTGCTACAATCAGCTCTTGTAAATCCTCTTGTATGTGTATAGTTCTTCTTAGATAATGACGCCAACCTCCCCATGCTATCCATTCATTGGCCACAATGTGAACAAAAAGGCCTGAGGCCGTACGTGCAGTGAAGCTTGGATGTCATTGGAACGATCCTGTGAACTTATAGAAAATTAGATTGGGTAACAGCCTGTCCCATTATGAGAAGGTCACAGGTTTAATCCACATATATCTCCTGTCATGCCCTGGAGAAAAAATGTTGAATTGTTACAGGTATGCTTATTTAGGCTATAACAGCACACAAGTAACTGTAGAGAATACTATCTGCTAAATGTCTCAAATGTAAAGATAATGTTAGTGAATACACACACACACACACACACACACACACACACACACACACACACACACACACACACACACACACATATGCCTGACAGCTCATCTGCAGCACATTGTGTGCTACCTAAGCAACCACCACCTGCTGCAAGGGGGTGATCTGCAGCTGACCCTGCACTGTGAAACGTCTGTGGTAATGCATACTATATGTGCAGAGGCATCTATGTGCAGAATGTGCACCAGAGGGCTCAGATAAGACTGCTGAAGAGAAACATGTTACAAGAATTCTTGTCAACAAGGTGAATGCAGTTGGCACTCTAAAACTTCATGCAACTAAACAAGAATGACTTCCAAATGTGAACTGAAAATATGAATATTGTCATGTTGCAGCTGATAGAGACTTAATTTTTCACATCACACTGGTGAAGAGCTGTTTTCATACTTATCATGAGCTATTTGTGTTCATAAAATTAGTTGACAGCAGTTCCCAGTGAAACCAAATGTGGAAAAACATGCTTTGTAGACCATGTCTTTGACTTAGCAGCACCATTTCAATTATTAAATACTATAAGTGGTTTCGTATTGAATTAAATCATGTTTTTTGTATATATTTGCTCACCAGATTAGGCAGTAAATAATTGGTTTCTGTTGTGTTTACATTAATTAAAAATCTGTAAAACTGTGAAAAGACTAAGTCTAGCTATCAATCACATGTGGAGTCATAAGATCTATTGTTTGTGATACAGAAAGAATTGACCCTTGTTGTTGACATGTAAAGAAAATTCAATGTTTGGGAAGGTGTTTTGTGCCACTCAGTTATTTTCACACTCATTACAAACCCCTGAGGAATCTCCATTGATGCATCTTTCTTATATTTTGATAAAAAATGTTTAGACATTGATAACACTGGTCAGTATTTCACAGTGTATTTTGGTTGGGAAATGTGTGTTTCTCAATGCCTGAACATGAGGTGTGCAGGCTGTCATTTTGAAAATAGGTTATTACTGGTCCCTCTGACTGGATTAGTTAACTCCCCATTCAGCTTTAGTAAGATTGGATTAGATTTTTTTTTGGAAGGGGGGCAGCTGAGATTGGTTGGAGGAGAGTGACTGATTGGCCGATGGTTGTAAATAGAGGGTGGTATTAGGACACTGGGCTTTTCCTATTGGTCAGTCAGCAGAGCGGGTGCTTTCCCATCTGCCTCCTGTATCTCAAGGATAATCCCTTAGAAATACCTCCACAGATGTTTACAAGAGAACATAGAATACAGTTTAGGAGCTCAGTGCATGATTTGTTACAGTTCACCTAGCAATGGCTCTAACAAGTGCTTTGCAATCTTGCTTGGAATACACCGACCACTTCATTAGGTACACTTGTGCAATCTAATGTGATCCAACACAACAACTCTGCCATAAATTCTTTTACAAAGCTTTTAATTTTTCCGTTTTTGTTGACACTGTCAGAGAGGTTTTAATTGAACTATTATGTTTATTATTGAGGTTGTAGTCTGCAGCAGTGTTAAACTCGACTGCATTATATTGAGAGGTGTTTCTAATATTTTGGCCACTTTTTACATACATGAGAAGGTGGCAGAGTTGTTGTATTGGCTCACATTTGTTTGTGTATTCAATGAAGAGGCTGGTCGGTGTATATTATATATTGTATTTTCTGTATTGTCAGTGTCGTTAAAAAAATGCATCCCAAAAGAATAATATGTCACTGTCGATACATGTACCAATAAACTACAAATATTACAATTCCACATTTTTTTAATTATCTCTTCTTCTTCTTCTTTCTCTTCTCCTCCTCCTTCTTCTTATTATTGTTATCATCTAGAGTAGTTAATATATGTACAAGTTAATTTATGAAATGTTTGAAGTAAAATTCACAGGCATAATATCAGTTCCTCCACAAGGGGGTGTATAACCTTATACTACATGTCCTGAATATTTTCTTAAACATTATTATGAACCCTTGAAAAGTAGTTCTTCGTACAAATGAATTAAATCAAATGTTTACTAGTAACTGTTGAATTGAACTTGTAAGTGGTAAACATAGAGACGATGCACTAAACCTCTAAAAGGTACTATACAAAATTGATTAGTGGATACTAATAAAACTGTCTCCTTTAAGATTCGAAGAAACCTGATAACGCCACTGAAGTAGCCATGTGATAAAGTTGGTGACTGTGATAAAGTCAAGGTGGTGGCACAGTGTGGAGAGTATCAAGTATGTCTGGGTTTTTCATTAACCCGTCAGCCTGACTAAATTTCCGGAGAGGCCTTGAACACTGTAATATACATAATGCTCAACTACGGCCCTAGAAATGATCTTGCGCATATGTCTCACAAAACAACTCTGTTGTGCCAAACAAGCAAAAGACAAACCAACAAAATAAACTCCAGGGTAGAGAAAAAGCAGAGTGTTGCTTAATAAAATGACATTTTAATTTGTTTTATGACATGACAACAAGTGAGGACATACAATACATGTAGTGTAATTATTATAATTATAATAACATGAAACATTTATATATTATGATTCAGAAAGTACAAAAATAAAGATTCTGTTGTTGTGGGAAATTTTATTCCTGTCCCATTAGAATATATATTTTTACATATATATTTGAAATAATTAAAAGAAATAATATGATGTACAAAAAGACTATGATACAGTCATTTTGGCATGACTATTTTTACATTAACCTGCTCAGACAATTTGTCTCATCAAACTCACTCTCTTGTATTATATCGCTTAGGTATTTGCATGTATATCATTATGATAGATTAACAATGGTGAAAAAAGCAAGCAAGCATTTCCAGTGCTTTTAATTTATTGAAGAAAACAATAGGAAGAGTTAGTGTAAATGTATCAAAAGTTGTAAGACTGAAATGTGCAACATGTGCTGAGTTTATAGTTTTAGTCTTTTAAGGATGAAACAAGTTGGAGTCTAAAAAGATACATCCAAAACTGTACAGTAGTCTAGCATACCAGTGCACATCTGATGTCTGTCTTTGGGAGGAGTGCTTCTGTTTCATTTCTAACCTCAGAGGTTCACTCAGATTGTCTTGTTTGTTCATAATACTATTATTCATATATACACCTGCTTTGTCTTTTGGGCTACAATGCAGGGGAGTTTTAGTGCAAGCTGTCTCACTGTCTACGGTCTGCTGTTCTTTTGTCATCTCCCCCCAAAGTAGCTGGCTGATTGAAAAGAAGAGTCGCACAGGTCCAAATGCCCAGTGTGCAAGTTTGTGGTCCTCCACTAGTGCATAGCTGGATGCCAGCACCCCATCAACAAACACAGTTCCAGCTTCTGTCAAGGGTGCGTACACTCCTGCACTCTCCTCTACTGAAACTGAGATGATTCGAGATGGACGTACTTGACCCTCTGCTGCATGGATGAGAACACAGTCTCCAGTTTTGGCTCTGCTAGCAAACTGAGCCTGGTACTCAAAGCTGTCGAGTCTGCAATAGGGGGATAAAAAGACCAAGTGATGAGGGGTAACAGCCAATCGATGGCCATCTTCTGTCTCCAGAGACAGAAAAGTAGACCAGCTTTCTTGGTTGCGGTGCATAAATAAGAGGACTTGACTAAATACGACTTGGCCTGTCCCAGACAGGGCCATGACTCTGTCCCCAGGGACCAGTGACGACAGGCTCTTCTGAACCCCTCCAGCAACAGTTACCCGGGCCCAGCCAGGGAAACAGCCACCTTTTTCCACTGCAACAGAGTGATCTGCAAGAAGATCAGCACAAACCGATGACTCATAACACGATTGTTTTAAAAATCCTGATACACAGTTAACTGCATGATCTTCTATGAAAGCCCCCTTCTTAAAAAAAAAAAAAAAAAAAAAAAAAAAAACTTACCAGCTTTTACTGAGCAGTGGATGTGATATTTGGACTCATAGTGGACCCAGTCAAAACCAGCTTCCACAGCCAGTTGTGCTAGAAGACCATACTTCTCTGTTTCTCTGTCGTCAGTAGTTATATCCACAGCCCGGCCTTCATAGTGCAGAGAGCCGAGAGGGTGGTGGCCGTCCTCATCCCAGGCCTCCGTGACACGTAAGTGTACACCTGGCCACTGGTTCATCACGGCGATAGCCAGCTTGTTCAAACAGTCTTTGCATCGCTAGGAACATAACATGACAGAGGTGAAGTGTACAGTATTAACTGATAAATCTACATATGTATCAGATGATATTAGATCATCAAAGATATATCTCTAGTGGCACATATGTCAGTCGATAAATAACAATAAATAATAAATAATATGGAAAAAAAGAAAAAGGTACAGAAATCCCAGGGATGTGTGTGATATCATTTATTAGCAGTGTCTCCATGTCTAACATAGCACAAAATATCTCTCCCAATACATATATTTATTTGATGTTCTTTTGGGCCAAATGTGTGGGATACTCAAAAATGTGTTATACATTTTAAAAAAAATGATTTTAAACTCTCAAATAACAGCTTCAAAAATCAATCAATCAGTCTCTAGTTTTAAAATTAAGAAAACGGCTGTTATGGATACCATTTTGGTACCGGGTCTAAATTCATAAAATACCAAGAATAATTACAGAAAGAGTACTAATAATATTTACAAATATATATAAAGTTTCAGTTGTTAAACATTAAAATTTCATTGATAAAGTCACTGAAAGCTACACCAAAAATACCAATATACCCAAAGATTCACTGATAAATATTATCAATAACAAACATAATAAAAACATAATAGTACCATTATGTGTAGGAATATAAGAGGGAAAATATGTGGATGGTATCATATGGTATGGTATTATTGTGTAATTCTGAATGTTTATGGTTACATTTTTATTGCAATCTCTTTTTTGTGTTTTATTTTGCCTTTTAAAATGTATTGAGTGTCGGGTACGGAGCGAAGCGTTGGGTGCGTTGTTTCTTTTGTATTATAATGTGAGTTTTTCTCTTGTATCTTTGGATGTTCTAGTTTGTAGCCTGAAAACTTAAATTCAAGAAATAAAGAATATTAAAATGATTTTTAGTTTATTTTAAAGACAATAATTATATATTTTCATTCAGTCTGCAGAATGTGCCATGCACAGTGAAAGGCATCTGAAACGAACTCAAGTGACATTTTGTAATCATTGATTTACAAGAGGACCGGCACAGCCTACGTGTACAAGTGGCATGTACAGTATGCAAGCCTACTGTACACCTCAGTGCACAGACTTCTTTCCGTGCAACTCAGAAGAAAATGATTCCAGTATTTCAACACTGTCTCTGGCTCCCAGGTTATGATTGTTTGTGTGCTGGCATCAAAACACAATCCCTCCTTTACTCTGCTAAAGGCCATCTCAACCTTGCTCAAACAATCAGGGTACAAGAACAAAGCTACTGTAGCCAGTTTGGCACATTCCTTGCCCTTTTCGACAGGGTGACAGAATAATCAAGGCCATTCTCTAACTTTCCAGATTGTTCCAGGCATATGAGTTTCTCCGTTTCACCCCTGAGACATTTGATCAGAAATGTGAACAGTGACTCTTAACACCCCCGTGGGCCGTGATGTTGCAGACTGTGTCAGCATTGTCACAAAATAGCAGACTGAAAATTGATGACGTCAGCAACTGAGGTGATACACTCATTATCATCTCCTCAATGCTTATTCTCTTGTGACTTGTGATGTGGCAGGTCTTGTGGGTTGCAATTGACTGAATAAAGCTTATCTTGCAACTGAATGAAAAAAAAAGAGGGTTGGGAAAGAAAGTGAGGAGGGTATGAGCGGGAGGGAAAAAGTTGGGTTGAGAAGGAAGCAGTGTAGCGGAGGGCCAAGGCTGGGACCAAAGGGAGAGGGCAGAGGGGAAGAATGTATGGGCATAGACTTGAATGTGACAGCAAGAGTGAGAAAGCGAGAGGGACAGAAAACAAACTGGCTACATTTTTCTCGCAATTCCATTGAAGAGAGGCGTATCATTGTCAGAACTACAATAGTCGCTTTTCCAACGGTGCCATTACTTCAGCAGGCGGGAATTTTGTATAGGCGACCCCTCTGAGTCTCCAAATGACGCACAAAGAGCGTCTTTCACATCTGGGCAAAAGAGGGGCACATGCACGCATACACACACACTCAAACTGGGCATCAGCAGGGCACACACATACGACCGCAGATTTCCATCACATACAATCACCCAGGGAGGGGAAGGAACACAGATTCATATCCTAAACAATCACAGAAAGCCGCAGCATCCAAAGCTGGGCGAGATACGAGTGTCAAGGAAACCATTGTGGTTATGTTCAGCAGTGTGGCATTCAAAATGTTTCTGTCACAAAGCTGTCCATCTCCCTGCCCAGATATTAAATCCACCAGGCCACCGATTGTCATTTCTAGGTGTGAGATTTGAATTTGGATACCTATCCCCAGTAAACATTAAGGAATTCAAGTTTAAGTGCCATGCCTGGATATTTGCCCTGGCAGGCACACTGAGAACCTGACACAAGAATAGTTTTATTTCCAATAACAAAGACTTTGGTTAAAGATTAAAAGGAAGTGTTCCTGAAATGGAACGCAGTCTCTTAAAGGGTAGTGTTGAATTACATCCTGATCTTCTTATCTCAAGAAAAGGGAGGGTGGGTTTGATTAAAACGTACACACTCTTGTGCTGAACATTTGTTTGTGCACTAAGAGCCTGGCAAGGGCAGGTCATGAAGAATACGTCAAACAATGAATGAGATTATACGATTGGATTTGAAGGTGCTATGCGAGGGTGGCAGGATAGGAGCTGTGGACTGCTGTCTGTCCCCTTATGTGAAGGTAGTTAATCAATCATCCAGAGGTGGGATTGGCTTGAAAAGGTTCAAGAAAGCACCTTTCGGTGAACGTGCAACTTACCATGCAACAGTCACCAGGTATTACAGGAGTGAATGGAAACAAGTCATCCAGTGTATCATCAACATCTAACAAAATCCTTAACACACCAATCTCACCTTAGTCATGAAGCGGTCTGCGTTGGTGTTCTCCTCATCCTTGAACACAATGTCTGGGTTGTAGTTGCACACAAGTTCATTGAAGCGTTCAGAGTTGCGTGTGATCTTGCCCTCCGCTCTCCCACTGGCACCGAGGTTGTTTTCTGAGAAGTTGGGGAAAAACTGCTTGTAGTGCATGGCTGTAAGTTTCCTGAGCCTGTGGCGGGGCGGGCCGTACCCATTGCCTGGTCCGCATCCTTGGACCAGCCATATACAGGTCCACACAGCAAGAAGGCCGAGCTGTGCCAGGCGGGCCCACCAGGATTGCTTCATTGGGGAGGGTTGGGGCTCCCAGGAGTCAGTGGCTCACAGTGCCTACAGTGATACCCCAGTTCCAGGTGTGTGATAGCATGTGAATGAGGGTCAAATATTGGTCCATTCCAAATCATGTGGTATCAGAGCTGATATTGATGTGACAAAAACTTACTAATTGTTGGAACATGTAGGTGCTTCTTTTTACTCTATAAATAACACAAAGTCAGTTGTTCTTGCTCTAGGTTTGGACTGCTTTAGTGTTTGGTGTCTGACCAAAAGCTATAACCCAATAAATGATCTGATTGCCTGCAATCTAAAGTTTAAGTTTGGCATCAGATTTTCAAAATAAGATAAAATACGTCTGTAAGGTTTTCTTCCCAAAAGTTTTCTCCAACTATCAGCAGCTTCTAAGCCTCATGTGAACTGAAAGTCATCTTCACACGTCCGTCGCAGGTACCACCAGTCTTGGCGCAGGTGTTTTTCGTGTGGTTTCTAGTCACTTACCGCTTCTCTCTCTCTCTCTCTCTCTCTCTCCCTCTCTCTCTCTCCACGCAGCTCCTTCAACGAGACACACAAACTGACGCGCACACCAAAAGTCCGACTGACTCCCCTGCAATTCCTATGGACTCTCCCGTGGCGCTCTCATCCTCTTTATCCATCCAGAAATGTCTCTCTCTCTCTTCAGATGTTTTTTTCCTTCTCTCCTTCGTCCACCGTCTTCTGTCGCGGTGCAGAGCTCCTGGCCACCTTGCACCAGCCATTGGGTCTTATTAGCGTCCGGACAAGATTGCCCTCCCTTCCTCTGCGCGCTCCCACTGCGACAGCACACGCCTCCAATTCAACCTTACAAAGAACATATGATTAGCCTACTTATGTTAACACAATGACCCCCCACCCACCTCCACCACCTTAAATATTTAAGGGCAAATAAAATGCTGATAGTTTTGCCAACTTTTAAACAAGTTAAATCAGTGACACAAATGAAAACTTTTCATACACATGATCATTTAGATACCAGCCTTTATGAATCATACCTAGAGAAGTGAGATTTCCAGAAAAAAAAAACAAACTCAACCCACCCATCAGTGCGGACGGGTCAAGTGTGATGCTTATGTTATTTATAGACAGAGTTGAAGGTGAGGGTCTGAGAGGGAACACAAGTGTCCAGCCTTGACACCCCCTCTGACTGTGACATACAGTGCTACCTTCCTGTGTTTGGGGAGCCAGCCTGACCCCCTGAACCAAGTGCACCCAAGACCTCTCCACTGGAAACACCCGCTGGTCACATCATATTATTTTTATCCATCTCAGAACAATAGCTGGGAGAGTCGTAAAATGTGTCAGATAATACCAAAGTGAGAGCAGAAAAGAAAGGAATCATTGTGTCTCAAGGGTCTGATATCTGTAATCACATACGGAAGCTTAAATTAATGGCGGGTTAAAGGTCAGAGTGTGTCATAGTCCTATCTGTAGCTTCCTGGAACACTTGAGGACTCAATACATCATGGCCAGTGACTTTGTTTCAAAGAATCTTCACTCACAACAGAGCTGCTCAGTATTTTCTGGATGTTTATACACATAGTTTTGTGTCAGTACATTTCTGAGTTTAGTAAAACTCTTGAGACCAGATCTTATCTAAAAAAAAAAAAAGCATCTGACCTGAACAGCACTTAAAATTTGTTTTTGATAAAGCATAGGTCACTGAGCTCCACAGTGACCATGGAAAGGCATCTGTGTGTAGGGAAGTTTCCAGAAGATCCCAGGATGTTATAGGGAGGGGTGGCAAGGCGAAGCTACATCTTCCTGTCCTTATGATAAACATTGATGAAGGCTCAAGTCTGGCCCAAGGAACACAGATGAGAGATATCAGCCTTCATGACAAATGCAGGCGATGACTCAATCAAAAAAAAGTAACAAACACTTTCAAATCTACAATTACCCACACCAATGTTTCTCTTCAAAGCCACACAAGAGAAAAGATTTCTATCTGACATGAAAGGGAAAGGAAGGAAGCAAACATCTGCAAGTTGGAGATGGAAATAGTCATTATTATTAGTTGTTTTTTTTTTTTTTATTTTGGTGCCCCCATCCTCCTACCTCCCCCTGCCTCCTTCTGGCTCTTAGCATTTAACTCCCCCATTTCAGGATGGGAGTACATGGCTGGGTGAATGGTTGGGTTTCCTGCAAATCCACAGCACAGAAAACGAGATCTTTCCTGCCTGGGTTAGCCTACCCTGCTTTGTTCTTTCCAAATGGACCCCTGTGCCTGCACCTGGGCTAGTGGCTAAATACAAGAGCATACCTGCAGGCCAGGTTTTTATTCTTCTGCAGAGTGGTCTGTGACTTACATGATCACTAATGTTGGCAAATTCTGGACATCTACAAATTCAGCCAAGGATGAAATTAGGATCGCAAGCTATTTTTATAAGGAAGCTGTCATTGTAAAACAGAAATTAGGTTTTAAAACAATGCTGGCTTTGACATCTCAAGTGTTTGTCTTGTCTCTTGGAGCTGAATAGACACTCTGCAGGATCCACTTCCTCAGATGGAGGCCGCTAGAAGGGTTGGAGGGGGGAAAGGAAAGTCAAGGAACTGACACCTAACCACCTCCCTCCCCTCTCCCAAACACACACACACACACACACACACACACACACTCTCGTGTCCTTTCTTTCTGCCCACTACTGCACCTCCCATTCCACTGTCTCTCACCATGTTATCAGCGCAGGAAGAGGCAGGGTGGTGCATTCTGATGTGGCTACACACACTGGATGATTCTTGGCTTATGTGACTATAACTTTGTGCTGGTAGTTACTCACCATGCCTCACCTTTAAGAATACACCTATCGCAGCATGTGTCATGTGATGAATACAGGTCTAACACACACAGTGATGAAAAATGTGAGTGAAAAGTCGAGGTTTTAGTTGCTTTACTCAGCCTTGATTTAAAAAAGAGCACCATTGAGCTGTGTTTAAGGCGATGCTGCACTGAAGTGGACAATAGACTGAGAAGGGTGGAACTTCCTGGCACCAGACAAGCAGGTCAAAGGTCAGGTATGATGCTATACCTTGTTTTGTGAGCCTGACCCCAAAAAAGATCATTTACATTGTATAGATTACATACAGTATGTTTAAAGCATTAAAGCTGTTTTAAGTTGTCATATTACTGGTTCCTCCCTCGTAATCCACATCATGTCATTCACCCAAAGTTACCCAATGAAACAAAGGCCGGCGCCTGTCAACTGTGTGAAGCAAGTGTGCCATGAGTGTGCACGCAGGATGGCGGGCAGCTATGGCAAACGGACAGTGTGACCCATTATCAGTTGATTAGCGAGCAAGTCTCGCCTTTTCCTGTGAGTGGTTCTGTATTTGCAAGAGCATATAACGAGGGAATAACAGCCCCTAATGCACTTTGGCATCAACTTCAAACGGCCCACTGTCAGGAAAGCTAATCTGTGTCTTCCCCCCCCCCCCCTTCATTCTTATGTTTTCACAATAAAGATAGCATATCTCATCCCATTACAAGCTGCCCGTCTCCCGCCATGTCCCCGATATGCCCGACAACCAGTCCAATAGAGTGTGTTACCCAATGGGACTGCTGGGACACTTTGATTGCATGGCTATCAACTTTAATATTTTGCTGCAGGGAGAGCTGCTACTGTAGTGTTTCTCCAACTAAATTGATAAAGTGATATATAGGGGTGTTGCACTCTGCGTATGTGTGTGTACATTGTATAGTACATTAATAAAGAAAAATCATGAAATCCAGTTTGCTGGAGCTTCTCTAATAAGACAAAACACAGGAGAGCAAAGTGTGGTGTCCAGACAGACTTTCAGTAGCACAATTTTGGCACAGTTTTCAAAATTTCGGGAAAATTTCAGTGCAGGGAGTTGGGGATAGGACTTGCATCGTTGTAGATGCAAGTATAGCATCGTTCAGCAATGACTAGGTATTGCTCAAAATGTGTTTCACAAGTGATGTCCCAAAGTTTATAGTGAATAATGTAAATTGCATTTCTTGAATTGTTTTTGGTTATCTGAATCACAGCAGCATCAGCCTGACTTTGTTCAAACATTAATCACATTGAACAAACTCTTCTTTCTTTAGAGGTATTCGAGAAAATGTGCTAAGGTCTCTCTCGCAAACCTTATGTCTGCCTCATGTGTCACTTCCTCAGAGGTTAACCAGTCTCCAGATGTGCAAGTAATGTTACGGCGACATTTGAGTTCATTTCCTTTTTAGCAAAGGAAACGCAGTGCAAAACAAAACCTAAACCAAATAAGCTTAATTAAAACATCCAACAAAACAAAACAAGAAATGCAAACAAAAATCAAGAGGGAGAAATTAATCAGAGCCGGGGTTTTCTTGAACTGACTTCAGAAAAAAAATGAGGTGAGGAAATGAACAATAGGCAAGGAAAAGGGATGGAAGAAAGGAGGTGAGTGGGTGGCGGAGACGTGAAGGAGTGAATGTGAGCGAACGTCGCTTCTCCTCTTGATTTTTATCTGGCAGTTGCATCGGAGTGGGGAAAGCGTGGGCTATGGCTGTAGTGGCGTCGTGGCTGGATACTGCTGACAGACAGGCCAAAATATGGCTTTCTTCTCCTGCTGATTAAAGAAGTGCAACAAAAGGGTGGAGGGACATAGAGGACAGATGCCCTCACCAGTCACCAGTCAGACACACACACACACCACATCAGATCAGTCACAAAGTAGTTACATTTCATGAAATTTAACAAGCATGTTAACAGCATCAAAGAAACCGTTTACAGTAAGTCACCTTGTTGTGTATCAAAAAAGGACAGAGAAGTTAAAAACAGGACGATTTTTATTGCTTTCTTCTCATAAAACAATGATGGTTAAAAATTCAGAAAACCTGAAACATCAGAGCATTTCAAAGGTAAACAATAAACACCATTTTTTATCTTCGAGAACAACTCTAAAGATTTTTTTTTGTCTCAGCGGCATCACATTCAACATTTTTAACAAATGTCAACTCAACATGTTAAGTATAGATCCCAAAATGCCCATAAATAAAGATAAAAACAGTACATTATAAAATGGGTGTTCCCAGAAACCAAAAGAAAAAAATTCCCAGATAAAGTGAAATGAGTAAACCTCAGAGTGCTCCGCATATAATACATATAAACTAACCAGAGAGAGAATCTCACACAACACAAAGGCTGGTGTTGGGTTTGAGAAACACTGTCCCCTGCTGGTCAAACCAACAGTAACCTGCTGATACAGCAGCAAAGGCAAACGGTGACACAGGATCACCAACACATTGAGTATAATGTGATACAGCTGATAAACATAACGGAATAATCAGTTCGGTCATCAAAATATAAAAACAACTGACACCAGATTACATGGATCGATAGTCATATTTGCTTTTTGAAAAACATTCTAACTATTCTAAGTATTCACCCGATATCCAACAAAGAGGAATGAGATGAAAAAGAAAGCATACAAGTTACTTTTGGTAAAGTTAAAACGTGTGCTTTTGCTTATAAAATATTGCACTTCCCCACACAAATTCTTAAATGATTCACAGTTTGATTGGTCAAAAGGCAGAAGTTCCTCCAAGTGAGAGACACATAGCATTAAAAAAGTCTTGCATAAGACAAAGTGTAAAGCTTTCTTTTTAGTGTATTGTTCTGAAAATCACTGAGTAATCCTCACACTCAGTAAGCTTACTGTCATCTACAAAGTAAAAATCCTGCTCAATGATATCACCATAGAAAATGCTCTTAATTCTACGAGTAAACAGAGTTTGTAAGAGAGCTCTGAGACTATTACCACACTCTCATATTCCTTGTTTAACCTGCAAATACATAGATACACACGGTACTCTGTGTCCCCTTTGCTTCCAATACCAACTTCCTCTCATTAATTAACATAACACTGGTGCAGACTGGACCACCAAACACATGGAAGTAAGATTTCCAATCTTAAAATAGTGATACAACCCAAGAGAGGAAAGTGTGGGGAAGCCACGGAGAAAGAGAGAGCACTCAATCGACCTGGAGCAGGAAGAGGAAATTATGTCACAGTTACAATGTGATATTTCAAAATAACTTTGCTGACTTTTACATGTGTCAACAGAGCAACGGCTATCCACTGGATCCTCTTTTCACTAGGCGCTAGGTTTTGTGGGGGCATTGCTCTGTTACTGTCCACCATGGCACGACTGCCAATATGGCTTAAATCCCTTTTCCCCACGTTCCAGTCGTAAGCATGACTCAGCTAATTGCTTGTACCAGTATTTGTCCTGGCAGTCAAAAAACTGCACAAAGTTGGACCCTGATATATTGATCACAGCTTCAAGCAGAGCTCCCACTGAAGGCAGACTCGTCACTTTCTCACTGTCTCTTCACATGGGGCGACCCAGCCCATGTACCAACTGGCAAAGAGACTGAATTGGGAATGTTTTTAATCCAACAGGTGCACATTTCAAGTGGCTCAGTTTATAAAAGGCTAGGAAGGGCAGTGGTGAGGGGGGAAAGTCACTGGATTTTAGACAGTCCACTGGCCAGGAGGAGTCTGAAGGGGACGGTGGAGCGTGACACAGTTAAAGGCAGTCTGTGGAGACCTACGGAAAAAAGAAAAAAAGCACCATAACATCACGCACAATCATTAAGGTGGAGCACTGAACTTGCAAAGCTAAGAAAAATAGTGATTTGGGTGAAATGAAAGTCGATTAATCACAGAACAAAAGTGAGCTGGGAGGCAATGGGAAAGTGTAGGAGAGCTGCCACGGTGCAGAGATGCTATCTGTACTGTGAGGAAGGGGATTGCGTGTATGTGTGTGTTTGGCGTGTCTATGCTCTGAGCCCTTGTTTGTGTTGGGTGGAGGGGTAGAGGGCGTGTGTGCTGCGAGGGGTCTAGGGCGGTGTGCCTCAAGGTCCCCAAGGGGACCTGACTCTCCTCTTGTCCCTTTACACTTTCCTGAAAGAATTGTATTCTTTCTATCTGAGGAAGAGAGACCAGCCCACAGGGAAATGGGGCCAAAGGTGGGAAAACTTATGACACAGCTACCCAAACTGTAATGAATTTCAGCGCTATCCCACAGACACAGAAATATATGCATATTAAAGTTCACCTTGTTTCATAAAATTAAAATAAAAGTAGACTGACCAAAGGCACGGATGAGCTCTCTCTGTACTGCCCAGGTGACTGTCTTAATAAGGGAGGCAGAGGTGAGGCCAGCAAACAGCATGTTGTACAGGAAGACGATGTAAAAGTTCCCAAGCCAGTTATACCGACCAAAGTCTCCCAATAGATCAAAGCGGGTGATCCCTAATATGATAAAAGAGAAGGAAAATAACATGTTTTACTTGTGAATGAACCACCCAAGTCAGGCCTCATCTACAGCTACAGTATTCATGGAATACGACCGCCCTCTTGTGGGCATCACTTAAACTACAAAGTAAAATGTTGATAGAGCAAATTGTACACATTATGTGTTTTATACCAAGTTATCAAAGTATTCTCTTTTTGCAGTTACTATACAAGAAATCTGAGTAAGAGCAGAGAGTTTTTCCACAGATTGAAATACTCGTGATCTTCTCTAAACTGTCACATCACCATCCACAATTTTGTTATAATGTTTAACAGCTGTAAGTGGCGTACTACTTTCATTTGTGCACTGCATTGTGGGACAACAGTGTTAATCAACAGCAGACTCAGAACAGAAGAATTTCTCAGTATGCATTCTGATTTTTTCAGCATAACTTGAACTTGTTGTAAAGTGAGTTTCTACTGAGAACACACAACATTAAAAATAAAACCTGAGAATTAGTGCGTAGTGTGACTTTGGACACAGCTATAGTCTGCCATTAATGTTACGTCCTTACCAAGTGTACGCGAAAAGACTGGCAGTGCAGAGCTCAGGATGAGCAGTGACACGCAGTTTGCAATGATCTGAAATGAACAGAAATGTAGAGGTTACTGTAAGCAGTGAACACAACACATCACTCGTTTCTGGTTTAGGAGATAAGACACATGTACAGGTAAGCTGTCAGATACCTGTGTGAGGTTGGTGTCCTGTGCACGAGGCAGGAGGCCAGTGAAGAGAGGAGAACTATAAAAGCCCACCACTGAGGACACCATCAGATAGCTGAAATTCATTTTAAGGACAACACTGGAAAGAAGATTAAAACACTCACAGAGATAGTAAATAACAAACAAAGTAAATTACAGAGTAACTGCATCTCGAAATTCTGCTAGCTTCCCTGCTTTCAGCAAATTTAAAAAAAACACAGCAGTGATCTGCACAGGACAAGCACTGTTGGGGACATGACCTCGAGTGATTGACCACTGCTTATTGTAGCAGCAACGATGAGCAGATAGTCAGAGCCATTTCAGTCATTTCAGTCACTAGATGCACATTCACGGGTGCTAGTAACCATTTCTATATATTAGTTATATCTAAACTAATGGCTCCAAGAGAGCAACTCTCCTGGGATGTGTGTGTGTGTGTGTGTATGCGGGGGGAGCGTCAGTGCATGGGATCATCATCAATAGGAAAGGATGCAGCCTGAACCACGAACTAAAATACTAGACTCTAGTACAAACTCAATAACATATGGGTCAGCAACTGCAAAAAGTGTCATATTAACGCTACCAAATGGACCCATCTGCAAAAAATAGTGTAAAGTAAATGATGCGTCTCGATCAGCAAACATTTACAAACGCATGCGGTTTCACATTTACTCAAAGGTGAGTACACCCAAGTCTGATTAGAGGGCGTTAACAGTCTTTTAATATTCATATATAATTGTCAATGATGTAAATTAGTCCCAAACAGTTGACTCTGTCAAAATTAGACTTAAAATTAAAAATGTATTAAAATGAATACCAGCATTGATGTGTTTCATCACAATACAGTTATATAATTTATTTCACAGCTCAGAAAATGTGCTTAAGCGTGCAGCAGCACTTGAACAAATGTTTAATGTATGAATGTAACAGCATGAGTCAACATCACACCCTGGTCAAATATCAGGAGTGTGTAAGTGACTCAGTCACAGCCAGATTGACACGACTAGTTAACCCTGAGCACACACTCATGGGTGAATGGGATAAAAGGATACAGGATGAGGACTACTTGAACTGCAGCACCCAGTGAGCCGAACATGGAGAAGGAGGCCCTCCCCAGGTGAGGGTCCTAAAATGCACAAAAATAACAATCATCGGTGAACACAGATGACTGGCTGTGGCAAGCCAAGCATGAAATGTTCTGACTGAATCCTCACCTCCATTCCTCTCGGCATAGCCGTCTCATCCAGGAGTAATTCCAACACATTGAAACAGACCATCAGTACACACATAACCTGAAGACACATACACAGTAATTAAACAACAATTAACAACCATCTGTGTTTATAAATGAGTTTCAAACAGCCTGTGAGAATAGCTTAATAAAATAGAAAGTACCGTCAGTGCAAGAAGCACAAGCATGGCCAGTGGGTAGCCCAAGTTTCGCTGCCATGGGGATGCTTTCCTACGCATTTCTGTGAGGAAAGCAGGAAGAAGAAAGGAGAAAAGCAACAACAATAAATGAGTGTGCATCAACAAATGACTATGCAATGTAATCACCATGAGAGGAGCTCAGCAGGGAACAGCCTGTTCAGTCAATCTTACCCAGGGCGATGCGCTGGCTCCGAACTGTTTGGTAGTCTTTTTTCATCGCCTCCATGTTCAGCTGGACCCAACACGATGTACTGCCGCCTTCAAACAGACAACAACACAGGATAGAGACAAAAAGTCATTAGTCAGTTTTAAACTGAATCATCAAAAAATGGCAAAGGAGTGTGTTTATTGTGACACACTCACAGTTCAGTTTCCTGGAGAGCGAGTTTTCCTCAAAAGTGGTGCAGCTCAAAGTGTCTTCCACATCTTCCAGCAGCTGAGGACGACAAAAAGCATTAAAACTACAGGCCTGAGCCACAAGCCACAATGTAGAGGCTACTCTATGTGCAGTGGACACTGTTTATTGTAGTCACTGGGTCTGTTACTCACCCGTGGTTTGACCAGTAGGCTACCAGTGACACTGAACATTCGGGACAACCCAAAAGGAGTGCACACTAAGGAGAGAACACAGACAGGTGGTGATAAGGAAGTGTCTTACATTTCACTTTTTATCTGCTCAAGTCATTGTGATTGAGATATACTTACACAAAAGGAGCAACACTCCAAACAGAGAGATGCCTGAGTACAGGTAAGGAAGGTAATACTCCCACAGGTCTGAAATTCAGAGAAGGAGAGAGTATAAGCAACAATATTAAAAACTCTAAAACCAGTTGTCACCGAGGGATCTATGACGCATGTGAATCACCGTAGAGACTTTTCCTGGCAATGTTGTCGTGGAGGAGGGCTGATGCCACCCACACAATGCCCAGCACAAGCAGAGCCAGCAGCAACAGCAGCACCACGGCTTCGTACACTCGTGCCATGACTCCCTACACAAAAGAAAACAGATACTGTGATCAAAGGGTTCACACACAGATGCTGTCAGTTCACAGTTGAATCTTAATTGCAACGTCTTTGTGAGATTATACTTAAACTGGTACCTTTTTGGACCCTGCAAATCCTTCGGACTCCGTGAAGAAGTAGGCAAAGGGCATGAGGAAGACCAGGGACAAATTGGAGAAAAGGAAAACTAGGTTCCACAAACCTGACAAAAGAGGAGGAGATGTTAGTTTTCAGTGCAAACATATTAGGGTTAAAACTGCAGCATTTTGGCAGTACCACTGTCAACCACTGTGAGGTATAATCCTGCCAAACAATGTACTGTGGAATGACAAGCTACCAAGTCACATGTATGAATAAACGTGTGTGAATGTGCAACAACTAGAAGGAATTTAAAAATGTGAAAAGACAAGGATATATGAGACAATACTACAAGTCTAGATTATTTTTGAGCCGCATAATTATTATTTTACGTCTTAGTTTGTCAAGTATTCAATTGGAGTTTTAAAAAAACTAAATAATACCCAAGTAAAGCACGCAGCCAGTCTATCCATAATAATGATCTGTTTGGACACATGCCAGGCCTGCAGCATATTGATTTTGAGGTCATTACCAGTGATCCTCATTAAATCTGATCCAGTTTCGGACAGCTTCAATTGTTTGGTGTTGTCGACTAACAAAAACAATAAAATGTACCATGTATAAGAGATCCATTGAGCCACTGCATGTAGTAGCTATGTGGGAAGGTGAGCAGCACCTCATTGGACAGAATGGAGATGGGGAGAAGGAGCACAGCGCACACTGCGACAGACAGAGTGAACGTGCACAACCACAGCCTGGGAGAAGGTGAAAGAGCAGCCATTAGTGAAGTCACGTGTGTGCTTGTGTTTAATTAAAAAGCACATCCTAGGTGAAAGGCTATGATGGCCAGGGATAAGGTAATACAGTGCCAGCGTGTAGGGACAAAGGGCAGAGTGACACTGACATGCCCCATCCCAGCCAACAACTGCATAACTACACAGGCACACATAAGACAGGGCAATAAATCTACATCCAGCTGGCCTTAGGCGTAGACACGTGTCACTTTGACTAAAGGTATCTGCTCAACCATTCACACTGAAACTAATCAAAGGCAGAGAAGTGAGAACAGATTGCTGTGGGTCAGTTAATCATTAGAGAATAGATTTCACTTACGCAATTTTGTTGACTGTGGCATCTTCAATATCATCTGAAACAGAGGAGAGAAACAAGTACATGTTTTACAAAAGTAATTCAAACTTCTATGTGCTTTCATATATATGTAGAGGGTATATTAATGTATATCAACAAGGGTAAGTTGCCATACACATAGCTAATTCATTTTCTACAACTTTACTTTAACGGGTTAATCTGAGGTCAGTCAGATAAAGTCTTGAGCAAGGCTGTGTTGTCAAGAAAGGTACAATCTGTCTGGTACAGTGTGTATGAATGTACTTGTATATAGATATAGGGGAAAGCAGTAATAGAAGCAGTCCATATGACGATGAAAGAAAAAAAAAAAAAGTCTCATTGACCTCAGAGTGGGGAGTAGGTTGGGGACGGCATGTTAGGAACATTCTGTTCAACTGAGACCAAGACTCTAGTAAAAACTGAATTACATATGGTGAGGAAACTGCAAAGAGTATAGTAGTGTGTAGTGAGTGTATGAGGAATCCCAAAGGGGATTTTTCTCGAAATGTGTGTAACTGCATGCCTAAAATACTTCGTAAAACCTCCCAAAAGTATCATGCAGCACGCTATAGAGCAATAGAATTATACTGTATGAATTACTTTTATTTGATACTAAGTTATGTACACCACAGTGCATGATACTGTAACGTCTTCCAGTTCAAATGCTGGCATAGCTGATTAATAATAAAATAAAGCCTGAGGAGCAAAAACCAGTTCCTGGCTCCTCAATGACAAAAACAACCCTGTTGAGTGGTATTGCACAATCGTAATTTAGCTACAGGGCACAACAGTTCTGCTGTTGTTGCTATACAACATTTACAACAGTGCACTAATGCATAGCAGGTTCCCTCTCCCATCAAAAATAATGTGAAAAAAAAAAGAGCTGGCCATGTCCCAGGTTTCAGCCCAGCCCAGCTCATGCTGAACAGAGAGACCGGGCCAGTTGGACATCCTACATCTGCTTCCAATAGTGGCCAGTTATTGGATTTATTATGTAACCGTTAGTCGAGTCACTCTGCAGAACTTTAAACACTTTTTTTGTTTTAATAATAGAGAACACATTGTACAAGCACACGAGGTATGTTGCACTCAGCTGTCTTCACCACAACAAATATTTTGTCAAAAGAACCAGTAATAACAAATAAAGTCAGTTTCATGTTAGTTGCAAGCTTTGGAAAAAAGATCTCCTTTTGAGTTGTTTTCGTCTAGATAGAGGGGGCGTCAGCTACAACTCAAAAATCACCTCCACTATGTTTATCTTATAGCAACATTCTTCACTGCCCCTCCACCATCCTTATCCACAGAGATACTCCCTGGAGCTGGTTACATGTTACATAACATGCTGTCTGCAGGTTGGATTGCTCCAGCCAAGGTCCAGAGCCTTGCATCGAAATTCACAATCCTTGCAGTGTGTAGACTAAATTTATATGTAAGCAAACAGAAACAGAACATGGCTATTATTAAAATCTAAACATATCTGCAGATTAATGTGCAGACACATGCAACTCAGAATTTGTATGCAAAATATATTTATAAGTAAGAACATTATGTTTAAAAATGAGTACAGTTTGTGAAATAGGTATTTTCATTTTATTTATCTGAAACTCATCTAGCTTTCTGATATATCTTCAAGAGAGGCTAAAATGAGACCCCGTCCTGCACCCATCAATCCCTCACCTACCAAAGCAAGAGGCTATTTACTCAAAATAGACTGGATAGTATCTGAACACCACCTGTGCTTCCTTTAAAAGTGTCACCTACATACTCTGTGGAAAATACATTCCAAAACACAGATGTAATCAGTATGCTTGTCAACACCTTCAGTTCCCCTCCTGGCAATTCTCCATCCGCCTTTGATGGAAATCTTTCTCACAGAGAGAGTCTTTATGTGGCGCACCTATTAATATCTAACAAGAGAGTGATTTTAAAACTCACCTGTGACAAACTCGGCAGTCTTCTTGAAGTGAGTAAGTATGAGGTAGGCCACCATATAAAGGCATGTAAACAGGAGTACACAGATCTGCAGGAGAGACAGAAAAGAAAAAAAAAATAGGTGTGTCATTTTTGTTTTGCACTCTTCAAGAACATGGACAAATATGAGATAATGTAATTTATTTTACTTGTTTAAGCAGCCAATTGCATTAAGAAAGTGCAACGCTGTAAACAAACTGTCCAGTACTAGTGATGAGCAACACATTGTTCCTCATAGAATATTGTTTTTAGTTTCGTGCAGATAAACAGCAAGAAATAAAAACAGGCTACAAAAAACTGTTGACTATTTTGCCAAGGTCAAGAGAGGAGACAGATGGAGTCTGAAGATTACTTTATTCCAACAAAGAGTGAAATGGGTGACAGTAATAGAGTAGGAAGGATTAAGGGGAGTAAAAAGAAAAAAGGGTTAATACCAGTGACGGATAGCCCCCATACTGCCTGTGAAGATCATTGTCTGACATGACACTAAAACTACTTACAAATTTAGGCTAAGCCTATATTCACTCAGCAATTTGTTGTCTGGCAAAGCTCATAACACTTCACCCCAAAGACCGAAGTAAAATGCTTGCATAACCTCTATACAAAACACGAGGAGACAGTTACTATAATGAAAGTTAAATAAAAAGAACCACATCTGAGTGAAGATGTGTAACTTCCACTCCGGTCCAGAATGGACAGTCTGTAAACACCCAGTCATTGTTCAGACACACATTGAAATGAATACTCAATGTGGGGAAGTGACGTCAGAGCAAATAACTGGACAGACATATCCTTGTACAATGCTAGACTGAAGTTTCAAGAATGAGAAAACAATGAAAACTTGTAAGGGATAAAGGATACATGCATTCCTCTCTGCCACATTATGTGGAAACTATGTGAGTAAATCTGACAGCACCTGTCCCACATAATACAATACAATAAGACAACATAATACAATATACAAGACAATATCCACCTTTAAAATGCAACAGAATCTTCGGCTATTTTTAATGTTTTCATGCTTGCACGACATACCCACGGGGATCTCTGCTGATAGTTCTGTTAGTATAGAATGCACTGCTCCATCTAAGATGCCAGTATGTTATATTAGCATTAGTTGTCCAAGTACAGCTGCTGGGAATCAATTTGTTTTTAATCCTGACATGAAACCTAATGTCAGTCATTTAAAAACATTTCTGCTATAGCAGAGGGAACCTAGTAAGTAAATAGATGTACAGCATGTAGAAGCTTGTCCATGAGGTAGCAGCAGTGACAAACAAGGAGAGCGAGGCTCTCTCAAGGATGACATAAACGTGACAAAATACTTACAGGTTCAAAACCAGTTTCTTAAAAGGACGCAAACATGAGCAGGTCCTTGAAAGAAAAAACAGCCTAGAAATTAACTCTTTTAAGGGTACCATGAAAGTTGTGTTACAGTAGTATAGTCCAATACATGTGAACAATAAAAAGTCAAGAGCTCCATCAAAACTGTTCATGGTGTGACAGCATGCATTTACATCAGTGTTTTTATTATTCTACATCCATAACAAAGAGGTCCTGGATCACTGGGACATATGGTACATTAACAAATGGGGTTGGGGTGGGGCATACACCCCTCCCCCTGTATGGTTCCAGGAGGTGCAAGATGTTGACCCATTTTACAGTGAAAATGTAGTCAGGAAAAATCAAAAACATCACACAAGAATCTGTGCAGATCAGCGTTAACAAGTACCGAAAGGCAAGTTAACCTACCAAAATAAGAAACCTGGTGTTTCTACTTATGAGCAATTACAACATTTTTTTCCATTTTTATTTCTGTATATCAGATTATTGCTATGGACACAGTTCTGATAATAGACTCTGGAGGACGACAGCCAACGCAATAAAATTATTTTTAAACCAACAAAATTATTTTTGAATGAATTATTTGACACAAAATGTTGATTTTTCTCACAAGTAGCTGTGTAATCAGTGGGGCAATTAGCAGCAAGTGAGTCATGGTGCGAAAATAAAATTCATATCTGCCATTCATAAAATGTCACAATAATAATAGCTCACTGTACATTGTCCCTGACTCCCTGGCTAAGCCCCAAACCTTTTACAATGACTTCCTCATTAAGCCCAACATATTTTTTAGTCACGCTACAGACCTACCAAACAGGACTGCATTACGCCTTACATTGTTGGATATGTCTTGAAAACCTTCCACCAACAATAACTCATAAGCCCAGTGATGACCAAAATTGTTCAATGACATCTAATTTGGTGAGGACCTTTCTATGGTTAATCCAACAAAATGAAAAGCAAGGAACAAAGGATGGGTATTAGGTGAGACATAGGTGGAGAAGCAGAGTAACAACCTTTTAGTCCATGGACTCGATGTGGGGACACGTGCTGATTGGCAATGTTGAGAACTGGCAGCACTTAACAGGCTACTGAAGGACATCTTTGTGATGATCACAAAGTCCCCGAATTCACAGTTCATACAGAGCATTTTAAAATACACAGAGTGACCTAAACATCTTTGTGCTGATTCAAGTAAAACACAATGAAGCGCAAATGTTTTCACATCTTGTCTAACCTTGTGGTTCCTGTAATATTTCAAAGGAGCCGGAGGTTGGCAGTGGCACAGCAAATCCTTGCAAAATGTCAAGTGGACTCCCTCTGAGGGTGTTATTTCAGGGGCCCACTAACCTCTTGTCCAGCTAAACACGTTCAGGCGAAGCATGCCAACCTTTGTTTTCTCTAAGTAAGAGGATAGATTAAGCAAGAACTATTAATTCAACAGGCAGAAATAACATAAAATGCTAATCCAAAACAAAGTGGGCAGCTACAGTATGTTGTGTCAAGAGTTTTGATCAATTTACTGGAACACGTCATCCAATATTTGACAGATTAGTGAAACAACTGTAAATCTAGTTAGGAAAGTGTGACCTTCAAGACCAAAAATGAATGAAAGCAGCGACAATGTGCTCTTGTTTTTCTCCTCCAACAAAGCCATTTTACAGCATCTCCTTAGAAACTAAAACAAAGTCAGAAGCAGATTTTATTTAAGCAAAATTACAGATTATTAATGTCTCTCTCAAAACTTCTACAGAAAGTGATTCCCATAGAAACACATCATTTTCTAATCAGCCTTATCTTCTAGAGATAACATGGTACTCAAACAACTTTTCTCAGAGTGACATGATATCTTAGTGCGTGCTGATGCTGGGTGTTCCATTTCTCTGTTCATCATGATCTTTTATTCTACTGATCACTGATCCGTCTTGATCCCTCTGGGCTCAGGGTGCATGCTATGGGTGTGTGTTCCTGGCACAGCAACGTTTACACTATCTCACACAGATAACTTCTTTAATATACCCTTGTTACACTTGCCAGATGCTCTTCATCTGATATTATCTACAGTGTTGCATCAAGTCAAGCGACGACAGATATCTGGCTGCAATCGAGTGTTCCCAGTTATTAGCTGCTTGTTTTGGTTAGTCGTGCATTTTAAGGACACTCTGTGAGCAACATTTGGCCAATGCTGCATGTTTATTTGGCATTCTTCCTTCCAAATAAGGCATAATTACTCTTAATTTGGAAAGAATTACCATTGACTTGCAGGACTTTGGCACCAATCCGTGCTGCCTTGAGCTTTCTGTTTAAAAGCTGTCTAAAAATCAATACTTTGCATAAATATTGGCCTTTTTTGTGCCAGTCAAGCACAGAGTTTTACAATTTGTCTGTGGTCAAACAATATATTACACGAGTACTCCTAATTTGACACTTCCTATCTTCCCAACTCTGATTTTACTGCAGGCACTCCTCGAGCCATAGGCCCTGACCTTTGCAATGTTTGTATATGTTCTGTATGTAACTCTGGAGCAGGATCTCCCTAACTGTATGTATGTATGTACACACTATATTAATATCTGAATGGTTTTTCAAAAGCTATATCAGTTTCTGGATGTTCAGGCATAACAAATCTCACCTATAAACGCACTAATGGTCAGAGTATTTGCAGTTTATAGGGTAGATAATCATCAATTATCTTCTTTCATAAGATGCTTGATTACAGCATCACCCAATATTAAAGAAGTGTCGAGTGCGTTAGCCTTGGCAGGTGACAGTCGCACCCCTGTATTGAGGCAAAGTATATATACCCTTAAGAATTTTTACATTTTTGTCATATACTAAACAAATTAATTTACTTTCAAATAATATGCCCCTCCATCTCCCGTCTTTGCCATTTTATGCTCTGTTTTGAAAAAAATATCTACAGTATCTTTCTATCTGGTCCTTTAATGTGTTGTGTGACTCTATCAGTGCCTTTCTTTGTGAGATACCATAACTGTTTACACTCCTGCCACATACTCTTCTCTTCAAGAAAGAGCTGATCAATGATAAGCTTGGACGAAAGCCATTAATATCCAGAGATGCAAGGGCTGCTGACTGGGAGAGATGGTAAGCTGGAGACTTGAGGCCAGTTGGTGGCTTAGGAAGGGGGTGTCAACTAATAGCATTAGGTCTTTATGTGAAAGGGACAATGACAGAACAAGGGCATCAGAATAAATATTAGCACTTCATTTGTTGATTGCGTAAAGTTAATTTTATGAGTAACTACACAGTTAAAGATATATGTCTGCTACTAAACGCTCAATCAACAAAGTAGCGGCGAGTTGAGAGTTGATCTTTCAGGAAAAGGAGCATTGTACAGGTTATAAATTTAATGGTCACTAAAAACAGCATGTAACTCCTGGAGGGTATAACACCTTTTTACTAAAACTGCAAAACAAACAATCAAAAAATGCTCATGTGATTT
The DNA here is from genome assembly GCA_033000465.1 of Sciaenops ocellatus. Taxonomy (NCBI): domain Eukaryota; kingdom Metazoa; phylum Chordata; class Actinopteri; family Sciaenidae; genus Sciaenops; species Sciaenops ocellatus. The sequence goes on along the minus strand of CP136883.1, from coordinate 14,475,309 downwards.
TAGACATCCGTAAATGGGAAATAAATAAATGCTTTACCATCGTGAAATCGTGATTTTTCTGCAGACTTTAGATAGATAGATAGATAGATAGATAGATAGATGACTTTATTCATCCCTGAAGGGAAATTAGGTTGTCATAGCAGTCCGGTATATTTGAATAGAATAAAAATACAACAGAATAAAATACTGAGGTAGAAAAATACTGAGGTAGAAAATCCAAAACCTATAATCGCTGCATTCCTATACTTGATGTAGGAGGACAGATCTAGTCACAGTGTGGAAATATCTTTGTGTACTTGAAAACTGAAATGGAGAAAGACATTTTAGGTGCTGTGTTGTAACCTCATCCTCTCGTACAGTACTAGCACAATGTGAGTTTTTCTTATCTATGTACAGTAGAGCCAACTGATAAGTCAACCACTGACTCTGAATATACAACTAAAAAGATATGTTGTCTGAGATTGTCCCTTGCGGTGCACCATATCAGCAATATCTCCAATCTCAGGAAACTGACTGCAAATGAGGGCCAATTGTACATTTTAGGGTTAAAGGTCAGTACCAATGTGCTTTGCTGTAACTGAACTGAAATGGGAAGTCTGAAGTTCAACATGCTAGTAGTGTTACACAAAGCAGAGTCACTGGGGAAAGCACAGCACAAGTTAAATGCATCTTTAACAGCACAGTTACACTGAAAATGTGCAGAGGGGCATCAAACCATGGCAAAAAAAGATAAAGGAAGATTTGAGAAGGAGGCCCAGGTCGTTACAAACTCAGACACAGATGCTGTGTAAGCTCCTTTATCTTCATGTAGTAGCGAGTTAAGTTAATGGCCAGCTGCATCCTGTAATAATTAACATGTGTACAAAAGTTAACTGTCAAAAAAGTGTATTTTAAACGCTGATGTAACCCAAAACTTATTGATACATATACAGCTGTTCAATGCTGGAAAAAAATTACACCATTGCAACTTAAAATTGACGGCTGAACAATCGATAAGTCACGTGAAACAAACAGTTAAACGACGTGGCTTTCTTGTACTGATACAGTGGCTGTTTGTATTGTTAGTCGACCCTCATTATGCATATTAACCGACGGTTGAGTTAGCCCAGCGTTACTTACTATAGTCTCCCGGACACGGTTGTGGAAAAGTTGCTCTCTAACCGACACGTCGTCCGTTTCCATTCTCCGGGACCATACCAGTATTCTCAGGCTTTAAAAAGCCCTGGAGGAGAAATAAATGGTTTTAAAAGTTAAAACATCTTCTTGTGAATGCCGTGTGATGTGCAGCAGCTTTAGCCCCGGCTGCATTTAAACGGCTGAGCTAGCCTCCTGCTAGTACTCTCCGTCCGCTCCTCTGATAAAACACAAACAAGGAGGGGTCGCCGGAGGCGGGGCCAACCCGGAGGGCAGCAAGCCCGGAGAGCGCTACAGGTAGCTGCCAATCACCAGTAATGGTTCAACGTCATCATCATTATGCTATTCATATCCAAAGGTGTGTTTACATACTAAACATACCTGAGAGGACAAGTCAGGATTAAAATGTTCATATACTTGACCTCATGTATTTACTGTCATGTGCCCTGTGTCAGTGGTAGAATGTAATTAACTACAATTTCTGAAGTACTGGAGGCAATTATGGTATTTCTACTCCACTACATTTGTCTGGCAGCTTTGGTTACAGGTTAATTTTCAGATTACAAATTTTTATACCATTTCTTATAGTTATGGGCTGTGAAAATTTCCCTAAACTAAATAAAGTTTCTAAAACCCCTCTTGGATTAGCTGGAAAAGGCTTAAGGACAAAGCTAGTGGATGTTTGAGGATTATAAGCAACAATACCTGTGTCTCGAACATTTACTATACCTGTTATTTATTTTTTTAAAATGTATTCTCTTTAAATTAATTTGTGTTCTTGAAACATGTAAAAATTATCACACATACACATTTTACGCATGCTATTCATGCTGTATATACTATCATATCCACCTACATGCATTATTTTCACCATGCACTATTGTATTATTCTTAATCTGTCTACAGATGTTATTATTGATTTATATACCAACTGGCCACTTCATTAGGTACACTTGTACGATCCAATTTGATCCATTACAAGAAGTCTGCCATCAATTCATATATATATATTAGACTGCTGCAAACTACAACCTCAACAGTAAAGATAATAGTAAAACTAATGCCTCTCTGACAGTGTTGACAAAAACTAAAATAAAAGCAGAATTTGTTTTTTTGAGAGTTTGAGAGTTGTTGTTTTGGATCACATTGTTTGTACAAGTGTACAAACTAGTCAGTGTATATATATATAGAGTATATAGATCTATATATTTAAATATGTTTATTTGTACATAGTAGTTTAAATGTTTATGTTTACCTGTTGAGCTTGTTGCCCTTGTTTTCTGCTGTATCTATATCTATATCTGTGTATGTACATTGAGAGCAAAATTAAGCTGGAGTCGAATTCCTTGCATGTGTATATATACCTGGCCAATAAAAGTGATTCTGATTCTCAGAACAATTTTTATGAACTCATGAAAGAGCTGAGTTTTACAGATTCCTGGTTTTACCCAGAAGTATATAAAATAGTTAAATTAGCCCATACAAATTACATTTAAATTACAACATACACATTAGTACAGCAGTACTGTTAATCCGATAACATCACAATAGTAAAACACTGACAGGGACCATTTGAGGCCACTACGTAATTTCATTGTCATGATCCAAAGTCCAACTATTGCAACAACTTGCATCAACTTTAACTACGGACAGTACTGGACAAGATTGAATTTGTGGTCTCAGTAAGTAATCTAGTTCTTATTAGAAGAAACCCAATTTGTTTCAAATGTATTTTTTAAATCAGTAAATCAGTTGAACTGTCAGTGATATGGATTAACTGTGGATTCACCTAGAGAGAAAGGTTGGTGCCTACTTCAGTTTCTGACCTTTTGTAGCTACAACATGTGATATATTTTCTCTCACAAAACACATAACAACATGGACAGTTACAGCTTACTATGTTTTGGATCATGTAATAATTTAAAATGACAATGTCCATCACCAGCTAAGATAAATCCCTCTTATATAATATATTATTTAACCAGGGAACAGGATCGCAGAGATTAAAAATCCATTCGAGTGTGCTGACCAAGAAATCAGCAACACATGGATCGTAGAGAAAACTACCAAAATGTATAGCAGAATTAAAATAGGGAAATTTAGTTAGCAATAGTTTTGACTTGTAGGTGAGAATAAACTGTTTCATCCCTTCTGTACAGGTACTCATCAAGGATGACTAATATTCTGCACAGAGACTGATCTACTGAGGCCAAAGGATGGTAAAACGTGTAATGGTAGCCTATGCCCTGTGGGCAGTAGGTGGGCCTTTGGGCCTACACCATTTATATTTAGGAAGAGACAGCCATGCTCTGTTATGGATGCTAACCCTGGGAGGGTTTGGCTTTGGCTGGGTCAGAGAGATCATACGTATTCCTGCATATGTTGCTGAGGCCAATCAAGATGCAGAAAAAGAGAGAAAAAGAGCTACTACCAACATGGCCCCTCCATCTGTAGGCCCTGTCAGATTTGCTGGACAGGTGTGTGTTGGGATCTACTTTGGTACCATGGCTCTGATAGGATTGAACTCCCTCAGTTTCTTCTACTTGATTGTTCTGCCGCTATGTGTGGGTGCAGGGGTACATCTGGTGTCCAGTGTTGGCCAGCAGACCTCGGATCTCCAAAAAACTTTGACTACATGTCTCATAACCTCCCCAATATTCTATGGCAGCACCTTATCACCTCTCCCTATAAGCCTGGCTGCCAGTGTTACTGCTGCACAGCACTGCAGGTACAAACCTCCACAGAGACCTGGGAGCAAACAGGAACTAGGTGAGGTGACCTCACAAATATGACAATATCATACCTTCATAACATTGCTTCTCTCTGAAATTTTAAGGCCTACTAATACTACCTTTATTTTGTCTTTTGTCCAGGTCCACGGCTTTTCGTGCTCGGCCTATCCTGGCTGGCTTTCTCTGCTCCGCTCGGTTACTGCATTTTCCATAACACCACAGCCACACTATACTACCTGTCTGACTGTTTAGCAGCACTGCTGGATATTTTCTGGTTTCTGCCTTGGCTCAGAAGTGTGTTGGAGTACATTCTTTTAATGCCTTATCGGATCTTGTGTTTTTTTACTGGAGGGAGTTACTATGAAGAGGCTTGGAAGAAGGTGCTAGAAATACTGCTCAGGGAGTACACTGACAGAGAGAAAGAGGCACTGCAGGTGAGCAATCTCTGAACCGTGTAAAGTCTACATAAGTGACAAGTTAAAAAGGTTATAGTTCATGTATACTGTACATTTTATATACATATTTGTGTTGCAGGTGTTATCACTGGAAGTAGAGGCCTCTCTTGAAGACATAACTCGCAGCTACCGGGAGCTGGCCAAGACATGGCATCCAGACCACAACCCCAGTAAGAATGCTGACGCAATGTTTATGAAGATTCAAGAGGCTTACGAAGTCCTTCTACGCCGGCACAGACCTCATCGATTCAAATAGTTGCACTTCACTCATTTCTGACTGACACTAAGACTCTTGGCCACATTGTTCTTCAGTCATTATTTTCAAGAGCATGCAGCGACATGGACGTGGGAAGTAGGGTGAGGGGGCTGCAGCACCCCCTAAAATCAAGGCATAATAAAACCCATCATTTAAACATATAATGACTTTGTCCTTTTTTACTGAGATTTGCTGTATACGCATTGTGCACTAGTATCTGTGCTAGAGTTTTTACTGTTCATCAATAATATCTATAATACTATAACAACCTTATTTCCAACCCAGATTATGGCAAGTTGGATCTATCACACATGAGCACACTGAGGTGATTTAGGGAGTTTAGAGAGTCCCACTGAATAAAAGTGACCAAAGATGTCAGGGCACATGGTCAGACAGACCCAGAGAGTTCAACTCAGCCTGCTACTGCTAGAGTACATAGGGTAACTGCAGTTACTGTCATGCACAGTGACATATACAGGCCAAACAGGATGTGTGATTTAGTTATTGATCTAAGTAATGAAATCTATCTAGTAACTAGAGCTTGCTATAATTTTTTATTCAGAGATTTTGCGTTGTGTTTATCACACAGTTGTCTGGTTGGTCTCAAACGGCAGTGTGCTGCCACCTTGTGGTGTTAGCAGATGTCACGTCATTTAAAAACTAGTTTAATTACAACAATTTCACTTGTTTTTATGTGTGCTTACTTGCTGTTGAACCCCAGACTACCACTGCTAAGAACCTCTTCTTTAAGTTCACAGCATGATTACTAAAATGGATGATTAGATTATGTAATATATGTAATAAATATATGCTATATAGACAGACGTCAAAGAGAATTTTGTAAAATAACCCGCCTACTCCATTTTCCACTTGCATTTCCGGGAGAGGATTTGATCATAAAGAAGTGTCTGATTTTCCAATGAATAGAGTCACTAAATCCAGCATGCTTGTGCAGCTTCAAACCAGCATTTCTCAAACAGATATTCACATGCGGCAGCAAAATGTCGTCTCTTGGTGCTATGAGCTCTCCTGATCTCATAAATGTCATCACATTTTTTTTTTTTTATTTGTTGCCACCTGTACCCAGAACTGACATGCATCGATGCATTCGACAATCACTGTATAATTATTCAGTCTGTACCCTAGCATGGGCCCGGAAGTTCTTCCAGGTACAAAAAAAAAGAAAAAAAAAAAAAAAAAAAAAAAATCCCGGAGATGCTGTCGTCGCCTGGGAAAACAAACAGCTATCCAGACAATTAAAAAAGGAAAACACCGATCGGTCGCCAGGTAAGGAAGAGGCTTGTGGACTTCACCGCGGCGCTTCGTAAGATCATCTATCGCTTTGAAATCGGAAGCACGGCATGTTTTTGAGTACTTGGTAAGGGCTGAATGCCATTTGTCGTGTGGTCGGGTGCCATAGCAACGGCTCATGAGAAACATTGTATAGCTCAGGCTAGTTTGACGTGCTCGATGTTTGATGACAGCTGCGTTCATGCGGACAATTTGGACAGTGGCAACTCCTGCAACAAATTGCCGTTATGTCTCGCCGCTGTCTCGACCGTCCATGAGCTGATAGGTGCCGTAACACACCAAAAAATAAATAAAAAAATACATACATACATCGAGCAGTTAAGACAAGTAGTCACGGTTATATAGAGAAGCATGATAGTTGTGTGAAAATATGTTTTACTGCACAGTCGTCCATGTCAGGTAGAAAATCATAGTCAAGTGTCGGCGCTGATGTGCGTCCCTTTTTCTTTTTTTTTTTTTAATCGCCGTGCCCTGGTTTGACTGGCGCGTCTCCCGGCTGCATCAGCGCCTGTTGCTCCCCATGCGCGGCCAATGCCAGGATATTAATTTTCCCTGCGATGTATTGTGCACCCCCTCCTCCTCTCCTTTCCTCTCATCTCCTTTCTCCTCCTCAGTCTCCTCTTTGTCCATTGTTGTCATCCATTTGAGCAAAAGGTGCAGCACTGCACATCTGAGTGTTTTTGTCTGTCTTTTAACATTGAATTCAACATCACCTTAACTCCACTCATATATAATCAACATGCTGCATGTCTGAAAATGTTGTAACTCAGCACCCCCAGTGTATGGTGGACACTGGTGTTGTCTACATGGCTCACTTTATTGTCTGCAGTGGAGTAACTGTACCTTTAACCTAGTATTAACCACATAGTAGCCTATTGCATGTATACATATAGGGGGTGGACAGAATAACAGCAACAATTAACAATAAAATACCACAGCAAATAAACACAATATATAAATGTAGTCTCAAATAATTCAATATAAGGTTTACAATATATATTAACCTGCATGTTAAATCATATAAGCACAATGTATGCACATTGGTTAGGTTAATACACTAGATAGAGATTTTTTTATATTAGGCTACCATAGTATTTTTTTCCTACTCATGTTTTTTTTCCTCTCTACCTCTCATCTTCTTCAGATGATACATTTCCCTCCTGGGATCAGTTAACTTTTGATCTTATTTTAACTTTGAACTTCGTTGAGATTACGTCAAATCTTCCATTGGAGAGAAATTTGTGGGGGTGTTGCACAAAGTCTCTTTTTAGTGTAAGGTGTTCCATTTATTTTGTCCACCCCCATTAGTTTTAAACTCCTCCTCCACACTCCATTAGCTTACTATAAATGTGAAGCTGCTCATATTCATTTGCTGGCCACAGTGCAGAAGAATCTACATAGATACAGAAATAGCAGGGCAGAACCCAAGTTTACAAGATTAGTTTATTACAGTGAACTTATTATTAGACACTTGGAACTGAAAGCATAAAGCTATCGGTTTCCTAGCTGTATTCTTGTACCAACAAACAGCTGGTAAGTATATTTTATATGGTTAGTATTAAAAGTATAACATGTGCATTTTCATGTGCTGAAGATTTGGAAAGTTGGGTGTGATTGGATCATTAAAAGTAATATTGACAATCTGTTTTTTAAATCTTGTTTCTGTAGGCATCTGGTGAGAGAATGAATGCTGATGACTGCAATGGACGCTCATATGCACAAGGTAAGTTCATATATTAAAATCTACTATAGATTTGTGTGTACAGTCTCCAGACTTTGTTTACTTAAATAACGTGAGTATATTTGTGTTTCAGGTAATGAAGGAGAGTCATCAACAGAACAGGATTTTTATGGCGGGTTGCAGGGTCCTTCAGCAAGATCTCCAAACAGTCAGCAGTCCTCACCACACCGCTCCCTTAGTGGTCAGTTATCATTCCCTTGTTTCATTGTGGCCACAGGGCCTCTATCGAAGTCTTCATTAAAATTACGTATGAAAGTAAATGTGTTTTCCCTCATCCTCTCTCTATATAGCAAACTCCATTAAGGTTGAGCTGTGCAGCGATGATGAGTCACCAGGTGCTCCACAGCCAGAGAAAAGAGAGGCTGTGAGGGACAATAGTAGGAAGGATGACAGAGGGGATCCCGTGGAAGAAGGGAGTGCAGAGTACGCGGGCGCAGGAAGAGACAGAGCGAGCATTTACAATGAGATGGCCAGTCCAAACGCTGCTTCACCAGGACCTATCAGGCTGCCCAATGGGAAGCTCCAGTGTGAGGTGTGCGGGATGATCTGCATCGGACCCAACGTGCTGATGGTGCACAAGCGTAGCCACACAGGTGAGAACAAGCCAGCAAGAAAGTGCTCATGACAATGGAAGCCAAGTACAGTGCGTTATCACCCTAAATATCAACACTTCAAATGATTTAAATCCTTTGTCCACCCACGTGTATGTAGGTGAGAGGCCGTTCCAGTGTAACCAGTGTGGAGCTTCCTTCACCCAGAAGGGGAACTTGTTGCGCCACATAAAGTTGCACTCAGGAGAAAAGCCTTTCAAGTGTCCCATTTGCAATTATGCTTGTCGCAGGAGAGATGCCTTGGCTGGACATTTACGCACACATGCAGGTAAAACAGTGAGATTTATGTGAAATACAGCACCAAACACAATTAAATATGTGACGTGAGCAGATCTTTTATAAATTCACTTATTCAACCTAATGGATGCAATTGTTCCTAAGAATATCAATCCTTATTGTGACGAGGTATAATGCATGAATTTACAGTATTAGAGGCGGGGACTCATTAAATGGTCCATTTCCCCTTCTGTGAAGTTCAGAGGAAATAAATGAAAAAAAAAAGAAAGAAGAATGTACTGTAAAATACATGACAAACTTGACATTTAACAATTTCTGAGAACAGGAAATCCTCTTGGTGCTTTCAATTTGTGAACACACATTCAACAGGTGTTACAGTCAGTACAGTAGGTCTTGGTGGATCTCCGCGGGTCTCAGAGGTTCATTTTCAAAGAAAAGCTTCGTGCGAACTGGATTTCAGCGAATTGACGTCAATCTTTCCGATCGCCTATTGATATGAAGCATTGCGGTGATAGGTTAGGCGTCACTGGCAAGCAACATAGAACAGTTTCAGGAATTGCGAATCAATGGGGGAATCCACTCTCTCAAACCTAGCTAATACTACGTTTTTTTATACAGAAAAATCCCCTCGCACAAACATACAAATAAACAACACCGCCATAGTATCTATTTCTCATTCATTCAATCAACAGTATCCATCATACAGGGTGAAATTTTGGCTATTTTGTCCGTCTAAGAGGAAATCAAATAAATATTTTTTCTCTGATTTGCAGTTTCTTCTCCAACGGTGGGAAAACCTTTTAAGTGCAGCTACTGCAGTCGCAGCTACAAACAACAGAGCACATTGGAGGAACATCTAGAGCGCTGCCATAGTTATCTGAAGAGTTTGGACCACCAGACAGCAGTCAACACACCAACAACACAGGGTAACAAATCTCACAAACATAACATTTTTATAGACAAATAAACCTATAACTTTCTGCATGATGATCTGAATACTTTCTGTATGTTATATTGATGACAGCTGGGTTTCTGTTTGCAGGTGAAGAGTCAGTAAATATGGAGACAGTTACTAAACCTGTGCTCCCGCCATCGAATGAAAAAATCCAATTTGTGGACAGACTGGCTATTAGCATCACCAAACGCAAGAGGTCAACACCACAGAAGTTTTTGGGTGAGTTTTATTTTAATAAGATAAACCGTGTTATTCATATCTAGTATAGAAATCTATATTTAACTATATTTTATATTTTAATTATACAATGATAATGACAAATCTTCAGCTTGATAAGAGGCTGATAAAGTATAGAAATAATAAGAACTTGGTCTGGCATCCTAAAACAAAGTCTGTTCGTTTGGAGATATTAGCTCCATGAAAATGGGCCAGATACAGAAGATGAAGTCAGTGTAGGAGATCTGTTATTTATTAATGATATGTGCTATATGGCCTTCATAGGTGAAAAGCACATGCGCCTTGACCTACCTGAAGCACCTTATGAATTGTCCTCTGGCTCTGAGAAGGAAGGGGACCTCACAAGCTGTCAGTCTGCTGGAGACTCTGCTGGGTTGACTGGTTCACGTCTCCAAGGCAGTAGGGGTAAAGGGGAGAACCATGAGCCGACTGCATTGTCACAGCTCCATCCTGCCTTCCTGTCGGAGCTACGCACAGTTATGGGCTCCATCAACAGCAATGCGACTCCTCAGGGCCCCCGAGCCCATGGTGGAGTAGGGCCGACAGTAATGCCTCATGGCCTGGCTGGGCGGGAGGCAGTTGAAGGCCGTGATGACCAACCCTCAACCCTTAGCCACACCACCTCGCCCAATGGCTGCCCCGACTCTACAGACACAGAGAGCACAGCAGAAGAGCAGAGCACAAGGGCTACAGCCCCGACAAGTACCTCCAACAACCACCACCTCCACTACCAAACCCTCACACTGCCCCGCAGCCATCCCACCTCCAGTCCCAGCCAGGCCAAAGACTTGGACCAAGAGTGGGAGAGAGCCTGTCCTGTACCCCCCACCATAGTAAAGAGGAGCCCTGGCTCACTTCTTTCTTCTAGGGAGACTATGCAGGTGCTAGACAGGGATGGTCGGCCTGTGCACTCCTTCCACTGCCGGCACTGTCGCATCCTCTTCCTGGACCATGTCATGTTCACCATCCACATGGGTTGTCATGGCTTCCATCAACCCTTTGAGTGCAACATTTGTGGCCACCATAGCCAGGACCGCTACGAGTTCTTGTCTCACATCAGCCGTGGAGAGCATCAGGTGGGCTGAGGAGAGGCGATAGTGGTCGGATGAGAAGAGGTGGCTGCTGCTCTCTTGTTGTGGGCTCACGTTTGTTCTGCACCAGATCAGTTGCTTTAAATCCCAAGTGTAAGTAAAAGGATTTGTGATTTTATTGTGAGAATATTTATTAAACTAAAGCAGACGCGAGTCAAAAATCTTTTCACCTCAACATTTAAAGTTTAGTGGAGGCAAATTACATTCTATGATTGATTGCACTCCCATATCAAATCATCTAGCAAAACTACTGGTTTTGCTTCAAAAGTGCCTTCTTTGGGGATTTCCTCTTAACTAAAAAAAAAAAAAAAAAAACTGGAGGGGAACTGGTGCTCAAAAATCTTGACTAGCCATCTTTTGCTAAGTGATTTAGTTAGCACTTTTGAGAGGTCATGTGCACAGGCAGTTAAGAAAAGCATGTACATTTTAAGAATTATATTTGGTATGCTTAGTATGTACTAAGAGCTTTGTTTTTGTGACTGACGAGGGAATTTTGTGTCAGGTAAGATTAATATGCACTGAGAGCTTTGTGCCTCTGGATTTTGGGAGGAGCTTTTGTCACAGACGAAGCACAGAAATGGATTGCCTTAACTCCTGTGGTAGTACGCTACTGTAGGAATACATTGTTTACAGCATGGTTCAACAGTGTGTGAAGTCACCTCAGATAAGAGAATATTTGCAGCTGCACATTGAGACTATCAGGACAAAGAAAAAAAAATCATGAAGGAACATTCATCTGAGGGTGAAACGGGTGTTCAGGTTTTAAAAAGTCTTTTGGATTTTAAAGTGAGCCTTAGACTACTGGTGCAGATCAGACCATGAGCCATGTAGTGTACAGTAAGAGTCTGACTGAGATGGCCCAGGGTGCTACACCTGTACGGGATTGCACTTTTAGGTTCCCTGCTTATATATGAACATCTTTGCCGAAGCACTTGATGGCTTTACAATTTTTTTTTCTGTGATTGTTCTACTGCACTGATAAATTGCATAACGCTCACAATAACTGATCATCTAATTTGCAACACCAGTGTATTTTTAACGGAGCCGGCCTTCTACTGAATCCCACAGCGTTACACTGGTTCTGCGGTCTACACTCAAGTTTGTTCTTTTGTGGTTTTCGCACTCGGCAGTTGAAGCTGAGATTTTAAACAATTTGCATAATGTAAGTGAATTAACAAATGAATTATTTAAAAATCAATTAACAAATCAGTTTGTTCAGTTATCACTTGTGATTATCTATTTAGTGTTGTTTGTTTCTGCCTTGGTGTATTTAATCAGCTATATTCCAAATCTTATCCAGCATATTCCTCAAGTCCATGAAATGTTACCTCCTGCTTCTTTATAGCACCCAAAAACCTTATTGCTACAGTATGGTGAGTTATCTGATAATGTTAATATTGGGAACATGAATGAGACCAAACTCAGTATTCTTACTTGTTATTGTGGGTTTGCTGCTTCATAGTTTAACTTAATTTCTTCTAATCGCAAGCAAAAATATACTTGAAACTGTTTGAGAAAAAAGTAAATCTAAAAATGCACTTGGTTTGATAAGTAGAGAAGTGTGTGTGAATGGAATATAGCATGTGTGCTTGTCATTTTCTGCTTTTTCCCTGAATTGTGAATTATTTTTGAAATGTGAAGTAATTTCAAAGAGGTGAAAATGAGGCATGGGTTTTTGTCTCCTCGTGTGGACTTTTCAATGTTATACGATATTTTGTGAATGATGTAACATGACAAAACACTTTACCTCAAAAGTTAAAGATGTACAACTGCCTCATTACTGTATTTCAAAAAGTCATGTTGCTTTCCAAGATGTTCTTGCAGTTACAAATGCGTGTCCCTCGATATTCTCAAAACTTTTTACTGTCAATAAAGTTACGTTTATTGTAAAAGTGATTTCCTCTAGTTTGACTATGATGGCATCCACATTGTTGTACTTATTTTTCACTTGAGATACATTAATAATCTCTCACCGTCTCCTGTGCAACAATACAAAAAACAAGCAGGCGATATTTAAGAGATTTAATTTATTTCACAAAACAATTTAAGATCTACATCATACATACTTTGTAGGGAGTCACGAGAGTTTATCATAGATCAGACACTATTCCTTTACCTGTTGTTAGTACAACTTTCAATTAAAATTACAGTTGAGTATAAATACATTCACACCAGCTCTTTTGGATTTTTAATCTATAAAACTATGTCTATGTCAGATTTTAGGATGTAAAGAAGTGACATCTATGATTTGGATAGCTGCCTCTAATCTGAGAACAGATTATATTATACATTACATTAATAAGAGCCTATATTAACTCCTGGAGACTAAAACCCCCATATTTATAACATTTGGAGGAAACATACCAGTATTACTTAACAAGAGGTGCACAAGTCTGAACTTTAAGTACCTGCTGCAAATACCGTATATTTCTAAGTTAAAAATTTTGGCTTGAGAGAAATAAGTTATGTATCTGGCACAGTAGGGAATCCAATGATTCATCCTAGCATAATTGAGTCGCTGGAATATATTTTCAGCACATAGCCACAAGTTTAGAGCATTACTTACCATTCAAAATGACATTTGAAAGAATTGTAGGATGTGAATGTGTTGATTAAATCATGTGAACATAAAAGTGAAAGTGACAATCCCTTACGAATATTAAGTTTTGTCAACATTTTCAAACTTTCAATTTAAAGAACGTAAAAAAATTAAATCTGAAATATTTCTAAATGATATAACAAATTTCTCATAAAACGGGGTGTGCTTACATTTTTCTAAATATTTTACATTTCAAAAAAAATAATTTCAGATTTGTGTAACAAATACACTTGTTGTACATTGTAAGCCTTGGTTTAACAACATAATAACGATAACACGCCCTAGTCGCTCTGTACCGTGATTGTTTACCTTTTTTGTAAGTCGCTTTGGATAAAAGCATCAGCTAAATGAAATGTAAATGTAGGTTTTGTATATCCTTTGAAACACAATGAATAAAAAACAACCAACAATGAAAAGGGCTAACCTGAAACTTAGTCTGCTTTTTACTCTCGTGACCTTTTAGCCTGGGAGACAGACCTTTGTGGTCTATTCTGGTTACGTTTGACCTTTTTTTTTTTTAGCTGCAGTGGAAAACCTATTTTGACTGCTCCCACATACAAATTCCAGGTGCAATTCAAAAAGTACAAAGGCAACTCTGCAGAATGACAATGGTATTCACATTTAACAGTACAAATAATCACAATATGTGCAAAACTCACTGTATGTCAAATATGAGTATTTTCTGTTACTTTGACAACAAACACACACAGACCAGTGTGACCTTAACTGCACCCATCACCATCCTGAGCGGTGCACTGAGGAAGAGTCCTACGTTGTGTTTTAATTTAGACAGACTGGGTATTTTGCCAGTTTTATAACCTTTGACTAAATGTGCATTTCAAAACCACTTCTCCGTGTAACCGCCACTGCAGCCTTGATGTAAACACCTCACAAAAATACCACATTAACGTCCCCACCCAATGCAGTGCTTCGGTTTGTGTTTACTATGTTTCAGTCTGGCTGTCACTGTCTTTAAAAAATGCTTAGAAAAATTCTTCCTTTAACATTTTCATAGGATAAAAGTAGTCTTCTGTAAAACAATGCACATAAGGTGGATCAACTTAATAATGAAAGCTAATTTAAGGATTTGGCACACTTTGAGAAACGTGCGCACTTGTGGTATGTGCGGCTTTTACAATTCTGAAGAAATAATCAGCTTGTAATCCCTGTGTGAATATGCTGAGTTTTAGGCGTGACTACAGTTACAGAGAATTGCATACCACCTGTCTTCAACAGGAAGCTTACAAGTGCTCCTCTGACTGATTCTCTAATTTGTTTGTTTTTGCATGTTTTACCTGATTCACTAAAACAGGAGCTGACTGTTTTTCTATTTTAAATGTAGGCACACCCTCCCATTTATTATATTTTCTAATTTTATAGAGACTGTCTGTGCTACTTTCCTGTTATTTGATGCTGCAGTTGAAAGCAAATACTACTTTGAAAAGTCTCAAAGTGTTCTTAAATGACAATTCAAGTTGTTTAACAAGTAGAAATCAAAAGCTGCTTTGTTGGAAGTCTTATCCAGAAGGAAAACAAGCAATCACCGACATGCTGTAGAGGATAACACAAATCTTGTAGTTTCTAGCATTAAAATGGCATTCTCACATTTAGAACTTTTCACCAACCCAGAGGCTCAGCTATGGTACAATACTTTGATGACAGGATATTTAATAGATCCCTAGACCTATCAAGCTAATTAAAGTATATCTGAAATGATTAGTTGTTAATTATTAATTGATCAACAGAAAATATTCATGAAACATTCATTGTTTGCCAAATGTTAGAAAGTGCTGCTTTTCTCAGTTTTATATCATTGTACATTAAAATTGATTGGCTTTGGACTGCTGTTCAGAAAAAAAAAAGCATTTTGCAGTCTTAGAAATTGATTTTTCATTATTTTCACCATTGTATAGACTAATCAATCAATTGATTAATCAAAGAAATCACTGATGTATTAATATGGAGTCTCAGCAAAATGATTTGAACGCATGCTCTCACCTAAAACAAGTGACATATTAAAAATTCTAGTGAACTATGATATCTTTTGGAAAAAGTTGGTAATGCTGTAAAAACTATATGTGATTTATAATTAATGGGACTAAAATCACTGAACAGTTAAGAAGTTTAGTATTTTAATTTCATTTCTGATACGTTAATTTATACAGATTACTATGAAAATAGGGGATACAGTATGTTTCTGTGTCATCCACAGAGTGACCTCAGGTGTCCTTTGAGGTCACATGACAGCAAAGTTGGAGGAAGTATTCAGATCCTTTACTTAAGTAAAAGCACTAATATCACACTTTAAAAACATGTTATAGGTACAAGTCCTGCACTGAAAATGCTACTTTGTGTTTTTAATCAGTAAAATGTTTTAGTGTTTTTAATCAGGAAAATTACTAAGTATTTAAAATAAAAAATAGTCCAGGCTGCTATTATATTATTAAACTAAATTAAACTAAAAGCAGGATTATGCTGTTGTTGGTTAAAGGGGACATCATTTTAAACAATTTTATATGGGGCAGCAACTAATGATTACTTTCATTATGGATTAATCTGGTGTTCATTTTCTTGATTTATCAATTGATTGTTTGATTTGTAAAACTTCTGAAAATAGTGGGAAATATAGTCACAATTACCCTGAGTACAAAGTGACAGCATCACGATGCTGTTTGGTCAAACCAATACTACAAACCTAAAAATTATATAAATAAATAATTAAAAAGAAAAGCAGCAAATATTTGTGAAACTGGAACCAAGAAATGTTTTTGCATTTAAGAAAAATGACTTCAACAATAAATCTTTTGCACAGCAGCCATGTTGACCTGATATAACAGGGTAAACACAGGTGTTTCCAATAAAACTAATTAAGGTTCAGTTCCATTCAGGTCAAACAGAGTCAGGGGGCTGCTGTGGTGCATGTTGGCTTATTGGAAAGTCTCTGCTGCAACAAGTGAAACAGGACCTTAATTAGTATCACTGGGAACACCTGCTTTGACCCTACTGTTATCAAAAAATAATTGCCAATTAATTTTCTGCCAATCAATTAATCGATCCAGCTGTACACTGTTGGGTAGTTTTGTTTGTAGCAAAACATAATTTATAAGCTCTTTGCATGTTTTGTATGCAAAAATCTTCATTTGTAAGGTAATTTGTAACTAAAACTTTTTAAATAATGATTGTAAGTATCTAAAATTTGTATTACAGTACAGTAATTGAGTAAATGTCATTTCACAGGTGGTCTATCATAGGTAACTGGTCTATAAAGTCCCGACAATGACCCGACATCTTGTCAACATTATATCAACAAACATTATTTTAAAACTTGTAGACTAAACACAGCTGCACATTGTCGACCTTGAAACCAGACAGTTTCAGTTTTAAATGCCTTACTTGTTTTTCTTTTCCTCCTCCTGCCTCTCCGTCTTTGTTTTCTTCTTCTGTTTTCTGCTGGTTGACAACCAGCGAGTAGTGCCTACAGCCACCACCTGGTCTGGAGCTGGAGAGAGGGGGTCGCATCTACTTAATCAACCTGCCTGAGGAGTTCAATCACAGTATCATGAGAATTTGTCGGTTTTGTTTACTCTCTGAGTGATAAAACTAATCTGCAATGAGCTTGAATCAAAGCTGTATCCTGCCACACAGTTCATAAACAGTTTGTGGTCGTTACCTGCTAAAATTCAGGATCTATTCCCCCCCCCAAAAAATTTGACCATTCCTCTGTAACCGCTCCAAGGTGAAGATGCGTAGGTTACCTGCTAACGTTAGCATAACGTTTACCTACGAATGGAATGTGTTCGAAGCTCCAGGTAACCGTTACTAACTGTTATCAACGGCTCATTTAACGGCGGTTAATGTTAACGTCATTGTATTGCCATGTAAATTAATGTTGTATTTTCTAGTAGACTAAAGTTAAACCTGTACTGGTCGTGGATGTAAGCGTTAAATTAACCCCCATGATCCCTGCCTAAAATGTAACTGCTAACCACAAACAACTTTAATATTTTACCTTGTATGTGTTCACCTCACTCTGTGTAGGTAACAGGTGGGTTTTAATTGCTTTGCCCTCATCCATAAGTTGTTTGTTTTGTTTTAATAAGCTAATTTAAAGTTTGTAATTCTAGCTTCATTCCGCTAGATGGCAGCCGTTGACAATTTTCCTGACGCTGACTGGTAAGGTTAAAGCAGAGTGTGTCCTCAGTGTTGTCTGAAGGCAACACTAAACACCACTGATGACCTTTGACTACACAGTAATGTGTGTTTAGCTTGCAACTTCTTGCTGCATGACTACTGATATTTGAGAAATGTATTCATTTTTAATGGTTGATTGCAGCTCCCTTGAGTGTGAGGAAAGGTATATTTGCTCATTAGTTAGCATTGTTGTCAAGAAGGGTTCAAACCCCAGCATGGCTGGCTGAGGTGTGTTTGTGTGAAACACCCTTTCCCCTTTAAACTAACTCATAAGCAGTTACAGTAGGTCAAAAGCACAGATTTAACTTCCCCATGGGGATAAATGTCTGTTATCATTCTCATTCCTCCTCCAGCATCTCAGGGGAGAAGCAGGCAGAAGCTCTACAAACTTTAAGATGGAGATGAAATGGTCCCGGAGGGTTGAAATCTTCTACAAACAAGGCAGGAGAGCCCCTGAAGAAATCTCCAGACCTCTGCAGTGCAAACACAGGTGTTTGCATTCACACACTACCTGGACTAACGTGTTGACAAAATGGTACAATATTCATCTAAATTACATCTTTAAACCACTGCACGTTCTCAAAAGCCACCTCATTCATATATCTCCCAAAAACTGAATAAAAATCTAATTAAACAAACTTTTTTATGTCCCAGATGATTTTCAAAGCAAACTTTCTGGCTGCTAGACAAATGTGTAACTGGTAGCCTATCAAAATCAGAGCAATTACTCTATCAAGCTAACACAGCCATTTATCTTTTAGATGATCCAGATGTCAGAAACCATGATGCATAGCAGACAAGCAAAACAAAGATGTCTCCCAACATGCTCGCTGTTCTGGGAAGCTACTCGCCACAGCTCTACACTGAATGGGATACAATACGCACATGATATTAATTAATGCACTTATTGTGCCATTTCAATTATACAAAGAATGTGTTTATTTTTCAACAGCTGTGAGTCAACCAAGGATACATTCAGGTGCAATTAATTTTCTCTCTGCAAGGCAGTGTTGAAGGTTGATTGCCTTTTCAGAATTTGTTGATCGTTCTAGTATCCCAAATGATGACATTTACAGAGCAATTTTCATTATTTTACTTTGCACTTTGGACATTGCCCATGTCAACAATAATCAGCATTTAATGTCTCTAAATTAAACACATTTGTACATAAAATCACAACACTTAGGGCTTCTACAGTGTAGCTCATGTATTACGCTCACACAATATTCATTTAGGGGCCAGAAGGAACTTTTTAGGGTGCAAAATGTACTGAAAGGCTGCTGGCACAGTTTGTAGGACAGCTCTGGCTCTGGAAGCGATTAGCCCTCAAAGCTTGGGTGAGTATATTGCAGAGAGACAAGGGCGGGTGGGAGCAGTATCGTGTGTGTGTCTGTGTGTGTGTGTGTGTGTGTGTGTGTGTGTGTGTGTGTGTGAGTGTGAGTGGGACATGGAGAAAAAACTTGTGTGTGTTTTGAGATAGAGAGAGAGGGAGATTGGGGCGGTTCTGTTATGCAAGCAGTTCTCAGTATGCATGTAGATTGGAAGATGTGTGGCTCCTGTGGTTGGCTGTCCCCTGTGTCACTGCCTTTAAAAAACAGTTGCCAAGAGAAATGTCTTCTTTTACAGGCTTTGGCTGCCAGATGCTGGGGATAATGGATAGGACTGCAGAAGGAAAGATGGAGAGGTGTGTGCAGCCAGCCACACAGACATACAAGTGAGCACACACACACGTATATTAGCACACACACATGCACGTTTGCACACTTTGTGGCCAGGGATCACCATAATGCTTAAGTAAGGCGTGAATAATTCATCTTCAAGTCACTGTTGTACAACTGCCACACACACACACACACACACACACACACACACACAATGACACACAGGGGAAGTATTAGGCCAAGTACGTCGTGTCACACTAAGTCTCCATGAATGAGCATACAGTTTGGGCATGCTTACAGATTCCAGAGGTGCCACATTTTGTGGATGTGTGCAGCACTTGTGTGTAGCTGTGAACCAACACATGGGGCGCCAGTGTGTGAATGCGATAGTGTGTCTGCGAGCAAGCGAGCCAGTGACACAGGAATGTGTCATAGTTCCTGCAAGCCACTCAGCTCCTAAACTGCAGCAAATAAACATTCCTCTACTGCTGTGTCAGTGCTGAGCCCTCGCCCACTGTCGCTGTAAAACACAGCTTGTAATTAAAACCAAAAACTGAGCATTTCTCCCTTTGTCTCCAACAGTATTACTAGATTAGAGATAATGGCCCCATGCCTTCAGACATTCTCAATGCTGTTTATTGACTCAAAGATGGCATGTTGCGGTCCAGATGATGTCAAGGTGGGCCAACCAATAATAAAACTATCAGAATCATCTTGAAGTGCATTGCGGATAAAGTAATTTTGACTTGCTGTGGTTAGTCTCATATCTAAGCAAGTAAAAAGACATATAGTACTATGCAAAAACATCACACATTCAAATCTAATGTTAGATAGGTGCATTTGGACGAAGAGAAGTGTTAACATTCAATATAGCCAGACACGTATTGCTCCAATTTATCACTGACTGTTGTGATTGATGTGAATAAATGCAGGCTTCATCCCTGCTGACAGGTGAAATGATGCACAAGCTCATGTTGTGTCACATAGATTCCACCACAGTTTCTGCTCACATTTCATGTAGATCTCAGAGCTGAAACGTTGCTGTGCTGTACCCATACATTGTCAGATGTCTGTAAACATATTCAACTGTTGGTTGTCCTTGCCCAAAAGTCTTTCCCTGTCATTACAGCTCTGTTTACAGGAGGACTAACAGTGTTTGCTAGCATATGATCTCCCCTAGAGTATACAGTGGTTTAAAGTCGCGCTCTGACGCACAGTTTTCCACCTAAAACACTTAATCCCAGTGGAACCGATTTTGACATGTCACTTTATCTGTTTGTTGTCTCTTGTCTGGTCTTGCCAGGTTAACCATTCACAGATGTGTGATTGGGGAGTGTAACCTTTTCTTGTCAGATAATTGTTCTCAGCAAACTACTGCCCATGCATTCCAAATTTGTTTGTCAAATGCTACTTAAAGCTGACCATTGGGTGTACGCAATGGACCACTTTCAGGTATTTAGATAGAAGTGATGTTTCTTAGTGATTAGGTGTTTATCTCAGCAGTCTTGAGGTTGAGAAAAGTATTTAATATCAACAAAAAATAGGCCAACAGAGAGAAAAGGCCCATGAAGCCAAGACAATCAAGAGGTCATGCTGTGTAACTGCAGAGGGTGGGGGTGTTGATAACTCAAAATATATTATCACCTCATGCAGATTGTCTCCCACTTGTGTGTGTTCACATGCAGGAGGCTACAATTCACAACATCTTTATACATGTGTGAAGAGTGCTGGCATATCACAAACACACGCTCAAACACCGCAAAGTTATATCCCTCCCACCTTAACTGCAGGGCTCGCTCTCCATCTCGCTCCACAGGGGCACAGAGCCTGACCACAGACATCATACTGATTGCTCACCATGGTCGAGTGGTCTGTCCACATTCCCACCCTGATTCACTATGTGCAGAAAACCCAACAACGGAAAACAGCGGTTTGAGAGTGTCTGGAGGTTTGCGGAGAGAGCAGTGAGTGTCCACTGTGTCTCTCCTAAATCTATCTTCTCATCCCTTACAACTACCCTGCTGCATACCCTAGGAACATGGGAACAGTGGAGCGCAGACGCAAACTGATATGTGCGTGTGCAACATTTTGGACTTAACTTCAGTTTGGGCTGAATATAACTTTCCCTGTTTCCTGTGTGACAGGTTGTGGCAGGTCGGTAGATGATGAAGTGATGGAGATGTTATGAGGCCACGGCCATTGTGATGCTGGGTGGCTGTTACTCTGGAACTGCCATCTGCCGAAAAGGTCAGTTGCTAGGGGACGATTCTCCTGGACCGTGTCTGCCTCCCAGCTGCCATCGACACACTCACACACCCACACACACACTGGCTTGAGTATGCACAAAACTCTCACACACACACACACACGTATGTACACATTCACACACTCACAATCTTTTCATTGTTTCCTAGAAATCTGAATTGAATTTGAGTAAATTTGACCCACTGATTGACCGCTATTAATCCACTGGGTAGTTTTCTGTAACTTTAGGTGAGGTTTATTTGATTATAATTCTTTATGTGATATGTGTGTGATGACGCTGTAAATGCATATCTTATGACATAATAGCCCTGTGGTCGCTTAATGGCACCAAACAAATGCTTCTGATTATTACATGAGCAGTGTAAGGGTGTTCCTGTCATAACAATGCCCCTAATTAATTGGAACTTGGCCCACAGTCGAATGCTAGGATTACAATGAAATGTTGGGGCAGACACGAAAATCAAATCAGTATTGTGTGCACCAGATCCAAGCCATGCCACATTGTCCATCACAACCACTGCGAGCAGCCTATCATTCAGTGCGGTGACCCAAACGCTATTCTAAATTCTTTATCATACGCCCTTCAAATGAAAGCCAACTCCACCCAACGGGCAAACATTTTTCCACAATTTAGCAGGAATTTTAATATGAAGCTGCTGTGCCTTCATTATGCCGTATCATCTTCTCTGCATATTCTGCGGCGATTGACCTGATTGCTGCGTTATTGCAAGGAGCACAATTTAGGGAAGTGAAAGCTGTTTCCTTTCTCAAGCTTAAAACACTGTTTCTAAAAAAGGGACACTCTCACTCTCAGGTCAAACGCAGGCAGTGTGACTGTATTTCTTATTGTCAGGTTACTTAACCCGCAAAACGGTCTGTTAACTTTGACCCTGTGCCCCTGTTATGTCGCTTCTGAAGTTAAGGGTCCTATAAAGACACCAGATATTTGTTCAATTAAGCTTTTTGCTGATAAAATAGGTAAAAGGAACGTTGCAATTAGTCTCAGGAGGATTTTTTGATGTGAGCTTAGAAATTGGCAAAGTAAATATTGCTGAATACAGTATAAATGTTGTCTTACAATCTGATACAGTACATGTACTGATCATGAGCAAGCTGCAACTGGATGTCAACGTGTTTTCGTCCTCACGTATTGGCAGTACAGTAGCTGACAGGCTCCAAACCAACTGTACAATTTTGTGTCTTTTCTTCTTTCCTTCCTTTTATTTCTCCTCCTCACACCCTCACCTTCAGCCACCGGCCTTCCAGAGACAGTGACTTTTGTTTAGTGGAGCTGTTGTTTTTGTTTGTGCCCCTCTCACCATGGCTGCCTGCTCGCCGCCTGGCAGCCCCGTGTGTCAAAGGTGGCTGCAGCAGAACAGACTGTGGGAACAGCCGGTTAGCCTCCCCTGGTCCCCTGCTCCCCAACCAGAGGGGCAGCCATCAATCCAGCGCTCCCCCTGCCCCTGCACACACAAATGCCCAACCAAACACACACTCACACAAAAAGCCTACAACGCTCACACCCTCTCCCAATAATCCTCGGAAGCAATTTCATCTCGACTCGGGTGGCGGCCCATTGTCGCCAGCCCCTTCAATCTTTCCTTATTAACTCTCGCTTTGTCCTGCATCCGAGCTTCTGGACTCATCTCTCCTACATTCCGATCGGTGCTGCTCCCAGCACTCCCAGGCAACCTCCATTCGCTAATCCCACTGCCTCCCCCACCAGCCGCCCCACCCCAAGGAACTCTTACTGCTTTTTTTTCTCCAACCTGCCGATCACCTACTTACAGAGTAAGGTAGGGGCATTAACTCCATGGGTTTTCTGAAGGCAGAGCGTGAAGGCGGGGTGGGTGAAGGAGGAGGCGGCCACAAAGTGACTCCAGCCCAGACAATTAGAACAATGAGCTGGGCCTGTAGGGGGCTAACTCGCTGCGTCACGCCTGGACGGTGGGGTATTTTGTCAGTTTAATGAATTGTCCGTCAGGCCAGGGCCACATCGCAGGCTGCGCAGGGAGAGGCCAGCAGGGACCCAGACACTAAGTCGGTATTTATTACACTGCCTTTGTCACTAATTGAGCTAATTATCACTGACTCTTCAGCACTCCCACAGGCAGCACCCCCTCCACTCACTCTCTCTACCAACTCTCTCACTCTCACGCCTGGGATTTGAACTCTGCCTTCCCTCTTCTTTTCTTAAATCTGTCTGCCACTTTCTCTTTCTTTTGTTTCTTTCTGCGATCACCTATCAGTTGTCTCTCAATCCATGTTTGTATCATTTTTACATTTGTGAGCTTTTGCCTCCTGTTGACTTGTCACATACCTTAAGCCAAATCATACACGCACCCTTATCATCCAGTGATTTAAAACACAATATTTGTAATCTGGAGCAATCAGGTATGTTGCTCTGAGATCAGTCAATTTTAAGCTACTATATTTCTGTTTGATATTCCATCCACCCTCATGTGGCTCCATAATTTGCAGTATTTTCAATTCAATTGGCTCTGTTGTGTTCTTTGTGCCCTCTTAATTCCCCTAGGTCTACAGATTTTAACTTTCTACTTCCTTTGAGATGCTGACCAATCTCTGCTCAGTTTATTACTTAACGTCTTGCTTCCTGTTATGCTACAGGCAACTCGGACCCTTGTGATCCCCCACTTTTACTCTGTAACATTCAGAAAATTTCTCATCCCTGCCTTTGGCCCTCAGCCCTACATCACCCTGCCTGCCCTTACAGTTACAACTTTGTTGCTCAGTTATTGGGACTTTTGGATGTTTGGGTGTATTTGGTGGCCTTACTTTGCCTCCACTGTGCTCTGTCTGGATAACCCTGGCTGCTTCTGTGCTGTGGTGGGAGAATGTGGAAATCTTCCCAAACTCTTGTGGTTAGTCAGGTTGCCAGGGGCTGGGGGAGACTCTAAGTTTTCATTATTTTTCATACTATTTCTTTATTTCTTTCTGACATTAAGCAAATGAAGCAAAAACATTCAACGCAGTAAAATCCTGTAATGTATGAAATAAGGTATGTGGCTGGATAAGCAGGGGCCGTCTGTGTGGTTGGGAGCACAGATGCGGAGATGTTTTGTGAGCTGGAGAAAGAAGCTGCTTTGGTGGTGGTAATAGGATTAGGCAGAGGACACCCAGGGACAGGCTTATATGTTCACTTGGTTGGTTGTCAAAACTATCTCAAACACAGAAACTACAACAGACATAATAGCATCTTTTGACACATTCAGGAGGGCAACTTAATTGAAAATATAGACTTTATTGTTCTATCATACAATACAAAACCAACTGGAACCTAAATCTTTTGACCAGAATCTAAAAACAATGTCACCTCTGACATCTCTCTATAACAGTATAAAAATCCTCAGAAATAAATATTTTGTATTTACATGAATAAAAAAGGTAAATATTCAGTGCATGAACACAAGTTATTTTTTTTTACAGGAAACAAGCAAAGAAGTGATAATGTTCTGTTTCTAGTAAGAGTCGGTTTTGTGGCAGCTACATTACACAAAAAAATAGAAAAAGGCATAAGATCAAAACATCTCCTGACTTGACACTAATGATAGTATATTCTCCAGCCACTGGCAGGTGCATAAATCATTCAGCAAACTTACAAATGACGTCATTATAAATATATTCATATATTTTAATATTTACAGCATTTTGGTTCTCTTAGCTGATATACATTATGATTTCTTCAGCAGAGGCTGTATTCTTCAAAATAAAATGTTTATCTGAGACGTAGCTACTTTTCACAGCCTAGCCTTAAGTAATACATCATTTGCCTACTTTAAACCTGTTACACTCATGTATTAACAGAGATTTAATGTATTTTTGTTAACTTCAATATATTTCAGTATGGTATTAGTTGCAGAGCATGGGAACGATTCTGCAGGTCAGATGTATTTTTTGTATATTGACCCCTCAGATTTGCCAAACTACATGCAGCCATGCCACGATATTCAGTGTATTGATAATACATTCAAATTACATTGCCTCAGTAAGATTTGTTCAGTTTCTATTTTCCTTGGCTAGCACTGGTTCCAGTCATGTAACATCAGGACTATCCTGTGGTAAGTCAGAGTGGCAAATCAGGGTTGAGGTGTATTCAACTCCAGAGAAATCTAAATAAAGGGGCAAATGTGGTGAGGAAATTATAAGTGGTTGAGCTTCATCCAGGGTCTAAGTACACAAGTTGGGAACAGACAGCCCATCCCCGGAGATAAACTTCACACAGTTTCATGTGAGAGAAGCCAAACTTCAGCAAAAGAAAACAAAACACAGATCTTTTTTAAATAACTTCCCTCTTGTTAGAGGTCTTCACCAGTTTATGAGAGCACATGTTTGTGGCTCTCTGGCCACAGAAACATCTGTGAAGCATTGTGTCCAGTTTCTGCCCTCAGTGGGGGAGAAGAAGGCTCTTGTAGTACCTGGTTACAGCAATCGATTCTCCACCGCATCATTTTATCCCTTTAACTTCTAATTCTATTTATCCACATTGTAAACACTTGAGGGATGTGGATGATTTCCATTCTACATGGACGGTGGTAGTGTCTAAATACCCTCGTAATACTGTTGTAAGCATCAAAGGCAAGGAGCAAGCACATACTCCCTCTATACCCTGTTCATATATTTGTGCTTATCTCCATCTCCCTCTTTCAAAAACACTGATTGAATTTTTGTGCCAGAGAGTTCCCTGTATCAGTTTACCCGCCTTGAAGCTTTTCTAGCTTCTACCTAACTTCTCAAACCACCTGTGTGCTAGTGGCTTTCTCAGCCATCTACCTGTTTTGATAAGAAGTTCTTCTTTGCCTTTTATAAATGCCTAAATATTCACTTGGTCGTCCATCTGTGATCATAGACACTGGTGTAACGTTCGTGTACTGGTGCAATTCAAGCAGCTGACATGACAGCACCAGTGGAAGGTGCAGTGGCAACGTTCAGTCACACTCTCAGTCCGGGTCTTAAACCCACGTCCACAGCACAGCAGTTCACATCCGTCCAGGCCTGGAGAAGAGCTGTTGCATGTTCTCCCAGAAGTTCCCAAAGTGCCAGTTTTGCCATTGTATGAGCAGAAGTTTGGTGATTTCTCAAAATAGACCAGGTCCATGGCAGAGGGGGGTTTGTGAGCTGGATTCTCGGGCTCCAAATGCCGAGGATCAGCTCGATGAGAGGCACGGTTGCTTCCCTTGTTGGCATATACAACTCTGGATGCGCCATCAAACCGGTCCTTAAGGAAGTCTCCCACAGTGCGGAAGCTAGGCAGGCGCATCCAACAGGTGCGCACGGTGCAGGAGCCTGACATGCCGTGGCATTTACACTCCTGTCGCATCTCTGATGACACAGTCTGCATAGAGAAGAAAGGCCACTGGTTAAATTACAAAGTGTAAATCACCAATACATTTAAAGCACGTGGGAAATCCAACAAAATCAGACGGTTATGGCAGGTTTGAGTATCACATTCTTACCATTCTGCCAGCCTCATTGTTGTGTAAGTTGGTGAGGTAGCGCAGATCTCTGCCTCTCTCACTGGAGTCGACAAACTCACGGCTGAACATCCGGCCAAAGTCCACATTGTCACTGCAGCCCCCCCAGTGCCAGTCTGGCCCTCCAGGACCTCTGCGGCGGTAATCGCATGTGCACGACTCAATGGCCCCTTCTGAGCAGGAGCGAGCCACAGCATGGGTCACCCCTGCGCTGGTAATGGCAAATACAAATGCCGTCTCTCGGCAACCTGAAGAAACAACACCAAAATTTCCCATCAGAACCTGATCCAGCCTTTTAGACTTGGCTTTGCCAATTCTTTGCCCTAAATTGGAGACAAAGCCTTTTAAATGTGTACAAGAGATTCTATTACATCCTGCCCAAAAATATCCAAATATTGCTCAGTTAAAAGACAAGAGAGGCTCACCACGATTGACAATTTTGCCAAAAATTGCTGGGCTGTGGGTGGTCGGGCAGTTCCAGCGGCGGTTGCGGAACTGCCACTTGCACTCCTTTATGGCAGTGTGCAGCCCAGCAGCGATGGCATGCAAGATGCCAGGATTCTGCCGAATCAGCCGGCGCTGGCGACGACTCAGTAGGGCCAGGCTTGGATCCAGGACCAACTGCACGTTCTTGGAATTGGTGAGAAGATTGGATGAGGAGGCCACATTGACAATACCCCTGGCACACACAAGGACAAGGGGAAATCAGAGTCAAGCAGCTGGCAGTTTATGCATGTACCTCCTCCTATGACCCTCTAAACTCTTAAACTGATGTGTCCTGGCATCTCATGGGTCTTTAAAATTACAGTTTTCATTATGTACAACAGTGGCACATGCTGTTCCAAGACCATGAGGAGACAGTAAGTCTCTGAGACAAAATGCAGGTTTCTGGTTTGGCAAATATCCTGAAACTATATTTTTACCTCTTTATTAATCACTTGAATCTGAACCAGATAGAATGACATGCCAGTTTCATTATTAGACTATATAACCATGTCCTTCTAAATATTCAGCACCTGTCACACTCCCATGAGTTTAAAGATGATCTCGCACAGTGAGATGCAAAAGCTGAGCGGACTCACAGGAAATCCTCCTTCACAGGTTTGCATCCATATTGTCCTTTTTAAACAAATTTTCTCTGTCCCATTTGATAAACCAAAAGCTGAAGAGAGACACACCAAATACCCTGTCACAATATCCCATGCATTTATACATTAGGTTTCTATGCTGTAAATGTGAAATACAAATAGAAAATTGTATTCTTTAGGATATTTTATGCCATAAAATATTAATAACCAGGCTGAGTAAATATTATAATATCAATATCTCAATTTATGTTGTCTCTGTGTCACGTGATATCCAGAAATGTTCTGGTATTGGTGTTTGTAACCTGTCCATATTTGTGTCTGTGGCACCTGTGCGTCTTCGGTTTTATACCAATTTTGGATCACTGAACACAGCTTAAATGATCTATTTGGTGGTCAGGTTTCAGAGCATTCCTGCTTTCAGTGTTTCTTGACACACGCTATATAATTTTCCACTTTATATGTTAGCAATTTCTGTGAGATTTTGCTATGTCAACATGTTTTCATTCACGTGTAGTGTAACGGCTGTGTCTCCTGTTAAGAATTATCATGAGGAAAGGCGGGCGAGTCTTGGCCTGTTAGAGGGCTGACCCAGACGGCTGTGTGGTGAGGCCTGGGAACATTAATAATAATCTCGTCTTTTTGGATGTTTTCTTCATTCCAAAAACTCCGCGGTGTCTTTTTTTCCCCCCTCCACCACCTCCTCCTCTCTAGATGTTTTCTTGGATTTCAGCTGACATTTTAAATATTTGAAAAACGCCTGACGTTGTGCGCAAATACTGTCCATCTAATGACACCGCAAAAAACGACAAAATCTTTCGTTAAATCATTACCTCAACAAAACCAACCCACAGTTTATAGATTTTTAAACAAGCGAGACAATATGGCAGCTGACGCAAAACTATACAGATCCCCATTTTATTTTCTTTTTTTTTTTCTATAACAAAACATTGTGAAATTGTCTGTTTTAGTTTTAGGTCGCTGTATGGACAGAGGAATGTACAGTATTAGATCAACACGACCCTGCATGAGACCTCTTACGGGATTCTTTTCAGCTATGAAATAAATCCATATTTAATTTAACCCACATTGGACTGAAAAATGTTGTCTCGTGTTCAAACCGCACTGTCCAAATGACAGGGAAGCAAGAGGGAGAGATGGAGAGAAAGTAATATAAATCTACCACAAATAAAAGGTAAAACTATAATTATTACAAATGTAATTCGTTTACTGTTAAATGGATAACCCGCTGTTAATAATTTCACTAAAAGGACAATAGATTTTATAAAGTTAAATAGTTTATAGTTCACATGGAGCAATTTGGAAACGACAGCTAAAAATCCCCCAAGCTTTAATATCATGCGGTTGCTCTTTTTTTTCTTTTTTTTTTTTTTTTCAAAGGCTGAACAGAAGTTGTGACCGATGCCAAAACTAACACATTATTTCGAGCATGCAGCATGGAATGTGGTAGCCCAATAAAACTCTGCTCATACGGTAGCTGAGGGTCTTCCCCGCTCCAAACCAGCGTTAAATCGAAGAGTTTTCAGTGATGGGGATGCTGGTGTCTGTCTAATATACAGTAATCTGCTCAACTCACCACCATCGGCCGCTGTTGTTGACGGCCCCTGTGCCTGAGAGCGAAGATACCAGCAGGATGCAAGCGGCTTTCACCCCTAACAGCAGCGCCAGACTCCTCATCGTGTCTTCGGGTCAAATATGAGGAGGAAAATGTTAATTTTTAAACTTTCTGTGTCATGAATTTTTGCTAAGATAACCTTATAGGCTTGTTCCAAATATCATTTATTCATCTAAACACTCCAGCACAGATATGCTCATGTTACAAGAAATTTAAAAATATCCTTAAAAATAAGCAATCACCCTAAAAACAGGAAAACTACTCAAGGTCTGGTATTGTTTTGCAACATCGCGGTTGCTTACATGAGATTACATGTGATAATATATTTTTATCATTCATGATCTACAGAATAATGATCAAAATCACCATGCTGCAAGGTGTATATACTCACCACGCCACAGTCACGCACGCCAAGGTGAGAGAAGCAGGCAGCCCTAATTGACTTAAATGGATCTTGAGTGGAGACAGGTTGCTAAATGATGTGAAGTGTCCAGGCAGGATGCTACTGCTGCTGCAGTCCTCTTCACTCTGTCTCTCTCAGTGATGCTCTGCACGGCGCATTGAACGCGTGGGACAGTCCCGAAGACTTGATCCCCTCGGTGACTGATAGGCAACACATTCTTCTCTTATTGAGCGCTACGAGGGGAATAAAAAAGGGATTTGCTGCTCTCATCTCCCTCTGTTTTTTTCGGAGCCCTTTCAATAGGATTGGAGGGAGGGATAGTTAATGCTCTTCATAGGGCGCACAATGAATAAGGAAACACAACTGGGTAGAAAGGAGAAAGGAAGAGAAGAAAAAAATAGGGCAATCCACAGAGTTGCGCATATTACTTGTGGAATCTCACGGTCATCACAGCATCGATTCCCTGTAAATGTGTGCGGCTCAGAGTATTTTCCCACTGGCTGTGCGCTTGCTTCCACATCCAGTCTCGCAGAAAAAGGAGAAGTGCCCCCCGAAGCATTGATGTGTTGGTACAGATGCTGTGGGTGCGCCCGGTTTGGTGCTCCGCCGCTGCTCAAAGCTGGTGTCACGGGGCAATACAGTTACAGCGGAATATGAGCCATCTAAAACTGCCCTTTTTACCCGGTGGTTGGATTAGCCTACTCCCTAACCGCATCTCCTCCTCCTTTCTCCAAATGCTCTCTCAAAATGTGCTGTGACTAAGGACATTTCTGGACATTTTTCCTTTTTTACACTCATCCCCTTATAAAATCGCACCCTTATTTCACATTATCACACCTGTTTAATAATTAAAAACACGCCAGAACGTGTTTTTTATGAGGCTCTCCTAATATATTTAGAGACTAATTTAGATTTGGCCCAATACACAAAACTATTATCACCAGTCTTTATAGCCCCAAGACACGCGCGCGCACACGCACACGCACAACGAAACTTGAATGTAGAAAGAAGCAATAATAAGCTCATAGTTGTCATATAACTCACATTGCCTGCTGGGCTACTTAAATATTTTTTTGAACGCGGCAGAGATGAAATACGGTTTCCAATCAGAAGTTTGATGTATGATGAACCAGGAAAAGAGGGGGACGAGTAAGAATAAAAACCATTCCAAACATCTGGCCTGCAGACCTCCCTCGACGCACATGTAGCCCAGTGTAATCACAGCTTGAGCCACTTTGCGGCATCTCCATCTAACCCCAGACTAGGAGCAGGCTTCAATGTCCCCAAAACTTCTCCATATTGGTTCATGGGTGAATGTTTCATTATGTGACATTTATCTGCTAATTTGCATGTTCCACATTAGTCACTGTAGCAGTTGTAGCTTGAATAATCTCTCTCCATTCCTCTCCATCTCTCTCTCCACCTCCCTCCCTCTCTCTCTTTCCCTCAGATGACAGTAAAAGGAAGTGGGCTTTTGTAAAACGGCTTTAATGACAGCCATCCTACGTTTATACTCCAGCCTTATATGAAGGTGCTCAAACGGGTTTCCTGGAGCAGTCATGCGACACCGAGCAGATTAGAGCTTCAATCCGGATAAAGGGGGCCTTTTATATACAAATCAACTTCAAATCACTTTTTAAGCCACTTAGATATACACGCCAAGGCAGAATGCTAATGCACTTTTCATTGCTGCAGCTTAGGGAATGGAAGGAGATTAGATGAATTGGTGTCACTATGCGAACCGTGTTTGAGGGGGGTTTTAACTTAATTTTATGAAAGTAACCCAGATGCGCCTTCTCGGTTCCAACTGCAGTGTGCATTATTGTTTAAAGTATAGTCGAGAAAACTTTTTTTTAATCTGTGGGATAACTATCAGCCGCAGTGTATGATAAAGGAGAGTGACCTGTTGATTCAGTAGCAGCGTTTGTTGTGCTTAATTTGGATCATTGTGCTAATTGATCCGATGCCGAGCTGCCACATCACTCTAACCAAGTCCCAACAGAAGGCCTGGACATCTGGTTTCATAGACCGAGTCATTACTGAGCATGCAAAACAAATTTGAATAGATAATTGTGATGCTGTTCGGTAGTCTTCAATATGCATAAGATATGAAAGGCCCTGCTATGACACATCACACTCCTATTTTATTTGTTTGGTGTCGAATCATGCCACAATGTGATAAATAATCACAAAATCAGACCTGTCACTCTTGTAATTTATGCATATAATGTTGTACTCTGAAATAAAGACTTTGGAGTGACAAAGTGAAGTTGTTTCAAACACAACAATGAAGAACAGCCGCTCTGATAGAGGTGGGAGGAAGGGGGGACCACATGACTAAAAACAGTATTGTTGGAGGGTCTGTTAGCGGAGCCGCCTGCCTGCTGCTGCCTCCCTGTCGTACAGTGGAACCAACAGCTCCCCTCCCCCCATCCATCATTTAACTCACCCCTTTATGAACAAAATCTTCTTTGGCTTTCCATATTTTATTTTACTGAGCGTTTCTTTCTGTTCAAAAACGGAAGGCTACGCTACATAATCTACCGATCCACCAATAAAAAAGCAAGGCTGAATACATTCATATTTCTAAATCCTGTTAAATATGTTTATATGATCAAGTATTTTAGATCATCTATCTAAAGTTATGACTGGTTTGCGCACGGCTTGGAAAGGGGTAGTTGTGCGTAAAAGTTTGGAGACGTCATTTTACGCTTGGATGAATGACCACATTCTCAAATAATAAAATGATCAACTGGTGATCCAACTTTCATATTGGCCAATATTTTGCAAACAGCCGCCTGTAGAGGCATCTCCTCCCCTCCCCTCGTTCTCTCCCCCTCCCGTTTACTCTCGCCCCCGAGCTCCTCTGTTCTCCGTCTTCACTCTTCGGTCGTTTGGCGGTGCATCGATTATACTCCACTCTTCTTCTTTTTTTTTTTTTTTTTTTGATATTCTTATTCAACGCAGGACTTTATTACCAGTGTTTTAATGTCACGTCGCGAAAGCCGCTTAACAAAATGGAGCTATCAAACAAACTCCGTTGGGACCAATTCCTGATTTTGGCAGCAGCACTTATGTCACCTGCATTAACGTGAGTGCACTTGAGAGCGCCAGGAGAGTTGGTGTTACATGCGGGTTCTGTGCTATACGGATTTCGGCAAGAGTTGAGGGAAGTTACTGTGTGTGACTAAATGATTTAAAAGAATATTTAACTTACGTAGTTATAAAGTCAAACATCTGCCTCTGATTTCACAGGCTGATTTAGTGTAATATTGAAACAATGGAATCAATGTTTACTAATTTTGTAGCCCTTGACAAGTCTGAACAATGCCATAAAGAATTCAATTTAAATTCCATGGTTGTTATTTTCCCATAAGATGTATTTGGTCATTTATTTTTCTTTGTGACTTCTCAGTGGGATGATCTGTTTAGAATTATATTTTTAAGCAACATCAGTGGAAACACTGTAGTAAATACTCGTGCAGTGGATTAACACATTTTATTGCTAAGTTTTCAGTAAATCCTTTTAGAAGTGAGAGACATTTTGT
The DNA here is from genome assembly GCA_033000465.1 of Sciaenops ocellatus. Taxonomy (NCBI): domain Eukaryota; kingdom Metazoa; phylum Chordata; class Actinopteri; family Sciaenidae; genus Sciaenops; species Sciaenops ocellatus. The sequence goes on along the minus strand of CP136883.1, from coordinate 14,441,669 downwards.
AGTATATCCTGGACAGGACTGACCAGGACTCCCTGAAAGAGATCTTGTATCTCAGTGGGACGTTTCTGGCTAAGTACAGGATAAAAAAAATATATCCTTCTTAAATCTTTCCTGGTTTTGTATTTTTCTGATTTTCTCAAATATCCAAAACATCTTTCCATTGCCACATCCTTCTCTGGATTTAACTAATGAACTCCTGACCAGATCTGATGACCCCCCCACTAACTTTCCTTCTCTTTCCCTCTCTCTCTCTCTCTCTCCCTCTCTCTCTCTCTCTCTCTCTCTCTCTCTCTCTCTCTCTCTCTGCAGGGTGCTGTGTAATGATATCCTCAGCCTGAAGGTGGCAGGAGATCCAGTGCTAACCCCTAACTCAGTGTGCCTGAGGCTGGCAGGCCTCAGTAAACGTCAGATGCGGATGTGTGTGCGGAGCCCTGATGTCACAGCCTCAGCTCTGCAGGGCATCCAGGTGGCCATCCACGAATGCCAGCATCAGCTCAGGGACCAGCGTTGGAACTGCTCCTCACTGGAGGGCCTTGGCAAGCTTCCCCACCACAACACCATCCTCAACAGGGGTGAGAGTCCGAGGCAAGCTAATGATGGTCAAAATGTGACCTGGGTTTATTGAGGAATGGAGGTGTAGGTATGAGAGTCGAGGTTGTTCTGTACACAGATGCAGGACTGTTTCAGAGCTACTGCTGTTCATTTCATTTTCAACTATTTTGTGTGTATGTCTCCTGTTCCCAGGTTTTCGCGAGAGTGCCTTCTCCTTGGCCTTGTTGGCAGCGGGTGTGGCTCACTCTGTGGCCTCGGCCTGCAGCATGGGCAAGCTGCGGGGGTGTGGCTGTGAGGCCAAGCGTCGCCAGGACGATGACAAGATCCGGCTGAAACTCACACAGCTGCAGCTGCAGACCCTGCAGAAGGGTGGGGTAGGCCTCGGCATGACACGGTCATTACCCTCAGAGCTAAATGGTCACCAAGGCGACCTGCCCGCTAACCTGCGCTCCACCCACCCCTCCGCCCTGCTTAAGCCTTTACCAGATGAGCTGAGCTCCATGCAGGAGACCTGGGAGTGGGGGGGCTGCAGTCATGACGTCCGTTTTGGGGACCGTTTTTCCAGGGACTGGCTCGACTCCCGTGGGTCTCCAAGAGACATCCATGCTCGCATGAGGATCCATAACAACCGGATGGGACGTCAGGTGAGTAATATGGTTTGGCTCTTAATGTTTCTCGGAGAGCGTTCTGCCTCCTCACTGGCACATATCATCATTTGCTTACATCGTTTTCCTTCTTCTACACAGATAGTGACTGACAACATGAAGAGGAAGTGCAAATGTCACGGCACATCAGGGAGCTGTCAGTTTAAGACCTGCTGGCATGTGTCACCAGAGTTCCGGGTTGTGGGTTCTCTACTCAAGGAAAAGTTCTTATCGGCCATTTTTGTCAACTCCCAGAACAAGAACAATGGGGTTTTCAACCCTCGAACAGGAAATGGCGGCGGTGGGAGCACAGCGGGGCTCAACGGAGGTCGCCGTAGAAGCATTTCCAGAGAGCTGGTGTACTTTGAGAAGTCTCCTGATTTCTGTGAGCGTGATCCGTCCATAGACTCTCCGGGTACACAAGGACGCATCTGCAACAAAACCAGCTACAACACAGACAGCTGCAGCTCACTGTGCTGCGGCCGAGGGCACAACATCCTGAAACAGACACGCAGCGAGCGCTGCAATTGTAGGTTCCACTGGTGTTGCTACGTGCTGTGCGAGGAGTGTCGTCTCACAGAGTGGGTCAACGTGTGCAAGTAGTTTGCAGTTCTCCAAGTCCCAGCTGCCTTTACCCATCCAGGACTCAAGATGGCGAGCCTATCCCTTCGCCCCCTCATGTTGTTTCGAGTGTTTGTTTTGCTCCTTGTGTAACTCTCCCAGAGAATCTGTTTATCCCCCCCTTTCCTTTTTTTGGGTCCATCATCTGGGATCTATTTTCTCTTTGTAGCCGCTGTTATTCTCAAAATGCCAAGTCAGAGATTGAAGAGGTGACTCATGTCATTTGTCTTGCCACGGTGTGTTTAGACGCTGCCCTCTCAGCCATGAAAATGGCGTATACCCCATCTTTTCTGTCCCACAAAACAAAGACGAGCAACAGCAGAGAAGCATTTCTATGTCTATGTGTTTCACTGTCTACATGCTGACTCATCTCATTGTACAGTAGCTGTGTATTTTAATGTGTACATGTATATTTGTAAATGTATTATTATTAATATTATTATTGCTTCGGAGCCTGTCTTTTTTATTTGAGTTAATGACAGACTTGTGCTGGCAGGTCAGTTTATCTTGCATTTTGCTTTTCTAATAATCTCCAAGATATTTACTCCATCTGTATATTTTGCACCTGTGACTCTGACAGAAGAACAAATACTTAATCGGGAGTCTTTCTAGACCAGGGTTTTACTCATAGAAGAAGACAAGATAAAGTGTTTGGTTGGACGATTGATGCATCTGATAGAAGTTATTGGAGACAAATTGAGTCCTTCACTTTCTTATGCCCGAACAACTAATCATTCTAATTTATTTACACCATTGTAACAATAGTAATTATGTCAGGAGAGTGATCGCTAGTAGCCATGTTTGTCAGGAATTCATATCAATGTTGTCACAGAAATACGCTTCCTCTTGAACTGTGATGTGATGTGTGTCACTTTCCTATGAAATCATGACTGAGCTCTTGTTACTCCGTGCTTGCTTTTGTCCATTTCATCAGTCTGAGCACTCCTTAGATTCTTCCCACATGTAGTACATGTCAAAGTGAGAGATGGTCCTGCTTTAGAGCTGATGCTGAAGGATGTGTGAGTGTGTGTGTGTGTGGTGTCTGTTGCTGTGTAAATGGGGGGCAAGTTCTATGCACTACAGATTTGGGAGGTGAGAGGCTTTTTTTATGGCCACTTCATGCTGAGAGAAGGACTTTTTATGGCTGCAGGATATTGTTTCCTTCAAGTATGAGTTTTATTACTGGAAAGAAGCATCAAGAGAGCAGAGAGTGGGGGTGATTATACCAGTCTTTGCTGTGTGAGCATCTGAGGGGATCATCTGTCCAGAGTTCATAGCCAAAGGAGCGACTAGTTGAACCACGTGGAACGCAGTGTCCCCTGTTACCTGGGAGACAGACTACACAAACATAAACACAGGCACATAAACACATGAATGCGTTTATGTACAAAGACACTTACATGTAGAAATCCTGGCACTGATGCACAATCAAAAACATGCGCACGTATGAACTGTCAGAAAGCACTCCTGGTGACCCGAGTGATTTGCGTTCTCACCCCAGTTACATTGCAGATTTAGCAAAACGTTAATGTCACCACCTGATTGGATTTACGATGGCAGCATTCCTCGACATCTTGGATGATCCAAACTGTCTCCCCGCTCATCCTGCTGGGAAAAAACCTCTTCTGCGATGTAGGATTTAATGCCAATTAAATCTTATAAATATCCTTTGACTCCCGAGGAATGGCAGTGCCAGTGGTTGAATCAACTGTTCTGTTTAGTATTTAGTGAGGGAATAAAAGGCAGACATCGACTAGTAGGGAATGATAAGGGAATGGATTTCTGGTTTGCATTTCTTCATTCCTTTATCATTTCACCCTGGAGCTGCTGCAAAAGGGAATTTCCTGTCACTGTTTCTCCCATGTGTGAGACAGAGGTTGGTGGACAGCCTGGGATTGCTTTCGCTCCCTCTCTGTGCTCTTTTGCTCTCTTTCCCATTCTCCCCCTCATCGCTGCCGACATAGACACATGCATAGCAACACATTGACTGCCCCCCGAGTAATGACAACCAGACTGGGCTGAAATTAAAGAGAGGGAGGCAGAGAGAGGAAGTTAGGAGAGATAAAAGTTACCCACTTTGATTGACAGGATGATTATATGTATAAAGTAAGGCGATTTAGTGTGTTTAGTTGGATATAAAGATAGGGAGATAGATCCTTAATGTACGTACGGCGGAGATGCAGAAGCAAAGGACAAATGGGGTATGGAGAAGGGGGTGAATAAAGTGTACTCTGTATAAATACATGCCTCAAAACATCTGCTTCTCAACTCCCCTTTCATTTTTGATGTGGGACAGGCAGAGAAGGAGAGCGGGAGAGAAAACACAAGGAGCCAGCTACCCAGAACATCAAAGCCCCTGCCCTGTATACGCAGGCCCTCATTAGTTCAGCTAGCAGAACCAACGAGACTTGTGATTGTGTTTGCTGGGGTGCACGCTGGCAGACACTTCAGAGGAAAGGCTCCTTTAAGTCATAACTCCCCACCCCACCTCTCCTGCCACCACCCGAGCCCGCTGTAACCCCCCTGTAACCCTCATGAAAACTCCCCGCGCACACAAACTCAGCAGGCTCCCCCACCAACCACTCCACCCCATAATCTGGTCTGCAGCTGCAAACATCTGCTCCCCTTTTTTATTCCTCTGCCTTCACCACTGGATTGATAAACACTTCTATCACAGGACCACTGACTGACACACAACAGAGAGGAAAGAGGGAGGCAGATGCTGGATTCACCTGTGGCTGTGGGGCTGGTTTGGGGCATGTCATGTAATCACTCTGGGGGTTGTTTTCTTTTATGGTTCATGGGTTAAACCCACACTGAGGAGTTCCTTCCTAATTCCTATATGTATTGTCACCTGTAAAACCCACATAAATGTACAATATTGTCTGCAATCAGTGTCAGTAACCTGCTATAATATTGATTCATTCTATGTTTTTCTTCTTTTGCCTCCTGTCACCTCATTATTTGTGACACACAGAAGGCTGCTGCCAGGAAGTATCACTTGGCATCCTATTACAGTCGGCCATTTACTTATTCATTACGATGATTCCTGTTTTAATTATTCAAGCATGTTTGCCTGCAGACGCTCTGCTACATTTCATATTGGTTTTGTTGTTTGGTATCCCGCTGCTGCAGCAGCGACAACAGCGCAGAAATAACATTTAAACACATGCAAAGTCAAGATTATTGCGCGTGTGAATCATGTCTTGAAAGCTGGACACTTTATTTGATTTAAAAAAAAAAAAAAGAAGGAAACTGCTGAGGTTATATCAAATTATTTTTCATATTTTACAAAGGCACAATTAAATTACAGTTGCCCTCGAGCGGTGCTCCTGGCTTCTTCTAACAAGTCATGATGACAAATGTGTGAGGTGTTCTTGAGAATCCCTAAATCTCACGAGAGCTCGCATTATCATCACATCCATTGCTCATCGCGAGACTATCATCCTCCCCCCCCTCCACCCCCCTCCCCCCAGTCCCCTTTGCCTGACTCCAGCTGGTAGCCTTCTTCCTGCCGTTTGACGGGTAAGTGTGAACGAGATGCAAATGGTGAAAATGTTCAAAGATGTGTACAAGTAATAAAGGCGGAGCGCAGGAGGATATGTGTGTTTGTGTTTTGACGCCTCGTAAAGCTTCGTGGTGAATGAACCGCCGTTAATCGACGACATCAGGCCCGACTCAGTGCGCTTGTCGTGACTGTACGAGCGGATTACAACACACAAATTGACCCGGAGAAATTTTTTTCTCTCTCCTCCGATACTGAAGAGCTGATATTGTTAGTCGAATAATTCACATTTCACGCTTTATAAATACGTATTGTGGCCCTCATTTAAATTCATCGCCTGCTTGGACTGCAGCAGCATCAGCTCGCGTTATGACAGATGTACATGGATCTGCGGCCATTGCAGCTGTATTAACAGGCTATGCTATAGCATAGCAGCTATAGCTTGTACATTTGATATAACTGTATTAAATGAATGGATATGATGTAGCCAAACAGTGACAGTGTCAGTTTTAATCTCTAAGATGGTCGAGCAGAATATACAAAAGCTTTCTGGAGAAAATGAGGATGCTTTAGCTGCAGCACAGCAGGCTTCTTGCTAAATTTTGGTATATTCCTGTTAACAGCAAACGCACCTCAGGTGGAAAATGTTAGCACGAGTTGACAGCAGAGTTGGCCTGTTAAAGGGGCCATACCAAGAAAGACTACAGGGAAGTGCAATGCAAAGCCTCTCACCTATAAGCTGTGTGCACCATCCACTCACAACCTCAGGTTATGTGCCATGAATTTATTGTTACACGGGCATTCATTCAACTGCCAGCAAACACTATAAAAGGTGGTTCACTCTGCACCACATGAAAGCTGATCTACATAACCGAGATCCAGCATGGCGGCCGGTTTCCCCAGCGAGCTGTCAAAGTGTAAAGCAACAGTCTTTGAGTCAGGTTAGCCGCCTGCCGAGGTGTGAAGTACGCTTTTACTGGCTCTCCTCTGTGGTGGCTTCCAGCCATAACGAGGTGGTAATGTTAAGAGTTTGAATAGCTACCATGACTTTCTATATTGTGTGTAGTTCATGATTTGTTTTGGCTGCTGTCTTGCTATGTATGGTCTCTTCAGTATCATGTGTGACAGTTCTGTTGCAGTTGAGGTGAGAGCCACCAGTCAACATGGGAAACATCTTTGGCAACCTATTGAAGAGCCTCATAGGCAAGAAGGAGATGAGGATCCTCATGGTGGGTCTGGACGCTGCTGGGAAAACCACCATCCTCTACAAACTGAAGCTGGGGGAGATTGTTACCACCATCCCCACAATCGGTGCGTGAGGAGAGAAGCATTTAGTAAAACAACCAGTCACTGAGTTTGTCCTGCTTAACTCATCTTGATTTGCTTTATATTCAGGTTTCAATGTGGAGACAGTTGAGTACAAGAACATCAGCTTTACCGTGTGGGACGTGGGTGGCCAGGACAAGATCCGTCCCCTGTGGAGGCACTACTTCCAGAACACTCAGGGTACGTCAGGCCAGCAGCCTCTTAGATGATACACCGGTCGGTCATGTTGGAGTTAACGAGGCTGCTCAGTCCTGTGGCAGATCCTGCAGCTCTCCGCTCGCCCCCAGCACCTGAGGGCATATCTGACTAACACTTTAGATGAAGTCATTTGCATACAGCCTCCAACTGTTTCAAATTATGATGGTCTTACTCATGTTGAAAACATTGACAGTGAATAAATGTGGTTTAGCTATATAAAATTGGGATGAAATTGATTCTGGCAAACTAGAGCTGATGCTGTAGTTTTGTTTGACCCTTTAAAAAGACACAAGCTGTTATCTCTCTCCGCAGGTTTGATCTTTGTGGTCGACAGCAATGACCGTGAGCGGGTGAACGAAGCTCGGGAGGAGCTGATGAGGATGCTGGCCGAGGATGAGCTGCGGGATGCTGTTCTTCTCGTCTTTGCCAATAAACAGGTATCAGCGTCCACATGTCTCTCCATTTGTATTCCCTACTTTATGCTGACACCTCCTTATTAACACACCTGATGTGACTTTCATTCAGGACCTACCCAATGCCATGAACGCTGCAGAGATCACAGACAAGCTAGGCCTGCACTCCCTACGCCACCGCAACTGGTACATTCAGGCCACCTGCGCCACCAGTGGAGACGGTCTCTACGAGGGCCTGGACTGGCTGGCTAATCAGCTGAAGAACAAAAAGTGATGAGTACAGCCAGTAACGTGGGGAAGAGCCTGGGTGCCAGCTCCAGGTAGTGGTTATAAGGGATCCATTGTGTTTACATGGAGAGGCAGTGCTGAAAAGCTCCCAGGGGGTGACTCTCAATGGCTTTCTCCCCCCAAAATACTTTCATTTCATCTCTTTATTTTGATTAATTTAATTTGTTTGGATCTGCGGTGAGCGTTTTTAAGTATTTACAAACCAATGGTGTCGAAGTTGACCTAAATTACTTACATTCTTACAAGCTGAATACATAAATATTGGGATGTTATAGTATAACTGTAAAGGCATATGTATTTTCCCCCCTACTTTGCAGTCTCTATGACGCATCACCTTTTAATTTGGTTGGATTAAAGTCATGATGGCAGAGCAGCCTTCCCTCAGATACTTTCAACTTAATGTAAATTATAAAGAATGTCATAATAGTATAGTGGGAGTACTATTACTATCTCAGAGTACTATCACGTTGTTAAAACAGTATACTCATACAGGCTCAGATAAATGTAAAGTTGTCATTTTTTTTGTCAATGTTTTACCACCACCAGATAATGCGCTTCAGAGTTTATTTATTTATAAATGTTAAGTTATTTTACATTTTATTTAAATATATTTATTTTTTTCTTTGAGTTTTATTTATTTTATTTAACAAACACACACTGGATGGTCTTAAACAATCATTTTTTTTGTCAACATTTATTTATTTATTTAGTTTACTGTGTTATTTTAAGTGCATCACATGGTTTCTCTCCCTTTATTGCAATGTGCATTCACTGCTAAGGCAGCTGTTTGAAAAAAGAAGCCCCCGGTATCACTGTACGTATATTACCGCTTCCCAATCTGCATGGAGATATCCCAGTACTGGCTCTTGGGCTTGTTGAGAGCTGTGAACTACCACAGGCCGCTGCTGTAAATAAAGATTTGTTCTTAGTCGACTTGCCTGGCTCAGTAAGGGTTAAAACAATTTGTCTGGCGTCAGTGAGGTGTGATAGCTGAACTGATACAGATGACAGAACAGGCACACTGTACCAGCTCTGTGGCTTAGAAAAAAAATAATGCTGCTATTGGCCTGCCCCGTGGAGAGTGATGCAGCAGAGCATGTGATTGGCAATATCAGAGAGCTTACATAGTTTTGAATGTTTATTTTTTTAAGTTAGTTTGTGCGAGCAGCTGCACTATATCCGTCAACAGAACTCACATCGCTTGGCATCCTAATTTATCCATCCCTAATTGGCGTGACATTATACATGCTTCTTGTGTTAACCGCATCTCCATGTTGCACAAAATAACTCTTGATGCGTTATTGTTGTACAAAATGTAATGTCTGTTTATTTTTCAATGGGGTATTTAATTTATTTTGGATCCAAAAGCAAGTGGTGTTGTTTTTTTTCTTCATTTGCTAACAAGCAGACAGTTGTCTTTTTGAGTGTTCACACAAATCACATAATTTGAAAAAATAGGAGAGAGGATGATAGTAATACTGCATCATAAGGCATGTTAATAATGTACAAGATCTGTAATAAAAGTGAATTATAATAGCCTGTTTCCTCAGACTATATGTTAGTCTAAATTAATACTGCTGGTTGGAACAATGCTGTACTGATAAATGTTATGGATTTAGTGTAAAGTTTACCGAACAACCTTCTAATATGCAAAAGCATGCTTTTCTATGTCAGCGCAACTGTATATATGTTTATGTAACAAGAAAAGTATACCATGGTACTCGCGGTCAAATTGAAAGTGTTGTTGATACACCTGTAGATATTGGGGTCAGTGTGTTGGCAGACATGTATAACTGACAGCAGCTTGTGTGTGTGTGATGTGCCCTCTATTACATTCAGTTTGGTGTGAAAATTGTTTTTGTGGCCTTATATTGCCAGTGGTTAAGTTCTCTTTGATAACAGGTTTGTATGTAGGAATGTCCAACATTCGAGTATCTCACCTTACGATCTGTAACACTGCTGCACTCACAGTTCTGTTGTGGCTAAACGTCCTTCTTTCACTCACTATTGGCAGACTTTTAACTCGGGAAAAAATAATGAAGAAAAGCAAAGACTGCAGAACATTCCAACTGATTCTTCAAAAAGGAACAAACTGAAAATGCATTTATTTAATTTAGAGGAATTATTATTAACAAGAGGAGGAAATAAAAACAACACAAACTGGTGCAAACGTGTTAAATGATTTACTGATTCCTGGCACTACATCAATCAATCAATAAAAAGACCAAAACACAAATTTGCTTTGCCTCACTCATTTTCCAGCTTGTTAGCACACATACTTTGGTCCTTATTGTGCTTATTTATCTGTGATCTCAGACTTGTGATTGAATAATAATTTATGGCTGACTTTGATTTTCAACAAAAAGTTCAATTGTCTAGTTAAAAATTCTTAAAATTACATCCACATTTAGCGCAACTGGATCACGATTGGCTTCCAGACTACACTGTAAAAAATATCTGTAGATTTTAAAGTGAAAAACCAGACCATGACAGTAAAAGACCGTAAAATATGTCATTAAATATTACAGTGTTTTACTGTACAACTAACAGTCTCTAATATGAAATACTACTATATTTACCTTAAAATGTAGTCTAAATAAAGGTTTTGCAGTATTTCATGGCATATTTTACAGTCTTTCACCGTAAAATCTACAGATATTTTAAAATTTGGAATAAAACACCAACCTTAAATGTGAAATCAACAGTGCTAACATCCTTTTACCATAATACTGGAAAAAGTTATACCGTATTTATGTCGGTAAAATTCTGGCAACCACAGCTGCCAGTTTTTTACCGTAAAAACAACACTTTTTCTTAACAGTGTAGCTGTAACAAAATTGTGCTTTTACATACATGTACATAAACTAAGATTTAAAGTGAGCACAGAGAAACTTTCTTCCTTCAGCCGGTGGATGCGAACAGCCTTCTAATGTCAAACTCTGCTTTCACAATTCATTTGAACTCATTGTATCTTTTGCCAACTAAGACTAAAGCTAGATTAATTAACGGCACATATTACAAGCCTGATTATTGAGCTTGTACTGGTAGACATGGTCAGGGAAAGAGCAGGTCAAATAGGTGGGAAGGACATGGATCTTTCTCTTTTGGCCTTTCCTTAACTGCGGCCATCAAGAGAAGTTTGGCACAATCAGGTAGTTTCCCTGTGGAATTGCTGCCCTCCACAGAGAGTCATTTTGTCTGAGCCAATCAGAGGTCCATGTTGAGGAGAGTGCCGCTGTGTCTCCAGGGGTGTGACAGCAGTATGTGGGTCAGAGCTGCTCCCGGGGCCACCAGCCCCCAGGGCCCCCTGCAGGACGGCTACAATAGTAGCCCCAGGGCGGATGCCATAGCTGGGATTCCCACCCGTAACCGGGACGCCTTCGCCCAGGGCACAGACACACTGGCAGCAGCCCCACAATCAATTCATCAATCTCTGAAGGGAGTGGCAACTGCAAAAGGCCACAGCAGTCACCCCCACAGCTCGCCTTTGGAAGGGACAGGGCCACCAGGGCTGACACTGAGGCTGACACCATGGTGGCGTTGTGAAACTGCCAGACTCTGCAGAAACCGTGGAATCATCAGGCTTTCATGGAAACCACTTTTCATGATCTGACAGCAGAGGAACCCTGCTGAGACTGTGAAAAATAATCACCAATAGTTTATTTGTTTGGTATCACTATAGTTATTCGCTTTACACTGTTGAAACATTCGCACTGACTGCTGTTTATGTGTTTAACTACATGACTGACTCAAGTTGTGAAAATTTCTTCCAACTTACTGAGTAATGTCTGTAAACTTTTCCATCATTCAACAGGCAAGTGAACAAATCTCAGACGATCATTTTTTATTACAACAGATAAGAGATTATACCAAAACTTGTGAGTTAAAGAATAATAATGTAAAAACAACCATGTAGGTGCAAACACTGGCTGAGAGTCCACCTCCCACAGTGCCTTGCAGCAGCTCTGATATGAGAGCCCCAATCCTCAGACTCTGTCTCCTCCTGCTGGGCAGAAAACTGCTGGTGTAGGGCAGTTATGACTTCAACTTCATAGTCCAAGCTGATGTACTAATAATTAATATGTACTTAATCCATGTTCCAATAAAAAGACTTTATTTTTGACATTTTTGACACTTTGTTTTTATCAGAGAACACATCAGATAGATTTAGAGGTGAGCATTACAATCACATTTTCACTGATGTTTGATAATAACGTTGATTGAATAGTCTCCCTATGAGTCCAGGTTCCAAATAGGGATACTTCCAAACAAGCAGCAACTGTTCGTCTATCTCTTTCTCATATAAAATAAGATTAACAGTACATCTGTCAGAAGCAGTTACTGATGTCCATCTATTAATGAGTCGTCCCTCTTTTCATTCACAGCTTCATGTTCAGGAATCTTGCCTTCTCGGAGGCCATTTTCTCAAATTAAGCATGTTCTTGTTTTGGGTTCAGAAGTCACTTGACCATCTGACAATGTGTCCCATTGTGACAGGCCGCTCCATACGCATCAAAGAGGTGATTAACCAGTTGACAGGGCTGCGGGGACAATACTGCTCTTTACAGGGAAAACAGTGCAGCCACTCACAGCACTGGGTGCTGACTGGGAGACCACAGCACTGCTTCCACATGCAGCAGCTGACAACATGAAACCAAAATAACTGCACATAAAGGAAACATATAGGGTGCATGTTGTTCACAGTGGTGCACAGGCAAAAGGCTTAGAAGATCATAATAGTATTTTAACTTGTGCACAAAGGTAGTCAATATCATACTAAAGTGTACTACTATGTATATGTACATACAAGTGTCAGTCTGTTAATTCATTAATTTTAATGTTATTTATCTTTATCTATGTCTAATGTAAAATAATAAAAATGTTCATATCATATATTAAATATTAAACATAAATATAACAGGTTGTTGTTTTTTTTACCCATTTGGATGATCTGTGGAACAACTGAGGTTGCAGCTCGTAAAAAAATAACGGACCGATCTCTGATTGGTGAACAAATCGGGCTCCTGGCCAATCCCCGTCCGGGAGGGAGAACCCAGCGTCAAAATAAAGTGCCACTTGTTCGTCGCTTTCAGTTTTGCAATTAGCGAGTATTATCAGCTCTTATTACTCATGTTTTGTGCAAAGATTTAAAGAAGGAGTTTCATTTCTCCTTCACTCTGACTACATGATATTGGATTTCTATTTTTTTCTCCTTTTTCTAACAGAGCGTGGAACCTGAATACTTTTTTTTCCTTTTTTTTTTTTTTTTGGTTTGCAATATATGTTTCCTTTATTTTTTATGCACAACACTGGCTGTTCGGAGGACTACCTAAATCCTGTATGATATGATAACACCTCACTAAACGGATTCAACATGATCCAGTGGCGAGTCATATTACTGTGTGTGACTTTATTGTGGAGGCTACGAACAGCATCATCCCAAACCCATGAAGGTAAGGGAATTTATAATTTCACATCAAAACCTTGACTGGACTGTTTTGATTGTCATAATTTAATTAGTTCTGCTAATGTTAGAGACATTAACCAGGGAAGTATGTTTATGTTTGTTTTTTTTTAATTTTCCTTTTTGAATTCACCTGCTGGCAGTTACTCTTCAGCATTTGCCTGCCTCGAAAGGTCACACCTTCTAGCATGGTATGAGATTATATTTTGTAGAATAGAGTAGCATAGAATAGAATAGATGAGAATAGAATAGAATAGAAAAATTAACATGGATGCTGTCCAGACTTGTGAGGGGTTAAGAGGGCTACATTTTATAAACTATTAATCCTCATCTCTCCTGTTGTTTGTCACACACAGCCCTTACCCTTCTCATTGAGAGCTTTTTTTTTTTTTACGGTTATTACTGGGCTCTAATCAAAGCCCTTAATGCAGCAATATATCACCACTTTATGTACTGCTAGTGACGAATGGCAGCAACATAAATGCCCTGGTGGAGACAAAATTGCCTGCATGGCAACGATCCCAGTTGTAAAAAGCTACTCAGGACAACTGGTCTTGTTCATGTTGACATGTGTAATCTGCAGATGGTTGTTTTTCTTTTACTTAATTATGACAGTCGCTCCAAAAGGTTATCTGGTTGTTTGGATTATACAGGTGTGCTTGTGCATAGTCAGAATTATCATGGAACTCTTCCAAATAAGCTGTAAATTCCACCTCTATCTGGTGTGCATGTTTACTCGAGAGGACCAGCCTTAAATGAGTGAGTGCATGAAGATGCAACAAGCCTCAAAGGATGTTTATGGATGGAGTCACTTTAGTATAGCTGGAAGATTCTGGTGTGTACCTTTGCATGTTCCCAGTGAAGACAGGAAACGTGACCAGTGTTTCCTGCAGGTGCCTAATCTTTGTACATAAAGGACCAGTGCCACAGTTTTATGTTGGTCAGTCGAGATGGTGTGTATGTCTTCTTCCGTTCACAATATTTCCCTTCCCTGTGCCAGAATGTTCTACTCACACATGGCCCATTGTCTGCTGGTATGATCTCAGCAACGCAGACCCCCTCAGACACATACACATACACATACGCACATGCACACACACAGAAGCACTGTCTGTCACTGCATCACTCTTCACTCACTGGGACACACTGTCCACATTTATAGCTTTATCACAATGAGGCACTTTGTCTGAAGAAAAAGCCCTACTCTCCTCGACCCTTGGTCTCCACTTTGTCAGCCCCAGGCCTTGACTGCTCCATGTGCCAGGGTTACAGCCTGCCTGTTTTACTCTGCTTCACATCAAACTGTCTAGCCAACACAGCAACACACACAACATCGGGAAAACTCACCAAACCCAGAAATAGTACAGAAACAATATCACCCTAGCACTCAGAAATTAACCATTAGTTCACCTTTAAAGCTCCAGTACTAGTATTTTACATGTTTTAGCTCCTTAGCTACAAGCTACAATCAATTAGCAGACTCTTAAAACTTGCTTCAACTGTGCAGTGCATCGCAGTCTGCATGAATCTTTGTCCAAACCACATAGTTATATAGTTAGTTACATTGCATTGCAATGACAATGTAGTGTAACACTGGTAAAACATCAAGAGTCTACTCATTTTGTTTCAAGTAATCAGTGGATCCCTGGACAGAAAAATCCATCCAAAAACACTAGTTAGCTATGATGTTAGGTACATGTGAGCTGCAGTAAATAGGCTGAACTTGCACAACTGCTGGCATCAAACATTTACCCACAATTCCCCATCAAATACCCCTTGTTTTCATCAAACTTCTTATGTGTCTTTCCCCCCCTGGTTATGTCAGTGGTGTGTCCTGGTACACAGAACGGACTGAGCTCCACAGGTTCTCAGGAGATTCAGTACAACTTGACTAAGGACCGGTATGATGGCTGTGAGATTATCATGGGAAATCTGGAGATCACTCAGATTGAGAGTAACTGGGACTTCTCCTTCCTCAAGGTAAAAATTATCCTTCCTCTCCTCCTCCGTCTTTCAACTGATTTGTATGCACAAGGTGTAGAAGTGTACTCTTATTTTTCCCTTCCAGACAATCCGTGAGGTGACTGGCTATGTCCTCATTGCTATGAACCACTTTCAGGAGATTCCTCTAGGGCAATTACGAGTCATCAGAGGAAACAGCCTTTATGAAAGACGCTTTGCTCTTTCTGTCTTCTTGAACTACCCCAAGGATGGCTCCAATGGCCTGCGACAGCTGGGTCTTGCTAATCTGACAGGTAAAGAATTTTAATAAGAAACATGGACAAAAGATGGTCTATATCTATGCAAGGTGTAAAAGGTGCTTTTATGCGATTTAAGGCATCCAAATCAGAGAGGATGCATTTAAACTCAAGCAACAAGACAAAAGCAAGTCCTGCTGTAAGCTTCTTTAAGGTTTGTTGAGGGAAAGAACATAAAATGTGACATTTTACAGGTAGAGAATGATACATGTTGTTACAGATCTTATAGCTAAAGGTAACAATCAGGGAAAATCACAGTCTGAACTGTCTCAAAATGTTTTGATGTGGATGTATTCTTCAGTGGTATAAAGACTAGAGCATGCCGTAATTCACTACCTCTACTTTTTATGCCAAAACTGTTTTAGCGTCCCTCTTCCATTCCCAAAATCTCATCCATCCTACGACAGCAGGTTATCCAAGGTCTATTTAAGAGGAGCAGATAGTTTGACTTGTCATAGTAGAAAAGGCACAGGTAATAATAACATTATCATAACTAATAACATTAACAATGACTCCATTAGTGTCCCAGCAAGCCATGACAGTGTAATAATGAGCTGGCATGAACCAAACACTAGGACCCTGAAACTGAAGCAGCTAGATTAGCCATCATTCATTTATCATTTACACCTCTACCTTCGCTTGCGATTGGGAAGTTGGAAAATGTTCAAGGTGAGTTCCCAGCCTTAAAGATGTAAAAAACAAATTTAATGGCTAAACAGGGTAAAGTGCACTGCAAGCCTGTTCCAAATTCTCATGAAGTTTTAATTTTTTCAAACCCTCAACCTAGTATTGTAATAAATATGTGATATGTGATGTGTTATGTGATAACACTGCTACTCTCCATTTTTTGATAAAGTGCTGATAAATTGTCGTTATTGGTACCAGAGAAACCAGAGAAAGTGTACCCTATACACAAAGAGTCCTTACTGCAGCGGCCAAGGTTCAATTCCAGCCTGTGGCTCTTTGCTGCATGTCATCCCCACTTTCCTGTCTGTCTACAGCTGTACTATCCAGTAAAGCCATAAAAGCCCCCAAAAATAAATAAATAAGGGTAGAATTGGGTCCAAAATAAGATCAATTTAACAGTCAAAACTGATGTTAGAAAGAACCTGTGGTGCCAAACTTTTCGTGGCCTGAAAAAAGGTTCTAGGACTCTGCTAAATGTAAATTTGTTACCACACTATCGCCTGTACTCCTGGCCTTGCACCTACAGCAGTATGTGAGCTGTAATCTCAAGTGTCACTCCTGTCCACTCTCTCTCTCTTTGTAGTTTAAATAATCTCTAAAACATTACTTCACAGAGATTCTGGAAGGAGGAGTGCAGATTATCAACAACAAGTACCTGAGTTATGGTCCTTGGATCTTCTGGCAAGATATCATCAGGGACAACAGTGCTCCTATTGACATTCAGTACAATGGAGAGAGAGGTCGGTGTTCAGATAGTCTTATTTCACATATCCCCAAATTATCTCTAGATTGTCTCATACTGACTGTCTATTTCTGTTTTTTCCTCTCTTTCTCTCTCTGTCTCTCTCTCTCTCAGGCCCATGCCACAAATCTTGTGGAGATTACTGCTGGGGGCCAAACACGGATCAATGTCAGATCTGTGAGTACCCAATTGTTCTGTTTCACTTTTTCTCCCTGATTTTCTCTCTGTGTTTTATCGCTCGCCTCCTCCTTGTTTCTCTTCACAGAATGTCTCTCTTCATAGACAGAAATGCATAGACAGAGAGACAAACACATGCACACAAAGACACATGCACATTGGTGACGTGTTCAATCCATCTCTCCTGTGTGTTTCAGTGACTAAGACGGTGTGCGCACCACAGTGTAATGGCCGCTGTTTTGGGACGAGTCCCAGGGACTGCTGTCACATAGAGTGTGCAGCAGGATGTAAAGGGCCTCTGGACGTCGACTGTTTTGTAAGTGCTCTGTCTTTGCAGACACAATACTGTAAGTTAACAAGATTTTAAAAAAAGACACAAGTCTTTTTCTGCCTTGTGTCCTTTATGGAAAAACAACTTTGCTTTTGATCTTCATTTATGTGCTCCCAATCAAGTTTGATTCCATTGCAATATGTATAATTGAAAGTCAAAGATTTTAAGCACTTTACTGGTGGATTTATCCAGTTACAAACCATACACACTCTGGATTTAATTCTCATCTTCCAGTCAACTATTGGTTTTTGTTACAGTAAAACTGTACAGCAGTGTGGTATGGAAATCCCCTTGCAGACACGTGAAACTTACTCACTGTGGGCAGTCAACCCACTTGTTGGTGCAGCTGATATTTGAGAGTCGACTCTCAAACAGCAACAAATTCGTATTGTTCTTTATTAGTTCATTTTTTGTCTTTCAGGTTGTTTTCTAAAAACATAGCATGTGAATACAATAGCCCGACTTATGAAGTCAGCTGCCTGGAGGCTAAGCAAGATTTACAGTCTACAGCCATTTTAGCAGCTGTGTGGCTGTGCAAGTACAGCTATGCTTTGAGCTAAACGCTAACTCTCAACATGCTAAGTTGCTCATAGTTACAATGTTAACATGCAGATGTTTAGCAGGTATAATGTCAGCCATGTTCACTATCTTAGTTTAGCGTATGAGCATGCTAACATTTGCTTATGAGCACTAAACACAAAAACGCTGAGGCTGAAGGGAACATCATAAATGAAAAATTCAAGTTCTGACCTGTTGGTAGCGCTAGATAAAGAGTCACTGAAATTCATCCCGAGGGGAGCATGAATCTGTATACCAAATTTCAGAGCAATCCATTTAAAGGTCCAGTGTGTAGGATTTAGTGGAAGCTGGTGTAGATTGCAATCAAATTAATACTCTCCCACACCTCACCCTCTCCTTCCAAGCATTTAAGAGAAATTTTCCCTTATGGCAAAATGCCATATCTAGATCAGGGTTTGGTTTGTCTGTTCTAGTCTTGTACAAATATGGTGGTACAACATGGCGGACTCCACAGAGATATAAATGGCTCTTTTGAAGACAACGAAAACACAACAATTCTTATTTTAAGGTGATTATATACTATTGAAAACTTACTAATGAATATTGTAGTCCATTCCTTTAATAGTTGTCAAGACATTTTATTCAAAACTAAAAATATCAACCTCTTGACGCACCAAGATTTTTTAAAACATTTTTGGTGAGAGGAGGAAAAATCTGGTAAAAAAATAATTTCATCCTCTGTGGGTCATAAATGTGTGTATGTGATTTGAAGGTTCAGTGTAGGGGAATCTATTGACAGATGGTATAAATAGAGTATAATATTGATAACTAGTGTATAATCACCTGACAAAAAGTATCATGTTTTTGTTTGATTTGTTGTATTCCTTAGAATGAACCTTTACAGAGGAAACGGGTTCTCTTCCACAGAGCCCACCATGTCATGTTTCTACGATAGCCCAGAATGGATGGCTCTAAATAGAGCCTTTCACAAGTGTTTTGGCCACCGTTAAGTTCTTCTACACACCTGGAAGAGGAGGATGAGGCCAGGGATGATTTAGTTGGTTGCAGTCTGCAATCCCACCGCTAGAAGCCATTAAATCTTACACACTGGACCTTTAATGGCAATCCATATACTTGTTGACATATTTCAGTCTAGACCAATCTAGAAGAGTAGAGTAGAGTAGAGTAGAGTAGTAAGGACTGATGGACTGACATATCCACCTACAGGGCCACAAATGATTTGTCTAATTTGAGTAAAAACATTCAAAACACAGTTACAGATTTCTTTACTTTACCCAGTAAGTTTGGAATATCTGTGTTTTCAAACGGATATCTCATTCGATAAAGAAATTGCTGAAATGTAATTATCTATGTGTGTGTGTGTGTGCAGGCATGTCGTCATTTCAATGACTCTGGAGCCTGTGTGCCCCAGTGTCCCCAGACTTTGATCTATAACAAGCAGACGTTTCAAATGGAGACCAACCCTAATGCCAAATATCAGTACGGATCCATCTGTGTCTCCCAGTGCCCCAGTGAGTGTGTTTGCTTACTTAACGTATATTCTTGTGAACTTTTTGTGCAACATGGTACATACTTCGACTAACTTTCCTAATTTTGTAAACATGTTTCATATTAGTCTCTACACTGTAATGCACGAAACATTGGTATGAGACCTGCCATGATGTGTGATTTCTTTTCTCCCTCCTTGTAGCTCATTTTGTGGTGGATGGTAGCTCCTGTGTGAGCGTTTGTCCTCCAGACAAGATGGAGGTGGAGAGGGAAGGCCAGAGGCAGTGTGAGCTCTGCAGTGGACTCTGTCCAAAAGGTTGACACTGATAAGCACTTTCCACTTCTTACACTAAGTTTGCTTGTCAGATATTATAGCTAATGATGGTGTTTGATCATCCCTGTAGTGTGTGAAGGCACTGGTGCTGAACACAGACAGACCGTGGACTCCAGTAACATCGACAGCTTCATCAACTGCACCAAGATCCAGGGCAGCCTTCACTTCCTCGTCACAGGGATTCTTGGGTAATTGCCCCTTGCTTGAACAATTTCAGAGTACGGTGTTGTAGTACAGTCAGTTTCAATATTGTGTGTTTTTTTTTTCTTCATAGAGACGATTTTAAAAACATCCCACCCCTGGATGCCAAAAAGCTGGAAGTGTTCCGCACTGTTAGAGAAATAACAGGTTTATATGTACAATAAAGTTTGTTGTTGTTAATAATGGATCTTAATGCTGTTTTACCACATTTAACTTGGAATGAAAATACTGTATATTACTTTCAGCAATTTTCAAAGCATACCTGTAAGTTTTAAAATGATTTCCTACTTTCCTTGTGACAAATTGGTGACAAAGTTTTAATATGATCTCTATATTTTATTGTCAGATATCCTAAACATCCAGTCATGGCCGAATGAACTGAATGATCTGTCCGTCTTTTCGAGTCTTTCTACCATTCAAGGGAGGTCGCTCTACAAGTGAGGCTTGTTTATGTGCCATGTGAGACTGCTAATGATGTGCATGTTTGTTTACATGTCAGTCTGCGCCAGCCCAGAGAAAGATAATCCACCCTAAGAATTAAATTAGTACAAGACAATTGTTATGCCTGGCTTGTTGAGGAACATAACAAACAGGGAGGTTTAAGTAAACCAAAATAATGTATTAAGTACAACTCAATGTAGGCAAACTGTACAGAAATCAGTAGTAACGTGTGGGTGTTGGGTGCTATTAAGCTGTAGGCACTGACTTAAACTATGTGTAACATAAATCAAGGGTAAACTGAACACAATCAAAACCAAACAACCAAAGTGGGTACCTTAGAGCGAACGAGAGGAAGCCATCTTGAAGTCAGGTGGCAACAATCCCTCAACGAGGTGTGAGGCAGGCCATCACAACACATACAGTCTACTGCCTTAAGGCCTAAGGTCAATATTTTCTTTTATATGGAAAGAGTTCATATTAAGAAGATAATATTATGATTAATCTAGTGTGCTGCTTCACATCTCAAGCTGGTTCTGATGCTTGTATTCTTGCTTAAACTAATATCTTTCTGTATTACATGTGAAGTGTGTTGACAACGTGTCATCACTGCTCTCTCATACGCCTGTTTGTCTGCTCAGTCTTCTAAGCTGCTACTTGTGTTAACACCTCATGACAAGCCTCCTGTGCATCATGTTGAAACTTTCTAACCGCTCTCTTCTCTCTGTATGCTTCACAGCTGAGAACAGGTATGGACTGTGTGTGTATGTGTGTGTGTGTGTGTATGTGTGTGATCTCTGAACTGTAGCATGCCATTTTTCTTACAATTAAAACATAATCTGCGGATACAATCCGATGTTACAAGTTTGGAATAATTATTTGAGGTTTGCTCTACTTAAGATCTTTCTCTGGCTAACTTTAATGTTTTCTTTCTTATTTATTTTCTTTTTGTCCATGTCCTCCTCTGTCCTCCAACCCTCTAACCAAAGGCGGTTTTCTCTGATGGTGATGCGCATCCCCACTCTTACCTCACTGGGTCTGCGCTCTCTCCGGGAGATCAGTGATGGCAGTGTGTACATCAGTCAGAATGCCAACCTCTGTTACCACCACACTGTAAACTGGTCGCAGCTGTTCAGAGGCCGCAGAGTTCGAGTAAACAACCTCAACAACAACAGGCCACTGACAGAGTGTGGTGAGGCGAAAATACTCTTCTATAATCCAAATGAACTGAAGAAACAATGCTATATATTTTTATCAGTCTCTTATTACATATGCAATGGTCAGAACAATGTATTCCACACTATATTGCAATTGTATCTTGTTTGACTGAAATGTAAACATGATTTATGTATTGCTGCTGCAGTTTCCTGATGCTTTTCTTACATTGTTGTGTGTGCAGTTGCAGAAGGCCATGTATGTGACCCACTGTGTTCAGACTCAGGCTGCTGGGGCCCGGGGCCCGACCAGTGTCTCTCTTGTAGGAACTACAGTCGAGATGGCACATGTGTGGGCAGCTGTAATTTTTACACCGGGTCAGTAGATACATCCACGTGTTGATGTACTTACTGATGAATTTGTGTGTAAATTCATTCATATTTGAATATTGTGTCCCCAGAGCTCCAAGGGAATTTGCACAGCCTGATGGCGAGTGTGTTGCCTGCCACCCAGAGTGTAAGCCTCAGAGTGGGAAAGCCAGCTGTACTGGACTGGTAATAACTTCCTTACACTCTGGCCCAGTGCCTTTATATGAATTCTCACTTTGAATTTTGCTACCCACTAATAATATTTTGGGAGTTACGACAAATACTCAAAATATTTCCTACCACACTGGTATTATGCCTTAACGTTTTCTTGATGTCATCATTTTTAACGGTCAAACCTTTTCTGCAGTACGAGAATAGACTTTCCACTCGGGAGAGGCCGACATGTAACCATCACTTTTCAAATTCTTATTTTTATCATTTCAGTTTGATTTACTGTGTCTCTCCACCTCTGAACCCAAACCTACACCCCTGATACAGTAATATAAATACTGTCTAGACATGAGTAGCTGTTTGTCCTGCATTAGAAGAAAATTGCAATGTTGACCATCTACATTACTGTAAAAAGAAATTGATTTGAATCTCTCAAACAACTTAAAACTTTCGAAGCTCTTGTCATCCCACCTTCTGCCCAACAAAAACCTCAGCAAAATGCTGGCAAAGTCACTGCTTTCTTCCATTAAGAGATTTAGTATTGACTCTCTGCTACCCCTTGTCTATTATATCACAAGTTATATACAGTAGCTAATGGTCTGAATTATTCATTAGGTTGGGAGCTATAAGTACCACACAAAGGCATGCCCTTGCACTACGTCTTGATTCATTGCAGCTGCTTCCCTGTATATAATCTCTCTCAGTCAGTCTCAATTCCTCCCATATTTTTCTGCCTTCCTCTCGGTCTCTGATAGGGTGCAGACAAGTGTGTGGCGTGTGCCAACCTTCGAGATGGTCCTTACTGCATGTCCTCTTGTCCCACTGGAGTGAATGATGGACAAAGGGGTCTGATCTTCAAATACCCCAACAGGGAGGGTCACTGTGAACCATGTCACCACAACTGCACACAGGGGTGAGACTGGACTCCAAGTATATGTGTGTATTTTCATGTGTATCCATCCATAGATGTACAACAATAATTAAACAAACAAATGTTGAAGATGATAATGTGTTTATGTCTTTCAGATGCTCAGGCCCGGGATTAAATGATTGTTTAGAGGCAGCCAGACTGGCAGTTAGTAGGTGAGTGTTTCCCCCTGCTGGTGAATATAAAACACTGCACTGCAATGTGTGGTACCCATATGGGATAGTGGTGCCAATTTTACCCTCAATTGTGTATTAAAAAAGTGCTTAAAGGTTCAGTGTGTAACATTTAAGGGGCTCTATTTACAGAATAGCAGAAATTGAATATGTAATATTATTTTATTACTGTATAATTACTGATTAATTATGTTTTTGTCACCTTAGAATGAACCTGTTTTTCAGTCCACAATGTTTAAGCCCATGACAGACAAGCTGGCTCATGGGCCTGTCTCATTTTTCCACCATAGTTTCTTTACACTTGGAAAAGAGTGACGTGAAGAGATTGCAATCAGCACACTGCTAGGTGCCACTAAATCCTACACACCTTTAACTGCAGACACTCCACATCCAGACCTTTCATTTTCTCACATAGAGCAGGGTGATAAAGTCAGTTTCTGCAGCCCTGTGTGTCACATTTTAGGAAGGCTGAAGTCAAATGCAGACACAGGACAGGCAGGTTAAGTGAAAACAGGTATTTTATTTGGTGTGGGCGGCTGTGACTCACGAGGTAGAGTGCATCATCCACTAATCAGAAGATCGGTGGTTCCTCCTCTAGTCCACATGTCGAGGTGTCCTTGGGCAAAATACTGAACCTCAAATTGCTCCTGAGGGCTGTGAGTGTATGTGAGTGTGATTAACTCCCTACTTTCTGATGAGAAGTTGGCACCTTGCTTGGTGGCCAGTGCCACTATATAAGTACAGTCCATTTACCATTTCAAATAGAGAGATGTGGCTGGATTTGGAGAGGCAGAAGGAGGATATGGAGGCTTGGCAGGGATGAGAGCTGGCTGACAGGCTTGGTGGATGATGAAATGGGCAGGGAGATAATCCTGAAACAGGTGTGTGTCTCAAACAGATGGGCAGGCGAACTAACTAACTCGATGCAAAAGTAAACTGGCTGGTAGTGAGAGCATAGCAAGAGTGAGGAGGAGAGAACACACTCACACACACACAATGACACAGAGACACAGACAGGGGAAAACACTGAGGCATGACCATGACAGTGTGCTTATTTCAGTTCTTATGAGTTTCCCTCATACTTCTTTACACAGAAAAGTAAAACTATGGAAAACTTTTCTATCCTTTGCATATGTTATAATTCACATGGCAGCCAGTGTGCTTCTCTAAACCTTTGAAATCATTATTGAGAAGCTGTTACATCCAATAAAATTCAGAAAAAAACCCATAAATGTGTGTGTAAATGTCAGGAACAGATGCTACACTTTTTGTTAGATTTGTTGTTATGCAAATCACTTTTACTACTGTGTATTTTAGCTCAGTAGAATTGGTCTAAAAACCTGCACTTAACAGGTAATTGATTGCCTGTAGGTGTGAATGTGAGTGTGAATGGTTGTTTTTCTCTATGTGCCCTGTGATGAGCGGGTGACTTGTCCAGGGTGTACCGTGCCTCTCGCCCGAAGTCAGCGGGGATAGGCTCCAGCCCCACTGTGACCCTGATGAGGATAAGCGGTTACAGATAATGGATGGATGGATCAGGATGGAAAATAGTGGAAATAGTTGTGAATAAAATGCTTGTAGCTGCCAAAACGAAAGTAAAACATAAGAAATACTGTTGTGAAACTTTAATGATGCTGGCATAAGGATAAATTCCTGGAGAAGGATTCAGCTTATCTGTGTGTCTGTAAGACGTTGCATGACAACCATTACCAGGTGAAGACAGCTGTATCAGTGGGGGAGAGGAGAGCAGCCTAGCATGCAGACAGTAGGAGAAGAGAGTGTTACGGTAAACACAGGCTGCAGACTGTATTCAGACCTTGTTGTTGCACATGCACATAACAAAGAATGATTCAGAGCATCTCAGTTCAGTCTATGTGCGTACTCCTCAGACGTACACGGAGGCTCTTGCTTGTGAGCAAAAAAATAATTGGAATAAGAGACAAAGACAGATATTGTGTTTAATTGCTCTTCATCGCATTCAAACTAGACACAACAGTTTTTTTGTTTGCCATGACATGCTTTTGCAAGACTGAATATTTATGAATGTCAGAAACTTTGCTGTCTGGAGTCTAGCAGCTGGAACAACCGGTTGACCTTGAAGCACAGTTTTTGATCAGATCTGCTTGTTGTTGTTGCCACAGGACTACAGTTTCTGGCAAAGCAAAGTCTTATTATGATGTCATATCTCAATTACTTATTACTTATCTCTGTTTCTGTCCACATCTCTCTCTACTTCACTCTGCAGTGGTCAGATAACAGGCATAGCTTTAGGTGTCCCGGCTGGCTTGATTTTCTGCCTGGTGTTGTTTTTCCTCGGTGTGCTGTACCATCGAGGCCTGGCCATCCGCCGCAAGAGAGCCATGAGGAGGTACCTGGAGAGCGGAGAGGTGAGACTTTAGAGACCGTCCAACCTCATGAGCTTCCATAAGCTGCTTTTGCTTTGACTGCTACATGTGTTCAAAGAGAAAAAAATCATGTGGGAATTATTCCTGTTTTTTTGACAGAGCTTTGAGCCACTAGGTCCTGGAGAGAAAGGTACTAAGGTTCATGCCCGCATCCTGAGACCATCAGAGCTGAAGAAAATCAAAACTCTTGGCTCTGGAGTTTTTGGCACAGTGAACAAGGTATTGGTTGGAAATACACTGATTATCCACTGATTTAAGGTTTAGATTTGAGAGTCTTAACTGATGATAACTGATGTGACTGCAGCTGTACATTTAATTTGGTTTAAGGGCTTTTGGACTCCAGAGGGAGAGACAGTGAAGATCCCTGTGGCCATTAAGACCATCCAGGACAGCTCAGGCCGACAGACCTTCACTGAGATAACCGATGTAAGAATCAGAGCTTCTTACACTCTTGAGAGAAATTTAAACAGTTCATGTGAAATATAACATAGAATATGACAAAAATAAGATCATAAAGTATCATAAAACTGTCAAAAAAAAGTATATAGAGTTTTATCGACTTACTCTCTGTGTAGCATATGCTGTCCATGGGAAGTCTGGATCATCCCTACATCGTTAGACTGCTGGGAATTTGTCCAGGTCCCAGTCTGCAACTGGTGACCCAGCTTAGTTCACAGGGCTCCTTACTGGAGCACATCAGGCACCACAAGAACAGTATGGACCCCCAGCGCCTGCTCAACTGGTGTGTGCAGATTGCTAAGGTGAGTGCAGCTGCTCCTTTAAGCAAACAATGTTATGAATAAGCTGTCATACTATATATATATATATATATATATATATATATATATATATATATATATATATATATATATATATATATATATATATATATATTGTATGTATGTCTGTGTCTCAGGGTATGTACTACCTGGAGGAGCACTGCATGGTCCACAGAAACCTGGCTGCCCGCAACATCCTGCTGAAGAACGACTACCAGGTCCAGATCTCTGATTACGGTGTAGCAGACCTTCTTTATCCTGATGACAAGAAATATGTCTACACTGACACCAAGGTTGTTATGACACATTCAGTTTGAGATAAGCCTTTAATTTTCAGTCACAGTTTGCACAGTCTCTTCCATTAATGGAATGAATCCGTATGGCTTGTCTGCAATTTGTCTCTTAATCCAGACACCCATAAAATGGATGGCACTTGAAAGCATCTTGTTTCGAAGATACACTCATCAAAGTGATGTTTGGAGTTATGGTAAGAGGCTTTGTGTTCCTGTGCTGTCTTATACAGTATGTGTCTATAAATAAACTGTCCTCTTGAAAGCCGCTGTCTTGTCTCTCTTCCCGGACAGGGGTGACTGTTTGGGAGATGATGTCATTTGGAGCGGAGCCGTATGCATCCGTGCAGCCTCAGGAAGTGCCAAGTCTGCTGGAGAAGGGTGAACGACTGTCACAGCCCCACATCTGTACCATAGACGTCTACATGGTCATGGTTAAATGTAAGTGATGTCGCACCAGTGTGCACAAACACACAAAGACGTGATATGAATTGTTTTACTTCTTCTCTTCAGGCTGGATGATTGATGAGAATATAAGGCCGACCTTCAAAGAGCTGGCCAGTGACTTTACTCGCATGGCAAGAGACCCACCAAGATATCTTGTCATCAAGGTGAGGCTATCATCATCATTTATTTTACAGCTACGTCCACTGCTTGCAGATCTAAAACCTTGTGCATCAATGTTATTCTGTAGGTGGAAGGAGCAGAAATGTCCCCAGGAGAGATCCATCGAAGGGAATCAGAGCGAGGACTTCTGGACGCAGATTTGGAAGACCAAGACGAAGAGGGACTGGAAGATGGTTTGGCTACTCCTCCTCTCCAACACTCTCCATCTTGGAGTTTGTCTCGTTCGCGGATTAATTCCTACAGGGTAATGAAATACATCTTAGATCTAATATATTTTAGGGCTCTAGTAACCAGCACATAACACTTTTTATTCCTTCATTTATAGAGTGGCACTTCTCAGGCTGGACCTATTGGATACCTGCCAATGACCCCCAGCCCTGTGGACAGTATCCGCCAGGTGATGCAGACACACACGTTCACACAAATGCATGCAAACAAACACGTTCCCACCCTCTAAGACTAACACCATTTGAAGCTTGCCTTTCACAGGTGAAAAAGCAGATATATTTAGCTCTAATAGCTTCACTTTAATCAGTATTATTATTACACTTTGCCAATAAAATATATTTTATGATCTTGCACCTGCCAGTAGGCCATTACCTCACATTAAAATTCTGGTTCCTCTGGTCCCATTTAAAAATAATAGGATTTATGTCTTAAAACTGCTGCATCATTCAGAGTCTTTGCTTTTCTGTCTCAGCTGTGGCTTCAGAGGTCTCGACTGAGCTCGGTGCGGACGCTGCCCGAGAGGTCCGAGTTCAGGGCGAGCGGCAGAGAGGCCGAGCTGCGTGAGGAAGGTTTACGGAGCGGGAGTCTTCACAGGGCCAGGTTTGGATCCGAGAGGGGCACTCCTCGAATATCCATCAGCCGGCACAGGAAACTCTCAACAGCATCAAGTCCATCTTCGTATAAGGTGTGGACGGCAGAGGAAGAGGAGGTGGATCACTATGGCTATGTCCTGGCTGGGTCACCTGTTACTCCAGAGAGAGGTAAGTTATCAGTGCTAAGATAGGAGCATAATGACTTTTGCTTTTGTTCCCTTTCGGAAATAATTGGTAAATTCTAGCATAAAAGACACATCGTCTCCTGATCTTCTTTCCTTCAGTCCCTAAAGTCTCTCATTCTGGTCGAAGAAGTTCAAGACTCAAGAATAATCTGTCTCTCGTGGTGATAAATCCCTCCCAGGATTATGAAATCATGAGCAAAGAGTCTGGTGCTCTTCATTGCTCAACCAGCAGCATCTTATCACAAGCAGATACCCTTTCAATGGCACTTTGTGGTAAAACCTCACCTTTACCCTCTCCGACCTTCACGGCTCTGTTACCTGTAGAGGACACAGCACATGTGGAAACTGTGACACCAATCTCAGCTGTAAGGAGCAAACAAGAAGATAAGGAGTGTGAAGGAGGTGTTGCAGAGCAAAGAGACTCCACAGAGAAACATCAGCTCACTGGGGACTCTGATAGTGGGATCAGAGCTGTTGATGACCAAGGAGAGGAAGCTCAAGCAATAGGCAGGTATGAATACATGGATATCAGGCGGTCCAATTCTACGGAGGGAGACGATCCAGCATGGGAGAGGTGTGGGAGTCAAACATCTGTAAACAGTGCAGCAGAGTCAGAGGAAACAGACCAAATAGTGGAGGTGTTGAAAAAGGAGCACGAGGAAGAAGAGGAAGAGGAGAAGCACCACAACACAAATAAACAACCACCACTTATGGGGAATGTGAGCAGTATGGTCATGCCCGGGCCAGATGTGCTCACAGCTGGAGGAGAAACGGTGGAGGAGTATGAGGAGATGACCAGACTTGGAGTCATGCCAAATGGGTGGGAGCAGGCAGACTACCAGAACCTCCCAGTGAAGGGGAGGACTGTTTCTGAGGAGACGGGCAGTGGCAGGTGTGCAGGGATCAGGGGATACATCAAGGTGTGTGCTGGCATGGGGGAGCCTGGCAGCAACACATCATTTGACAACCCAGACTACTGGCACAGCAGACTGTTCCTCAAGCCAGATGCTGTACGCACCTAATAATGTGGACTGGGACAGAGACATGGTGGCACCTGTTCCTGTCATAAATTTGGGTAGTTTTGTAATGTTTTCCAGCTTTTTTTTTCTCCATCATACAATAAACACTGAAAGGTGAAAGTAATAAAAGAAATGCACCCTTCAATCTCAACCACAAAATAAATCTTATAGACAGCAAAACATCCAAAGAGCGTGGTGAGCAGCTCCTGAATTAAAAACAGGCATGTAAAGTTTACCTTACCATGATGTAACAGTGAATGTTTCATTGCTATACATATGCAATTTGTACCATTAAGATGAGATGTCCCATTTCTGTAGAGCAGTCTTTTTGTACAATTTATTACAACGTGAATTATTATGTAAGTGAATAAATACGATTATTTTGCAAATATCAAATCACTTGTGTCGTTTTGTGTAGCTATTAAATAAAACAATAAAATATTCTTTCATTTGTGTCACTTGTATTTCTGCACATCTCCACACTGACACTATGAACAGCAGAAAATGAGATGGAGGCATGTGAACACATCGCTGACGCACTCGCGCGCGATTTAGTGAGAGGCGGATCAGAGATGATGACAGAGGTGAGATCATGTACTTCAACCCACTTCCGGTTTCGTTTCCAGTTTAAGAGCTAATGGGTTTGCCGCAAAATTACTGGGTAAACTAGGTAAAAGGATTCAGCATGTCCTTGCACTTTATGGCAACAAAGTGAACTTTGAACTTTTTTTGTAACAACACTGAAGATGAGAACACAGATGTAATTATGTGGTAAACAAAAAAGTGTAAACAAAGCAAAATATGTTCTAGATTTTAGACTATTCAAAGTAGCAAACTGTCACTAGAGCAACCAGTTGCCTATCTGACTACTGTAGTCCTCCATATTATGGCACAAACTGCTCATCTAAGTAAAGAGAAACAACAGTCCATCAGACAATCCAGAATGTGAACGTCTTCCAAGTGCAGTCACAAAAACCATCAAACATTATGATGAAACTAGCTCTCATGAGGACCGCCCCAGGAAAGAAAGACCAAGAGTTACCTCTGCTGCAGACGATGAGTTCTTACAGTTATCAGTCTCAGAAACCAGCACCTCAGAGTAAAGTCCACAAAAATGCTTCACAGTATTCAAGTATAATCTGAATCAGCGAATCGGGCCTTCATGGTCAAACTGCTGCAAAGAAACCACTTATGAGGGAGATCAACAAGAAGAAGAGAATTGATTGAGCCAAGAAATGGGACGAATGGATATCAGTGGAAATCTGTACTTGGGTCTTATTAATTAAATTTGAGATTTTTGCTTCCAGCTGCCATGTCTTTGTAAGATGCAGAGTGCATCTGCATGTGTGGTTCCCACCTTAAAGCATAGAGGGGGAAGTGTGATGGTGTGGGGGTGCTTTGCTGGTTTATTCATAATTCAAGGCAGACTTAACCAGCATAACTACCTTATTGTTCTACCATCATTTGGTTTGCACTTAGGGGGAATATCATATGTTTTTCAACAGGAAAATGACCCAAAACACACCTCCAGGCTATATGAGTTTTTTCTGACGAGGGAGAGTGTTTGAGTGCTGCAGTAGATGATCTGGCCTCCACGGTAACCTGACCTAAACCCAACTGAGATGATCTGGGATGAGTTGGACCACACTGGAAGGAAAAGCAGCCAACAAAAGCTCAGCAAATATACATAAATATATACGTAATGACTCAAGACTTTCAGAATGTATCCGCTTACCATCACCTTTTTTTAATGCTTCTTTTTTTAATGCTTTAATGCTTGTATGCTTTGATATAAAACAGAATAGAATAGATACATTTATAAGTTTTTACATGCATATTACCTGAAATACAAACCACATACATACACACAAATGGGCTCATAGGCATGCAAATATGGAGAGATGGTGGAGTGAAGGGCAGCCACATACAGCAGCACCTTGAGGGCAGTTAGGGATTCGATACCTTGCTCAAGGGCACCTTGGTAGTGCCCAGGAGGTGGCACCTCTCCAGCTACCAGTCCACCCTCCAGACTTTGGTCCATGTTGTTCCCAAGCCAAATCCCTATAGACTGAGCTACTGCCGCCCAGTATGATGTGTTTTTTCTGTAAATATAATAAAGACATAATTAATAAATCAGCAGCTGTGTATTAGCATCCTGCTGGCTACGTTCATGGTCTAATTTTAAAATATCACCCATGCCTTTTCTGGGGCGTTACACTCAACGCAGCAATCTGGGCCGTGAACTATCTTGACTGCGGTAGTGTGTCTTTGGCAGCAGGCGGGATCTAGTGATCGCAGGGCTGCCAGCCGAAGTCGGGCGGGCCGGTGCAGAGAGCAGCGTGGTCCATCCTGTGACTGACTGACTGACACCCGCCGGGGGAAGAAAAGTTACTCTGAGTTCGCGGACACACTGCCAACATGTCTGGAGATGACGAGACACAGGAGCAGACCATCGCCGATGACTTGGTGGTCACCAAGTATAAGATGGGGGCCGAGATTGCGAATCGTAAGTGGGACGTTAATCTGCCGTTTGCTCTCAACAGTCCATAAGTATCAGGATCCGTCTAACGTTAGCTAGCAGTGTCAGCTAGTCATACCCAGGCAGCTGCTGTGTGCCATGTGCCGCAGCAGCACCAACAGAAGAGCACATCAGAAAGCGGGCCCTTGTTTATAATATGAATGAAACACAAAGCGTGTTGTATATTTAGTTAGAGCTTCTCTCTATAGTATTTATTTCACGTCACGCTGCTGTCACATTAGCCTGGTGAGCTAGTTAGCTTTGTGGCTGAGCTACCTTACTAGCAAGCGTTGGCTAGCTGTAACTGCTAACGTTACAGATAACAATGACAAGTACAAAATTGAACAGCAAGAAGAGGCTGCTCCAGATGTAGAATAACCTATATTTATATATATATATATATATATTTAATTAAAATCGAGACACATGTTATGTAAGAGACTTTGACTGAAGGTCTGGTTGTCTTTAAAGGTGCCATTTAAAGTCATAATCAGAGTAAGCAGCAGCTAGTTATCACATCTAGTAACGTTATTCTGCCATGTCCAATTGTGTCAAACATGAATTATTTATTGCACTCTGAAGAATAAACAAACACAAACATGAATCATAAACTTCACACTCTGTTATTGTGATTAAAGCAAATATATGGTGCTGATATTTTGAAGGCCACATGCACACTACATCATTAGTGTGATGTCATTATTGGAAGTTGGTTTAATACAAATATTAAACATTTAATCTAAATTAGCACGAGCAGCATCAGAAGTCTGTTTTTTCCTTCATTTCCTTCTTTCATTCTATACACAAATGTATTATTTTTAACTTGTATTAACCCGGGGTTTGCTTGCTAAGCATGGATACTCTTTATTCACCAGCGCCCACCTTCACACTGACACTCGCACCTGTCAGTTCAACCCCTGTCTTCATGTTTGGCCATAATCTGGTCTGGAAAATGAACAGCTGACCTTCCTGCAAGTTTAATTGCATAGAGTAAAACCCTTAAACATTATATATATATATATATATATATATATATATATATATATATATATATATATATATATATATATATTCTTAGTGGTGCAAGGTAATCTGTTCTTTGACTTCCTAATCAAAGGCTGCATCAAAGAATAGTACAAAAAAAAGTACAAACTATAATAGTGTTGAAATGATTAGATGATTAATTGAGCCAGCTGACAGAAAATGAATGGATGTACTTGTACTTCGGGGAAAGACAAAACAAGGAACATAAGGATGTCACCTCAGACATTTTTCACTGTTCTGACATTTTATAGAACAAACGATTAATCCAGACCCAGAAAATGATCACCAGATGAATTATTCATGCAAATAATGGTTGTTTGCAGCAGAAAACTATATTCACTCTGTTAATGACATAACATTTTAACCACACCGTGGCTCTTTTTATCTCTTGTCCCGCAGAGGCCATGAAGACGACAGTCGGTGCAGCTATGGCTGGAGTCTCCGTGCTCAGCCTGTGTGAAAAGGGAGATGCCTTCATCATGGCAGAAACTGGGAAAATCTTCAAGAAGGAAAAAGACATGAAGAAAGGTACGTCATTGTCGCTTTTGTTTTTTCATTACTCACCATTGATGTCTCTGACTCAGCACCCCCCCCCTCATTCACTCTTTCTTTCACAGGTATCGCTTTTCCTACTTGTGTGTCAGTTAACAACTGCGTATGTCATCACTCCCCTCTGAAGAGTGACCCTGATGTCATACTGAAGGATGGGGACCTTGTCAAAATGTAAGCTGCTGAAGTGATACCCACCCTGTGTACTAGAAGATGAACTATATTTTATTTGCAGATGAGACTTTCTTGACTTAATGTTTCCCTGTTGTGCTTGTTTGCAGTGATCTGGGTGTGCATGTCGATGGCTTCATCTCAAATGTGGCTCACAGCTTCATTGTTGGTGTGACCAAGGTATGTCATCGCTGTTTGAATGAATTATACCTGCAGAACTATGGTTTGTAATGTAATTTATTGGTACGCACAACATTAACATTAACAGTTAATAGTTTAATAGTTAATAGTTAATACTTTATTTCACCTCTTGTAATCTTAAACTTTCCTCCTGTGTCACCTCAGGACAACCCACTGACAGGGCGGAAGGCTGACGTTCTCAAAGCAGCTCACCTCTGTGCTGAGGCTGCTCTGCGACTTGTCAAGCCAGGAAACCAGGTAAAACTCACCCACCGCGACCACTGATTTGACCAACAGCATCACTGTTCATGCCTCATCTAATAAATGATGCCTCTCCCATCAGAACACACAGGTCACAGAAGCCTGGAACAAGATTGCAAAGTCATTCAAGTGCTCCCCTATTGAGGGTGAGTGAACATTTGGCACCTTCAAGCTCTGTGATCACCAGTGGTGTGCATTTACTGGATGTAATTTGACATGCTTGACTCTGAAATGTGTACAGGCATGCTGTCCCACCAGCTCAAACAACACATCATTGATGGGGAGAAAACTATCATCCAAAACCCAACGGACCAGCAAAAGTGAGTTCACTCAGAAAGTGTTCTTTGTCAGCAGCGTGATGGATGTTTAACCAGTGGATGATTTTGTCACTCTGCTTTTGTAGAAAGGACCATGAGAAGGCTGAGTTTGAGGTGCATGAGGTATATGCAGTGGATGTGCTTATCAGCACTGGAGAGGGGAAGGTGAGAGGAAGTTCAGAAACATTTTTTTCCACTTCATTTTGAAAATTCCATAAAGGCAAGGAATTTATCATGTTTTATTTTTCAACTCAGGCAAAGGATGGAGGTCAGAGGACCACCGTTTACAAACGAGACCCCAACAAGGTGTACGGCCTGAAGATGAAGACCTCTCGGACATTCTTCAGTGAGATGGAGAGACGCTTCGATACGATGCCTTTCACTTTGAGGTAGCAACTTTTAACCCAACATCACTTTTTTTCATTTTTATTGTGTCTTTAATAAATCATCTCCCAGGTTTCACCCCCTCACTTTTCTTTTCCTCTTTCTATCTCCTCAGAGCATTCGAGGATGAAGGCAAGGCCAGGTTGGGCGTGATGGAGTGCGCTAAACATGAGCTGCTGCAGCCATTCAACGTGCTGCATGAGAAGGAGGGTGAGTGGAACAATGAGATGCCATTAATGACTTTTGTTGACCATGTAAATTCTGCACATGTACTTGAATCTCCATGCTCATTGACACTGGGCTTGATCGGTTTCAGTTCGTTTGGGTTAACAGATGCACACAGACAGAAACTAAACCAAAGTACTGCAGAGATGAAAGTTATCGTTCACTGTTCGCCACAGTTTCCACAGAGAGAGTTGTTTACAGCAGCCTCCCACACGCCTCCTCTCACTCTGTCCCCTCTTTAGACTGGCAACCAATCAAAAATGACAAGCTGTGACTTCAACTTGGTAACAGGAAATGTACATTTTAATAGAAGGCATACCTCAGTTAATAAAAACAAGTGTTCCATCGAATTCCCAATTTGTCTATAAAATAAAATAAAATTAAAAAAGTGAAAAATGCCCATGGTGATGTCTTCAAATATTCAAAAAGATATTCAGATTAGTATCACATGTGACAAACAAAAGCTTCATATTTGAGAAGCTGGAATCAGCAAATTTTGCTTAAAAATGACAAGGCACTTATCACAACAGTTGCCAGCAAATCTCACACTATTTCTCACTGTCGACTAATCGTCCGTTCCATCTGACATTTATTTTGTCATTTACTGATTAGATAGCCAAGACTGTTGTCCCTCCTGTCCCTTGGGAAATTATGTAATTGATGTCCTCAAACATTTCTGGTAGACTAGGACTGTGATCAGACTGGCAATAAGCGTCCTTGTTCCTTTTTTTTAAATTCAAGTTGCTGCAGTGTCACCCGGGAACACACTGCGATTGCCATCCATATGCATTCACGTACACATTACTGATAGCTTCATTTATAAAGTGGACAGCATAAAATGTTTGTTGCCAGAAAAACTTTCCAGCGTTGTGAAGTCCTCTATTAGTATTCTTAACTGACACGTTTGATGGCCAGATTATACCAAGTGGAACTGTTTAATGCAACTTTCAACCTCATCTTTGTCTAGGTGAATTTGTCGCCCAGTTCAAGTTCACCGTGCTTCTAATGGCCAATGGACCTCTGCGAATCACAAACAGCCTCTTTGAGCCCGAACTCTACAAGTCTGAGCATGAAGTGGAGGACCCAGAGCTGAAGGTAAACTGTGTCCGATGGATGCGATGTTGCATCTAGATTAATGAGACCGCTACAGCATGCTGTAAGCTGACTTAGCTTTCTCAAAGCCATTATGTGTTGGATGTATTGTGTGCTGCACCTCCATGAGGTTAAACGTCCTTTTTGTCTTTTTTTTTTTCTTTCACATAAAGGCTTTGCTGCAAAGCTCAGCCAGCCGCAAGACTCAGAAGAAGAAGAAAAAGAAGGTGAGTTGCAGAGCAGCGTGATTTATGAAATAAGACAACACAGCTGCTAAATGTTTCCTCTAATTTCAATCTCCTTCTTTTTAAAGGCCTCAAAGACCGTTGAGAGCGCAACAGGACAGGCAATGGAGACTGAAGCTGCAGAATAGATTTCTCTTTACAAGAAATTGACAGACATCTGTTGACCCAAAGAAGAGACGTCACAAATCCTTCTGTCCCAGCTGTCTGAGGCACTTGCGGGCATAGCCGCTGTGAATACCTCTGAATCTAACTGATGTCAGTCTGGGATGATGCTGCTCCTAAATTCTGTCACTCCACCTAAAAACAAACAAACAAAACAAAACAGAACACATGCACCCACAAACACATACATCCCTAGTAAATCTCACTGTCCTTGAGACAGCCTTCTTCTCTTAGTGGACAAATTTGTGCTGCAAGGGCATATACTCACTGGAACATTTAACCATTCGACTGACTTTGAGCCTTCGTCCCTTTCTCAACGATAACTGTAGTGAAAGATATGAAAAATAAAATGAGTTTGACAGAGCGGCCAAGGATGATGAATGCACAATTCTGTGTCAGTGTAATTGTGTGGCATTTAGATAACTTCCTGGAGGTCATAAACTTATAGCCATGCCTGATTGAGATGAGTGTTAACTTGTGGGCAGAAATGTGTAACACCTGTCTTGAACCCTGATGTCTTATGGCATTCAAACAAGTTATAAGCATGACATCATTAGTCATCATTACTGTTTAATTTAGCTTAATTACTGCATTTATACTGCTCTGACTTAGGTCTGTCTACTAGTACATTGTGTATACTTCTAGTCATCTACTGTAGGTTACTCAGCTAACAATTTCTAAAACTGACTACCCGGTTGAGTAATTTAACAAGTAAAGAAAAATGCTTTCTTTTTCTCAGTTGTGGATGGTCTAACTCCTGCCAAGGGTTCAGCATTCAGTCTTCTGGTGCCACCACTGAGTCTGACAGTCTTTGTTTACATAAGAAGTCCATACCTGTTAGATATATGGATGCTTTTGTAAAACAAATCCCAGTTTCAGAGACTATTTTTGGAAACATTAAAAAGCCACCTGACATCACTTGTTGCTGTGTTTTTGGACTTTGTGTATTCAACTGATTGTCCCAATGAGTCAATGTGTTGTTGTTTTTTTTCACGAATCTCCCTTCTGGACTTATTTTATTCTCACTGCGTCACATTTATCAAAACTTGTGAGAGAACATCAGCCACAAACAGGTTTAACAAACACTGAATTTCATGTTACACAAAGGGCTGTAGCCTGCATTTTAGAAATAGTGAGGCTGTGTCACCCTTTGACAACAAAAAGTTATTAAGTATTTATATAATTTCTTTAATTCAGTTACTGTTCATTTACCTCATGTGAATGTTATTTTTCTACATGAATGTCCATATGCAGTCTCAAACACTTCAGTAGAAATGAGAAATTTAAAGTATGCTTAAAGTTTAAGTGTAATGTAATGCATACTGAGTCTAGATATTGCTAAATACAAACACCATACATATGTTAAGGTTAAAAACCCAAACTCTCACACAAAATATAAGATGGACTATAATAATAAAAGACATACTTGAAATCTAAAAAATAAACTAGCAAATATAAGTTATATACACTGTATACACCTTTGAAGTAAGTATACAGGTATGCATGTTCATAATTAATTAATTCAACACAATACATACAAAAATACAGAGGATGATTAGAATGATTAGAAGATTGTAATGTTCTTAATTGTAGCTCGGGCTACAGGCACAGAGACAACATGTACCAAGTAATACAGTATCACCAATCATATATATAATTTATGTGATAAAATTCTCTACTTGAATATAATTAGTTTCTTAGAGGTCCCATATTATAAATAACTACAACAATGAACCTTAAAAGCACCTACAAGCTGCAGTAATTGTTTCATCGCCGAGCAGTTTCTGTGTCTAGAAAACTACATTTCCCATGTTCACTACGGGCCAGTGAAAGTGACGTATGACACCACTATAAATCTGACGTCGCCTAGACGTGACGTCCTTGGTGGAGACGGTTCCTTAGCGGTCGGTAAGTGACAACTGTTTGTATCTGAATCCACGTTAATCATCTTCTGTTTAAATCCATCCAACTAATCTAATGCATTATCCATTTTGTTTGTAGCCTTCCCTCTTCGACATGAGAGCTAAGGTTTGTGTTTTACATTCGTATAATCAAATAATCACAGTTTACACTGGTGCTAACATTTGCTAGCTAGCTAACAAGCAAGCGTTAGCAGGTCGACGGGCTAGCGCAGCACGGCCGTTAGCATTCAGCTGTAAAAGTAGTTATTTGTCATGAATGTTTGTCTGAATTCACTTCAGTATGTGTGTGTGTTCAGAAATGCTCAAAATAAAACAGAAATTTAACGTTGTCTTTCTCTTTCGCAGTGGAGGAAGAAGCGCATGCGCAGGTAAGATCGTGCAGCGCATGTTTTTCACTCGAGAATGAAGTCCACCTTTTTCACGTCGTGTTGAAGGGTTGTCCGCTCATTGGCTCTTATCGTGATCACTTTACAGGCTGAAGCGTAAAAGGAGAAAGATGAGGCAGAGGTCCAAGTAAACTGTCCTCTCCGCCATGGCTGTGGCGGCACGTGTTGCCAACAACCAGACCGGTGAGCTCAGCTGGAGACCCAGGACCCTCCCGGTGTCAAGTCTGAGGCCAGTGGTGCCCACATCGACCTGAGGCAGCTGATTGATGCTTGGAGAGCTGATTCAAGACCTGCTGGATGACAGGCTTTTCTCCTGGGACATTCTGGACTCTTTGTTCTTAATTCCTAAACTTTTGTCATTTGTTTTTTTGTTTATACTCTGATTAAAGGTTTTGGTTTAAAATAACTTGCAGAATGACTTTTATTACTAGGTGTTTGCTTTCAAAGTGTCTTTCAGAAAGTAGTTTATGTCCCCTTTCAGGTGTTTTTGAGCTGTTGAAGCAGCTTTAATCAAATATTGCGTTCAGCAGTGGTGGCTGAATTACATTTGACTGCTTTGGCAGTAGTGTCTGGGGTTTGTGCATAATGACTCGCATTTTAACAGAACCATAGTTAATGTTACACCTGTGCTTTTCGTAATGAGAACATTGCTGCATTGAAAACACCTAATGGGACAGTTACTAAACGAGACAACTGCACAGAGTGGTTCACCTTCAGAAAAACTGCATTCAGATGCTATACTTCAGTAATTAAACTGCAGTGTATAAAAACAAGGACAGCTAGTAAAGGACCTGCTGCATTTCTCACTATATCCATGGATAACAGTAAATTTCTCATATACAACAGCCTCTTTACTCAGTGCTTTAGATCATTAATATTGGTGCATCAATATGTTAACATTTTAATGTTGAGGTGGAGATTTTTTTTTTTTTTTTTTTATACTATAAAAATAAATCTTATGTTAATCTGCAAAGGAAATGAACTAAAGCTCCCAAATGTGGAGTAAAAAGCAGATTAGAAGTACAAAATGGGAAAGTCATTAATACTGTAAGTTAGGAACATTTTGAACCTGACAGTCTTACAGAGACATCTCTAACAGAACATTATGGACAAATTTCAGATTCAATCCACATCCCGTGACTTCAGTAGGTGTGTGAATGCTGTAACCTTTAGACAAAGCTTGCTCAAGACAAACAGCTCACTCATATATCTTTTTTATCCTTCAAGTCACTCCAATAACTCATATTTTCCTCTGGCAAGGTGATTATAACCTGGGTGCTGCTGGAAAACCCTATTAAAGAGGATAATGTCTCTATTGATCTCTCTTACAACCTCATTTTGTTTTTTTCATTTGCACTTACATCTCAAGCTGCAAAGAGATTTTTTCTCTCAGCATACCCCTGTATTTAATACATCACACTACATGAAATATTCTCCTATTCAAGGTGGTAGTAAGAATTATAGCACAATAAAAGAGTTTAAAGTACTATACAATATATTTTCTGACTGGGAATCTCAAGAAGCCCTTCGGAAACCATACCAATACTTGTAAGATGATGACTGATGCGTCCCTACAGTAAACATCATGTACAACTTGAATAATAGTACCTTTGTTTTCTCAACCGTCCTGATGGCTTTCTCTCAGCACTGACAGTATTTGGAGGATGTAGTCCAGGTGAGATAAATTATGTAACTTAGAGAGCACTGAACAAACCTGCTAACTCTGTCCTGGCCAGTGAAAGCAAAATGTAGTTTTGGGATGCAGAATATCACAGGATTGTTTTTTCTATCCATGTGAATCGTTTGCCGACGAGCCGTACTGATATGTTTTTCTAAGAGTTGCACATTATGAAATAATAATGTCTGGAGGAGGAAGTGCTACTGCTTCATCATTTCCTGCACTGGCCTACTTTTTTCTGCACAGAAAATTGATCATGAATCAGCAAGGCAATCGATAAAGAATCAGACTGATAAACAGAATCGATAATGGCATTGGTATCAATAAAATCTTACCATCCCTATTCAGGAATTGAGCTGAACTAAAAAAACAGTCTCAGACTTTGCCTCTAAATTAGTTGATTAATCAGTTAGTCGATTGACAGGATTTGACAGCAACTATTGTAATAGAGTAATTTTTCATGCAAAAACACTTCATGGTTCCAGCTTCACAAAAGTGATGATTTGCTATTTTTCTTTTTAATTATTCTTATAATTTAAATTTAGGTTTAATAAGTTTAATTTTGTATTATAGGTTTAACAAAATAAGCGTGGAGATGGTTTCACTTTGGGTAAATGTGATGGCATTTCTCACTATTTTCAGAATTTTCACAAACCAATGATCAAATGATTAATTGAGAAGATAATAATAAGATTAATCCATGATGGGATGCTGATTAGCTCAGCAGGTAGAGTGTCCATGTATGAAGGCTTATTTCTTGCTGCAGCATCCCACAGTTTGAATCTGGCCTGCGGCCCTTTGCTGCACCGTCTCTCTCCCTGCCTTTCTGTCACTCTTCAGCGGTCTCTATCCAATAAAGCTTGAAAAGCACAAAAAATATCTTTAAAAAAAGATTAAGCCATGATGAAAATAATAATTAGTTGCAGTTCTATACAAAATAATTCAAAATCAGCTCCACCTCAACCAACAACAGCAGTAAAATCCTGCTTTTACATTAGGGCCATCTTTCTGCAGTGAGTACTTTAACTTTTAATAATGGAAGTACGTTTTCTTGATTATCCTTACATACTTTTAGTTAAGTAACATTTTCAATGCAGTCCTTGTAATGATCTGAATACTTCTCTACCACAGCTGACCTGCATCATTTCAACACAAAACTCATCTTATGACTGCTACTTCTGCTTCTTGCTTCTGGAGAAATGAAAATGCTTTTTTTCTTTCTTTTTTTTTTTTTTTTTTTTCAAGCTTTATTTTTTTGATTGAGACAGCTGAAGAGCAACAGGAATGTGGGGAGAGAGAGAGAGATGGGGAATGACATGCAGCAAAGGGCCGCAGGTTGGATTTGAACCCTGGGCCACTGCAGCAAGGACTGAGCCTTTGTACATGGGGGCGGATGCTCTACCAACTGAGCTAATCCACACCCCAAAATGAAAAAGCTTTTTGAGGACAGCCGTGCTAATCATGTGTACAAATGTGGGTTATAGTTCCATTATTTGGGCTTGGAGGTGATTAGTATAGAGTTGTGTATGTTAGTGCAGAAAATGGAAATATGACAAAATATTATCAAACAAACAGTTTGTATATGGTAAAAATATTCTATAATGGGTTTTAAATGTTTTAATCAGCAGAGGGCACATAAATAAATTCAATCTCCTGTCACACAGGAACATTTTAGACTACATCAGATATGTGACAAATCATCTGCCTCTGTATACTGTGGTCACAGTTTAGCCCTGAACTTCTATACTCTTCAAATACAACACAATTGGGTGTCAGGTCATGGGATATTCTAGCTTTCAATAGCTGTCCAACGCATGCTAAACATGTAAATATATATTCATAAATTTCATCTATAATGGATTGCACCAAAAGAAACTAATCTCTGAAATATACAACAGTCTATACATGCACAATATAAAAGCACCAACTGTACAAGAACAAATGTAACAAGAAAGGCGGCAACAGAATACCACAGGTGTATACAGTAATATGCATGTCAAAATGTAGTTATATGTGTTATATATGTATATGTTCTGAAGTGAGTTGTGTAAGATGGTTAGGGTGTGGTTGTACAGTTGGTACATGTGGAAGTGTGAAACAATGAAAACTTATTTCATCTGTTTTTATGCAGCTTTGCATGCCAGTATGTTATTCAACTGTTGTACTGCACATTGTGGGAATAACTAATTTATTTTACTTGATCTCTAAATGACACTGAATCTCATGTCTCATATTGAAATCTAAAATATCCCATAGAAACATTTTTTATGCTTTTGCAGCCATGCCATTATCTGTGCCCTGTGTTAATGTTGCTAAACAGTCCGTGTTTTTGTCTTCATGTATCCGTTTACACATCTTTTCACCCCCTCGAGCAAATACATCTAATTGGGTGTAACCTGGCAACAGCCGAGGGATTAAAACCTGGCCTGTTTTAGTTGACAAACATTGATAAAAGGTGTTAATGAGACCCACAAAGCAAAAGGCACCTGGACGACTAACTCAACATTAGGCTGGGCTCAGTA
Organism: Sciaenops ocellatus; assembly: GCA_033000465.1. Taxonomy (NCBI): domain Eukaryota; kingdom Metazoa; phylum Chordata; class Actinopteri; family Sciaenidae; genus Sciaenops; species Sciaenops ocellatus. Next base: position 14,398,885 of record CP136883.1, on the reverse strand, counting down.
TACATTCGTGTAACTCGATAAAGCAGCACTGCTCACGCACCTTTCTGTCAAAGGACCTGTAGGTGCTGCCATGCTTAAACGCTGGTGCAATGGGGAGGAGCGCTTGCGCATGTAGCAGGATTCAATCCGGTTATGTAAAAAAGATAACGGGTTGAGCAGCCTGTGTACCGTGATAGTGTGTTGGGCGTAGCGGATCCTTTAGGCCACTCGCTGCTGATGGTTTTACTCTAAATAAAACTTGCCCTCTGGAGTCGTTTGTTTTGCACACAGGCCGGAATATACGCTCCGCCCGAGTCCGTGCGTGACGCTACAAGTTAATTCTAGGGTTTAGGGTTTCTACTGGATTTAATTTGAAGGAGGGCTTGAAGCAGAGCCCGCCCTCGCAGGACTTGGTCTCTGCTTGCCCTGCTCTGTGAGAGAAGCCTCCAAACGCAAATGAAACACGGAATAGGAGATTTTAGTGCCCTGCGGAACTGAGGGCAGCGCAGCGCAGCGCACAGAGTCATGATCTAACCGGGCGAAGCTCGCAGTTTATCGGTGATTCCTCGATGGTTTCTGTGACACAGCGCTGGTAAATCTTCAGTGGCGCTTGCCACTCAGTCGTAGAAGCAGAGAAGGTGAACGCCAGGTCGAGCCAGTGAAAGTTAAACGGATCTTGCGATGCCAACCGCTGATGCAGAGCCTGGCATGGACAGAGGCACGACGGTCGCAGCCCCGGCCTTACCGAGCCATCCCCCCGGTGAACGCGCAGTCAGCGTGCTGTGGTCGTTTGGAAAATGCTTGTGTGCTCTTCTACCGGTGTACCTGGCCGGATATTATGGCTTCAGCATCAGCGTAGTCCTCTTCGGTCTGATGATCTACATGGGATGGAAACACAGTCGAGTGGAGAAAGTGATGAGGTTGAAGTCTGCAATGTACCTTCTGGAGAACGAAAGGAAATTCACCACTGAAAGCGTTTTCAGAGCCAAAAGGGATTTACCTCCGTGGGTAAGCACTGACTACCATGGTCATTCTCTGCAGCTTGTATCACCTGTCACATCTGCCACATCTGTCAGGCTGAACTTGATCGGTGCCTCATGCACAAAAAGACAAGGAAACTGCTGGTGCATGGCAACCCTCAGATAAATATGTGCATGACTGTCCTACAGTTTTACATGACATTCTTACATTTTCCTCTTGTCCCTGATCAGCCCCATATTTAGACATTCCTAATGTGCAGTGCCTGGGGAATTAGTTTTTAACTGCTGCTGCACTGAGGAATGTGATTTAACATGTCAGATGAGGTCTTTGGAGTGGAAAGGTGGAAAGAATACCTCCAAAATTGAGGAGACTTTACACTAAGTATGTAGTAAAATGCACATCAGTACTGAAAAAATGAGAGATTCTCTCTTTCTCTGTGTTAGTTTCCTCTTTCCGGCTCACTACAGTAGAGCCATTGACCTTATCAGGCTCCAAAAACCTGGTGACTCATAAACATCCAGAGCAGTGCAAAGGCAGTAACTAAGACCACCATATCTGGATAGAGAGTGGGACAGAATAAACTGTGTGTGTGTGTGGGTGTGTGTGTGCAGATAGGCTTAGTCTTGAGATCATGTGCATGTGGTTGATAGTTTCCTGAATGTTTGTGACCACATGAGTGTTACGTTTTTAAGTCTTTGTTCTCTCACAGCTTCTAAGTTAAATATATTATATATAAATAGGTTATATATTGTTATACAGTGCACGTTCTGACCAGTGCAACTTAACTGACTTGTGCTTAATCCACAAATATTTTAAGTGCTCTCCTCAGATCATGAGGTCATTTTACACTCCTGTGTCATATTTGAGCTCATGACTGACCCGTATCATTCGTCCACAGGTCAACTTTCCAGATGTGGAAAAAGTGGAGTGGCTGAATAAGGTATGTTTTTGCACATGTGCAGCTGTGTGAGGAAGACTTATCTTTAGCACCTCATATGATGATGGATTGCTCTGCTTCATACAGCAGAACTGTTTGTCAATAGAGGAAACAACAATGATTTCAAGATAATTTGAACATGCGATCGCTTGAGTAACTCCAGTAGCAGCTTTAATGCCTCACATTTAATATAAAGCTAAAGAGCACTTGCGTGGACTTTAAATGACCTGGCTCCCGTTGCAGCCTCTCCATCAGTGTAGATTATCTACTGGTGTAATTAAGAGGCAGGGGGAGCGGCTCAGCTCATATTGCAGATTTCTGTTTTTTTCTCTGTCGGTACAGTTAACCTCACATCAGCACAAGGCAAGTGTGGGTATGAATACTAATACTACAAATCGCCCTTCTGCAGAGAAAAATGTAATGAACTCAGTGACTGAAACCCAGTTTGTAGGATGGCAATTTGCTGGACTCATCTTTCACCAGCCCACGTCTCTCCTCGAAGCTTCCTGACACATGATCCAGCTGCTCACACTTACTGTCTTCTCCTGCAGCCATAAACAAACATTAGCCCTGAAATGTCCTCACCTTTTATTATATTTAACAACATGTTGAAATTAGTACCAGCAGAGAAATTTGACACACATGTGAAGAAGCCTGGGGAGTTGGACTTTTGTAGAAAACTGCACATCTGTAACTGTATCATGAATAATGAATAGAAGACCCTCCTGTAGCTGTAGCCTGTTAGCCTCACCAGTGTCATGAGGTGTTTGGAGGTCAGAGGATCAGTAACCAATAGGTGTCAGGACCTGGCACCTCATTCTTATACCTCACACTGAAAAGCTAAAGCTAACACCAGCATGAGGCTGTGTGGAGTGATACAATGTGATACGATGCAACTGTCCTGTCAGTTTACACTGAAATTCATTTTGCATGCTCATTCAAAAAATGTACACATTGATTGAACATACAGTTAGACATATAACACGTACATAAGACATACACAAACACATCAAACATCAGGACAGTTATATATTTCACAGGATATATATATATATAGTTTAAACGCTGGTGCAACAGTTTTTATTTAATGGTAATGCTTTATTTTATGGATTCATAATTTCTGTATATTATAAGAAATAAATAAATATAATAAATATTTCCAATTTCATAAGACAGAGCAGTGTAGTTTGGTACTAAATATAGTAGAAAGAGAAAATGTATTAGAATTATTTACTTTAAACTTTATTCTACATAAATGTTGAATCATATTATTTCCTGTAGACAAATTTTACATTATTCACTGTGTGCTGACTATGCTCTCTTGGTTACACTAGAAGTTAATCGTTATTAATTAATCAATTGGAACTGTACCACATGAATGAAGACATAACACACAGCACCTCTTTCTGGGAAATCGCTGAGGAAATTATTGAGTGATTACTTTTAGTTTTTAACTGTAATTCAGTATGATGTTCTTCAAAATGATGAATAACTGTAGAAATCAAGCAAAACATGCAGAAATATGCGGAAGTTGCAGCCACAAAAAACTAAGGGGCATTGGTTAAATTATTGGTGGTTGCCATAGTGAACTTTTGTTCACTATTTAGACATTGTTCCCTGTCAGATGTATGACAGCATATCAACAGTATGCAGTCATGGCTTTGTGGAGTGTGTGTGTCTGCGTGTGTTTATGACTCTTTATTACGTGCTGTCATATGCTAGTAAATTATTTCTTATTCAAAGGAAGTGCTCTGCTATTACTATGCACTTTCACACATGGTAATTCATTGTAACTCACAGAATTATATATCCATTGTTGCAAACATGAACCACGTTTGATTACTTGTATTATCTCACTTAATATTGTATCTTATACAGTATATACCATCAGATCATGTCATTGCTGTATTCAGATCTGCCACAAGAATAATAAATGACCATATGCTGTATACATGTAGATCCTGCAGCAGGCTTGGCCGTTCATTGGCCAGTATCTGGAAAAACTGCTGGTGGAAACCATTGCTCCAGCCATCCGTGCCTCAAGCATTCATCTGCAGACTCTCAGCTTCACCAAGGTCAACATAGGAGACAAGGTATCTTAATGGCCTGCCATAAAAGCAGCAATTTATTCTGTAGATGTTCCACGACCAAGAAACCACAGTGGAACCCAGCATATTAATGTGGGTAAATATTTATGCAAGTCATGTAATGCATGACGGTATTACAAGCATGAAAATTGATGATTCCATTACAGCAAATGATCTTCTTCATGCGTGTCTTTTCTAATGTGATTTCAGAGTCTACTTAAGTTATTTGCTTTGTGTAACAGCAGCTGTTGCGTTCACAGGCTTTGAAGGTGGTTGGTGTAAAGGCTCACACAGAACATGATAAGAGACAAGTTATGTTGGATTTGTACCTGAGGTAATGCATCACAACTTTTTCTTCATTAATTCATGTGATTACTTGTGTCTAACAAGTCAGACACAGAAATATTCCTGAGTCACTATGAAGTGTCCTGTATGAGTGCAGGAGCCGTCCTTGTTGGCAGATCATTGTTTACTTAATCCAAACCCAAAAAAACAACTTATCATCTGTCAGCGCTTTCCCTTGGTTAAACATGTATCTCTAGACTTGTCACTGCTCTTCTACTTGCAGCTACGCCGGTGATGTCGAGATCAACGTAGAAATCAAAAAGTACTTTTGCAAAGCCGGAGTGAAAGGAGTCCAGGTATGACAGTAAATATGAACACATTCTCACATTATTAGTCATCGTGAAAACACCCCCTCAATGCTACATTTTCTCATTGTAGCTCCATGGGAAACTGCGTGTGATCCTTGAGCCTCTGATCGGAGACGTGCCACTGGTTGGAGCCATCACAATGTTCTTCATCCGCAGGCCTGTGAGTGTAGCACCATCAGTGAACCACGTGATTGTTTTTCAGTTTTGCACTGCATTGTTATATGAGGTCTACACGTATGTCTTTACCTTTATCTGTCATAGAAACTGGACATCAACTGGACTGGGCTGACCAACCTGTTAGATATCCCTGGACTGAAGTGAGTTTATATGGAGATATATTTTAGAGTGTGGCTGCATTAATCTGCTGTGTCTGTCTGGTGTTAATGATGAGAGCCTGGTTGGTGGAGAAGGGCTGATAAAGTTTTGCAGAAAAGGGTGCTGCATTTTTTCGGAATTGATGGATACATTTATTATTTATTTAGCCACTAGAATCACAGAGTTTTTTCTGTTCAGTGACAGACCTGTGTGCTCACATCCTGGTGATATCCTATATTTTTCTTCTTGTCAGCAAATCCTGTGAAAAGACTAAAACCTACAATGAATTGATCATACTAACAAGTAACTAAAGCCAGATATAGATTATTCCTGTGTTCCACAGAGCTCTATTGTGGTTCAAAGATGAAAACAAAATGAGTCATGCTGTTGCAATGGGTAACATATTTCTTCATTATGACAAACAAGGGTTCTGTGTTTTGTCAATCGCACACACCGTCCCTAAAAACTCAATAAAGCACCAAAATTGTATTAACCTTCGTCCTAAAATAGTCAACCAAAAATGCAATGTTTACTCCTGTTTGAGTAACATTTGCTAAAAAGCTGTTTTGTGAAATCATTTAGCATTTTCTAAATATTGAAAGCAGATGTTTATGACCACTTGTAAAAATGTACCACAGATAGAATAACATGCTGTTGATTTTGTTCATTTCATGGTGTATGTTGATAAGAAGAAAAATATTGAACAATGTCAGCTTTATCCTCTAACTTGTTTAACCTTACACCATACACTGGTGTTTAATATGTATATTATGACTCCATGCATTTATATCAAGATAGTTCTTAAGGTCCATTATGTAAGGTCAGACTGCAGACAATGTAGAATCAACTACGGTACATTTAAATAAAATATCAAGACAAACTGACGGTCTGACAGATGTGAACGATGTAACTAATTCATATTCAGTGTAATTGTATCGTGGCTGATTCTACACGGTGTGTGTCACGATCTTACAATAATAATACACTTTTGTGAAAATACAATTAAAGCATTGTCAGAGGCGTACATTTGTTGCTGACACATCAGTTCCCTATGGCAATACTCTCAATGACAGTTTGTCATGAATTTTTAATTGTATTCCTCCTTCAGATGACATTAGCCAACATGATTTCCCAGACGACTGCTCTCATCTTTAGCCAATGGGTACTTCCTGTTGGTTGAGAACCTGAATATCATGTTATTTTATGCATGTTCATGTGGTCCGCAGTAGTATACAGCCTCTGTCTGTTTGTCCTTGTGTGTGTCTCCCCTTCCCCCCCCCGTGTGTCCCCAACATCATCCTGGCATTCATTTGCAGTGCCATCTCGGACACTATGATAATGGATGCAATAGCCTCCCACCTGGTGCTCCCCAACCGTCTCACTGTTCCCCTGGTGGCCGACCTGCACGTTGCGCAGCTCCGCTCCCCTCTCCCAAGGGTAACTGTCTCAATTATGAAGGGTCTGGAAAAACATGGACCCACACAGACTATATAAGTTGCAAGCAAACACATTCAAATTCAAGCAAATTCACACTGTGAATTAAAAATATGGATCCATGTTTTGTGACCAACTTTCTCGACTAACATTTAGATTTCATTTGTGCATGCGTGTGTTTTCTTTCATGTGATTGCAAACGCTAGGGAGTTGTGCGTATCCACCTGCTGGAGGCTGAGGACCTGACTGCCAAGGATACAGTCATCAAGGGCTTAATAGATGGGAAGTCAGATCCGTATGCCATTCTGCGTGTAGGAACCCAGATCTTCACCTCTCATCACGTGGACAGCAACCTGAACCCACAGTGGAGGGAGATGTTTGAGGTGAGACGGGGCTGGGAGGAAAGAAAATATATCGAAACTGAGCTGAAGGAAACAGTGAGATAAATGGCTTGATATTCGAGCGCTGCACTTCCCACCAGTTGTGTGCTAAAAGTTATAGCTTGGTGTTGGTGTCCTTGCTTCATACAGATTGCTTCGGGAAGTCTTTGGCAGTAAATATATCTTTGCACAGAGTTAAACAGTTTTGTGGAGACTTTATCTGCTGCTGTGCTAGCAGGAAGCCCCTGTTTCCGAGATAAGCAGCTATTGCAAAAACTGCTTGCTCAGGGGAAATTTGAACCAAATACTGAACAGATATTCAATGATTAAAATCTACTCTGCACAATAGTGAAAAGTTCTTTCCATTGTGATTCTGTTTGCATGTCCTTGTGTTATTGTGTTGTGTGGCTGTATCTATATTTGTTGTGTGTATTGTGTATTTGTCCATTTATGTGTGTATGTGTGTGTCAGGTGATTGTCCATGAAGTACCTGGTCAGGAGTTGGAAGTGGAAGTGTTTGACAAAGACCCAGACCAGGATGACTTCCTGGGGAGGTAGCTTATTCATTCTCATTCATTTACTCTGTCTCCATATGCTTTTCATGTCATTTTCATCTCTGCCATTGCCATGTTGGGTCACGATTCTGTTGAAATTTGAAAGCCTTAGCCGGTTTGATTTATGGCTTCATTGATTCTCTCTCCATCTTTCTTTATCTGTCTCTCTTTCAGAGTCAAAGTGGATCTTGATATTGTAAAGAAGGCCAGAGTTGTGGATGATGTAAGTAGTAATGCCTGTGTTTAACCTTCAATAGTTTACCATTACATTATTACTCAGATCATATAATGAATACCAAGCACAAGAATGCAGTTATGAAATTGTCTCACTCTGGAAAATATCTGAGTAACTCTGTTAGCATGTGACATTGCAGAGCCTGTGTGCCTCCTCGTGATCTGCTTTGATCTTCGTTTATCCTTCCATCTTGTCCAGGCTCAAAGAAATCGGCCATGTGAGAGAATTGTGTTTAATGAACCCTCTGTTTTTGTAAACAGTGGTTTAATCTGAGGGACGTCCCATCCGGTAGCGTCCACCTCCGGCTGGAGTGGCTCTCTCTGCTGTCCTCTGCTGACAGACTGACTGAGGTCAGTGTATAACAAAGTATCATGGTACCAATGAATCTTTGCCCAATCAGTGGCAGGGCTTTAGGTAGTGAGGTGGAAATAATATCAGAGGATAATTTGTATATTGTTATGCAATGTTTATTTAGTTTGTGTTTATTTATGGAATCTGACAGTATAGAGAGACAGGAAGCATAAGAAGAGAGGGTAATGACAGGCAACAAAGGTTCATGGCCAACTGGGAACTTTTGCGGTTACATGGCACATGCCTTAAATCACTCAACCACCAGTTCTCCCATGTTTATTTAAGTGTCCAAAATCACAAGATAAAAAGTTTACCTTGTGTTTTTCACATTGAATCAAATGTTATTTTTGTGTTTTAAATCTAATCATTTCAGGTTATTATAATTGAACTTTATTTATTTAACCTTTATCTATCCAGAAAATATGAAATATCTTGTGTCCCTGCCAAGATATGCAGTAATAACAATAAAGATTGACAGCATAAAACAGACAACACAAAATATGTCAGAGGTTGGTGGATCACAGGATGAAATATTACATAATAAAGTTAAAAGTTAATTGTTTTTTATCATATGTTTTATGTATTTTATGTTTAAGTCTAAGTCTTTGTGTGTTCTAGGTTTCACCTGACAAACACAAAAATTAAGTTAAAGTTAAAGACAACCTAAGAGCAATTAAAACATTTTAGTCAAGATAAATAAGACCAATCTGAAACTGTCAATAACACATACTTTGTCAACTTGTCGATCATAGTATGAAAATCGTAAAATTGTTGGGGGCCACTGGTTGGGCTTTGGCCTTTTAGGGTCTCAGATCATTTCACTCACATGCTCTTTGCTTCTTTCTGTTGTTCTTCTACCAGGTCATCCAGAAGAACCAGAACTTGACGAGTAAGACAGCTGATCCTCCATCTGCCGCCATCCTGGCCATCTATCTTGATCAAGCTCGCGAGCTACCTGTAAGATTATTTGAAACTTTGTCATATAACTTCCATTAAATTTGTATCTGCTATCTACATTAATGTATTTAATATGTTGTAGATGAGAAAAGGCAATAAGGACCCAAGCCCAATGGTGCAGATTTCCATTCAGGATACAACTAAAGAGAGCAAGGTTAGTATAAAAATGTTCTCATTTAATTCAGCCAAATTCTGAGCGTAGTCAACATTTCTCCTCTCTTCTGCAGACGTGCTATGGGACCAACAGCCCTGTGTGGGAGGATGCTTTTACCTTTTTTGTTCAGGATCCTCGCAAACAAGATATCGACATTCAGGTGAGTCATTATCAATAATGATTGAATACACCAGTTAAAGTAGCTGTGAAAGTTTTCCATGCAATTACTCCCAAGGTGTGAAGGTAAGTACACTTAATACTATGTACTGATTCTCCCTGTGGTTTTAATCAATTTTTATGACTAATCAATATTTTTATGGCCTCATACCTTCATTATATTATACTTTCCTGTTGCTTTTATCCCAACCTCACATCCTCTGTTTCCTGTGTTCTCCAATTAGGTGAAAGACGATGACCGTGCTCTGTCCCTGGGCAGCTTGACCATCCCTCTGACCCGCCTTCTGGCGACCCCTGAACTCACCATGGACCAGTGGTTCCAGTTGGATAATTCTGGTTCTGCCAGCCGCATATACGCCAAAATTGTGCTTCGGGTTGGTACTTCACTCATAAACCTAGTGTGGTAAATATGTTAGATGTGGATTCAAGTCCTGTTTGAGCCCAGCTGAAGTGTCTGTGTAAAGGACTTTGAAATCCTACCAGCTCCCAAAGGACTGCTGTGGCCTCAGGCGCATGCTTCAGTAGCACCCACCCACAACTCCCCCTTCAAAAGAAAGATCTCAGATTTAAACTTACACGGGCTCAGTGTGTGCTTGTTTTCCATGGAAATCAGATTCCCGCTGCAGAGATTAATGAATGTAAGATACTGGAGTGGTTATAAAGCACTCATGTGCATTCACAAATTTGCATCACACGTGACTTCCTAATGCTTATCTCCTTCCTTTTACATGCCTGAACTTAACCTTAACATAAAAAATGAACATAAAGTAGACCGTCCATGTATTCTTACTACCAAAACTGTCCTGAAGCATCTGTTCAGGGTTTACGCTCACATCTACCACCAACATTCTAACTCTCTGATGCAGCTGCAAGAAGAGGCCCAACTCAACACCTCCTTCAGACATTTCATTTGCTTTGTTCAGGAGCTCAACCATATCGACAGCGAGAACTTGCTTCCCTGTAGGACTTCATCGAGAAGCTTGGATCCAAGGACAGATGACATTTTCGCCGCACATTTCCCTTTTTTAACTGTGCATTCACAAATTTGCATCATACGTAAATTCCTAATGGTTAACTCCTCCTTCCTTTTACATGCCTGAACTTAACCCTAACAAAAAAAAAAAAAAAGAACCTAAACTCCACGTGTTCTTACTGCCTCATCTTTCTGTCCTTGTGAGAACATGTGGTCCACATGAATACTGAAACAGAAAAACATTGACACAGAAACTTGCATGTTCTCTTCTATATTGTGAACAAGCATGAAAGAGTGTTCCTTAGTAATTTACTGCTTTTGCTTACCATAATTACTGTTATTTGTTTCCTGCTAGGTTCTGTGGCTAAGCGATGATGCCACTCCTACAACTCCATCCCCAAGGCCTTTGGCCCCTGGGTCCGGGATGGGTCAGGGGGGAATTACATCAGAGCTGAACCCTACAGGCCCCGGTGGGTTAGCTAAACCTCAACCAACACGACCACAGCACACCACGCCTGACCCAGATTTTGCAACTGAGGTAAAAACAGTTACCTTGAGCTGAACGGCAGCACCACTCCGTTCTTTATACGCACACTTCAGTAGCATTCTCTGTCCTTGCTCTGCCCACAGGGAGTGCTGCGCATCCATCTGGTTGAGGCCCAAAACCTGATAGCGAAGGACAACTTCATGGGGGGCATGGTGAAAGGGAAGAGCGACCCCTATGTCAAGATCCGTGTGGCTGGTATTACTTACCGTAGCCACACCATCAAAGAGAACCTCAATCCCACCTGGAATGAACTCTACGAGGTATCATCTTTGTTTAATGCCAAATGAGTTACTTCCTCTACTCATCTGATTAAATTATTAGGTTTAATTTTAAATTTTATTTTATTTTTTTTCTATGATTTAGGTAATTTTGACCCAGCTTCCTGGTCAGGAGATCCAGTTTGAGTTGTTTGACAAAGACATCGATCAGGATGACTTCCTTGGAAGGTGTGTGCTGAAATTACAAATAAAACTTTCACAGGACATCTGGCTACATGGCTCTTAAAACTGAAGAAATGTGTCAGTGAAAAAGACGATAAACTTCTGAATCTTGTCTTTGCAGGTTCAAGCTTAACCTACGAGATATCATCAGCGCACAATTCATTGATATGGTGCGTGAAAGACACTTGAACAGATTGTTAAACAAATAATATTTACATTTATTAACCCAGACATTTCTGTGCCACTCTTGTTACAGTGGTACACTCTAAATGATGTGAAGTCAGGCCGAGTTCACCTGGTGCTGGAGTGGCTGCCCAGAGTGTCTGACCTTCCCAGACTGGAGCAGGTAAGATATCTACTCTTTTTTTATTTACATGTACCAAGGGAACATACAAATAATGTAGTAATCAAACTTAGAAGTGCTAACTGCAATTAAATAAAGATACATGAATGCAAATTGCAAAGTGCATAATAAAAAACTAAAAATCTTCTGTACTTTGATGACACTAAATTCTCTTTAAAAAATTAAGGAATTACCAACTAGACAAATAATGGATCTAGAGGTCTAATACATATAAGATCCAATCTTCTCATATTTTTTGCAAACTCATCCTGTTGCATGTTGAGGGAGAAAGTTGTTCTTTCCATCATAAATTTAACATAAATTATGTCAATCCAATCATCAGTTAAAAGTATTTCTTGTTTAAGACACTTTGTGCCTGCAGCACTTACATGGACTATGCAAACCTTTATAAACCTCATACCTGAAAGAACTTTAAGATGGGAAAGATGAGATTATATAAAGCAATGAATAACCTTTATATCTCACTCTCTTTATAAAGAATATTCAGACTTGTTCAGGTCTTTCTTAATACAGTACTATCATGCCATATGTACAACAAGAGTTATTGGTCACTGTAATTGTTCCTCCTGTCCATACTGGCTGTAAAGTTATTTTTTAGTGGAACTCCAAAGTAAGACAAAATAAATCTGCAGTTGTGGTTCTGTGCAAAAATGTATAGTTTGGCCAAAGTTAATAAGAGGCTTCAGCAGTCTGAGTGAATCTTTTCCAAAGTTACAATCTTTGTAGTATGACATTACCACTTTGTGTTTCCATGGACTGAGTTTCGTTCCTGAGCCATAGCAGGATACTTTGAAGGAAGAGACAGCTTCACCCGCCAGTATGGACAGGAGGAATGAAACAGCAACCTTGAGAAAAATCCAAACCTATCTATTAAATGCTGCCTCTTGTACTGTGAGAGCATGGTACTCTTGTTTTCTATCAGTCTTGTTTGGTTGCTATGGCTGACACAGTTTTTAATCAACAGAAGTGTGGTGAGGGACTTTCTACATATAGGTAGTGTGTACGGTTGAGGATATCTCTGCAGATACGTGGTGTAGATTACTTTATTTACAAGTATGTTTTTATCTTTCTTGGTAATGTTACGAAAGAAAATTTAACCATAACATTCTTATTGCACAATAACTCATACTAAAACTCTCACCCTCCCTCCTCTTGTTCTCTTTTTCTGTGTGACACAATTTCCCATTTCCTACAGATCCTGCAGTACCAGACCCAGCAGTCATACCAGAACAAGGTTGTGCCATCAGCAGCTATTCTGTTTGTGTATGTGGAGCGTGCCCACGGCCTGCCGGTGAGATCATGCTATGAGTCCTTGGGGAGCTATTTGTTGTTTATTGTGATGTGTTTTTCCTCGCCCTTGTAGAAATACAATAGCTGCTTTTAGTGGCAGTGCCAATACAGCTGTGTGCTCAATTTTACATTAAATCATGGTGATGTTTTAAATTTAGCAGATGCTGTTGACACTGTTTTTGTATTACAATATTCTTTGTGTGTGATTTTAGTTGAAGAAGAGTGGAAAGGAGCCAAAAGTCGGGGCTGAGATTCTCCTCAAAAATGTTTCACACAAAACCAAGGTAGAATCATGACGTTTTACACAAGCTTGTGAATGCATCAAAAGAAAAGTGTTCTTTGAACTTCTCCTGTTCTTTCTTTTTCAAGATTTGTGAGCGTGCCACATCCCCTCGATGGGACGAAGCCTTTTACTTTTTGGTTCGCGACCCCAGAGATGAAACACTCACAGTGAAGGTCATAAACAGCATCTGCATTTCTACTTTTTATCTTACCTACGTCAGCTGTAAAGCAGACTAAATAATTCATGGTTGTTAAAGATGTTGTTCAGTCAAAGCTGATATTTTATGCAGATATGATAAAAGGCTGAAAAATGTTTGTTTGTATATGTGTGTATTTAGCTCTCCCACAGCTGGGGTCAGTCCCTTGGATCCCTGACACTTCCTCTCAGAGAGGTGTTGGCTGAGCCAGGGTTGGAGCTCGATCGCTGGCTCAATCTGGATGGAGCGCTGCCGGAAAGCCAGATACTACTGAGGGTCGTGCTCAAGGTACAGACAATATAGATCAACTCCAAACTTTATCGTTGTGCCAGTGCTGGAGAAAGTTTTGGTACGACCCATTACCATTCTGGTACAGGGGCAAAAGTACTCTGGCTTGTGTTTCTTTAAACCAATCACAATTATCTTGGACCGCGCTAAGATCAGGATGCAGAGACAGCCCCCTTATTGAACATATTGAACCAAACTTGCAGTGCACAAATACTTTACCGTCTTACTTCAGAGCAAGTCTGTAGATTTTAGTCCTTATTCAGACTTAAAGGTAAAAGTTTATAATGCAGCAGCAATGTCATGCTGAGCTGTAATTTCTATTTCTGTACCTCTTGCAGATCTTGGATACTCAGCTGGCGGTGTGTCGTAAGGCTCCAGGGGATGCAGGTAGTGACATCAGTGGAGATGAAGTCATTCCGAAATGGGTTCCTTCCCATCTAGACCTCAGACAGAGACATACGTTCGCCTTGTGAGTGAAACCCTCCATACATTCATCAGGGTTGTGGACTGTTTTCCAGTTTCATTTCATCCTGGTTTGGGTCTGTTTTGCAGAAAGTATTCAAATAATGACATTTTCTACACTGTGTCTTCAGAACTACTGAGGCAAACACAGCAAGCCAGGTGAAGCTTACTGTTGGCTACTCCACAGAGGAGAACAGGCTTTTCATCACCGTTCACGCCTGCAGGTCTCTATATGACATATGTTACCACTTTATCATCACATTTTTTGAGCAGGTGCACATGGTACTGGCGCATGTTGTGACTCTGATTGCTATACACCCTCAGAGCCCTGGCAGCTTGCTCCAAGGACGGTGCAGACCCTTATGTTTCCTTCATCCTACTGCCTGACAAGAAGGCTACCACCAAGAGGAGAACTGCCACCAAGAAGAGAGACCTCAACCCAGAATTTAATGAGAGGTAAGACAAACAAATACTCATAGCTCTAAAGGAAGTGTAAGGATGTTAATTTATCCACCTGTCTCTCTCTGCAGGTTTGACTTTGATTTCTCTCTGGAGGAGTCCATACAGAGAAGACTGGACCTGTCTGTGAAGAACAGCGTCTCCTTCATGAGCAGAGAGAGGGAGCTTATCGGCAAGGTATATATATTATCAGTCGTGCCTGCAATGCAGTTAATTGTTGTCACAGTTGTCAAGCAGGGTAATGGGGAGCACAAGGGATTGCACCCAATACAGACACCAGAAGGCACAGCTGAGGCAGTTCAGTGATTTATTCCAAAACTCAAATGACTTACAGGATGGTGAGGCAGTCCAAACAAGCAAACAAATCTAACTGGGAGCAGACAGATAATCAAAAGCCCATTAGGCAGGCATGAAGCAGGGAAATATGGCAAAAATCCAAAAGAACACCAGGAGAACAAAGAACTAAGAATAGTTAAAAACACTCGAACATCGTATGAAGGCAAACTGACACCCAGATAAAGGAACAGGAAGACTAAATACAGGAGTAAGGTCAGAACAACAAGACACAGGTGAAAACTTATCAGGGTGGAACAGACTGAGAACGAGGACAGAGACAACAAAACAAGGCACAGAAGAAGAACCACCAAAATAAAACAGGAAACCCCAAAACCAAGACAGTTATTGACACAAATATTGCATAACCAGACACCAGAGATACAGAAATGTGAAATAATCTTTTGTTTCTCCTTTTTGACTTCAGTTGCAGCTGGACCTGGACCAAATTGACCTCAAGGCCGGTGTCACACAATGGTAACAATTTAAACAGCTACTGAAGAATATTGTATAACACTATGTTCAAATATTACTCAAGATTATTTAAACATTAAATTGTATCCTGTCTGTTTTTCCAGGTACGATCTGGTAGCAGAGACCAACTAGAAGAATCAACGCTTGGTTTTGAGTAATATATAACATTAGATGTTGCTTCTGTGAGCTGTGATTAATGTGTTTGTATATTCAGCTTAAATGAAAGATTTCCACCATCACTGAAGAAAAAAAAATCAATGACATACAGTATTTGCTCCATAAAAACAGTCCATCCGTATTTATGAGAAGAAACTTTACATGTAGCTTATCATCCGTAAAGTGTTTAACTGTGCTGAATCCACACTGTCTTGGACAGATTCTTCAGTAGAATATTTTGGCTGAATAGATATTTGATAATAATGCAACTATGTTGCACAACCTACCAAGTTTATTTTTGTTCAAAAGCATGTCAAAGTCCTCTTTGAATTTTATTTACAAAAGGGCTTATACTGTGGTTAATATCCTAAGGTATGTTGATGTTTTATGGATTTACAGCAAACAACACAAAGAGATTCCTTTTAATTTTATTTTTTACAATCTTCAAAAAAAATCCCGATATTTGTTTTGTTTATATACGTTTATATTATTGCCTTAAGTATTACAAAACTGTGCACAATTTGTCAGTGTTTATGAATTATGTTCCAGATGAAGTTTTATATGTTTTAACCAGAGCTATCTTAAAGTTACTTTTATAAATCAAAGTATTACAAACCTAGACCCTCACACTTACCACTGAAAACAGAGGTATGATACTGTAAGCAGAGTCTAAATCACTGTGCTTTTATGAAGAGAAAACTTTGTAGATACTGAAAACACATCGCTGGTGTTCTTACACCCATGCTTCCTTGTGTTTGTATGTGTTCGTAGCGCTAAACGCAACAGGCTGAAGCTGTCGGCCATGTTTAGACTTTATTTTTTAAGCAAAAAACAGTTATGACCTTATGAGAAGCAACCAAATATTGTACGCCAGCAAGGGGGACAGCTCACCACAAAGGCTTGGACACTGATTTGTGGTAATGGAAAGAAAATACTGTTCTTAAGTGTCAGAACTAAAGAAGAAAACTGCTGAACTTTGACATTATTTGAAACATATCATCATGTATCTGCTGATGTTATTGATTAAAGCTTGCACTCTCATGAACAAAACAGTTTTGTGACTTTGTTTTTGTGCCAACATTTCTGCTTAAATCATTTTCATTGGACAGAGACAGAACAGGGAGTAGAGAGAAGGGGAATAACATGCAGCAAGGGGCCCCAGTATGGGGTGGAACCTGTAAGGACTGAGCCTTTGTACGTGGGGTGCATGCTCCACCAGGTGAGCTACCAAAGAGTTCCAAAGTTTCACTCTCCAAAAGTAGATTTTGGAGAGTGTTTTGATGAAATATCATGCTCACGTCCTGCCACCAGGTGGCGATAAAGTTCTAACAAAGGCTCACTTTCCTGTCCAGCTGTATGTGGGCTCACTGCCTACAGATGTGAGGGGCAGGGCAAAGGAGATGCAGTGATTGACAGGTCTTTTTAGCTCACGGGAGCGCCCGCCTCCCACAGCTTTTTGGAGGCGGGACTAGAGAAGAAAACCTGCCCTCTGAGTGGAAGCAACAGCAAAGAGCTTTAATCAGGATCACACAACAATAATGAATGGAAACACGTCGTAGCCAAGAAAGTTGAGCAGCAACTAAAAGTAACTGTTTGTCGGCTTTTGAAAAGTTATCTGCTGTAAGTGATGGATTGGCCAGGCAAATTAGAAAGTACTTTAAGGAAGAGAAAGCAGCTGTACTTTTATTGTTACTTTTGAAAGTGAAGTTTTGAAGGGAAACTACAGTGGGACACACTGTAAACCTTAAACGCGTGAGTAAGTGTAAATGGCATTTTGGGACATTAATACGAGGCTACTGCACTGTCAGCTGTTTTTGTTTTGGAGAATTGGATTATTTGGATTAATCCGTTAATGAAATTGTTGGATTATTTTTAATTTTACTTGGATTTATCATCACTGAAAGAAGCTGAAGGATTGCGAGTTTTTTTTTTTTTTTTTTTTTATCTGACTTGAGGATACAACACATCTGGGTGGAAAAATGGGTAATATAGAAAGTGTGGACGGCCAGTCGGAGATGAAGCATCACATCATGCCTCTGAAGGTGCCCATGCCTGATCCCACCGAGCTGGAGGAGAAATTTGCCATTGTTTTGGTAAGTTCATCTCACTTTTGCCATATGTGGTTTATCTAATAAACTTTATAAATTTGCTCTATTTTCTATTTTAACTCCAGCTGTTTGGAAATTCAAAATAGTGCCAGGATAAACGCAATAACTGAAGGTGTTGTTCCTGTAACTAAACACTTTGGCTCTTCTGTTTTTATAACTTACATTAAAGTGAATGTCGTCCATTATGAGCTACTGATATCCTAAATGAACCGACCTGTGCTGCTGTCCCGCCCCTCATTCTCCGCCTGCTGTCCCCCCTCTCTCCTGCGGTTCTTTTGTCTCCAATAAAGTCAGACAAGTCAGCGTTTGGCTGAAGTGGCAAACTGAGCACAGCATGGTGAGAGTGGGGAAGAAGAGGGGGGATGGGAGAGGGGTGACTTTATACTGTATATCCTTGACACATCAAGGCATTTATTTAAAGTTTTCTTGCTGCAGGCTAACCATCAGAAAACAACATTTTCTGAATTCCCCCAAAACTCCCACACCCGAAGAGTCTCTCTCCTCCCCTCCCCGCCTTCCACACTCCACATCAGGCTGGAGTTGAGCTGTCTGAGCGCTTTGTCATAATGAGCACACAGTCAACACCCACTTTTACCAGCTATCAACACAAGTCAAGTGACTCTGTCATCCTACGTCAAGGGGACATTTCTTTTACAAAAGAGGGAACTTTACAAACATTTTGTTTTTCAGTAACAATGATGTGAAGTTCTCAGAACAACTTCTTCTAGTCAGACTTTTATTACTCATGGCAGTCAGTCATAGGGCAAAGAAATAATGATTAGTTGATTCATCAATCAGTCAGCTTCCATAAAATTAATGATCTTTTGAGGATTCAAGTCATATTTTAAACAAATATAGCAAACATTAATTCTCTGGTGCTGCTTTTCTTTGTCTTATCTAAATATTTTTGGTATTTGGACTGATTAAGTATTGTTTTGTTATTGCAAAACAAGACATCTGAAGACATTATGTCGTCTTTAGAAACTTATAATAACCATTTTTCACTTTCTTCTGGCCTTTTACCGATCAAATTATTGATTTACAGTGTTTGTTTGTTTTTTTTTCTTTACTCAACTATTCATCAGAATTTTAATCTTCAAACTGGAAATTCATTTTGCTGAAGTTGCTGAACACAAGTTATCAACTGTGTTTTTTGACAGTGTCTGTCTTTCAGCCTTTTATTTCACAAAGCTCACATTGCCCGCCTGCCTGGCTCAGGTTCTGGCACGACACTGGCTTTGCTACCCATCAGCATCAACACTACCCATGTGCTCTAAGCTCACAGTCCGGGCAGCCTAACTAACAAACTAACAACTAACGAGCTAACATTAGCTAACAGGAGCTATAGTTCAGAGCAACTTTAACTTTGCTGTCCATCAGGAAACTCTGTAAACTGAGTTGATGCAGAGCAGCCAGAGGACCTCAGAGTGGAAAGCAAAAAACATTGTCTTCATAAAATTTAATCCAGTTTCACCGAAATCAGTGAAATAGTTGCTGTTGTGCGGCTTAGTACTGTAAAGCGTTACGTACACCTCATGGAGCACAATGTTACATTGAGCAGGAACAGGGTGGAGAGTGGGAATGACAGAGTCGCTATTCACCTGATTACACATCAGGGTTGCATCAAATGGTTAAAATGTGTTATTTTATGGTAGAAAAGTTACACAATGTGGCCTTAACATAATGACTATAAACAGGTAGAGACAGCTAGCCTGGCTCTGCCTGATGGTAACAAAATCTTCCAACCAGTACATCTAAATGAACACATTGTGTCTCTTTGGTTTAATCGATACAAAAACCAGTGACATGAAGTAGACATTGCTTCGTTTAAAACTGTACAAATGGCCTCGATTAGAGAACTGTTTGGTGTATTTGTGTATCAAAATAGTTACATCTGGATTCAGGATGCCACATTGACCTTTTCACAATGACTGGTAGCATATCCTTCAAAGGAGCTACTTTTTTTTTTACATTTAGTTGAGTAACATTTTAGTCATGCAACATTACTCACAAGACTTGCATCTGAGTTGCATATTCAAGCACTCTTTCCACCCCAAAAGAGAAAGCTCAGTAACATCACTCCAACTTGTTGCTCCGTTACAGTAATCCAGCACCACAGAACCAGAGACACCCAACATACATAAAGCTAAAATCTAGAAAGGATTTTAAGGTAGAGAATACACTACCTGTTTATTTTTTGTTTCTCACAGGTGCTTATTTTGTGTTCCCCACTCCACATTTCAACACAACCACACCCGGCCTTGATTTTCAGCTGTTTAAGACCTTAATTACAGCATCAAGTGGCAAAGAGCTGGGATCTTCATCGCATTACTCACATTCTCAAACACTTTGTGGACCCTCCATGTTTCTGGAATAAAGCCATTATTTGCTTGCCAGAGTTATCAGCAGCTTCAGAGTAAAGCCCTCATATGAAGAGACTTGCACAGCAAGAAGCCATTCAAGGCCAGCTTGTTAACTGCTGTGCTAAGTCTCAGCTATTATGGCAATTATACACTATACTGCACTGTAAATGCCATCATGACAGCTCAAGTGGTGTCTTTTTCATGCAGATACCTCGTTGTACATTTTTAATGAATGAGAGTTTTTTTCAGTGGCACTGATAGGTACTGATTTATAGCCATCACATTTCCCCTAAACAAAAAATATCAACATACATAGATCCTTCCTAGAGACCGGAGCAGTCTGCGTTTGTTTGACTGCCCTGCAACAAAAAGTCAATCCCTGTTATTATGCTCAGCCGTGCAGAGCAGATGATTTCTATGCAAGAGGCAGTAGACTCAACATTTCAGACGTGTTTTTGACTGGGAGAAGTTTTCAAGCCCTCTAACCCCACCCCACCCCACCCTACCCCATAGTAGCTCCAGATTTCCTTTACTTTGTGGGAAAGAACAACATAAGTGTATATTTTAGTGTTCTTATCAGACAATGGTCCCCTCTCCGCCCTGCTTGCCCCTTGTTGCGAGATAAAGGTACATCAAAAGCTTCTGGCTTCGTGGTTGGAGCTCCTCAGGAAGACGAGGACATGGATCTGTTGTCCAACTGTGGCTATAGGTCTCCTTCTCCTCCTTCCAAAGCACCCTATATTGTACCAAAAATAGGCTTCACTTTGCTTCTTCTAAACTGAGCAGATCTCTATCTTCAGTATTTGTTCGGAGGAGACATAATGAACCTCAAGAATAACCCTTTGCATAAATGATATTTTGAAATGGGTAATTTCCCCTCCTCCGGACCACTGTTTCCTCCTGCATGATGGCATGCTGGTGTAAACAGATGAGTCTGCATCTGCGTGGCAGGACTGCCCTCTCAGACACAGCTTGCAGACGTCCCACAGGACTGACAGCAGCCCAGAATGATGTCATGGGTGCAGCAGCCTTCGCCAGCGTAGTAATATCCTGGGGCTAATGACTTTAACAGGGCAGGCTCTACTGTAGATGGCCGAGGGGAGCGGAGGAGGGGCGAGACCCCTGGGTTAAATTCGACTACTTCATGCGGTCTGCTAATAAAATGCCTGGGTCAGTTCTAACTAGCATGTGCTAAAGGCATCGTCTCTTTCGCGTCTCTTTTGTCCAGCATCCTCAGAAACAGCCTCTGCTCTGTCTTTTGTGGCTGGAAATAGCTGCCTGGCATTTTCCTTTCTTCGATTTACAGGGGAAATTGCATTGTAGCCAATGGTCGCTGTGGTTGATTCGCTTTACAATAAGAACTGTGTTCCTGCAGGCTGCTACAGGGTGCACAACATGCCATTAGTTCAGATGATAATACAGATCTACCTAGACCTCACAGACAGACAAATGTAGGTGCACAATACTGAAGCAATATATCTTAGTCACTGGATAGTTTTGGCTCTTCTTCCCATCTCTTTGTCTGTGGTAACTCTTACTTATCCTTGGCTTCGTGTGACTCCAAATGGAACCGCTCATTCACTCACCCAGTCAATGTTTCCTACCTTCCCATTCCCTGAAATTACTCTCACAGTGGGTCTGTCCTACAAAATAACTTTCTCCATATGACTCTCTTCTACTCTCCTTATGAAAATGATGTGAGATGAGTGAGTGGCATTTTCAAAGGTGCTCGCCTGGCCTGGGATCTTCTTTCAAAGTGCCCGAGCACCAATGCACCACTGGATTCCTGTGGTCTAGTCTAGGCTGAGGCCACAGGAGAACTCGGGAGAGGGAAAATTCCCTTTGAACTGGCGGTCTGCCACTGTTCTTGGTTGTAATGACTTTACCAACATTTTTAAACAGCGCACACATATTTAAGAGCTGTTACGGGAGCAGCATGGGATTATTTTCACCACTTGATTGCACTGGAAACCACCCTAACCGATTTGTCTGACTCCGCTCAACTCTACACATCGTTTTTGTACTCTGACGTGGAGTTGCATCATGCGTAGATGTGCCGTTACAGCTTTTCTTTGGCAGTTTGATAATTCAAGATGGGATGTCCCACGATTAAGTCGCAGCAAATGTTGGGTAAACTACAGATGAAAAAGTTGATTCAATGCTTGTGAAATCAGACATGCTGACAATGTGACTCCAGCGCCCTGTCTGACATCACTGTTTCTTGATGGCAGAAGTCTAAAGAAAGCTGCAGTGTCTGATAGATGCCATTCAAGTGGAACTAATGGAGTCAAGCTGTGCAATGTGTTTATTGGACATAAAAGTTAAATCATTTTTATTTGTTTAATGGCGGCCGCAGTTTATTTATGCGCCTTGCATGTCTACCACTCACTTTCTCACATACATCATCACCGCCGGTCGTCTTTTCTAAACTGAGAAAATGTGTTTGTTACCTCGCTTAAGTTGGACGACCGTGTACATCTGGCTCAGCCACCCACCGCCATGTCCCAGGAAGAGGGGGATTATGGGAATTGAGTACACACGGTTAACTTGGTTTTAGAGCAGCAGAGCAAACAAGGGGGGGGGTTCAGCACAAGGCTGTCCACCTGGCTCTCTCCACCCTCGGGCTACAATTCCCCCAATCTGGGCCCGGCTTTATGGGGAGTTTTAGTGCCTCTCCACTTGTCTCCCTGCAGTTATTTTAGAAAGCAAAGGTCAAGTTAAAGACCATGACAGAACAGATATAGGAAAAGTCATCCTTTTGGAAAATATACTCATTTTCTTCTTTTTTTTTGCTGAGAGTTAGATGAGAAATATGAAGCTACAGTCACTAGCTAGCTTAGCTTACTGAAAACAGGTAGCCTGGCTCTGTTCAAAGTAAAAGACAACATCTAAAGCTCCCTAATTAACATGTTAATTTGGTTTGTTTGTATAAAAAGTGTAAAATCAAGAAGTTGGATGTGGCTTCATATTTGGCATACAGACCCAACAGTGGTATTGATTATCTCATCTAACTCGAGGCAGCAAGAAAATTTAAATTACATTTAAAGCCAGACAGACCAGCAGAGATAAAGCACTACATTTGATCTTTACTTTTTCAGCACAGTAAGACATAAGTTATTTGCTTGCATTGCTGATATGTCTGCTCGTCTATGGAAAAAAAAAAGCTACAAGTGTTTGCCATTTATATGTATATGTAAGAACTTTTTTGGTATGTGCATTTGTGCGTGCCAGTGGGGGTTTGCATGCTGCTCTAATGCAGCTGCACCAAGGCTGTAGGTTGGAGAAGTGGTTTCCTCCTCAATACAATGGGGACTCTGTCAGTCAGTGTTGTTTTAGAAAGGGGGCCTCATCCCCTGGTGCCTTTTGTGCTGCTACACTCTTTTTACGTGGACGCTGCTGTAAGCCCATTTAAAGATCCAGTGGATTGCAGCTTGATGCTACCTCTCTGTGCACTAGTGACATGATGTAATTATTTCCCAGGCCCTCTCTAAATGACATAAAGTTGCCTTTTTTAGTCTTTATCATTTCTCAAGACTCTTACTTCTGCTTTTTTTTACAGTTTTTCACATCAAATGTATGAAGTCATATTGAGAAACAATGGGAAACTTTTTTGGACAAATGACTGTGGTTTTCATGTGAATTTTTTACATGCCTGGGCTTTTTCTTGGTTTTGGTTTTTGTTCCTCTTTATTTTATTCTCACAGTTTCTCCGTCCCTCTCACACCCACAAAACCCAGAAAGTTCAGTTGATTCAAAACTTTTTACACAACACAGGCTCAGATTTGTTGCCCTTTCTCTCTGACCGACCTTCATCTTTTTAACTGGGCAGAGTGTCAAAAGGCCTGGCCGGCATGAGTTATTGAGGCATTCATGTACCTGCATTCCTGACATTCCCTGTGTATATCATCTGTTGGCTGGGGCTTCCCTGGACCCTGTATGGACGCACAGAGGAGAACAAACAGGATGTTCACCGCGCAGGAATGAATGAATGCATCCGATTCATCACCAATTGTAGTATTTATTTATAACTCCTAACCTCACATATCTTTGTTTGTCTTCACATTTCCTAGATACAGTATGTTGAAAAAATAACAAATAATTTGGACAATATAGTTGTCAGGTGGGATTGCTGGAATAGATTTATGTCACCGTTGTTTTGGAACACAAAAACTTCCTCGATAAGTTCACATAAACAAGTGATTATTTCAAGTTCACTCATGTTTGAAGCTTAACAAACATCTGGTTTCAGGAGGACCTTGAGCTCTGGACATTTTTGTCTTTATCTCAGACTATGGCGGTTAGTTCAGCTTAAAGAACCCTGTGATGATAACGGTCTTTAGCTTGAACCCAGCTATCAACGCTGTCGATCATTACTATATCACCGGGTAAATAAATGGATCAGCAAATGGGTTCTGTGAGGTGGTTCTTGATTTACCAACTGAAAAATGGCATTTCACCAACTTCCTGTTGCTTTGATTGGCCGTGGAATGTCCATTTAGTCGTGTGTTGTAAAGAAGGGACTGGAGGGAAAGTTATTTCTCTCAACAAAGTGACTCAGAGGTCACAGACTAGAAGACGTGAGTTCATGGGAGAAGAGATGGGGCTTCAGACTGTACTCAGGCTGGAGAAGGGAAGGTTGTGGACTAGCAGGAGGGCAGAGAGGGCTAAAGGAGTCTGAAAACTTCACACCACAGCTGTAAACTGTGTAGCCTTTAAACTCCCAATTTAATGGGGATTTAACACTCCATGATTTGAGTTGTAAAGCTACTTAGGGAAAGTTTCAGCCTTTTAAACAGCTTTTGTTTGTGCTCTCGTCTATTGTAGGACTGAAGCGAACAGTAATCAGATATACAGTCGACAAAAACAACGAGACTTCTGATGGTTGATAAATGGTTTAAGTCACTAACAGGCATAAATATTAAATATTATCTCAAATGTGTGATTGGCTGCTTTTCTCTGTTTTATATTATTATAAATTTGATCTTTGGACTCTTTGACTGACAAAACTATTAATTGAAAGACATAATTTTGAACTTTTTTTTACTATTTTCTGATTTCTAGACACAAGGATTGAAAGACTACCCAGACAAAACTTTACCAGACAATTTAGAGACAAAATTCTTCAGTGTTTCATTGTTTGAACAATTATTTATCAATACTAAGGATATTTCTATTTTTAGCCATAATTTCTGTAAAACTACATAAACTAAAATATGTAAACTATACAGTATTTTTTGTGGAACTTGTGGCACTTACAGTTAATTGTGTTTGTATCAGTGGTATTACGTTTTCACGTGTCAAGAATGTGGTTTGGTCACTGGCTGTGTTTGCATGTAAATGAGGTGCGTGCCTTTACCTTTTATGTTAATATCTTGATAAACAAGCTCCTAACTGACTCTGTTTATATTTGCTTTGTAAACAGGGACCAGTGTCAGGAGGAGTGGACAGGGAGGGGTGAAAAATTTACCTCTCCGCCTCTTAGAAAAACATCTTCTCCTCTCTGCTATCCCTCCCTCCCACATTCAGTTTCTGTCTTTAGGAGAGCTGGTAGTGTCTGCTTTGTTGGCCTCCCGGTCTTCCAGCATCTTTGTGCAGGACTCATGCTTTGTTGTGATTGCTTGGTTCAGGTTACATCGCAGAAAGGGCGATAGGGTGATCGGGTATCTGCTCAGAGAAAGGGGGGCAGTGTTTTCTCACACTCTGCTCTGTCGCTTTCAATTCAGGAAGGCTTACCTGGGAGCTGGAAAAACACCTACAATTCATTCGTACACACATAAACACATTGTTGGAGTGGATGTGCAAAAACACACACACTCTCGTATTACACAGCAACTGCTTTGGCACAAACCTGTCTCTACTTAATGCAGTTTTTGATGTCCTGAAGAGCAGAGGAAGTCCCTGCAGCCCCGTGACGACATCAGCTGAGCCTCATCCTGTCTACTCATTGTGTTTCATTACCAAGGAAAAGGAGGAATCCAAACAATAGCACTGACAGTCATTAATGAAAAGCTAGTACGATAAGTTCAGATGCTGTCATACACTGTTTTACGCTTAGCATGGATGATGTCATTTGATCAGGTCATCTGACTTGGTGAGCCCCACCTCATGTAGTCATATATATAACGTACTGTATGTGTGTGTGTCATTTACAGTGTGACGGATGACAGATACCCAGAAGTTGGCTCTGTATTTACCCTTCCTGTCTTTCTCAGCCCATGTGATGGTTACTTATGTCTTTTCTTTTCTTCCTGAGGGACACATTTATCTCGAACTATATCAAGCTACCTCTGGTAACTGGTGCATCACTTTCTTTTCTCATTGTGAGGGACTAAAATAATCTCAGTTAATAAGCTTAAAGAAAACATAGTCATGCCAGGTCCCATATTCATTGTGTTTTCTTTGCCTACTTGTTGGCTCTACTTTCTGATAGGGATCAGTGGCCTGGCTCTTTCCAACCCTCTTCAGAAGGTACCCTTCATTAAAGAGCTTCTGGTTTTATCTTGCTGCTCCTTGGCTGGTCCAGTATTTCCCTTTGTTACCAGATTATTGAATTATGTTCAGAAATGTGTTGCTTTTTCATGTAAGTTGAGGTGCTTTGAAACTATGTGTGTAAGTGCTTTTATTTCCATTAAAGCGAGGCAAGATTTATTTTTCTCTGATATTAACATTTCTGTTTAACGCTTCATGAAAAATTCAGGCCAGGTATCTGAGTGTTATCTTTGAGTCAAACATTTCAGCGGCCAAATGAAATCACTTACAGTGTCAACCTTTTATCCGCTAAAAAGTACTTCAAGAGTCACAGGATTAATGTCTAAACAGCATCTGAAAAAGCTGATCTATGCTTTTATATCGAGATAGTTTGTCAGTTTGTCAGTTGTTTAAGTTGTAACAAAACCAAAAAGATTATTTTAATCCTCATGTCTCTAAACTGTCAGCTAAAATGTATTGATTTTATTGGTTTAAGTTTTTGTTGAAACTGTTTTTTTGGTTATAGCTCCACATTTTGGGAGATACACTTTTATCTTGTACTGGTTGTAATACTAATCTGACGCACCTTGAATTGCTGTTGTGTATAAATAGGTTATACATAAGCAAATAAATGACCCTGGCCTGCCTTGTGTTTTAAGATCAGTGTATTGTTTTGTGCGACTGTGACCTTTGATTAAGTTGCCGGGACAGCTTACAGTTTAGTCGTGCCACAGGTTCCTTCTTCCTGGGCCCCACCCTGATGAGCAGACACTCAGACTTGTTGGGGGTAAAGAGGACTGTCTGGGCCTCAGTGTCTGGACTGCCGCAGGCTCTGTCCAGCACTGTGAGCTCTTCAGCCACCCACTCATTTCCCTATGAGCTGATGACAACTAAGTCTGGCCTGTGTAAACCTACCAAAATAGATAAAAAAACACAAACTCCAACTCACTGAGAGAGCACAGAGAGAATCACATTAAATGCATTTGTTTCGTCTGCCACTTTTAGGTTGTTTCAGTCTGAAAATTTGACTTACGTGGTATACAGCAAAGCAAAATACCTGTTTATTATTGTGTTGTGCATACAACTGTGCCAAGTTTGCATGGGCCACAAGCCTACACAAATTTATATAAACCTGATCCAGAATGCAGCACATACATTTAAGTAAATAATGGTCATATAGTCCACCTTGGCTTCAAAACATATCACAATTAAACAACTTACTGAAAAATATTTCAGGGTTTTTTTCCTGGAAAATTCTTTAATCATCATAGTACTTTACAACAGGAAACACAGATATGTCTTAACCACACAGGTCTTGCAGAGTAACCTTCTCATGCATGACTGGTTGCAACCAAAGGGACACTTTTACAATGCAGTGTCCTCTACACAAACAAACAGTTTGAGGAAAGTTTCTAACATTAGCAGTACTTTAGGTTGGTGTGTTGTGGTGTTGTATCTTATCTCAAAGTGTGAAGCTGTGAGAAAGATCACGGGAAGGAAAACATGCTGCCACTCTTCTCCATTTGTCTCTGTGGAGTTGTGAGTCAAAAGCTCACCTCAAGGCTTATTGTAAATCAGCTCAGATTAGGAAGCTGTCCAGTTTAGGGCAGATGGAGTTGCCCTGTTGACTCTAAAGTCTGAGGTGACCATGGGCTCTGCAGCATCCCCCCTCAGTTGTGGGGGTTGGAGTGCTCTACTGAGTCCCTGATGGCTCTCCTGGACTCTCCATGCCTCCTTAACCGGCAACCTGACCCCGTCAACTACTTTAACTGTTGAGTCTTTAAAACTTCTGTCTTCCTTTGTCAGGCTCAAATGTCTCTCTGTTTTAGAGTTTATGCCCTGTCTGTTGACCGGTGTTACTCCTGTGCTTGAATCTCCTTCACAACATCCGTTCACCTCTAAACGCTTGTCTCACTTTGTGTTCCTTCCTTTGTTTCTACATACTTATCCAAGGACTGCAATCAAACACTATTGTCACTATCAATTAAATGCTTCCTTTTTTAGGGTTATTGTTTAATTTTAGTCTAATTGTTTAATTCATATCTGTAAAGTGTGTAAAGAAAATAGAAAAAAGTCCATGGTAACATCTCCAAATTGCTTCTAAAACCTGACTGTATTATATTTACATATTTACATATTTTTTTGATTCATGCACAAGAGATCTCTGCATGACAGAATAATATGAAGTTTAACTAAATTAAGGTTTTTTTTATTCAGCAGCTCTATTTGGAAAGTCCTGTTCTGGCTCACAATGGGAGCCTAATAATTGGAGAGATAGCGGTGATAATAGAACCAGTTCATCTGGTTGTGCAGTGTACTGGTGTTGTGTTTTAGCCAGATTTTGCTCCACAGAGCACCAGGGGGCATACGCTGACCCTGCCCACTAGCCATTGTTAGTGATTTTCTGTGAGGAAAAAAATAGCTCAAATGTCAAAGGATGGGAATGGCATAGCACCAAATCAAAACAAAGCTCCACATTGAATCTTTTGTCAAACCAGTCTCAGGTCAAACAAGACAGGCCTTACTGGAGGAGAAAGTACGTGGGCAACATGGCAACACAACAAGCCCCAAACATTTTTGGCATTTCTGTAGTATTTTACCCCTAAAATGGGCCTGTGAATCCACTGCTCCCTCTCTCCCATAAAACGACTTCTTTCTTGCCTCTTATAAACACAGGAAGTGCAAGATTGTATCACTGTGGGAGAAAGTGAAATGAAATTAGCTATATTGGGTTAGTTGGTTCAAATTACCCAAATCTAGTCAGAGAGGAAACATCCCCTCTGTTTTTTTGTCACAGGAGAAACCTTTTCTCTACCTCCTCTATCATTTTATGGATATACTTTTTGTATCCGTGTGGAGCTCAACACATCTGATCAGCCCCACCTGTATTTGTTTACATAACCTGAGGCTCCAACTGACAAAGAGTGCAACGGTATTAAACATCAAAGTCTTCAGTTCATTGCTCATCATGACATTTATGATCCTGATTGAAAATTTTACACTTTTCCCCACTTATAATTAATGTTTTTAAAAGTGAAACACTTTTGACTTTATTTTGCTCTTTTGCCTTTACTAAATGGACGAACATCTGTGTGTCTGGCCTGCATGTTTTTCCAGAAATTCAGACTTACATTACCACAAAAGGCGACCTTGCTCTTTGCCTGTTTGCCCCTCAGTTGTACTTTAGTATGCATGACTTGTTGAGAACACAAAGGAGACCAGGCTTTGGGCCTGGACAGATGCTGGAGTAGATATCTGGGCTTATTTTTTCATTTACCCTTCAATTGTATGCATCTAAATTCAAGCCCGTAGAACTTTATCTGGAGTGTATTAAAGAGATCCACTTATTGAAATTGGTTCTTCTCATTCTTTGCTTCATTACGAATATGACTGAGTCGATCCACTTAAAATTAGTTGGACTCAGGTCCAACTTTTTAGTCATAGAAACAGTAAATCATCAATTTATGATTATTAAGCTGCAGGTTATTTTCTTGATTAATTGAAATTAGTTGTTTTGTCTCTAAATGTCAGAAAATAATAAAAAAATACCCAAAGTGAAGCCCTCAAATGTCTTGTTTTGTTAAAGATATTCAGCTTACAGTGATATGCAAAAATTAAAATCATTAAAATTGCGCAAGGCACATATGTTTTGTTTTCTTGTAACAATCACCAACTTGAGGTTCTTATTTACCGTACTAGTTTTTACATCAGTGCAACCAGTGCAAATTAAAGAAATCAATGTTTAATTAAATCCATCTGATTTTTTACTTGTTTCCAATAAAATTGTGACTAGTATCCGGTCTTTGTTAAAAATCCTCAGAGACAGATAATTTATTAGTAACGGATACAGATGGAAGATACTCCTCTCCTCTTCTTTAGCACAATGTTCCTAAAGACTGTTGTTGGTAAAAAAAATTCTCCCAGGAGAGACTGAGGAGGAGAGGGAGCAGCTTGGGGGTCAGACAAGAGAGAAAATTTACTACTATAAACTACTACTATAAACAGGACACATTCCTCCTGTAATTCTGGACATCTGGTATGCATGTTGCCTCTCTCTTCCCTCCTGCGTGGGATTTATAAAGCAGGTTATGTCAAAGGCCCCATATGTGCAGTTATAACCTGTTGTAGCTTTGTCAGGCGTTGCATTTTTGCTGGAGTTCTCAGAGGGCTTTTCTATGGCAGCTATCGGCCGTTTAAGGCTGCTGCATGTGTTTTTGAGGGTGCTTTGGAATTTACAAGAATGTGCACTTTAATGTGAAATTATTAGTCAGCTCCATAAAATAAATGTTTCCTTACCTCTGTACTCAGTCCTCTTTTGGCAACATGATTCATGATGTGCTGATAGAGTGAGCAATATGGTCCTGATGTGGAAAACTAATTTTAAAATACATGTGATATTCCACCCCTACCAGCGTATGTTATTTTCCATGTATCAAATACTCCACCGGTGGCACAATGCCGGTGTGAACATCACATCTGGCGTGGGATGGGTTAACAGGGTGTTGCGTTTTAGACAGCAGAGTTATAGCTGCAGGTTAAATGTCAAGCGGACAGGCCGTTTGTGGTCGGGCTTCCAGGATTCTGTTGATATGGGTGTAAATGAGTGCAAACAATCCCTCATGTCTCTTCAAAGAGAAATGCTGAGGCGATCAGTTTCAGAGTCTGGCAAGCTCCCTCATATTATTGAGCTTCCTCATTTTTAAGATTTCCATGTCAACCCCCTGTTTACAAGCTCTTGGCTCAGTCACGGAAACTATTAGTCAAAAAATTGTCCAATAGTTTGTGTTATTTCTTCTACAGTTGTCACGAGAACATAAAATGCTTAAGTGGGTTGGTCTCTAAACACAAATTAGAGCATTTAGGGTTTAAGTTGAGCGACCGTAAACTGGCTGCCTCAGGACAGCTCGTGTGGTGTTCAAGTGTTTTTATGGTTGGATTAGATGACAGGTCTAGTAATAGGCCTGTACTCTGATAGCAGCTTGTTGTGGTTAAAAAAAAAGTGTTGCCTGAGCGATAGTGAGACTTGGGAGCGCAGAGGAGATGCGACTCATCTCCTGCGGCAGGATGCTGAAAGTCAACACAGGAAGTGAGGTCATGGTGTAAGTCCCTAAAATTTTGAGCTGTGTTCTGCTGTTGGCGCCAGGGGCTTGTAAAGCGCCAGTCACTGACACACACTCTGTCACAGTAGCTATAAATAGTCAAATAAACAGAAAAAGGGAAATGTGTGGTTATAAATTAAACTCATGCTTACATGTTTGTATTTTCAGAATTCTATGAACTTGCCTCCAGACAAAGCCCGGCTCCTCAGACAGTACGACAATGAGAAGAAGTGGGACCTGATCTGCGACCAGGTGCATTCATAAAACTCTTATTCATAAACTATCAAACCAGCACTCACAATGTACACACACCTGCCATCATTACATTACTCACCCTGCACCAACACAGTGACTTCAGCAAACACACATTACAATGTTTTCTCTGTTGTGTGTCTCCAGGAGAGATTTCAGGTGAAGAATCCGCCTCACACCTACATCCAGAAGCTACGAGGATACTTAGATCCTGGAGTGACGCGAAAGGTGGGACAATACAAATTACCTTTTAAATGCAATGTCTACTTTAAGGAGAACTCCGCCAATTTAACACATCAAAATCTGTTTAAAGGTCTTCAGGAGTACTACTAAATATGTGAAAAAAGGTGTGTTAATCCCGCTGACAATGTCAACTGGGATTTAAGAGTTAGAAAACGAAAAACAATCTGAAGGTGTGGAGTTAAAGAGATGCAACCTGCTCCTCATCCCTACTTGAGGTTTGCAGCTCAAGGCTATATTAGCTGTTCTTTGCATAACACACCACAATCTCTGAATGAATTGTTGCATTGTATGTAATGTATGCACCAAGGATCAGTCAAGATCTCTGGTTCTGCATTTAATTTTTAGTATGTAGTATTTACATGATGATACATTTACAGTAAATTTCTCTGTTACAGAAGTTTCGCAGGCGGGTGCAGGAATCTACAAAAGTCTTGAGGGAGCTGGAGATATCGTTGAGGACAAACCACATTGGGTAATCAATACTTATCTCAAACTTATCTCTCCCATTTTTCTGGTGAATTACACGGATCTATTTATTGGTGCACGGAGCTTAAGGTAACCACATTATTGTTTACCCTTGTAAAGAATGGTTCCTTCTGTGCTCTTGCTGCTGTAGGGACCCAGAGCTCTCTCTGGTGCCCAGATATCCCCCATTGTTCTAAACTTGCCATGCTCTGAAGAGCTATTTCATAGACCTGTTCCTCATAATGCCCAGATGGTAGCCATTGTGCTGCCTCGTCCACTCCCCCATAGCGTCGAGCAGGAAGCTTTGTTGTGTATGCCAGAGGGACAGGAAGCCTTGCTGACCATTGCTGAACCCAGTGAAAAGCACAAAAACACACACAAGGATACCTTTATGTTTACACATTTCTCACATTTTAAAGCAAACAATCTTTTGGTGTTATTTTGTCAGATTTTGTAAGAGACAATAGGCATGCAATACTGTACAACAATGCGCCCACTGTGCATGTGGATGTTCCCTTGAGCCCCTCGAGTCTTTATCTTCAGTGCTGCAGACATGACTTTATAATCCGATGTCACGCAAATACTTCCACATAAAAAATGTGCTTCAGTGACGTGCCACTGAATTCCCAAACCAAAAGAAAGCCTGTAAAAAGGCTTTGATTTTCCATAGCGTTCATTGACCTCCAAGAATAACTCATATTCCATTAGACTTCATCAATAAAGGTCTGTTTCAATGCATTTCCCAGAAAGACCCACGGGCAAAGAAAAAAAAAAGAAAGCTATTTTCAGAAGACTTTTTGTGGGTGGGATTAAGTGTAACAGATGCTGGTTTATTGTGTGTGTCTGGATCCTGGGCCCTTTCTGATGTGTTATTCCTGAGATTGCCAAGAAAATCTGAAATAGCAACTGGTTTGGAGAGAAGTAGAGGAAGGGAGAAGGAGTGAGAGAGGAAGGAGTGAGGGGTCAGAGGCAAGGAGGGAGAAAGGGAAGGGCTGGGGGGTAGGTAGACAGGAAACTGATGATCAAACCCGCCTCCTTGCCCCCCCTCCCTTCCTCCTGCACCCGAATCTTACTTCTTACTTCTTTCTTACTGCTTTGTTTGCTTTCCTCTGTTCTTCTCCTCACCTCTCTTCCCTTCACCCCCTCCCTCCCTCCACTACTTTGAGGCCCTTGATTGCTTTCCTGTCTGACTCGCCATTGGCTGACTCGTCATCAGAACCAGCACATCAGGACTATTTTAAGAACCTTTTACCCCAATCCTGTTCCCCCCTGAAGTTCCTCCCGAAGAAATGGAGAGGAGGTTGAAGGGGGTCTGTGGGGGAGGCAGACTAAATACCGTCGACTGTCAGGGGTTTGACCTGATCCCAGTTCCTTCAGCCATATGCCCTCCACATTCTTTCTCTCATCGCAATGGGAATTCCTTTGTTTGGAGTTATTTTTCTCTCCACAAAACTGAAGTTAAATGGGGAAGAAATATGAAGCCTTGCTCTAGTTTACTTTCCATGGCATTCCTGCCAAGTTCTTTCAGTCAGGGGAGGGGAGACCCCCTTCAGAGCTGCCTTAAAGCATAAATCTGGTAACTTTGGTCTTATTTTTGTGTGAGTTATGATAATGTACACACACAGTGCTTAGATATTGAAATATGGCGACAACAATAAGTCAGAAGAGAAGAAACACAAGCTGTCATAATAGGACAGGTTGTAAACAAGCTTTAATTGATTGTACTAATCTTGCTTTTATTTTATTTTTTCTGCCAATAAGCCTAACCTAGTTTCTTTAAAACCTGTTAACTATCTTACTGTTTCTCTCCCAGATCTTAGCAATTAACTTGGTCAGTACATTATTTTGTTTTGTTTTCTTTATGCTTCATCACCATTCATTAAATCCAGTCATTATTGTCATAGTGGGTTTAAGACCCCCAGTTCATCATGTTTTCATTTGTCTTGGTACATAACTGTACTGTTTGGTCCCTTAAACATCTGATAACAGAGAAAATGCCCATCACAATATCCTAGAGCTCAATGTGACGTCATAAAACACAGTAAAACCCCAAATTATTCAATTTATTATAATGAAAGTAATAAAAAAAACATCAAATCCTCACATTTGCACACATAGAACCATCAAATATTTGGCAAACGAATGATCATTTACCAGTATTATTGCTTTCTCAATCGGCCAGTCGTTGTAGCTCTACAGCGAAGCCCTGTAAGCATTTAAATCAATGCATTAGGAAATGTGTGTGAACATGCATTTCTAAACATGTAATAACATTAATACACATTCACTCATCTACATACTGTACATGTCCATGATTTTACTTCACACAGCAGCAAAACAGTCGATGTTGCCTATGATTTTGATGCTTGAAGGTTTTAATAGTCATTACACCTAATAAGTCAAATCAATTTTATTAGTTAGGGAGGATGGCCAAAATAAGAATCTTTCAAGTGCATCAATCTCCATTTTCTCTCTCTGTTTCTCTCTCTCTGTTAATGGTTAAAATGCAGCCCTAAAGGATAAGGGTGTGTTCTGGATGTGGTGCCCTGCTAACCTCTCTATGTCCCTGTGCGTCACAGGTGGGTCAGGGAGTTCCTCAATGATGAGAACAGAGGTCTTGACGTCCTGGTGGAGTACCTCTCCTTTGCCCAGTGTGCTGTCATGTGAGTACACTTCACACATGCACGCACACATCTTTCATGACTGTAGCCAAAACCTTTCCTAAGGAACTGGGTTGGGCAGTGGATCCAGCTGCTGAGTTAATATGTTGTATCCTGTAGAGCTTGTAATAAACTGCTTGTGCATCTAAAAATGTGCAAATTGCATTCTTGCATTTTTTGGATGTGTTTGTATGCCTTGTTGCATACTTGGCAAACTGAACGTGTTTCTGGACAGATGCTACATGATGTAGTGCTGAGCTATACCTTGCCTGAATGGGTCAGAATCTTTGTGCTGAGCTTTATCGTGCAGCGTGATGACAGTTCTTGTGATAACCCCTTGCTCTCTACCAAGCTGCCTCGCTGACCTAACCTCCTCCGTGCCTCTCATCTACACCCCTCTGTGCCTCTGTGTTGGCTTGTCTGTCTGTCTGTCTGTATGTGGCCCAGGTTGGATTTTGAGGGTCTGGAGAATGGGGAGGAAGGCTTCTTGGACAAGGCTAAATCTTGGAGCAGGTCCATAGAGGATCTGCACCATACAGGCACCCAACCCTTCTGCAACACACTGGTGCGCTCTGCCCGCCAGTCTGTCCTCCGGTACGTATGGCTAAGCTAGCTTCCCCGCTGTTACCTATCCTTGTTATTGCCTTGCTCTGCTAACCTTGAATGCTATGAACATGTATTAGCATGCAAGCCAGTTGTCTTGGTGCTGTTTTATTTCAGGATATCATCTGAATGGCTGATGGTGTTATGGGTCTGCTGACCTTTCTCTTGACCTCAAAGCACTGTATCAGAGATAGAAACTAAAGTCTTTGACCTTTTGGGCTATGCGCCTCTCTCTGTTAATGGTCTTCCCTCATCTGTCCAGATGTGCATCTGCACTGTCCTCAGATGAGAGCCAGCTGTGAGCTGCAACATATGTTGGACAGTTGTGATTCTCTTCTGAGCCACACACAGACAGGAGATGAAGAGACATAAGACGTAAAGTCTGACAGTAGTAAATGATTTTATAAGAGTGAAAAGAAGAATAACTTCCAGATTAAGATAACTACTGACTAACTGAATAACGTTATATATCATGTAGTATTACCATAGAAAATGTTATGATTCAGAAATGCTGGATCATGAGATACTGTATAAGCCATTTATAAACTGGTACAAGAAAAGTAATATTATGTGTGCATGATGACTGTGCAACACAGTTACATAATAGCAGTCTGTGTGCTTCGACCTCGGTCTGTTGACAGCAGCAAGGAAACCAGGCATCTCCCATAATGCATCTGTAACCTCAAAAGCCATCGAAGTTTTTTCTGTCAGGCTCGGTTCTCTGTAATTTTCTCTCTCTCTGCCTTTCTCTTTGTGACACACTTAAAACAAGAGTCATATGATTACCAGATAAACTTCAGAAATACATGAAACAAGCAATGGTTAAACATCAAATTTAAAGTAAAGAAAACACTGAGTTTTATTCCTGAATCTCCACCAGATATTAACTTCTGTCATCTGTTGCAGCTATGGCTCAGTTTCGAACAGCAAAACCATCAAGAACTCCCGCCTCGTCAGCCAAAAAGATGATGTGCATGTGTGCATCATGTGCTTGAGAGCAATCATGAACTATCAGGTACCAAACAGTGACACTGACGCCCCACTTGAAGGGAACAGTATTGTAAAGACTAACTCACACAATCTAACATAAAGAAGTGTTAGTGTCTGTCTTTCCTGTGCAGTCACAATCTCAATATACTCAGCTTTTTCTGACCACATCCTGTTCTCGCTCTCTCTCTCTCTCTGTCTCCTTCACGCAGTATGGCTTCAATATGGTCATGTCCCACGCACATGCAGTCAATGAAATTGCTCTCAGCTTGAACAATAAGAACTCAAGGTAAGAACTGAGGCCCCCGTCTCCATAGACACAGGGCCAGGTCAAACAATAGGGGAAACCCTGCAGCCAGTTCATATGATATGCCTCTCATTCTCCATGGGGCTCAGCTTTTTTCTGAAGTCAGGGATCAGAGGTGTAT
Organism: Sciaenops ocellatus; assembly: GCA_033000465.1. Lineage (NCBI taxonomy): Eukaryota > Metazoa > Chordata > Actinopteri > Sciaenidae > Sciaenops > Sciaenops ocellatus. The sequence continues at coordinate 14,361,750 of CP136883.1, read as the reverse complement.
ATACAGGCTGTTAAAGGAATGTTTACTAAAGGAAGATTAGTGGTAAACCGCTAGGGCTGATCACTTCATAATGAAGGCTGGGAGGGTAAACACTTAAAAAGCTATAAAGACATGTCCTTGCTTCAGACTTAATTATAGATTTCAACTCCTTTATGTTGATATATTTGCATTAGCTTTGAGTAAATTTTGACATAAATATTATGCTTTTTATTGTTTGATGTTCAACTTAATCCAGGTATGATGTCTTAATGAGTGTCTCCTGCACTTCCAGAACAAAAGCCTTGGTCCTTGAGCTGCTGGCTGCCGTCTGTCTAGTCCGAGGAGGTCACGAGATCATCCTCTCAGCGTTTGACAACTTCAAAGAGGTGCCTAGAGCAATGTTTTAATCAAATTAAAAGCATTACCACCTAGAGTTGCATTCACTCTGTGAAGATTGCATATACGAAAAAAATAAATCCCACATCAGTCTTGTGCATTAGGCCATAAAGGGCCAGTATACAGGGATGAAAGTTGAGGCGCTCTGGGAGTTTTTATGTGTACTGAGGGTGTAAGCAAAACTCTACGGTGGCCTGTCTGAGGTCATTAGTCTCATTAAGACACCAGATGTGAGCCAACCTTGAACAATGATAAGGATCAACTCCCTGATGGGAGCCAGTGGACCCAGGTTTGCTTAGCCTTTCGGTTTCTGCCTGCACAGTCATCTAAACACCGGAACAAGACAATTACCTCGCAGTCCAAAAGCCCCAGAGAGAGGCAAGAGTTAATCAACCCACTAGTCAAAAGAAGGTGGTGTTTCTGTAGTGGTATTTGGTAAAATGATACATTAATACAAGGGGACAGTTCTTTGAAATCTCACAAGATGGCCACCTATGGTATTCCACCACAGCTGTACCAGTAATCACGTGTTACGTCCACAACTACTACTATTTCTAGTTAGGATTGTCAGAAATGGGCATGGATCTTTTTTCCCTTTTCCATTCCAGTATATTTTTGTGTCGGAAACTGGCTAAGAAAATCTGTCCCCATGTTTTTATCTTTCACTGGCTTCCCTTCCCATGAATTATGATAATAAGCAGAGGTTGTTGTTACAAATGGAGGAAGTTATCCTCTGTTTACATACAGCAAAACTCTTGGGGTGGATTATTTTTGATCCTGGAATGTGTTTTATCAAAACAAAACCTTATATTATACTATGATTTATCACATGAATTAGTGTAATACAGTAGATACATAGAGGACTTTAGAGAACCTATTATTATACTATCATTGCATCAACTCAAGAAACAACAGAACAGCTTATAAGCACAGAGGATGCCTGATCTTGTTGATAAGTAGCAAAAAATGGTAAAATAGGTAGTAAATTGTAGTAAAAAAAAAAAGGGAAAACTGAAGGAAAAAAGACAGCGCTTTAATCTTAAATACACAGTTATCTGCAAGCGGTGCCTGTTTTTTTGTAAAAATGTGTTTTTAAACCCACCAACCCCTCCAACATAAATCAGATTAATCAATATATTCTGACATAAAACAAGGAGTTTTAAAATACTTACGTGTTGGGTTTTTGTTAGGGTATGTCTGCTCTCAAAAGTTTCCTCCCACATTTCATCTGTGATTGTAATATTGTATTGTGGTTTTTCTTAAATACTTTTGATAATCACCAATCGTTGCTGCATTGTTTATATTTCAGGTGTGTAAAGAGAAGCATCGCTTCGAGAGACTGATGGATTACTTCCGCTGTGAGGAGGGAAACATCGACTACATGGTAAGATACAATTTGTATTATGGATAAGTGGATTGTGTGTCCATCTGTGTATCCAGTTCAATATGTTTGGATCTAAATCTGTCTGCGTCTGTGCTCTAGGTTGCTTGCATGCAGTTTATCAACATTGTGGTTCACTCGGTTGAGGACATGAACTTCAGAGTCCATCTGCAGTATGAATTCACCAAGCTGGGACTGGATGACTACCTGGAGGTAAAGTGATGATACTGTGGTTGAACACATCCTTGGGTTGAGAGTATTTGTACAGTGTGAGTATCACTAATGTTGATTTATTCTCCCTCGTGTCAGAAATGCAAACATACAGAAAGTGACAAGCTGTCGGTGCAGATCCAGGCCTACCTGGATAACGTGTTTGATGTGGGTGGTCTGTTGGAAGATGCGGAGACGAAGAATGCAGCCCTGGAGAAGGTGGAGGAACTGGAGGAGCACCTGTCCCATGTAAGAGCACCACCCACTCTGGACCACCAACACTGTTCTCTGGGCCCATTTATGAGATTGTTGTGGTTCACCAGCCATGTACTTAACTTGGCTGTTTCTACGTGGTGATTAGAAATTTACTCAGTGTTTGCATTTCACAAGTGGTTCAGAATAATGACGGGGTGGAGAACTCTGGAAAGCGTGAAACAGTCTTAATATTGTTCTTGTGTTGGCTCATTCTTTCTGAGCAGTCGCCTTCGCATCCCACGCCGCTTTGCAAAGACCTTCTTCTCATGGAAAGGTCGTAGGCAGCCCCTGACATCACTCTCGGAATTTCATAACAAACTCTGCTCTCAGGGGTCAGGAATGATGGGGGGAGGATGAGGGTGAAGATTCCCTTTGAATTCCTGTGCAACATGTGTAATCTGTTGTTCAAAATCAAAACTAAAAGCTGTGTCATGCTCTTGCTGCATCATGCTGCTGGGTATATCTTATTTCTTATTGATGATGCACAGTGTATAGGGGAGGGAGTGGAACTGGGAATGATGCCCGTGCTGTGGATCAGTTCTTGAATTCACCACCTCTCATCTCTGTTCCTCTCTCCGTCTGCTTTCCCAGGTGACGGAGAAGCTGCTGGAGGTTGAGAATGAAACAATGATGAAAGTAGCTGATCTGGAGAAGCTGCTCCTTCAGAAAGATAAAGACCTGCAAGTAATACGGGTAAGCTGGTAGCTGTAATGATGTAATATCGCTCGCCTACCTCGCTTCACTTCACCTCACTGTGTGTTAGCAGAGATCATTTTCAGATGCATGTAGCTAAATTGCTGTGATAGCAAATTAGGTCAGCAGGAAACAGGATGTTTCTTTATGCATGTAGAGTCATTGTGTTGTGCTCTTTATTGCCCCCTGGTGACTGTTCAGGAGACATACGAGTCAACCAACACCCAGGTCAACACTCTGAGGAGGGTGATCAAGGAGAAGGATGCTGCCTTCCAGAGGCACTTCAACATCGAGAGGCGGCTGCTGGAGCTCGAACAGCAAGGCACCATCCGTTTGCATAAGAAACCTGATGGAGACATTTCCATCGAGCCCCTGGGAGTCGGTGGTGTGGGTGGTGTTGGGGGTAGCGGCCTTGGGATCCCGCTGGGTGACATTGGGCAGCTATCTTTGGGTTCAACAGCTGGGTTAACAGAACTGGGAGGACCAGACACCAGTTTACCACCAGCCAGTCAAGCTCCTCCGCCTCCTCCACCACCTCCACCTCCTCCTCCTCCTCTTCCCTCTGCCGCAGGTGATAGACCATGACTCTCAGTGATAATGTCTGATGACACATATATGTGAAAGTTGACTGTGTTTGACTATAGACCCAAAGAGGAGGTCTATTTTCAGTTCCTCTTCTTTGTTCATGCGTGCCAAGACAGGTGATAGGTCACGACAGTGTTCTTCTACCCCAGACAGGAAAAGGAAATGCTCGGGTTGTTTCCTTTGTGTGTGAGTCTGCAGCAGACTGTTGCACCAAAGAAACAGCACCAACTGTTTAAGCAAAGAACATAAAACACAGAGGTTACAAAACATATAATACAGATTTATAATAAGTTAGATCAAATACACAGAGAAAATAAAAGGATCACAAATCAAGGATCGATCAATTTAATACATAAAATGGATTTAAAAAATGACTTTAAAGTGTTTTATGTTTTCTTGTACATTAATTACAGGCTCGAATGCGCCAGTCCCACCACCGCCACCTCCTCTTGCTCCACCACTGCCTGATGCTTCTCCTTCTGTTATCCTGAGTTTGGGTCTCTCAGGTAAGAGTTGATACAAAATGACATATTGCTCTTATTAAACTCTGTTCATCTTCGCTTTTGCGTTATCGAGCAAAAGGTAACAGTTTCATATGTTTTATTTAATTCTCGACCACAGCTATCAGAATCAAGAAGCCCATCAAGACCAAGTTCCGCCTGCCTGTGTTTAACTGGACGGCTTTGAAGCCCAACCAGATCAATGGCACAGTCTTCAATGAGATTGATGACGAACGTGTGCTAGAGGTAAGGAGGCAAAGCAACAAAGTTACAAAGTGTTGAAAAAAAAACATCCTTAGTATTATTTAATATTAGTTTAACACTCAAAAGCTCAGATAAACTGTTTGATCAGTACTTTGCAGGTCTGGTTTTATTAGATTTGACTGACAGTGCTGGCAGCATAAACAACAATCCACCAGCTGTCGGTTCATATTTTGTTAAATCCTGATTGGCACAGGAAATATGTGATATCACCTTTTTCCAACTGAGCAACTGAGCCCGCTTCATACCAGTGAGAAGAGCAGAAAAAAAACAAAAACACAGTTATCTACCATGTGAAATTAATGAAAACAGTGTGTCCATGTAGAATCCCATCACTCAAAGTAAGAACCTGATTGAGAAAATGTGTCTTTAATGGGCCTTTAATATAAATTCAGAACAAGTAAGTAAAAACTCTCACTTGTGTGCAGGAGCTGGATCTGGAGAAATTTGAAGAGCTGTTCAAGACCAGAGCCCAGGGTCCAATTATGGATCTTTCCTGCACAAAGAGCAAAGTAGCTCAGAAGGCGGTGAACAAAGTCACCCTTCTGGATGCAAATCGCTCCAAGAACTTAGCCATCACACTGCGCAAGGCTAACAAAACCACAGAAGAGATCTGCAAAGCAATAGAGAAGTAAGCACTTTTCTGGACTAATATTTGATTCATAGATAAGATAAAACAAGTTACTAATATATGTTGTGTGTACTCAGGTTTGACCTCAAGGCCTTACCTGTTGACTTTGTGGAGTGCCTGATGCGTTTCCTGCCCACGGATGCAGAGGTGAAGGTCATGCGTCAGTACGAGCGTGAGCGTCGTCCTCTGGATCAGCTAGCAGAGGAGGATCGCTTCATGTTATTATTCAGCAAGATTGAGAGGCTCACGCAGAGAATGAACATCATCACCTTTGTTGGGAACTTTTCTGACAACATCAGCATGCTCACGCCGCAGCTCAATGCAATCATTGCTGCTTCTGGCTCAGTGAAATCTGCTCCAAAGTTGAAAAAAATGCTCGAGGTGAGAAGTGTTTATTTGTTTTTAAATTAGCAACATTTGTATTGTTCATGCATATTCATGTATTGTTCTGGTTTCTTGTAGATCATCTTAGCTTTGGGAAACTACATGAACAGCAGCAAGCGTGGCTGCGTTTATGGCTTCAAATTACAAAGTCTTGACCTGGTGAGTGTTTTGGAGCAGAATTTGGACACATTTCTCAAGTGCTCGGTTTATCTTTATACCAAATATTCCACATAGTTCATTCGTGCAGTGCTTTTGCTGATATTGGCGTTCATTCCTATTGTTATACAGCTTCTTGACACTAAGTCTACAGACAGGAAGATGACATTGCTCCACTACATAGCTCTCATTGTGAAAGAGAAGTACCCTGAACTGGCCAACTTCTACAATGAACTGCACTTTGTGGATAAAGCTGCAGCAGGTGAGTTCAGCTACAGCATTACCATGAAGATAATGTCAGATATGGTCAGTTAAATAAGAACATTTCGGTAATATTATGCTAAGATCTGTAAATAAAACATATTCCCTATTGACTGTCTACAAAAGTATCTTTGGAAAATGTACTGCTGGATGTTCGGGAGCTGGGGAAAGGCATGGACCTGATCCGGAGAGAGTGCAGTCTCCATGACCATTCAGTCCTGAAAGGCTTCATCCAGGCCAGTGACACACAGCTGGACAAGCTGCAGAAAGACGCCAAGACAGCAGAGGTATCACAACACTGTCCTCACCTCTTAACCTCAAAGGGAAAAAAAATAGACATGAAGCAAACTTGTGTCCCAGATGCAGCTCACTGACCTCTAAGACACAACCAATCATGACTCCCAACTTGACAGTATTTACATACATTGCTTCCACTCTGGTACTGTACTCCTTCCCAATTCTAGGAAGCCTTCAACAATGTGGTGAACTACTTCGGAGAGAGTGCCAAGACGACTCCACCCTCAGTGTTCTTCCCTGTGTTTGTGCGATTCATCAAGGCCTACAAGGTGAGGACACCAAGCAGATGCAGCGTCTGTGTATCTTTTTTTATTTCTTTACTGACAGGGTGCAGATTTCTCTCCTGGTCAGAGGGGAAGTTCCCTGGTTTCAAACTTGGATGTTGTTTCAGTGAGAGCAGAGCAGGGTAGAGCTTTGGCTGCGTGTGTGCCACAGGACGTGGCGTATAGTCCGAGGCCAAATAACAGGAAAGGCCAGCTGGGTCTGACTCTAGAGCTGCAGCTGTGGTGTTTAGACTGGTCCCCCCTCTCTCTCTACCCCTGTCTCCTCACCTCCTCCCCTTTACCCCCGGACAGCCTCGCCCTGCCCCACCACACAACACACTTCCTGAGATTGTTCTCAGATTGGATTTATGGGATCTGCTTAAGGAAATGTGCAACACAGGGATTTCTGCGTTTGCCTATCTAAGTGCATATGGGTGACTTAAAGGAATAGTTCCACATTTGGAAATACGCTTGTTACCAATCCAAGCTGATCAAAGGAAGAGAGAAGTAACATAAAACCTTGTGAACAATTTTTATTGCCATATATAGAAGCTTAAATTTAACTTTAGTGAGAGCCACAACAAACAAACCCAACCAACCATCCCTGAGTTGAATTAAAACCACAAAACCAAATGAACTACCCAAAAAATACAATTCTAAACCTAATTTCCTATCACCACAAAAAAGTGACTTAAAGGTTGTAGTTTAGATACTAAAGAAACAATAACTCAACCAAAACACTCATTAGCCACAACATACAACAGAGCTAATTTGCCTCATTGCAAAGAGTTAGATGAGACGGTCGATACCACTCTCCTAGTAGACCGCTCACGTGTTTGAGTGTTATGTTCAACTTTTGACCTATTTTCTCTTCCCTTTAAGGGCCACATAATCGTATTGATTTGGATTTATCTGTGCTTCAGTTTCTTGTCTTGACTCGTCACGTTTTTCTTTCTTCAACAGGATGCAGTGGAAGAAAATGAACAAAGGAAAAAGCAGGAGCAAGCAATGAGAGAGAAGCTACTGGCTCAGGAGGCTAAACAGCATGACCCCAAGGTACAGTTAAAGTGAAACTAAGCTGAAGGAAAACTATCAGATGTTTACTCAGTGCTAAATAAAGCTTTGTGGTGTGCCAAAAAGCACAGAGAACAGTACAAATATCCTCTCCGCTGGTGCAGGTCCAGGCCCAAAAGAAGAGGCATCAGCAGCAGGAGCTGATCGCAGAACTGCGCAAGCGGCAAGCCAAAGATCACCGGCCTGTGTACGAAGGAAAGGATGGCACTATTGAGGACATCATAACAGGTGGGCCAGACAGCACCCTAAAAAGACCCCATGTGGGGGCCAACAGCTCCGGTCATCCCAGGTCAAGGATGACTGTGGTCATTCACTGCTCAGCTCCTTTGAAGTGCACCTTGTGCTACGTGGTCCAGACACCGCCACATCTGGAGCACAGCACATAGCAGCACAGCAGTTGCTTATTACTCAATGACGTGCTGTCTAGTTAGTTATTAAATGTACAACACTTGTTGAGCCTCATTATGTAGATAGACAGTCATATAGGATCTTTATTTACAGGATCCTTTTTTACAGACACCATGTAGATTTTTTATATGATTGTAGCATTTTTTAAATGTTTTGATGATGACATTCTTGTTTTTAGAAAAATATAAAACTGACTGAGGATGATGTAAGGGCCTTTCTTGAATCTACCACTAGGGCTCAGACATTTTAAATCCCACTTATATGGATTTTAATGGCAGAAAGAAATCAGTATCTACAGCCTCAGGATAGCACATACGTTAACTAATGTTTTTTTGTCACAATTATTAACCAGTGCTTAAAATGTAAATAATACAAATGTTGCATTAATGTCATTTTAAGTTATAATAATGCTTCTGTGCCACTACTATCAGAGCTGTTAACAGCTAATTATGAATAATTATGTTCCAAGACATGCTCAGTGCGTCCTAATCTCATAAAATAAGTCCCCCTATTTCGTAGCACATCATAGCACAGCAAGAAGGCTTTGGGTTTGAACCCGCCAGTCAACTGGCACCTTTCTGTGTAGAGTTTGCGTGGGTACTCCGGCTTCCTCCCACAGTCCAAAGACATGAGGGTGAATCGGTGACTCTAAATTGCACGTAGGTTTGAATGTGAGCCTGAATGTTTGTGAATGTTTCAGGATAAGCGGTTATGGAAAATGAATGAATGATGAATGAAGCAGCACAGAAACTCACTATGATTTAGTTTGTTAATATACAGTATTTGTCAACAACGTTAACTTCTCAAATGAAGACATATTTGATATAATTACAGCTGTTTTTCTATCATTTTGTCGTTCATTATAAATTTATAGACGAGCCTCTACTTGCGGGTGCTCACAGGAGAAGATATAGCTCTTGACAACTAAACACCACAATATAGTGTGACAGAAACAATTTATTTAATATTTATATAGAGCTTGTAAATGTGAAATAGGGGGACTTAAAGAAAATAATCCTATTAAAAACCTCCTGAGAGTTTTTACAAGGTTTGCTTCCATAGATCTGTGCTACATACAGGAAGAACACAGCTCCAGTTGTCTCAGGTTCATTACAGTTTCCTGAAAGAAATTTGGAGGGTATCCATTTTTTTTTTACCTCCCCCTCACCCCCAGAAGGGCAGTGTCTCAGGTGTGACATGTTTTCTCTTCCTCCCCCTCCTCCCCCAGTACTGAAGAGCGTGCCCTTCACAGCCCGCACTGCTAAACGCGGCTCACGGTTCTTCTGTGAAGCCAACCTCTGTGACGACGCCAACTGCTAGCCCTTCCCCCCTAATGCCAAGGTTGTCCAGGTGTCTCTCGTACGCCTCCCTGACCCCACTGTGCATGCAGCATGATCCCTGTCACCTACTCAACCCCACCATACCCCCACTACACTACAACTAGTGTGAACTAACCTGGGCCGTCATTTGGTTTTTTGTGTTCTACTTCAGAAGACTCCTATCAGGTGTCTGGTGATAGGAGTCAGCCAAACCTCTTTGCCTGGCACAGATCTCCATGGAGAGAAAAAAAAGTTGTACAATCAACATATTTTGTGTGTGAGAAATATGTTGATACACTCACAGTACAATCAGCCATGACTGTGATTAAATTACCAAGTGCATGACACATGTAAAAGGCTGTGCATTATTATGGCATATTTCTTTTAAAGCATAATGCTGATTTAAACAATTATAACATAAAGAGGTTTGGCTAATTTACTGTTTGTTTTTTTTATCAACAATGCCTTGTTCCATGAAACTAACTTGTTTGGTGTTGGTTTCCGGCTAACATGTGACTCTTCTTTCCTCAACCACCACTGTTTATTCCACCCCCTCCAGCTGAAAAGAAGATTAATGACAGTATTTCCCACTCATAATAGAGGGTAAGGAAGGTAGCCTGGCTGAAACCCGGCCCGCTTGGCCCTCCAGCTCCTGTGTGCTGCTACAGTGATGTCAGCTGCTTCAGCTAGTGCTTTGGACGCAAAAAAAACAAAACAAAAAAGATGCCTCACAACGCTGAAATTTGCTTTACAACACAATCAGAAAACAAGATTATTGAAGATTACTTGAGAAGCGAGTTAAAGTATGTTTATAGTTCCCCCAATAGTCATTAAAAAGTGAATTCACTTAATTAATTTAGCCTCAGCTTCTGTGACATTTTCAGAACATCATTGTTCAGTTTCAACGCATACCCGTACCCTTAAGATCATCATCATCCTCCATCATCCCCCTCCTATTATGTGTTGCATGTTGTCCAGTGTTCATTTACCTCTCACCTGTCAACAACGTCCGCCATGTTTTGTCTTTGCTAACTGTCATCCGCGCGGTGTGCTCAACAGCTTTTTGGTCAACAGGCTCTAGAAAAGAACACACACACACAGTCACATTAAATGCAAACAGTTTGTATCTAAAGATACTCAAAGGTTAGCCTTATTGTTGCTCAGAAAACTGAAGAGCTTGTTGACCACTGTACTGTAACTGTAATAATGACGGCTGCATTATTAGTGTTGCTATAACCACATTCCCAAAGCCTTGGATTTCACTGTTTTGTGTGTCACTACTACCAGTTCAAATGCAAGGTTATGGGAATGTGTCATTCAGTGTTAAGTCTGCACTGTTTATCTGCTATTTTGACATTTCTAATACAAAGTTTACCTGCATAAGTTTTTTCAGATTATTTGATAATTGTTTTACTGAAATATACTACAGCATAGAGTCAGTTGCCAGTTTATTAGGTACACCAAGCTAAAAGTAATGCAGTCTGAAGTGAAGCAACAGTCTTAATAAGTTAAGTTTTTAATGTTCAGTTTCTGTTTAGTTTTGTTAATTTTGTTTCTTAAAGTATATTTCAGATGGAGGATGTAGTTTGTGGTGTTCTTGAACAATACTGCATTATAGAGAGAGGTGTTTCTCTTACTTAGCCCACTCTCATTAATATAAATGAGATGGACAAAATAATAGTAACACATCAGTTGATTAGGTGTACCTAATAAAGTGGCTACTGAGTGTATGCTCTCTACATTTATGGCTTAAAAACACTGCAAAAGAAGTTTAGTAAGTAGAAGCCTGTTTGCAGATTGACCTCTGGGTCCTCTAACATGTGTGTCCCCCCCTTGTTTCTCACCCCTCTCTCCATGCATACTCACAGATCTCCGAAACCAGCCTTTCCTGCGAGCTGACGCGTTGATCCGGAGCGGTTGGAAGAGACCCTAAACCACTTATTCGTCACTTATACTCCCCTCTCCTTCCTTATTATAACCTTCCTCCCTGTGTCCCGATGGTCTGTCTCAACCCTGAGGCTGCAGATCACAAAGACTGAAAAGAGGGACAGGACAGAGCCCTTGTTTTAGCTGGGTAATTTATTTATTTATGGAGGCCCTTTTACAGCCACTTTAAGTGAGCAGGCATCATTACAGAAGCACAATGGGTCACTCCTGTCTCACTGCAAACAAGACTTTCCCTGCTCTGTTGCCATTGAGGAGACAAGTTGGCGGACGACTACAAGACAGGTGAGGTTAGTTGAGGACTGGCGGACCACAATGCAGGAAGAACGGTGCTTTCACTGGCAAGTGCCTGCCAACATGTGGATCTTATTCCCAAGACCGTTAATTTCCTCAGATTATGCAGTCGTAGCAGGACTTAGACTGGGTGGCAGCCAAGGGAAGATACCAACTCTGCTGCTGGGATGTTTGCCTTGAAGACACTTGCAAAACCTTCCTCCAAATAACAGAGACGCTTCAATATTATAATGAGACACTTGGGGACTGTTTCCTACCATTAAACCAACACATTCAATCAAGACTTAATATTGACAACTGTTTAGATTTTATTCGCATGTATATGGGAGGAAAGACTTCATGTATCTTCTCGTTCTTTTGGACAAGCTAGCCAAACCAAAATGTCTCAAGTTTTGCTTAAGAAGTGCCTTTTTTCGTGTAAACAGTGTTATTTCTCATGAGTCAGCCATAATTTGTTTATTTTACATCTTTCATTTGTTAAAGATTGTATTTTTTATTGCCTTGTACTATAACATTAGCCTTATCATTAGACAACAATATGCAACCAATGAAATTTACAGCTTTTTAAGGCATACAACTAAAAAGAGAAGGGGAATAATAATTTTAAAGATTACTTTTATCTACTTCTTGTCGTTAAGCTCATAACTTGTCCAAGTAGTTCTTAAAAAACTGAATGTTATACACTTTGACAACACTTTCTGTCACACTTTTAAGTGACATTTGGGAAGTGACAAATGTATGAAGAAAAATCCACATGAGCTGCTGTTTAAGGGCCCAGATGACATTAACCTGCTATCGATGTGGTGATGGATGAAGGACGGTCTTCTGTTTGAAGCTTTTATTTTTTAATCTCCTGTTTTAATAGAGATGATGCGTTTCCTCCTAACGACTGTTTAAACTTACATTGGCACAAAGGGAGCTCTTTACACTACTTAATTTGGCTTAACATTGTATGGAGACACTATTCTATAAGTGGACATTTATATTAATGTACATTCAAATCAAGAAATTTACTTTTCAGAAGACATGATCCATGATATTGTCTATTGACTGAAAGATGACTGTTTAATAAATGAGATGAATGATGTAACTACATGACCAAAGACTTTGATTACACCGACAAAAAATGGTCTTTCTTTGATGAAGCAACATTCAAAACAAGCGATTACTACATGTTCATGTTTTATTTCTTAACTTGTTTTTTAAAGTATACTTGATGTTAATTTCTGATGTAATGCAGCAAGAAACAAGCGACCGATTTTTTCCTCTCCATCTCTCCAAATGACGGACAGAGCCACCGTACATTTCTACTATAAAAATCCATTTAATTTCTTATATCAAAAAGAAATAGAATCATAACAAAACAATCAGAACCACAAATATCCATGTGGGTTTTTGCCACCAAAAGAAATTCAATTCCAACTGAAAAATGATTATTCTAAATCGGGTGAAAATCTAACAGAGCAGGATGTTAAAAAAAAAAAAAGAAGAAGTGATGAATACTGTTAACAAGTGAGGGGCAAAGCCAGAGAGCTTCCTCTAGGATGGGATGTGTGTGCGAGCACCATGCAGAGTGATATGGCAGGTAAAAGTTAAAAGCAGCGTGGTGAGCAGAGTAACAGACTAAAATCCAGTTTGACAGACAGATAGATGGTTAGCGTTAGCAGCAAGGCAAAGGAATTAACAAAGGAATGCTTATCAGGAAGCTGATCAGTCCCCTTCCTGGGAATGCACTTAACAATGAGCATTAACCTAAATTACATGTCCATGTAATTACATACAATTAAAAAAAAAGAAAAAAAAAAAGGAAAAAACTCAATCTCCAACACACGTACGTACCATCAGACGGTCTCCCTGGCCTTTCCTGAAAGCACATTTACAATCAAAAAGACATGGAACAAAAGCTAAATGTAACCATTCTCAGCTAATTATTTGTTGCAGATTGTTTTTCAGTGATGACCGGAAGAAAAAATAAAAATTCACAGAAGCTTGCCGTCACTCCCAAAAAGAACTTTCTAGAACAGTTTCAGAGCGAAATCCTGTCCAGAGTGTCCTGCAGTAGGCTAAACCAAGGCCACGGATATCCATCCCAGACATTTTTCATCCTGGAATGTGGACTTTATTACAATCATCTTCATCCAGCACACTCACACACTGCCATTTGACTCATTCATTGCTGACAGAGTATGTCAATTATACAATGACTTTAAAAAAAATGTTACAAAGTACAGACTGCTATTTGTTACTGATGTTTGTATTCCTGGGTATATTTTCAAGACACTTTGTTAATAGGTTTATATATATGCAAATATATAACTTTAGTCTGTGCAAGAAGGTAAAAGACAATCACTTGAATGTAGTTCTTTGAGACAACAGAACAGACACTGTCTGCGATGCGGAGTCCTCCATGTGTACACGTGCAGTATAACAACTTCTCATTTCTCTCCCAGCCTCGGTCCACCTTTAGACCTCCAGCAGCAAACGTACATATACACATAATGTGAAAGACTGAGCCGAATCGGCATCCAGGAAGCATTCATAGTGAGCACTGACACTTCTCCTCTCATTCATGAGCAACAAAGACTTGGCAACGTTTTCTAGGATGGAACAATATTCTTTTTTTTCCTCTTTTCCCCCTTATACAATTCATACAAAAATAAAAAATTAAAATTGTTCCACTGCCATTCGTATCTCTCTTATCTTTTACATTTGCACAGAGGTAGTGGCTATATGCGTGAGAGGGGAGGGAGAGCTGTGAGGAGGAGGTGAGCAAAATTAAAAAGAAGAACTGAATAAATGTCTATAAAATGGTTCCTTTTTGTCACCAGAGGATTTTTTTTTTTTGTCAAAGAACAAAATATAATACTGCAATCACTTAAAAAAGTAGTCCTTCATTTTATACATTTTATACAGTGTTCTCGCTTTTTTTGTTGTTGCTTTTCTTTTCAGTTGGTAAAGGCATAAGATGAGACAGCTGGTTGGCTCAGCACTGGGTCGGGCAGGGCAGGGCAATGTTGGCAGAGTTCAATCCGCGCCAAGCTCTACGCCAGTGGGTCACTCATGTCGTCATCGCCCTGGGAGAGAAGCTCCTTCTTTTCATCTGTGCTGGCCAGAGAGTTGCGGCTGTTGTGGGCGCCCATGTACAGGGTGGCATACACTGGGTTGGTGAAGTTGGTAGGCTGCGGAGTGAAGAAAATTACATGGTGACTCAAAAGGCATGAGGTTCTTTAAATGTGAAAGTAGTGCTAAGTTATCTCAAATCACAACAACAAATATCTCATCTCGTGACTAAAAGTCTTGCAGATAGTTGCTTTGTTTTATTTTTTTTTATGTCCACTATGTCATTATGTTGTACAATGTGCCTGTTCTGGTTCTTTGTTTCACGAAGTCCAATCACCAATTGGTTGCTCCTGACAGTAGCACCTGACAAAGCTTGAAAAAAGACCCTTCCTCCTCCTCCCTCTCTCAATTTAATTTCAATTACATATGCTTTATTTACATGACTATCATGTGAACAATATTGCCAAAGCATCAAAGATATATACGCACACACACGCAATATATTTATTAAAAAAAGATAAATAAAAAAATTCATTAAGTAAAATAAAATAAAAGTCAGAAAGCTGTTACACACTCATCCAGCAGACTCGGCAGGAGCAGAGCCTCCCCACAGCGCGTTGTTTGTTCTTTGTTTCTCCTTTATTTAATTAACTTGATAAATTCAATTTGGTTCACTGTGTTTCCTCCTTGGGGTCAAAGCATGTGTGTCCGTCCAAAAACAATGTTTAGGTTACTCTGGATAAGAGCTTTCTTAGAACAAGAGCTACTTTCTTTATAAAAATGGCAGCAAAATTAAATTTCACTCCTCCCATGTACTATCAGCGTGAGGAGATATTTCTGTGATTTGGGTGACCATACTGTTTATATAAATGTGCTTTTAGATTTACCTTGTCTGGGTCCAAAGCAAAGTCTGAATCCAGAAGCTCCCCAGCGTCATCATCAGGGTCTCCTTCATAGATCTTATAGGCGGGGTTTCCGATCTCAACATTCATGGCTCCGTTTGTCATTCGGTGGTGCTGGAAGCCCTTTGCACTGCAGACAGACAGATTAACAAACTTATTATTATATTATTAGCACAGATTTAGACCCTCATTTAAAAACTATTTTTGGGAGAAACCTTACATTAAACAAGTCACAGTGGCTAGAAACGTATCATAACTTTATGCATAAACCAGGTACTGACGCAGCACCAGCAACATACAGTCCACACATTCAAAACAACATATATTTAAGGTTTTCAAATGAACTTTTAACAAAAGGCCATTTGATCAAACCCTGAAAATATACTGCAGTGGAGAATGCTGGATTTTCACATTGCAAATATTTGGCTGTTTGCAAGCATATAAAACATTTTTCATAGATGCACAGTTGTATATTTTACTATGCAAGCACAGAGCGTAAGCCTAACATTTACACATGGAAACAAGGGAAGGTATGGAGACGTAAAAAGGACAAAACAGTTCAATTGTTTGCGCATCACCAGCAAAAAGCTACTTCAGATAGACAGAGAGTCAAGAGGCCCCTGTTGCTGGGTGGGAAACCCCGGGAGGCAAACAGGAGATGGCAGGCAAGGACAAACGGACAGATTTCTGCACTGACCAACAGAAAGGACAAATGGACTGACAGACAGCATCAATCTGATAGGATATTAGGGAAGGGAGAGGACAGGATTTGTGGGTCAACAGGTGAATTATGTAACCCTATGAAGTTACCGCGAGCACTGAGAACGAGATTTGCCCGGCCATAGAGACCTGGGAGACAGGAAATATAGATGGTTATCAAAAGGTAAGAAAGAAAGAGAAGCTAGGTAGCATAGGTGTGAGGAACAGATGAAAAATGGGAGATTGGATCTGAGGTATCTGAACCAGGACTCACCCACGCATTCTCCGCTTGTACCACAAGATGGAACCAACCACAAGAAGTGCCAGCAGCAGCAGTAGAAGCACTGGTATGACGATAGAGGCAGTACCTGCAAGTGTAAAGGCAAATAAAGTGAGCAAATATGACCAGAGCGCAAAGTTTTACTAACAAGACTCTCTGAACTGTGCAACTTACTTCCACTGGAAGCAGAGGAATCCACAGAAGCTGATGCAATTTCACATCTGTAACCCGTCCATCCCACAGGACACCTGGACACACAAGCCAGAGTTAGTGTGTGTGTGTGTGTGTGTGTGTGTGTGTGTGTGTGTGTGTGTTCGATTCTCTAATTTAATCGTTTCTCGCTTGACCTGGAAATCACTCTGATCCTCCATCATGAAGGACATTTCAATATTCTTATTTCTGCTCTGAGGAGTCTCTGACATGAGCGAGGATAAACAAGACCAATCTTGGCAAATTTACCAGCCTGACACAGCTGTTTATTAGAAATCTGTTCGTGACTAGACACTGCAGCCTGATCTGATACTATAACATCACTGCAGTTTTATACTGAAGTGGGCAGACAAAAAAGAACAAGCTCACAGGTTTTAGTTTTTAATTTGTTTTCAGATTCACCATTTTAATACAGTGGAAAAGCTGAGTAGAAAAAAAGGATATTTCTCTCTCTTTCTTTTCCTTTTAATTTATATCATAATATAAATTATAATATTATAGTCAGGGAGAGGAGGAGAGTGGGATGCCTTTTCAGCAATAAACACATCTATTTTCAACCCAGCACACTGGGATGAATAGTTTGATGTGAGATATACTTAAATAATTTCCACTTCTGGGCTGATACATCATTTCTACAAATCATAAGACAATTTAATGATAACCTGGATTATTAAATAATTCACTTACAAACAGAATATCAGTAAATTCATATGTAAGTAATTCATAAATTAAAAAAAGAAGCATTGCTACATATAGAAATGGCTCATGTGTATTCATTGCCTGAGCAGCAAAGTCCATTTACACACTGTGGTTTGAGTGATCTGTAGACAGCATAAATACAGAATGCATGTTGTTATTAAGGTGCAAGATATCACTGAGGGAATTTGCATTTACCCTGTGTGAGTTTGAAAGACAGAAAGTATATTTATGTGTGTATAAATATATAGTTAGTTGTGGTTGGGTGTCATATCTTACTTGCACTGAGGCAGCAGCGTACGAGTGTCAACTGTACATTGTCCGTTTGAGCAGTAGTCCAAACAGGTATAGCAGCTGGGTTGAGTCTGACCGTTGGGACAGCTACAAACACAAAGATACAAAATTTATTAATATCTCCTGCTATGTTTAGATGTCCACACATTTTTGGCCATGTAGAATACTTTTCAATCAGTGTAACCTGTACGGTGCAGTGATGTCTGACCTTGCCAAGTTGATACTGAACAGTCAAAAATAAACATTAACAAATATTTACAAATCAAAGTCTAATTTATTTAGTGCACAATTCACGTTTCACAGTGTACCTACCTGCAGGAAACCTCGCCTGAGGATGACGTCAAACACTTGCCCGTTCCACAGAACTGACATTTGTCCAGCTCACACTGATATCCAATGTACTGAGTGGTGCACAGACAGAGTTTGGTGCCGTTAGAGGTTTGTAAGCAGGTTCCACCATTGTGACAATACCCTTCACATTTACCTGAGGACGAGATGGAAGACGTGTGAGAGGCAAAGAAATGATTCAAACGTGCTACAGATTGTATCAAAAATAACAACAGGAGGCTAAATATCAAAGAAGCTGAGCATTCATGCAGATTATTGTATCATCCACAAAATACAGTAAAGTTAAACACCTTTAAGACAACATAAACAGCCACTTACTGTACTGGCACTGGTCTCCCTGGTATTCCAGCGGGCAGCTACAGGTTGGCTGGTTGCCCACGTTGACCGAGCAGTTGCCTCCATTCAGGCAGTAATCCTGACAAGTGTGACGGTTACAGTTGGGCCCTGTGAAGCCTTTTGGACATCTGCAGGTTGGGGCACCTAGGACAAAGGAAATTTATGAATTAGGAGTTTAAACAGATTTAAGTCAGATTTGAGATGCAGAAATAGCACAGAATGAGAGTTGCGGATATTTAGAAATCACCTGCTTCATGACGTCATGAGGACTTTGGACATGTGACTGCTTTTACTAATTCATTCAGTTCAATGGTCTAAAATACCAAAAAATAATGAGCATTTCACATCAAATTTATTGATTTAAGTGTTTATTTTTTCTTGATAATTTGCTAGTTAGAAACATTTTTCCACAATGAAACAACACCCTAGTTATTAACAACCAGAGAGATTAGGGTAATTTCACTCACCTTGGAGTAACAAAATCATTACGAAGGGTCATTTAATGCTACAGAAATATACATCCCTGTGACCTAGTAATACATATCTTCTTGTTTAACTACTCAGTAAGGAAAAGCGATGACCATGGCCATGAACATCTGCACAGTGTTTCATGCTTTTACCTGTATGAGAAGCAGTGCATGTGCCTCCATTCTTGCAGTAGTCTCTACACTGGTTGATCTCACATCTCTCTCCAGTGTAGCTGGCCTGGCAGCGACACTTGGCCACCTGACGGGCATTGAGGAAGCAGCTCCCACCGTTCTGACACTGAATATCGCAGGGCCCTGAGGGGGGAGCTGTGGAGGGGGAGTTTCATATGAACCAACATTTTATGCAGCATGCAGAACGTAGAATATTGTACTGTATATCTGCAGACTTACAGAATGGTGACTGGGTGGGGGTCGGTCTCTCCACGCATGTCCCATTGTCGGCCACATAGTTGTTAGGGCAGGTGCACACTGGACCACTGGGGCTGAGCAGACACAGCCACTCACATTTCTTCCTGTCACATGGGTTAGTCACTGTGCAGAGAGAGACAAGATTTCCAATAAGAAAAACTGTATGAAATGTATAAAGTCAACTCAAGCAACTCTCTCAGTTGTTGGTTATATTCATCTGCACAAAACTTAAATGAGTCTTATTTCAGGATGCGGAGCACTCACTCTCTGGCTGTTTGTAACGGTGGTAGAGGACTATGTCAGTAGCATGGTTGATGCCTGTGGTCAGATTCTCCGTGGAACCTTTGCCAAACTTGTTGACCCGGAAGACAACGTTATTGATATAAGTGACCCCATATATGTAGTCCTCAAAGATATCTATGCTGAATGGATGGAGCAGGTCTGGAAATGAGAAAAGCAAAGATGAATGGGTTAAACAGAGAAACATCTACATGTTAACGTTAGATTTATTTCATGTTTCAAGACAGTGTGGAAAGGACTCAACTGTTTTTAATGCCGGAGACAGAAATGACAGAATCTGAGCCATCCAGACGAACACTGCCAATCACTGAGAGTTTAGCATCTGCCCAGTAAAGACGCTCGTTGAAGTAGTCCACGGCCAAACCTGTAGAGACAGAACAGAAGCAGATACAGACATTACAACTTACGTAGATAAAATGCTGTGATTCTGTTAGATGTTGCAGGACCTTGCTGAGACATGACATGCGTTCTTTCCTTTCCTTGGACAAAACAGGGTTAAGATAAAATCATATAATGCTGATGCAATACTGACCTGTGGGCCACTGGACGTTCTCATGAACTAGAGTTTGTCTCAGAGTGCCGTCCATGGCAGCTGTCTCAATTTTAGGGTGGTTCCCCCAGTCTGCCCAATACATGGTACTGAAAAGAAACACACATTATTTAAGCTATAAAGCCATGATAGAAATCATATATTTAATATGACCTGAAACTACCATCAAAGAGCTCAGCACTCTTTCTTACCCTCTCTGTGGATCCACAACAATGGCATATGGCTCGTCTATCATGCCAGAGATGAGGGTCTTGCAATGCTGGCCGGACATCTGAGCCACTTCAATGACATCTCGACCAGAGTCGGTCCAGTACAGGTTTCCAGCCACCCAGTCCACCGCAATACCACGAGGCATTTTCAGCTCTTTGATCTAGACATGAGCAGACAGGGTGTGTTTGTATGTGTGGCGTGTTTACATTGGTATGATGGAGAGTTTGTCTTTCCACACATATTTAACCAGCTTTACCTGCAGGTTGGTGATCCTGCCCTCACTCTGCCGTCTGTTACGGTGCGAGTTTGAGGAGGTTGACGATGTGGATGGTCCAGGAAGTTCATAGGAGGAGATGCGACCCGTGTGCCAGTTGGTCCAGAAGATGCGGTTGGTCTTGATGTGCAGGTCCATCGCATCAATACGTACACTGGCATCGCCCTGGAAGGTCTGTTCATAGCGCCAGTTAGGCATGCCAGGGTCCAGGCTGCGTATTTCATTGTCGTCGGCTATGTAGAGAATTTGTCGACTGCTGTTCATGCCTAGAAGGAAAAGAGAAAAAGGATGGCCATTGAAATTAAAATTGAAACTTATTATGAGTTTAAAAAAGAAGCCTAGAAGGCACAAAACAGATGCAGTTCTTGTCCTCACTGTCAGCCTTGCAGGTCTCATTGATCCTGGTGAAGTACTTGTGGCAGCTGCATTTGTAGGAGCCTTTGGTGTTGTTGCACATGTGGGAACAGGTTCCAAACTGGAGACACTCATTCTTATCTGAAAAAATATGAACAGAAAAACAGTCCAGCTCCTCGCCTTCAAAGCATCAACATCCAAGTAAGTTTGTCAGTGTTTTGCGCATGTGTACCTCCACAGGTGTGGTGTCCTGTCTTCTGGAAGCCTGGTTTGCAGGAGCAGAAGGAGTCTGTGCCGTTGGTGACACAGTGGGCCTCGTCTCCATCACCACACTGAGTCCTGTTACTCCTGCAGTCATTTAGTTTGGTGTCTGAACATGAACACAGGAACAAGTTGAACATGAGTCAGTGTAAGCAATTCACCTGATGGTAGATATTGAAAGATCAGATCTTTGATTAGCTGTAAAACAGAAATCAGTTTTGAAATGAGGCACCTGTCTTGCAGTTGATCTCGTCAGAGCCATAGTCCTCACAGTCGTTGAAAAAGTTACAGCGCAGAGTGGAGCTGATGCATCTGTGATTGGCACACAGGAACTCATCTTTCTCACAGGTGGGAACAGCTGAAGGGGCCTCTGTAGAGATTTAATAGCCGGCAACACACATATAGGTCAGCAATGTCCTTAATCAAAGTTGAGGAAGGAAGGGATTTCACACAGATTTAAACGACTTACGGCAGTTCAGTTCATCCGAGTTGTCTCCGCAGTTATTGACACCATCACACCTCTTTGACAGTTGCAGGCACACACGGTCATTTTGGCAACGGAAAGCTCTGGTGGGAGGACACTGGAACTTTCCTAAGAGCCGAGCAGAGAAAGAAGACAAGAAGGACAAAAGAGGATAGAGGGGTTCAGGACAAAGGATGAAGACTGACAAATTTAACATGTGTGTGATTCACAAGGTGATACTCACTGCACTCTTCAGGACTCTCGTCAGTGTTGTCCCCACAATCATCCTCCCCGTCACACTTCCATGCAAGGGGTTTACACAAAGTGTTGTTACACTGGAACTCATCCAGAGGGCAGAGACGCCCAGCTGAGAAAAACAGAGAAAAAAAAAAATTTTTTACAACTGGTGTGGTTTGCCTGAAATCTGATACTAACGTTCATGGTATTTTTAAAGACAATAAAACAACATATACACACACTTACCAGAACTTCCACAATTCTCTTCATCACTGCCGTCCATGCAGTCAGGGTCGGCATCACACCGCCAGCGGATGGGGATACAGTGTCCGTTCTTACACTGGAACTGGTCGTTGTCACACTTCAAATCACAGCCATGCTGAAGAAACATCAGAGGATCAGCTTTTATAAGCACAAATAATTAAAACTAAAACAATTTGACTTTCTTTCTAGATTAATACAAAATATGATTTAAAAGGATGCTCAAACTTTAGGGTTTCTGCACCTCATCAGATCCATCAGCACAGTCATGGTCTCCATCACACTTCCACCTTCCAGCAATACAGCGGCCGTTCGTGCAGGCAAACTCACTTTCTGAACATTGTCGAGGCACTGCACAAGAAAAACAAGGTCAGTTACAACACCGGTAAACAACGTTCACAGTGAGCTATGGTGGTTTTAGCCTTCAGCACAAAACACATCACAAAGGTTTAAACAGTGGACGAAGGAGAGAGACTATGTGAGAGAATGAAAGGAGCTCAATAAGTCACAATGTTAATTAATTTTAATTTTTATATAACTGATTTAAAGGTCTAGTGTGTAATCATGTATGTTTTCATTAGTGTATAATCACCTAAAAATAAATGATAAATGAGACGCAGCAGGTCCTCAACCACATAGTCCACCTTATTGAATCACCATGTTTCTACAGTAACCCAGAACAAACAGTCTGGCTCTACAGTAGATAGGGCCTTTCAGAATTTTCACACAGTTTGCAGCCACCATAGTTTCTTCTACATGCTCCTTTAATTTGTGTTATGTTTATTTTCCATGTTATATTTGTGGCAATAATCAAAATTAGCCTTAAAAATCAGTGCAGTGGCATCTAGTGGCAAAAGGGAACAACTACAACAATGTTACTAAATGAATCTACTTCCTGCTCAGCTTGCAGACTCTCACAGGTGGGTGGGGATCACAGTTGAACAGGAGCATGAGAGAGGAGACACAGCAGAGAGGAGCAGTTCACAAGTGAAGGTGGAGTAACTTACCTCATGGCTCATGCCAACAGGACAGTATGAAATGAAACGAACATCAGGTGAGGTGAGATGCATCAGAAATGACAGTGAACGGATGTTAGTGCTGAACAAGTGACTTAGTATGCACAGTTAACAAGTTAAGGATGCAAAGTGAGTATGTTACCAGTGGACAAGGCATGAGTCTGAGTGAAACTGGACAAGATGAGACAACAAATGTTGACAGTACGAAGGCATTGTCTCCAAGCTGAAAGTGATACTTACTACACTTGTCTTCGTCTGAGTTGTCCCCACAGTCGTTGTCGTAGTCGCACTGCCAGCGGCCCGGCACACAGCGGTTGTTCTTACATCTGAACTGGTACGGCTCACATGTCCTCTCAGCTGTAAAAACCACAGAAGATGTTACTGTCAGTAACATAAAAACAGACAGAACTAAATCCTAACATCTTCATTGCATCTGTCTAATTTTAAACACAGAGGATCTTCTTACCACACTCCTCTTTTGGCTCATCTGACGCATCACCACAGTCGTCCTCGCCGTCACACTTCCAGCGAGCAGGGATGCAGCGTCCAGAATCTTTACAGCGGAACTCGTCCACGCCACACGTCATCTGAGCTGGAGAGGGAAACATGGGGGTGGTTACATTTGAAAACTGATTACGATGACTCAGAATGAAGAAACAGAAAATAAAATGGGAGTCTTACTGCAGTTGGTGGGTTCATCAGATCCGTCCACGCAGTCATTGTCGCGGTCACACACCCAGACACGAGGTATGCAGCGTTTGGTGATGGCACACTGGAACTGGGTGGGCGCACATGTGACCTCAGCTATAGGTAGAAATAACAGATTTATACTGTAGTTACTCTGTGAAATTAAGCATCTAAGTAAAAGAATAGCATATCAGAGGTGGCACTGGATTATATGGGATGTAGCTAAGAAAAAGCTTCTACTCACGGCAGTCCTTCTCATCCTCTCCTTCTCCACAGTTGTCCTGGCCGTTACAGCGGAAGATGCCTGGGATGCAGCGGCTCGGGTGGGAACATTTGAACTGGCTAGGCAGGCAAACATGAATATCTAGGGTGCAGATACACAGACAGACAAACAAGCCACAGAGTTGTTGAAGTCATGAACATGCAAGAAAGAAAATAGGCAGGATGCAGATTATTAAATGTGTACGATATTGATACATACCACAGTTGGCCTCATCTGAGTTGTCCTGGCAGTCATTGTCTCCATCGCAGATGTAAGCTGGGTTGGTGCAGATGCCGGTGCCACACTGAAACTGCCCCGGCCTGCATTTAAACTCAGCTGTCATGGAAAAACAAAACAAAACACAGTTTATCAGGATCACAAAGATCAAAACTAAATCAGAAGACAAGAACTTATGTTACAGGAATACGACACACTATCAAATTATCTTTCTTGAGCACTTACGGCAGTCTGCTGGCTCGTCTGACCGGTCACCACAATCGTCCTCCGTGTCACATTTCCACCAGAAAGGAATGCACTTGTCATTCTTGCACACAAACTACAGCAGGAAGAGGGAAATGAATCAATGAATCAAAGTGATGATAGGGCATAACACCAGCGCTCCTTTGCTTCAATGCTGTTGACAAAAGCAACAGCTACTGTAGCACTGGGCGGCCTGCCAGCTGTCAATAGACAATCAGCAGGCACAAGCAGTTCATCAAACAAGACACAGCGATACATGGAGAGATGAAAATTCACTTATCAACTGTAGTCATCCAGTCACATTCACAATGATGATGATATTTACATAGTTTCATTACCTGGCTGGCTGTACAGTTGGACATGCAGGTACGCTGATCGTTGGCCAGGTAGAAGTTGGTGGGACAGGCACACTTGTAGCCTCCACCAGGGGAGAGGAGGCAGAGGTTACTGCAGCCACCGTTGTTTGTTTGGCATGGATGGTTGAGCACTGAAAGAGACGGAAAGAGGGGGAATGCTTTAATCTCTGACTGCTTGAATAAGTTTTTCAGAAGAGGTTTCATGATATCTTTGATGTCTTTGTATCTTTATATTTTGATACATATAATAATAAATTCTTACACCTTAACACAGGTTAATGCTTATTTAAATCTTCTATCTTGGACTTGATGTTCAGATGGTATTGTGGTTTGTTATTTTTTTTGGGAATTGGGAAAAACATGATAAAAAAAACAAACAAATGGTATACCATATGAGCTATTTAAAACACAAGTACTGCTTCTCATCTTATTATACATAGCCAACACTGAGGTCACTTAAGATTTAATTTCACAAAAACAAGTAAACACAGTGGGTGTACAGTTAGATGAACTAGAAATGATATATTCCATACTATCTTCCATCAAATTCCCAAACTTTTATATGTCCGTTCCTACACACCTTCTACTACTACTGTCTCTTACCCTCAGGCTGACGATATGGATGGTAAATGTGGATGTCCATGGGCCGATGCAGGGTGCTGATTAGGGTGCTCTTGTTGGTACCTAGAGTCTTATGAGCTCTGTTGATGGACTTTGTCTCCCAGTCGGTCCAGTAGATGTACTCCTCAAACAGAGTCATTGCAAAGATGTGGGGGATGTCCTGACTGAGAACTGTGAAGTAGCAGACAAACATTAAGTCACATTGTTCATGAGAAAACAACTGGCCAAAACAAAACAACGGTCAGGTACAGTATATCTATACTATTGATAACAACAACAACAACAACAACAACAACAACAACAACAACAACAACAACAACAACAACATAATGTTGTGATTTTAGTCATCAAACTTCTTATTCTTGCTGCTAAGATGTTGCAAAGATGTTCCAAAGAGAACAGTCTCACAATGTTAATGTAAAACAGAGGCAGGGTGGGGTGCACAGCTACAGTGGCTCCACTATCTGTGTGTTATGTAATGGTTTGTACGCCTCATTAGGTTTTACACTCTAACTGCACTTTTTCTCCTCCCATATACTTCATTTCATGTGTTTGCTCTCAGTATTTGAAGGCCAGTGCATTATGGAAACACACCATTAGTCTCTGTTGTAAAACACAGCAACCCAAATACATCACACACACGCATGGAGCGACACATGAAAGAAGAAACATGCGTGGCAAAAAAAAAAAAAAAAAAAAAGATTATAACAAGTGAGGTGTTTTAAAAAACTAAAAGTTGTAATCATATGATAGGAGTAGTTTTACAACAGCAGGTTGAACTGTGGTATTAGTCAGATTAGCACAAAGCTCCCTTTGGTCAGTCCTTATCTGAATTCAAACAGGCTAAGTCTTGTTCTGCAAACACATACAAGGCCACACTGGTGTTTGTATGGTGTGTGTGTGTGTGTGTGTGGGTGTGTGTGTGTGTGTGTGTCTATCAAAGGATGGGTGAATAACTCCCTGGACACACACTGGTCGACTAACACCCCCAAGCTAATACGAGGCGGTTCTATTATGAATTGTTACTTTGAATAAAAAGTAGTTTTCCTTCCAACATGCTTCCATCTGACTGTTTTTTTCTGTAGGACAACGCTGAACATACACCCACAGGTCTACATTATGTTCATTCTTCATCCAAGGAATGATGGGATGCCATAGCCAACTATCAATATGTATAGAACAGGGCTTAGCCAATGTGAGATATTTCTAAACAAACGCCTGCTGCGCTCCAGAATTCCTCTGCACGCCTGACAATATCAACTATTGTAGTGAGTGTGCTAAACAACAGAACGCTGTGCAGACGTCATACATGCTTGAGGCCTCACTGATCAGAACAATATCCCCTATTCAGGGTTTCTGTCTCCCTGGGTCTATGCTGCAGGACTCCAGTCCAGCGGACAACAATCTGACCTGTTTGCTTATGCTTGGTGGTTCCCAAACAATTATGTGTATACGCAAGAAGAAACTCATCCAGACAGCTGGCAAGCCCATTAGCCTGTCACCGTACAAAATTTGGCCACATCAAAACTTAAACAGATGAATATTCAGTTTCTGCACTTCCTTGATTCACTCCAGTGTGGTTTTGTCATAAATCATTTCTCGTGTTAAGCAGACAAGATAAAAACCACTTAAAGCTTCTCAGTCCATCACCTAAATTATAAATGCATCCAAAATGGTGCCTCGAGTTTATCTTCTGTCTTTTTCAAGTTTGCAACTGTGTGGCATTTGACAGCTTCCTGCCTCCAACTTTCCATTTTAATGGTACTTTCTATTTGCTATTACTACCTCAGTGTAATTATAAGAAAAACACAATGAGAAAATGCTCATCACATATACAGATATTATATTTCTACAGACCAATATATGCAACTTGAGTCCCACTGTCATAAACCAGTTGGAAAAGTGTGTAAAAGTAGAAGGTATCTGTATCTGTTTGTGTACTGGTCGGTTACCTGTGTGTCTGTTGGTGCCATCCAGGCTGGCAAACTCAATGTAGTCCTCTCTGGCATCAGCCCAGTATATACGGTCATTAATGAAGTCCAGGGTTAGTCCATTGGGCCATGTGATCTTATCCTCTACGATGACACTTCGGTTGGTGCCGTCCATCCCAATTCTCCCAATGTGAGGGTTGTCGCCCCAGTCAGACCAGTACAGGTACCTAACCAGCAGGGGATAAAGATGGTGTTACAGTATAGTGACTCTTGAATTTACTTTAAATTCAAAATATAGCTCAGCAGTCAACATAAGCATATGAGAATGTTTGTAGCTTGTAAAACCTAATATTAATTGTGTTTCTTACCCATAGCGGACATCCACAGCCACAGCACGAGGTTCCCTCAGGCCACTATTGACCAGAACAGTCCGGTAGGCCCCATTGAGTTTTGAAACCTCAATGGTGTCCCGGCCTTTGTCACACCAGTACAAGTTCCCGCCAACCCAATCCACTGCCAAGCCATCTGGGTTACTCAGGGAGGTCCGGTGCAAAACCTGCCAAATGAGGTTTTATAGAGCGTTAGACAATGATGAAATTTCCAGTCAGGGACTCACACAACTTTCGGAAAAAGTACAATGGTGAATGCGTTGGTTGTTCCACTTAAATTTCCTATAGATAAAAGGACGTTTGATTTCCACACTGACCTCCATATTACTGCCGTTCATACGCATGCGTCGGATCATGCTGCCCTGAGTGGTCACATCTGTCCAGTAGATCATCTGCTCTGCATAGTGGAAGTCCAGTGCCACGGCATTATTCAGACCCTGAAACAGAGGCAGGTACAGTATGAACAGTTGTGTGAAGCACCAACGATAAGAACTTGTTGCGTTTCTGCAGGTTGAACTAAGAATGAGCGTGTCTCACCTGTTTTATTAGAGTGTAGTTGGAACCATCCAGGTTGAGTTTTCTCAGGTAGTACCGGTTAGCAAAGATCAAGTAGGGCTCCTCTTCTACACACAGATACCAGACAGAAAACTGAATTTCAGAATTGAATTGGGGATGAGCAACTAGCAAAATGCAAAACACACACAAGCGTGCCTTACCTGATGTGGATTTGCAGATGGTGGGATCATTGGGGCTGAGTTCAAAGCCATCCACGCAGAGACAGTGGAAGCTGCCGTGTGTGTTGATGCAGCGCTGAGAACAGGGGTAGGTGGTTGTGCACTCATCTATATCAACACACGTCTTCCCATCGCGCTTCAGCTGGAAACCAGGATGACACCTGCACTGAAGGGGCCAAGAGCACAGGAGAAATGTCAAAATCTCACAGCCTCCAGGTTCTGGCACTTCTCATGTCTGAGTCTGGACCAATTACAAGAACCTGCCAGAGCCGGTCACAATCACTCTGTCAGTTAACCTGATATATGTGTTTTTCCTTTCATCAAAAGCCTAGTTTTAATTTCGATGTAAAGTGTTGCTAAAATCTCAATGCTGACATGAAACCCAGTTGCTGCTGTCAAATAAGATGCATAAATAGCAACAAGTCTAATCTGTGCGAAATTCTCTAACAACAGAAAGCATGGGTAAAAGATGACATTCAATGTGTTGATAAAAAATGGCCTAAACATCATCTTACCACATGGCATGGTAAAAACACAATTCATTAGTAGTCGAAATCAGCTTGAACAGTCACTTTTCATAAGCACATCTGTGTTTTGAAAGAACACCAAAGCACACTGTCACACTGACACCCGGAAAAATCTGATTGATGCCGAAATTGTGAATGATTAAATGTCTAAATATTCAATCTGCAATAACCTCAACACCCACACCAACCTAAAGTGAATCCCTTTGGTCTACAAATTGTCCTTTATCATTTTCAAATGAAGCTCTCACCACAGCCTCAACACCACAAACATGAGAGTTCACACAGAGTTCAAGCTGTTCTAAGACTGACCTCCTACTTTTAAGAAACAGAGCCAAAACATGTTGTTGTCTTCTATAACCACAAGCCTCAAGTTAGTAGTTCCCAACCTTTTTACTTCAGGTCCTGTCTAACTTCATTATTTACCCCACACACCCCCCATTACCCCATTTGTCTGTGAGGTAACTGTGTGCCTATTATACATATAATATCTTGGCCAATTAAAAATGGTGGAGAAAAAAACATTACCAGATAGATGGCTTACCTTAAAGCCAATCTTGAGGTCATCACAGAGCTGCGAGCAGCCACTCATCTTACTGTTGAGGCACTCGTTGATGAAGCAGTTGAGTTCATCCGAGCCGTCACCACAGTCATCGTTGCGGTCGCACAGCAAAGTCTCGTTCAAACACTTGCCATTACGGCACATGAAGGCTGACTCATTACACGTCCTCTCTGAAATCATAGACAAATGGCATGTTACATTAGTGTTACTTTGAAACAGGATGCAGCTGTGACCTTTCTGAATAAAAAGTTTCTCATATGATCTGTTATGCTGGCAGAGAAATTAAAGTTGTAAAGAGTTAAAATGGTGATTATAATCCCTACCCATGTCAGTGCATCGAGGGTTCTTGGGAGCCTCATCAGAGCGATCCTGACAGTCAAACTCTCCGTCACACTCCCACTTCTTCTGGTTGAGGCAGCGGCCGTTGGCACAGCGGAACTCATCTGGGCCACATGTTGGGTACTCTACATCAGAACAGGAGTATGTTTATAATTAACCTCAACCCCACTTGGTGCTACAACAGAAGTAATCACAGCTCACATTCTCTCACAACCTATTTAGTGGTCTATCTGCACACTCACCACATTCTGGGGATTCATCTGAGCCATCGGTGCAATCGATGTCGTGGTCGCACACAAAGTGCTTGGGGATACATTGTCTGTTCTGGCACATAAACTCATTCTCCACATCACAAGTGCTGTTGGTGTACACTGGAAGTGGAAAAGAACACAGTGCGGTTAACGGACATGGAACTGTGTTGGAGTGTTTCTGGGGTTTATTTCTTCAATCACAACACAAAGCGGG
Organism: Sciaenops ocellatus; assembly: GCA_033000465.1. Lineage (NCBI taxonomy): Eukaryota > Metazoa > Chordata > Actinopteri > Sciaenidae > Sciaenops > Sciaenops ocellatus. Next base: position 14,331,462 of record CP136883.1, on the reverse strand, counting down.
TCGATTTTCCATGGGCTTATTTTGAAACTGTCACACTCACTGCAGCCAGCCTTGACACTCTCATCAGCTCCATCAGGACAATCCTTGTCTCCGTCACACTTCCAGCGTTGAGGTACACACATGTGGGAGCCGGGACACTGGAAAGCCTCTGGACTGCAGGTCTTGGATTCTGTGACAACATTATGGGAAAGTTAAATGATGATATAACATGAGAAAATGTTACGCATAGTTAAATGCCTCCATTGGGTGTGGGAGAAAGTACTTTCACATTAATATGTCACTTACTGCATTTCTGGTCCTCATCAGAACCATCGCCACAGTCATCGGAGCCGTCACACACCCAGTGGGAGGAAATGCAACGGTGGTTCCCACATTCAAACTGGGTGGATGTGCAAAATTTGTCTGCAAAGGATGGCAAAGAGAGCTCAGATTTTTGGAGGAATTATTTTATTTATCCTAGCCGTAAGTCATATTTTTCCATGTGCAGTGGGAAGCTTAAAGAAAAACAGTCTGGTTTTTCTGGTATGCTTTGTGTTTTCAAGACAAAAAAAAAAAAGGGTATAAGAGGACAACTATGCAGCAGACTGACCACAGTGCGTCTCATCAGCTCCGTTCTCACAGTCGTTCTCCTTATCGCAGGTCCAGCTCATAGGAATGCAGCGACCGCTGGGACAGGCAAAGAAGTTAACTGGACATTTAAGCTTCCTTTTATCTGCAAGACAACCGAAAAAAACCCCCCAAAAAACATAATGTACAATATCTGACTATTTCACAGAAGCCGAAAGAATTTAGACATAAACAAAGCATCGAACCTGGGCAGTTTCTCTCATCTGAAAAGTCTCCACAGTCATTGTTGCCGTCACACACCCACGAGGACAGATAACACAGAGTAGTTTTCTCACAGCTCTGGAAAGACGCTCCTTTCACTCCCAGGCGGAAGAAACGTAAGCAATCGGTGGGTTCTGAGAATAATGGAAAAAGTGTTTAAACACTAACTTTACTAGCTTCTTGTTAAGCCAGTTTCCTCTTAATCATTGTGGTAAGTTACTTACGGCAATTCATTTCATCACCAGCGTCCTCACAGTTGACCACCTGGTCGCAGCGACTATAATTTGAGATACAGCTTCCATCTTTGCACTGGAACTCTCCTGGTTTGCACAGGGTCACTGCAGGATGCACAGGAGGTTTTACAAATGGTGAACAACTACATCCTCACACACAAATGACCCTTCTTGTTTCAATTAACTTTATAATTAGTCTAATTTATGTGCTTGTCAGAAAGCATTTCATTTGGTTAACATAATTGAACAAGTAACAAGATTAACAGAACATCCAAGACCCGCAGCCCAGTCATGTTTTGAATTTGTTCTTCAGTTCTTCTCTAGCAGAACTAATCCAGTTAAGGTGCCAATAAAATGTTCAGATCAGGAAATCTGATCAGGTAAGCAAAATCATTACAGCGTTGTGCAGGCAGAACAAGTTTAAGTTGTGCCAAATCTGATACTAGGCAAACATGGTTGATGTGGTTTCTGTTTGTGCAACTATGAAAGGCTTAACTAATGATTTTTCAATTAGTAGTAGCTATAAAATGAACAGAAATGACTCACTGTTGCAGGGCAGTTCATCAGAGTGGTCACCGCAGTCATCTGTGCCATCACACCAGAACTGGTGGCCGATACAGCGGCCGTTCATGCAGCGTCTGTAGCCTTTTTTACAAATTCGATTGGCTGTAGAGGAACAGCAGTTGATTAGAGTTAGCTCCAGAGCCAGTTGATTTTTTACACATCTTTAAATATGATCTAATCTACTAATTCACTATTTTATAAATACAACTCATAAGCTGCACTACATAATCTATATCAAACATACTAAATTTCCCTCTGCGCTACCACTTAGTTCAAAATTTGCATTTCTTTCCCAGGTAATCATTTTCCTGATTCTTGTAGTCACATATTAGCCCTTGCTCCCCTTGTGATCTAATAATATTTTATTATATTTATGAACTTATTCTAAATTGATTTAAATTTAACCATCAGCTAATATCTGCAAATTAAAAATAAAGTGTAAATGACTATGTCTGACAGCTCATTTTTCACTAACTAATAGCCCCCTAAAAAGAACTCACCACAGTAGGACTGCTTCTCATCAGATTTGTCCTTGCAGTGGGCCATGCCATCACAGGTCAAGCTGTAGTTGATGCAGTCGCCATTTCCACACTCAAAGTCATCCACACTTCCACATGACATGTTCAATGCTGGTGAAGAAGAAACATTTGAAATTCAGAAACATTGAACCTTTTAATCAAGAGGAGGATTTGTAAAATTTTATTCTAAATGATTATAAGGCGCCTCTCTCTTACAAGAGCAGGTGTTGTCTTCCAGAAGTTGTCTGTCCCCACGGCAACTGCAGTTGACCCGTCCATTGGATGTGGGCAGACACAGATCTTGGCAACCTCCGTTATTTGTTCGGCAAGGAGAAAACTCACCTGAGGAGGGGTAGTTAGGGTAGTAATGTTACGTGTTATTTGGTTATGGATACCCTTTGCTCTGCGACTCATATGATTGACTTCATTAGTTTATTCTGTGCTCCAGGGCACCGTGCTAGCTTGAATTAATAGAGAGGGGCAACCTACAGAAACTTGACACTGATTTTAGTGAATAATACTTACAGCTGTTGGTGTCATTAGCCACAGCAACGATGCCCATTGGCTGCTGAGGGATGTCAGCACGTAACACTTTCATATCTCCTCCTGTGTATTTGTCAGCTCTAAGCACGGCCCTCCTCACCCAGTCAGTCCAGAAGATGTAGTCTCCATACACAGCCAGGCCGAACGGATGGACAGGCTCATTTTTCAACAAAACCTGGAGGAGAAAAATGTAGGCGTCATTTCACACAAGTCAACGCCTTGATGTAGTCTTCATGATCAGGAAAAATGGAAGGGCTAACTTACATAACGACTGCTCCCATCATATTCACACCGTTCAATCTTGTCCAGTGTGGCGTCAGAGAAGTAGAGTTTCTCGGCGCGGTGATCTATGGCCAGGCCGTTGGGAGTTTTAATGTCACTGCCGATGATCACGAGCACGTTGGCACCATTCAGAGAGGCTCTCATGATGCTGGGAGCCTGCTCGTTCCAGTTAGTCCAAAACATGAGACTGTAATGGGAACAAACACAAAGACAAGCATAATGATGTGCAGTGGGATTGCCCAAAATGTCTTGGTACTAATGTTATGGTTGACTGAACTAAAATAAATCTCTGTGCTGTTTAAAAGGAAGAAAAAAAGAAAAATATTATTGGAACTAGGCCCTGATACAGTCCAGAACAGCAAGTTTCAATATTAATGACTCACTCCTGACACTCGTCCAGCACAAAGGCTCTGGGGTGGTCTTCTCCAGACATAGTGACCACAGTGTTGCGGTTATAAGCCACAGAACGGCTCTGGTCCACAGTATGGCGAGTAATGGTGGAGGTGGTGTAACTGGTCCAGTAGAGTGTATCCCAACCACGGTGGTATGCCAGGCCCTCAACTGATCCTACATCTGTGGAGCAAAGGAGGAAGAAGTTGGCCGTCTGTAAATATTTTGGACCCATGACAATAGTTTTTCTGACTATAGTTCTTTTGTTGTCCAGCCAACACTGTAAGGCTTGAGAAGAACAAACTCTTTTCGTTTCCCGATAAAAATATATCACCTCTCAGGGGTGTAAGTAGGGGCTTTAATGAGAGCCTTCAGCAAGACTTCAACAAATCGTTAATCACTGTCATAGTTTAACAAGTTGCCCCCATAGTTAACTCCGTGGTAAATGCTTTTAAGGGTATCCCTATCTTTCCACCTTAGTTCATGAATGATGAAACACTGCGAAGAAAAAAATGGTTAAAAAGAAAAGTGAAAAGAAAGTGTAAAATGGAAGTAGTACCACACAGAGCCTTGAATGTGCCACGCCTGCTGTTCCTGGAGATAGTTTAAAGAATCTGTATCATCCTGTCATTTTATGGCTGGCTGCCTGCACATACAAATACAGCTCCCTGTGGACACTCTCATTCATGGAGACTTCTTGTTCTGGGAAGTAAACTGCCACTAGAACAGCTTGAGTCACTTTAGGGACATAAGTCAGGGTGAAGAAGTCAGCCGTGAACGGAAAAGATAAAGCAGGTGCTCTTGATATCCATTGTCCTTGTGTCCACTCACTCATAGTGCATACAGAAGTAGTAATATTTTTACCTCTGGTACCTACAAGACACACAACATCATGGAAAAGGACACTGTACTGCAGTCTTACAGGTTCAAGATGTACATCCATCTGTTCTTGGTCACACTAGCAACCACATTTATGACTACTTACATCCAACAATAAAAACCTGAGTACTCCACGCAAATGTTTGCTCTTTGCTAAAAGTCAATAATTGCACTTAAATAGATGTTGCAGATGAGTGACAAAGTACCATAATCAACCTTAATGCAGGACAATTTAAAGGCTGAACACCTTGTTAAGCAACCTAAATGCAACTAAAAGATCAGCATAAAGCCTGACACAGAGTCATGCAAATAAAGGTTAGGTTTGTGTTTTTCATCCTCGATAATCAGGCTGTACAAAACAGAAATGAGAAAAAGGTGTACTTGAGCAGCTAATTGCTTGGACTGAGGGAAGATCACACACTGAACAGGGACGAATAACGTTGGTTCAAGCCAGTATTATGCAATGAGAAAGCGAACAGTCACCCCTCCCCTTCTCCAGATCAGCCCTGCCTCTGGTTACTGTGCAAACACTGGTGCAAATCTGTCAGGAAGACCATTGCCACTTAAACAACAGAGCCTTTCTGACTATCAGAGGAGTAGTAATCCAAGTGACACCTGAGGACTACTAAACTTGAGTTAGTGTTCATCTGAAGATCATTACTTTTTTTATTGAAGGTGATGTTAATTATACAGTAACTTTTCTTTCTGCTTGTGAACTCTACATGTTTCAAGTCTCTGAAGAGCTTCGAAATGGACAATATGCCTCCTGCCGCGGCGACCACTTAGCATCAAGTAGCATTGACTGCTTTTAAAGTGGAATGTCTGTTAGCAACCACTGGGATGAATTTGTCCTCTGTTGCCTGGCTTCAAGAAATCAATAAAGCCACAGAGTAACTGCTGCACTGACATCTCTCCGGATTTGACCCAAACCGCTCTTCCTTGGATAATGAAGGACATGCTGATGCAGCCAAGGAAAATCCAGTGTGCAAGGACATGTTTATCTTTTTTTTTTCCTGAGTAAAACTGGATAACAGCACAACATTTTAATAATTTTTTTCTGAGACCTTCAGCTGAGGAGAGTGCCAACCATCTTGAAGTAGTTTCTTCAAACAGCTGGAAAACAGTGAAGGTGACACAGTGGGAGAGATGATTTTTTAAGAGGGAATCAACCAGACATGATCAGGAGCATGTGCACCTCAAGAGGTAGCGGACTTAACCACTTGACTATCTCTGGGCACTTGACTGCTAAAAATAAACTGGAACATACTCTTTCTATTCTCTCTTCCTACAAGAGCACAGGTTTTGATGTCAATGAAGAAGTCAACTGACTAGACCATAACTGCTCAACTAATTTATATAATTATGGAGTACTTAATGGATTTAATAGTCACACCTGTGATTAACAATTCAGACATGAACTGGAGCCAAAAGATGCATCACGCAGACACTGTGTGAACATGCTCTGCTGATGCGTAACATTAACAGCCCATTAGATTACTTACTAAATTGACTTTTGTTGTGAGTGCATGGAGACTTTGGGTCAGCAAGTAAACAGCAGCGGCCTTAGCCACATGAATAAGGCAAATGACTCCTTGATTAAGACCTTGGCGCCCATCATGGACGGGCTAATTCTGGTGACTGGTCTGGTGGGCCAGTCCCTGGTCATCATCATTCTTACTGGCAGGAGGAGGAAAGCAAGTCAACCCCCGCATGGTACAGACACACTGCTGCTGGCTTTGAGTGCTGCTGACCTGCTGCTGCTGCTCTGCCTACCCTTCCACACCACTGCCATCACACTGGGCTTCTGGCCGTTCGGCAGCTTCTTGTGCAAGGCCATCAGCTTCCTGGGTGTGGCCTGCTCAGCCGCTTCGGTCTTTACCCTGGCAGCTCTGGCTGTGACACGTTACCTGACAGTGGTACACCCCACCTGGGCGTACCGATCGAGAATGCACAGACGCATAAAACTGACAGTAGCTCTGCTCTGGGTCCCTGCCTCAGCCTTGGCAGCACCACAGTTTGCCTTCCGCACAGTTACCATGTCCAGCGCTGTGTACTGCTTTGCCTTCCTGTCTGACTTCAGCCAGCTTGTCTACAGCATCGCCCTCTTCCTGTTTGGCTTCGCTCTACCACTGGGCATCATTGTACTGATGTATACCAAGATCTACTGCTTTCTTCGACAAGCACGGCTGCTGGGGAACGCTCCCCAGCTGGAGCGCTACCAGAGTCAGGTCACGCACACTTCAGCTCTGCTTGTCCTCATCTTCACTGTCCTCTGGCTGCCTTCTTATGCCCTAATGTTCTCCTTCATTGGAGGAACCATAACAGGCTCAACTGGCTATAATACCATTGCCATTCTGGCCAGACTGTTGGCATCCTCAGCAGCAGTGGTAAACCCTGTGATGTATGGGTTTATGTCACAGAAGTTCAGACGAGACTTACTAGAGCTGGGGAGAGAACGCTGGGCATGGTGCAAAAGCTGTCTGACTGGCTGCCCTCATGTGATGAGCAGGGACATGGTGCAGCCCTTTGAGCTGGACACAACCTCAGAAAGAGGCCAGAACTGACAATTTTGATCATTGTTATGTATTAAATCAGTTAAAATGTAGAACTAACGGGTAAACTAAAAACATTATTGCTTATTCCTGTTCTAAATTGCTTGTATTTATTTATTCGGACAGAAAAATGTAGTAAAACATGTTACTATTCAACTATAAGTTGATAATATTGATTTATTGCCAAGTCTTATCTGGAACTAATACAATCCTCTCATCTTAGCTGCCTTTCAACTGGAATAAATTCTATAGTTGATGGATGAAAACTGGCCATCACTTTCACCATCCGTTCAAGACCTTGATCTCAATGCAGCATCAATAAACACACTAATCTCATGCACTCTACTTGTTTTCCTGTCTTTCCTGTCAAAGTAGTGTTTTGAATATTGCTTGCTTAGAACAGCAGCTTGGTCCTGCACATTTTTAAATGTGATGGGTGGAGTTCAACAACTTACTCTTGAATCTTTTAAAGAGAGTGGGATTTGAAAGACACTCGTGTTTTGTGTATGTGTGTGTGTGTGTGTGTGTGTGTGCACAGGTGTGTCTTCCTCAAGTGGGAGCTCTAAGTGTTGTCAATCTCGTCTGGTTGAGAAGCTGCAGCTGTGTGTACACTGAATCCTGAATACTTAGTTGTCAAAAAGTGTAATGATGGCTGTTTACAGTGTCGAGGAGACAAGGGACAACACTCATTTATTAATGGACAGAATAAAAGAAATAAGGCAACAAGCCAACACATCTGAAATTTATGTCGAGAGACAGAGTGAAGGGAAAGATTTACATGAACTGTTGGCAGTTTTGTGGATTTACTGAGGTGTTAAAAGGAAATGACATGTGATTGATGACTCTATACTCACTGTCCACCACAATCTTGCGGTCAATGCCATCATCGTTGATCTGTTGGATGTTGCCAAAATGGATGTCGCTGAAGAAGATGCGGTTGGCTCCTTTCCCTCCACCGCCATGATAGTCAAAGCTGAGCGCGATGACGTTCTTCATGTGGTCAGGGTCCTCAAAAGGCTTTATCGGCGCGTTGAGGTTCGTCTCATCGGACAGGTGGATGCTCTTCAGTATTGTACGCTCTGAATACAGCAGGTATCCATCATAGTCGCGGCAACTGCGGTTGTCCTCTGCCAGCATGCCATGAGCACAGGCGCAGGTGCGGTCACTGTTGCCACGGAAAAGACACAGCTGCTCACAGCCGCCGTTGTTGTCTTTGCAGACGTTGGTGCCTGGGGAGAGTTTGACACGTTTATGAGGTGTGTTAAACAAATAATGAGCCTGGTTACACACAGAATTTCATCGATTCCTTATGAATGTTGATTAAGCTGAGTGGTAAAAGTTTTTATCATGAGGGTGTGTGTGTGAGGGCTTGGTTTTGTATACATGTGTGAACCAACCCATTGTTCCTGTGAGGACATTTATGCCAGTCTTCAAAGCAAAAAAACTAATTTTTAGAAGAAGAAGAGATACTTTATTAATCCCTCAGTGGGGACAATTCTTTTTTTCACTCATTTTTTTTTACATGCATTTTAACCCCGAAACACAACGACACACACACAAAGGGCTCATAGACATGCAATGTAGAGAGAGATGGTGGAGTGATGGGCAGCCCCAAGAGGAGCGCCCTGCGAGCAATTGGAGGGGGTTCGGTGCCTTGCTCAAGGGCACCTCGGCAGTGCCCAGGAGGTGAACTGGCACCCCTCCAGCTACCAGTCCACCTTCCATACTATGGTCCATGCTGGACTTGAACCGGCCACCCTCCGGTTCCCAAGCAACGTCTCTACAAACTGAGCTACTGCCGCCCTTTTAGTGAGGGAGTGTGCGTTTTCTGTGTGGTCCTACCTTGTTGTCTGGCTCTGTTGAAAACCTTGATGTCTTTCAGCTGTACACCAATGCCAGTCCTGAGCTGCACAGCATCTGTAGCGTTGTCTTTGCTGCCTCGCTTAATGGAGCCATTGGCATGAGTCCTAAACAAAAGACAACAAAACACTATTGATTCAATTAACAGCACGATACAATAGGAAATCTTCCACATGATTCAAAAGCTGTCATGCATTAAAAGGTATTGCTATATAATAGAGTAATGGAAAAAGATGGCTCAGTAAACAAATTAATTAAACACTGAACTGACCTGTCACTCCAATAGATGTATTCCTCAAAGACAGACACTGCAAACATGTCCATGTTGTTGTTGGCCAGCACCAGCTCCCTGTTCTCTCCAGTCTCCAGGTTGATTCGCTCAATCTTGTCTGTCCTGGCATCACACCAATACAGCAGACCCTCCTGAAGGACAAAGCAGAAATAAAACAGTGTTTATTATTCATGGAAGGTCACATTTTCAGAATTAAAATCAAACTTAAAAAATGGGAGACTGGCTTGCTGGTACACTGTTAATTCATAAATATATCATGCAAGTCATTCTAATGTCCATTTTAGCCTGTTCGTTACAACATCAACTTCTTTATTACACATGATTGGATGTGTGAGGTAATAAGCAGAACTTATCTCTGAAACTAAATTATATTAGCTACATATACAGTATCTGGCAGATAAAGTAATATGGGGGACTGATAGAATTCAATTCAACAAAACAATTTTGAACCATAATTGTAAAATGTAATTAACTTAATGTGGCCATATTTTAAATTAAATTTATGAAACCACAGGGCATATAATGAACCACAGCTATAATTTAATCAGTAAAAATGTTGTAGAAATGTCTTGTTGAATAAAATAAAAGCCTATGAAGTCACAGTATATTTGTTCAAACTAAACATGTGAAATAATTTTTGTGGTCCACACCTCGTAGTCGATGGAGATGCCATTGGGCCAACTGATGCTCACATTGACCAGGACCAACCTCTGGGTGCCATCCAACCTAGAGCGCTCAATACGAGGGTACTGACCCCACTCAGTCCAGAACAGATACCTTCACACAGAGACACACACACAATGATTTAGAAGTGCATTTTAGTGGTAATTTAGATAGGAGCATGGTTGAAATTAGATTGTAAGTACCTAAAGAGCAGTACAGGAAGTAGAATTAAACTACTGGCAAGGAGCCTTACCCTTTAACTGGGTGCACAGTGATGGCTCTGGGCTTGTCCAGCCCCTGGGAAATAACTACATAGCGGAAGGAGCCATTCAGCCTGGCCACCTCGATCACATCAAAGCCCTGGTCAGTCCAGTAAATATTTCCTAAAAAAGAACAGAGTTGCAATTCAGCACTATGGTCCATTATCTGTGTTTGTGCAATTGTGTAGTGTGCACAAGTGAACAATATTAGATTTAAAATCTGTTATGACAAGACCTGCTATCCAGTCAACAGTGATTCCCTCCACCCTGCCAATGCCATTGGTAACCACATCCTCTCTCCATGTCTGGTCTCTCTTAGCCCTGCTGATGGTGCTCAGGCCCATGTCCACCCAGTAGATGGTGTCATTCTCTGAAAAAGAAGAGGTCTTTTATCTCACTTGACTGAGATAATGACAGCCTTAAAATGTCACTCAAACAATGCCATCTAGGTACTGAGGTCCCCCAGTGTCACTCACCAGCGTGGAAGTCAATGCCGACAGCCAGGGAGGTGCCAGACACCGGCACCAAGGCGTCAGATTTGTCTGCTGGGTCGAGAGGAATTCCCCTGATTCCCTCATGAACAGAGTAAAGCAGGAAGGAGCCCATGCCTGCTCAGAAACAGGACAATACATTTTTGTTTTTGGGATGCACTGCATTCCAACTGTATGTGTGACTGCATGTGTGGCTGTAGCTGTGACGCAGTATCTTACCTTCACAGGACTGCTGTCCTGTCTTGAGGCTGTATCCAGCAGTGCACATGCAGGCCCTGCTTGTTGGTGAGGTGGGCAGACACAGCTGGGAGCAGTCTCCATTGTTGTTACTGCACAGGTTGATGCCTGCTAAAAGAGACGGAGAAGATCAGTGAGGCACAAAAAGGAAGATAAATATTTTTCTTTTCTGGTTTCAAATGGAGCGTTAATTTGGAGAACAGAAGACTTCAGATCACGAGTCAGGTGAATTTCATATAAATCAGTTTTCCAACTGTTTCAAATTATATAGAATTACCTTCTGACTCATTCTGACAAAAACCACAGGCAGCATTTTTTACCTTTCTGCACATCTTCGTCATAGATCCTCATGTGCATCATAGGGGAGGTGTTGTTTCGCAAAACCTTCCAGTTTCCTCCATCCTTCTTGTCACATGTTCCGATCTGATCAGTTCCTTGGTCTGCCCACCACATCTTGTCTCCTACAGTGAAGGAAATTGATTCAAATCTTTGTAAGTTGGCCCTTTGATATATAATATAAGCAGTTATATGACATAACTGCTTTCAGCTTTCAGGTCTAAAAATACATTTGAAGTATCATCTTTTTCATCTTACCCATTATAGCCAGTGCTGTAGCCTTGGTAAGCTTGCCTTTAACACCTTCCAGGATCTCCAGTTTAGTTCCATCCAGCTGACAGCGGTTAATGGTGCTGTTCCCTGAGCTGATCCAATACAGGTGCTCTTTTTCATAGTCAATAGAGAGGCCTAGAGTGGAAGGAATGATGTTGCTATTATACATATAAATCTCTCATAGTAATATGCTTAATCTCTGCTGTAGAGTTAAACAGAGATTCAGTAACATTTTGCAGTTAGTTATTTTTAGCAGTACGGTTACATCTGCTCACCTACTGGTCCTTTTTGATTGGTAAAAAGTGTGGTGTGGTTGCTGCCATCCATGTTAGCCATGCTTATGTTGTCACCATCAGTCCAGTACAGCTTCCTGCAGATGCATATGAATGTTATGAGACATTGAGAAGGAGCTGAAAACTTGAGAGAGATTAAAGACTTCGTAGTAGGCTCAAGCATCAGAGGGAGAATTCACAGCTGAATTCAGGGCTGACTAAATGGAGACTTACCCCAGCAAAGGATGCAGGACAAGACAGTGAGGCTTGTCTAAGCCCTGGATGACAGCATTCTTGAAAGATCCATCCAGTCTGGCAACATTGATCTGCTTCTTATTGGCATCATAGCTGGTCCAGAAGAGGTTTCTGGACACCCAGTCTACTGCCAGCCCGTGAGCGTTGGGAAGGTCTGGGAAATGTTAGAACCACAATGGAAAATGTTAGGCTCTAATCTACTTTTCAAACAGACACAATTTAAACTTAAAAAACAGAAATAAAATTAAAGAGTATACAAAATGCAATATAATTGTTCTTACCAGCAGACACAACAGTCTCCACCCCTGTGCCGTTAATAAAAGCTCTCTTGATTGTCTGCGTTCGGACATCTGACCAGTAGATGCGATGCTCAACAGCGTCATAGTCCACCGCTGTCACGTTGTCTATGTCCGGCACGGTAAAGGAGATGATGTAGTTATAATAAGGGTTGTCAATGTCAACACCCCGGATCTCGATCTGACGGGCATATAGAAGGAACTTGCGGGACTCTAGGAGAAAAAAAGAAAGAAAGAGAAAGGATGAACATACAAATGTTGTGCAATACTGGCAACAAAGACTTCTCTGTGTGAAAACAACATTTTCTCATGCTCAAGTTTGCTTCATCTATATTCCTAGAAGTACATTGTGATTAAAAGTTTAGCTAAGTTTAGGCTTCTTCTCACTGTACTAGCTGAGGGTGGGTGGATCCCAGGGGACAGCAGCTCAAGAGGGTCAAACTCAGTAACATGGTGCCCTTGTTGAGGCTTGATTACCTCCTGAGAGAGGGGAGGTGAAGAAAACAAATGTCTCCTAAATCAAATAATTCAGGCAGCTTTAGCTCAGTTTGTCAACTCAATGTGTCAGAATTCACAGCATGACAGTGACACGCTCCTCTATTAATGGGAAACGCAGACACCTTTTAATCCAATTATCCTTGAATCTACACTGCTGAGATGAGGATTGTTCTGTAGAATGATTAATAAACAGACACACATGCCCACAAATTTCCACAGCTACGCCATCAAAACCATCTTGAAACCCACTCATGAGATCACATAACAATAAATCCTCAGCGCAAGACTTGTGACCGCCTTTTTATATGAAATGAAATGGAAATGAGAGTGAAAGAATGCCGTGTAGGAGATGTAATCAGATTTTCTGTCAAAAGAGATGACAGCTAATGATGCTAATGTCAAGTTCGGGGGCTGAGCACATGGTAGCAGTCCTGGCTGTCATGAGAAAAGATTCCTGCAATGATGGCAGAGACTTTGTATGACAGCGTTGGTTTGAGTGTTTTTTAGGGTTGAGAGAAAAAGTCTGTAGGGGCCTGTGTTTTTAACAGTATCTGTCCTTACCTTTGCAAGTGCGTTTGTCCTGCTGCAGCTTCATGAGGTGAGGGCAAGCACAGGAGAAGGTCTGGTTGAAGTTAATGAGACAGAGGTGGGAGCAAGGGCTTTTACCATCACTTGTGGCACACGGGTTAGGAGCTGAAAGAAAGAAATAGTCATTAAGGAAATGTGGTCAGAGAGAGAGAAAGACACACAAAAAGACAGAGGAATGCTGTACATACAGTATATTTTTAAAAAGCATCTCCACAAAATTGACAAAAATCATATTGGTATCAATATGAGATGGCATTTCCAGAGTATCTCAGTCAAGAGTTATTTTAATGGACCTCTCAATCAACGGACCCTCAAGGAAAGTGAGAGTGTATACCAGGCCTGTCAACACATGCCTGTTGAATCATCACTGTCATGGGCATTGGTTGCAGCTGTCAGTCAACAATTCTTTGAGATCTCTCTTTTCCTGCCTCCAATTACAGGTCCCGGTGCCTCTCTGCTGCCCACACACCCTTGGGATCAACACAGCCATCGGCTACTAAACATCAAGGTGACAGTTCAATGTGACAGAATACTGCAAAACATTTGTGACAATCTTTTTTTGTCATCTTGCCAATCATGTGTGTGCCCGTGAGATCAACACATGACATTTAAGTCACAGGAGGAGGACTTTATTTTCTACCCAGCCGGTGGGAAATGCCGAACAGTGAGGTGACTTTTTGATCAACGAGGCAGCAGGAGGTGTCCAAATTGCTGCTGGTGTGAGGAGACAACACGTCTCACAGCTCTAAAAGGTCAGCTGTCTTTAGGGAATGGGGCTCGTGAATCAACGCGGTCAGCAATGAACTGTGAGCTTGTTGCTGCTCTCCTTTGAGTTAAGCCCAGGCAGACAGTAAGACATGTTGACAGGCAGAGGTAAATATAAAATATGGGCTCTCTCTCGTGCGCTCTCTCTCTCTGTGAGAGTTTATGTATACGTATCTGGTGTGCAATCTTACCCTGAGGTTGTCTGGATGGGTGATAGACCTGCAAGTCAAAGGGCTGTGTGTTGGTGCGCTGGACTACTGTGACGTTGTGTCCTGTCCATTTGTTGGCTTTGGCTAGAGTGTTAGTCCTCCAGTCAGTCCAGTAGACCTCGCCTCCATACATGGTGACAGCAAAGGGGTGGGACAAATACTCATGACCCCGCAACACTTCAATCAGGCCAGAACCGTCGTACATAGCAGAGTAGATAGCATCTGACCTGGAGAAGCATTAAGGCAGAGATTAAGGCAGGGATAACATGTGCATCAGCTTAAGTATATGCTTGATGCTCATGTTGCTAGATGAGTCTGTACTTTGTAGATTGTTTTACATAAGCAAAGCAAATCTGCATGTTTATTAAAAAACTAATAATGGCAAGCAAAGAGAAAAAAGACTGAGCGAATGGTTGATGTAATGAGCGAGTGGGTGGATGCAGTACAATGAGAGCGCTCTGTATATTCAGAGACTAGAGGCAAATTCTACCTGGCATCAATCCAGACAATGCGTCTTTCCATGTAGTCCACAGTGAGTCCGTTGGGCCAGCCACCACTGCCTGTTTCCCTGTGGATGGTGCGTCTGCCTTCACCACTCATAGATGCTGCCTCAATCCTGGGCAGGCTGGCATCCCAGTCTGTCCAAAATAGGATACTGCCAAAACAAAATAAACCAATGAGAGGAGGAATTTTTACAGATGTGTACAGTATCATCACATGAGAGCAAGTTTCACATAACATTTAGTGGGAGGAATACATCTTAAGCAAAAAAAGGTATTTGACTTGGCTTCCCATTTTCTAAAAGGGTTATTATGACTACAGCTCCAAAATCCCTATATATGCTTCTTACCCATCTCGAGGGTCTAGGGCGATGGCCCTTGGGTGCTCCACCTCCCCAGCCAGCAGGGTGGTTCTCATGGTCCCATCCAGTCTGGCCACCTCTATCTGGTCCAGATTGCTTTCCACCCAGTAGATGTTTCCTGCTATCCAGTCCACAGCCAGGCCCTCTGGAGTAGCCAGTCCATACTGGATCACCACTTCAAAGCTGGTCAGAGCTGGATATGACATACGGAGAAAGAGGGACTTAAAACTGGGATGGTATTTGGTTCTTTATTGTGCATTTGACAACTGAATAGCAAGCTGAAAAAAGGGGACTAGCATTGGTATTTTGTAGCACTTTCATGATTGTTTTAACATGATTTAAAATATCATATACAATAGTTGTAATTCAGCTAATGTTCATGTCAGTTTCACCAAGGAGAGCTAATCTCCAGCCAGCACATATGGTTCATTAAAAAAAAAAAAAACCCTGACAAACAATGAATTGTTTAGAATTCTTTACTCTTGGTATCTGGCAGGCACTGCTGCTGTGTCTATCAGTGTAACTTCGACCAGATCTTCCCAACCCCACTGGCCTACTTCTGAGAAAACAAACATCTAACACCATATCTCCCACTCTTTTTATTATTTCCCAGAAACAACTGGCTCTCATGCAGACTAAGTGCAAACCAAAATGTGTGATCATCTCTGGCTGAGGACGAGGAGACAAGTTCTTCACAAGGCCTTCCAGTAGTAATTAGAGGGAGTGGGACCGGCCTTCTTCACAGTTTGTTTAAAGGAATGCTGGAGTTATGGCTGCCTTTCTGTGTGTATGTGTGGGTAGTATGCCAACAACTTTAGAGATTCTAAAGCAGCTTCAATAACAAGCAGCAGGAGCTGATCTATGAGTTGGTCACAATGTGTCTGCTCAGGAGCCCCATTTTAAATGGTGAAGTTGGAGGGCTGGGAACTGGAACTGCAGTGCGTTATACCTCCTACGCTACATCAGTGTTCTGGCTCTAGTCACGCACAGCGAGTACTGAGACAAATGGGAAGAGACAAAGCCTTCCGTGTGCCCCCTAAGTGCTTTGCTGGGAACATGACCTTGATTGGCAAGGAGACCTGGGGTTTTGGAGCAGGAAAGGCTGGCCTTGACCTGGGAGATTTATTCAGGGTCACAGACCGCCACTGCTGACCACAGACTCTTTTTAAAAACATTTGGCTCTGAGAATGTACGGCCTATTCACTCAGCGGAAGTTAATTTCCGAGAAATGCCCAGTCAAAAGCATAAATATGATTTGCTATCTCAGAAGAAACAATCCATTTTACTATTTTTATTTTACTTGCAAAAAGATGACACTGAAAAATGATCTTATTACTATGTAAATTAGACTATTATACATGAGTATTCATTCTGCTACCTCATCTATCTTTCTGCTTAAGCTAAAATTACTGAAAGCTGTAGCTAACTGGCTCACCTCCATTTTCAGACAGTTTCCCGCGGTAGATCTTGTCCTCCACGACATCAGTCCAGTAAAGGGTGCTCTCGTTGAGGTGGAAATCCAAGGCAATGGTGTTCCTCAGGCCTGGTACAAGCACATTGAACTCCCCTTTGTGAAGCTCAATCCTTCTGATCTCATGGCGGTTGGAGAAGATGATGAAAGGCTTGAAGGGATCTGAAAGCAAAAGGAGTAGTAACCGCAAATGTGTTAGAGTGAAGGGTCTCAACACAATAAACCTCATAGATTCTGCCACAGCTGTGTCTGTCATACCTCCCCTCCATCTGTCCCTGAAGAAAAAACTGAATAACTGAAGGG
The DNA here is from genome assembly GCA_033000465.1 of Sciaenops ocellatus. Classification (NCBI taxonomy): domain Eukaryota; kingdom Metazoa; phylum Chordata; class Actinopteri; family Sciaenidae; genus Sciaenops; species Sciaenops ocellatus. The sequence goes on along the minus strand of CP136883.1, from coordinate 14,314,742 downwards.
TTTTTGCTGCTCACTTTCTGGTGAAACACTATGATGCATTAAATACTTTATATACAGTAGACTCAGTACTGTAGTGCTTCTTCAGCAAGAAAAATACTTTTGCTCTCAAGCTGAAGCCAAAAAGAAATTCTTCAGTTTGTAGGAGTAAATAAACTCTTTATGCCAAAAAGTCCCTGTTTTTCATTACCAGTGCTTTTGCAACTCTCCATGTCAGACTCCAGCTCCCAGCCCTCATAGCAGGAGCACTTGACGCTGGATTTTTCTTGCTCGCACTTCTGGCTACACTTGAGGTGTTTGGCGCAGAAGCTCTGGATCTGGCAGGTCTTGTTGTCGGCTCCCAGCTCCATGCCCAGGGGACAAGAACACATGAAGCCCTCCCCAGGAATGATGCTGCAGTTGTGGCTACAGCCACCGTTGTCCAATGCACACAGGTCTGCAGGCAAGAAACAGAGATTAAAGGTTGGAACATATCTGAGAAAGCAGAGTTGTATGTACTTTGTTTGTACTAAGTTCGTGGTGTTTTTCAGTATGGGGACAGGACAACAAATAAAATCAGGAAATGAACACATTTTCACGTTGTTGTCTGTGCAGAAATGTTTTTGAAATATTTTACCGCAAAGTTTCTCATCAGAGCCATCCGGACAATCGTCAGTGCCATCACACAGTTTCTCAGCCGGCAGACAGATGGAGTCATTGGTAGCACACATGTGGTGAGATAACTTGCACACCAATGCCTCGCAGTTGTCCTCATCCGAGTTGTCCTCACAGTCACTGTCACCATCGCACACCCAGGCCTTGCTGATGCAGCGAGCTGTCCAGACAACAAAATATCCATTTTTAGTTGTTTAAAGATTTTTATCTTAATATATTCCCAAAGGTCAGTTTTATACATATTTTAGGGGTTTGTAATAGCAACTTCAAATAAACAAAACTGTGGAAATACTCAGGAAGGGAAAATGAATTTAACTTTTGGTGAACTAACATGCAAATTCGAGCTGTTGACCAACAGAAAATCATCTTGACAGTGCTGACCTTTGAGGAGAGAGTCCAAAATGGAGGAAGATTGTAGCATCCAATTTTATAATAAAGCTGCTCACTGAATAAAAAGCAACAGTAATAACTTTCCTCTTTGCCAGCAGCCTCCACATGATTGATGTCCAAATAATTTTCCCAGTGCCACTTTCTGGTGTGACCAGGCACTTGCTCTTTCATTTATCTGTCCTCATCCATCAGAGAATAAAATCCAATTTTTCTAACTAACAACAATGCTACTTGAACTGACATTGACAAGGTTCATCACCTTTAACCTCTAATACTTAAGCCAGCTGAAAGCATCCTCACCAGAGTCCCTGCAGCTGAACTTGACTGCTGGGTCACACATGTGGGTCACACCCTCGCAGTTGCTCTCATCACTCAGGTCCATGCAGTCTGTGTCCCCGTCACAGCGCCAGCGCATGGGAATGCACAAGCCATCCATCCGACACTGGAACTCATCTACATGGCAGCCGCCTGGAGGACGGGTTGCTGGAGAGAAAACAGCAAGACAGTGATAGCCAACAAAAAAGACAGAGTGTGCAGTTTAGCCAGTGTCAAAGAAGCAATAAAATACCGCTAGAAGTTAGCAACTGAAAAATAACTGGACTGGAATCAAAACCAGGAAACAACACATGCACAGACAACACACACTTGGCTAAAAACTGAGAAAGAGAAAGAATAGGCCATTCTAGTCATTAATTAATGTGTAGGTACGCTGGGATGCTGGGTTAACAACCTGACACTAAGCCAAGTCAAACAACAATGACACACACAGCTCACAGACTGATGTCAGAGGCAGATTAAAGGCACCAGTGAGGAGGTGGTACAATGACATCCCCTCATGGCAAAGGTCAGCTCTTGGCACGACTAAAGCAGGAAATGGGCCCGGGGACATCTCAGCACAGGACTACAATATACAGGAGGGGAAGGCGATAGTATTGCTTTTTTATTTCAGCTAATGACTTCCAGACAGCAGGCCAAGAGAGCTAACAAACACACACAGAGCCAGACATACACACACAGAGCACAGATTGCTCATTAGACCAACAGGTCACGCTGGGCCCCGTTTTTGCATGCTGGGACTTGACAGCAGTTGGCTGCGTTTCTGCATGGATCAAACAGTACATACAACATCAGAGCACACTGTGTACAGGAGCGGATGTTTTAAGGCAGACTAACGGCTAAAGAAAGAGTGTGACACTGTGTTATGACGCTGCCTTAGTCACTGTAACAAAGCATGGTTAACCAGCAAAACTCAATGTTCCAGATCATCAGCTTTCTTGATCATGGCCACCAGCTATTTTAAACTCAAAACAGAGTCAACACATCTATGCCATTTGCACAAGACCATGAAAGACTTTAATTGGTATCTAACCACAAAACATAATCACATCCTGAACAGAAGATTTGCTGTAAATGATAAGTGGAAGCCAGAGGGCAGGCAGTGGCATGCAGAGCAGAGGAAATGGAACAGGGAGGAGGGCAATCTCAGCTTCATTGTGACAGCCTCTTTATAATGGCAAACGGCTACATGTAAACATTGTGAAACACAATACATGATGTGATGAGAGATTGACTCAGATACAGCTGGCAAAGGTACAAACAAAATGCCCTAAAGTGGAGTATTGTTCCTTACCCTGGTTGGTGCAGTTGGCGTGAGTCTCGTCACTGTAGTCTCCACAGTCATTGTCGCCGTCACAGGTCCAGTATTCTGGGATGCAGCGGCCACTGTTACATTTAAACTGGACACTGGAGCATGAATGGCTGCAGCCAGCTTCATCACTGTTGTCCCCACAGTCATTGTCTGTCACACAGGATTTGAATTTCAGTTATTGGATTGTTTTAAAATACGACTTCATGAAACATGAAAGAAATCTTAGATGATTATTACCATTATCACAGCGCCAGTTGATGTTGATGCAGCGGCCGTTGGCGCAGGTGAACTGGGTCAGAGGGAAGCAGGTTGGGTACGCTGAAGAAGGGCCAAGATAGGATACATGAAAAATCATAAGCATATTTGTCGTCTCAAACTTATTCAAGAAAAAGCAACAATACAAATGTGCAGTAAACACTCACCACAGGAGTCTGGTTCGTCTGACCGATCTCCACAGTCGTCATCCAGGTCACATGTCCAGGATATGGGGATGCAGCGCCCACTGGCACAAGGATACTGGTTTGGTGGGCATGTACGAGCTGGAAGGGGAACAAAGTGGAAAATAGTTAAGTGCTGTAAAAACGTCACTTCTCGTGCATCTTCCCTGACTCAAAATTCATGCTTGCAATAACTCATCGCTGTTAAAGAAGACATGCTCAAAGATGTAAAATATTATAACCTAATTTTCCAAATGTGATTGCTAAAAAAAACATTTAAAACCAGTTGTGACCCCAAAACAGCACACTCACTTTATCTTAATTAAGTTAAAGACAATTTGTAATCTCCTCAATTTATTTGAGGGACTGAGACAGCCCTTATAAAAGCAACAGATGTTGTTAGCCAAGGACCATCACTGTGTTTCAGCCCATTATCATTGATGCTCTAGATCAATATATCCTCCTGGACCGGTTTATAAAATCCTGTTGGCATCCGCCGCACTAATCGTAACTGAATTAACTCAAAGCTAACAGATCCCAATATGTCTGCTTTAGTTTCAACTTGTCTGTCCCCCCAAGGTACTCCAGTATTTCTCTATTTTCACTTTTAATTTAACCTCAAAGGACGCTATTTGTTTGAAATCCTCATCATCTAACAACAAAAATTCCCTGTTGCAGATCATGAATAAAATCATTCACCAGATATAAATGCTGTCCAACCTGCGACAAAAGGTAATACAATCAAATCTATCAAATAGCTCTAAAATGTACATACCAGAGCAGGTGGTGTTGGACTCATCTTCATCATTACCGCAGTCATTGTCGCCATCACATAGCCATCGCAGGGGAATACAGCGGTTGTTCTGGCATTTGAATCGGTCAGCGGGGCAGGTGTGCTGGTCTGAGTAAAGAAAATAAAAAACTATACATCAACACTTCTTTTTAAAAACATTTTTTATGTTTTTTTTTTCCAACACCAAGATATCTGGTTTATTTAACTTCTCTGTTTGATACACTATGCAATTTGCTAAATAAACCTGCAACGCATTAGGTCTCTGACTTTAAATAAAGTATATAAAAGGATAAGAACATCCAAAATAAATATGAGTCCCTGGTTGTCACTATCGACTGATGAGGAGAAAGCTGGCCAGCGACATTACAGCCACATTACACTGCATGGAAAGAGACAATCTTGGAAACTGTAGTTTGCACTCTGTCGGTTCATGTTAGCTAAGACCCTTAAAGTGAACTTTTGTTTATCTATGTATTGCAATGTAACCATGGCAATGACGTGGCACACTTACGGCAGAGCTCAGGGGCCTCATCGCTGTTGTCCAGACAATCGTTGTCCCCGTCACACTTCCAGCGCTCTTGGATGCAGCGGTTGTTCTTGCAGGCAAACTCCCCCGGCTGGCACTGGGGTGGGGGCACGTAGGAGGGGTTGGCTGGAGATGAGATCAGGGGTAGGAGCAGAAACAGATGGGTCACTGAGACAAGGGTTGAGCACCAAAACAAAATAAAGCTTTTTGGGAGTGTAGGTCAGCTTTCATCTCACTTTAATTTGCAAAAATATTGGAGAAGGTTTTTTAAAGCTTCTCTCCAGATTTGGCAAAGACAGTGTATAGTATAGCTTGCAAATGGAAAGTACATCCTAGAATTCTTTAGCAGCCTTAACTCCTGTGGGGTAATGAATTTTCCATGACCTTTCTACTGGTAAAGCTGCTAAGTACCTTTGCAGGTGACATTATCGACGTCCAGGATTTGATCGTCAGCACAGCCACAGGACCTGCTGTCAGGAATAGCAAGGCACAGACTGCTACAGCCACCATTGCTAACTCGACACGCATTGGAGCCTAAATGAAAAGACAAACCGAGAAGAAAGGTAGAATATTATCCTCATGTCGTACTTATTTGTGATTCATGAAATGAGAATGAATAAGTAGAAGGGATATGTACCTTGCTGCTGGTGTGCATCATAGACTCTGATCTCAAAGATGGGTGGCCTCTCGTTGCGGAGTAGAGTGACTGTCTTAGTGACTTGGTCCAGTTTGTAGATGCTGCCGCCACGGTACTCATTCCAAAAAAGAAATTGTTTGTAATGGCATAAGCCAAAGGCATGGTTAAGCTCCTGTCCCTCATACACCACCTGTTAAATGAGTAGAGAGAACATCATATATTACCTCGTAACCAACAAACTGATTATATTTATGTTTTATTGTCTGTAAATACACAAATACAATACCATCTAAATATATTCCAGAGCATTACCAACCTTTCGCTCTGTGGTGTTGAGGTAAACCAACTCAATACGATCATAGTAGGCATCGACCCAGTACAGGATGCCCTGAGGAATGTCCAGACTCAAGCCATTAGGCCACAGGACTGTCTTACTGGTCAAGAACACTTGATGATTGGAACCATCCATCCAAGCTTTCTTGATCTTCCCCCTATTGCTCTCCGTAGGGTCCTCCTCCCAGTCGGTCCAGTACATCCATCTAGGAGACAAGAAAAGCCATGTGAAATAAGACATTTCTGTGAGAACTGGAGCTTTGAGTTTAGGTGCTTTGATGGAACCATAAAAAGAGAGGGAGTATCCCAATATTCCCTGAAAACACACCAATGTAACCAATGAGTTTAGCAATCATCTACAGTGCAGGCAGTCCAATTAGCTCCAAATTCAAACGATTAACCACTTCAACATAACTTTTTTTGGGAAAAGAACACCCATTTAAATAACAATACCCTCCCCTCCAGTGTCTTACCCATGCTGGGGGTCTACCACGATTGCCCGAGGGTGGCTCATCTTGCCCTCAATGAGAGTCTTGCGGGTCTGAGAAGCCTTCTCCAGCCTGGCAACACTGATAGTCTTCTTAGGCCCATCATCTGTCCAGTAGAGATTACCTCCCATCCAGTCTACTGCTATCCCCTCTACTGTGTGAATACCTGAGATAAGCAAAGGAAGCCGGTGTGAAAAAGACAATCTTAGCTGGCCAGAATGAATAGCAAGTGAATAAAATGAAAATGATATGGTATAACTAGACTGAATTCTTCTCCTCCCTAAATGATATGCATTAGCCAGGATTTGGTTAGAGAGTTTCATTCTTACCTTCCTTGAGTATGCTGTCTCTCTCTGTGCCATCTATCTTCTGTCGGCCAATAATGTAGTTGGTGGCATCAGCAAAGTAGATGAACTCACTGGCAGCGTGGAAATCCAGAGCTCGGGGGTTCATTAGGTTCTCAATGGGAATCATGTACTCATCAGGCACCTTAGCATTCATGTCCATGCCCCTGATGATTCCAGGACGACCCTTGCCGTACACCAAGAACAACTCATGGTCTGGTTCTGCAGAAGAAAAAAAGAGATGGATAATTACTTCAGTCAGCGATATTGTAACCACCATTACTTCATTGCCATCATCAATCATCAAGGCTGAAACTAATGGGAAGGCGTTTGTCAAATTAAATTTTTCCCTGAGTCTTGATACTCACTCTTGCAGGACTTGCCATCGCTGCCAAGGCTGAATCCAGAGCGACAGCGGCAGGTACGAGTCTTGTGGCTGTTGCTCAGCAAACAGATATCAGAGCAACCTCCAGCCTTCCCAAACTGATCCAGGGCACATGCATGGCTGCGCACTAAGCCAGGAGAGAGGGGCACAAACACAACAGTTATGCAATGGTAACTGAGAGTTAGCAGTCAAGCTAAGCTGTGCCTTCTTGTGTCAGTACCTTGAGGTTGGCGCCTCTGGTGGTAGACGTGCAGTGCGGCTCCCCGGTCTACCCGCGTCACCACCTGGAAGTCCGTGCTGTTGAAGCGGTTCACTCGGATCACGCTGGTCTTGGGGTTAAGGTTGCCTTCATCTGAGTTGGTGGCATACAGGTAGTTCTCAAATACAGTCAGCCCGTACAGGTGCTCAATCTGAAATACATTGAGACAATAAAGCAGCAAAATTAAAAGGTTGTCTTGAGTTTGCTTCTGAAGTGCTGATGTAAAACTGCTCATGGTGCATGACTAATGGCTTGTGTGATATCACTGGTGTAAACATTTTTATCTTGAACATTGCCTGGTAAAATCCACATGACGAAAGTTTCCTAACAAATAATTTATCAGCTTGAAACAGATTTTGACAGGTACTAAAAATGTGAAGAAATCTCTCTAAGACAGACACAGACAGAGACAGGCAGACAGAGACAGACAGAGCGATAAAGAGATAGTGTTTATGTAAACTTGGCACCGGGCAGAGAAAATGGCTCCACTTCCTATCGCCTGTTAAACATAGAGATTCTACTTTTATAAGGGTCTATTCTGTGCAGCTCTCCTCTACTGTCAGAAAGATGTATGGGTTGGGATCATATTACCCCCCCCACCTCTCTCACACGCATCACCGCCACCACCACCACCACCGTCCTCCCACCACTGCAGTCCTGATTTCATTAAGATCATTACTCCACTATAAGTTTGAGCCAAACTTCGCTGGGCCAGACTAATATGTCTAGAGAGGCACTAGCCAGGAAAATCACACACTCTTGAAGTAATATCAATCAAGGAAATAAAAAGGACGTATCCCCAGGAGAGGCGGACTCTCTTTGCCTAGATACACAGGAGACAACTGGAAAACAGTACTGCCTCTAAAGACGATAAAGTTAAATCAATGATGATACAAAGTTGGAAAACAGATGTTTTGGGTTATCAAAGGGATGACTGAAAACTCAATAGGGACTCTGGGTTATTGTTGTTTGGCAAAGTTCAAACTTTTAAAAGAAGGCCAAACAATGAGAAGTCTATATTCTTGAGTGCATCTCCGAATGTTTGGTTATAGCTGTTGTTTTTGTGTACATCCATCTAGCCATCCATCAAACCTCACCAGCAGGCCCTGGATGATGGTGTGACGGTTTTTGCCCTCATAGTCGACCACTTCGATGTAGTCCAGGTAGGCGTCAGCCCAGTACACCATTCGGTTGACCAGGTCCAGTGTAATACCATGGGGGAAGACGATCTTACTGTCCACCAGCTTAGTGCGGTTCTGACCATCCATGTCACAGCGCTCCACCCTTGGTGTGGAACCATAGTCTGTGAAGAATACTTTGCTGTAGCAGAAGAAGAGGAGCAAAAAGAAAGGCGAAATTCAGTAAAGTTGAGGTGACAGAAAAGGAAATTTCATCAACAAGATGAAATGATATGTCTTAAAAAATTGGTTCACTTTTTTGGTGCTTTGACCCCATCTAACTATTTGACTTGATATTACACAGTTGACCACTTCTGAGATATCTGTATTAGTCATTGTAATGGATTAGAGATTATTTTCAGGACAATAAAAAAAAAAAATAGAGAAGCGATACTTTGGAAAAAGGAAAAGATACCAGCATGTCAGCATCCGGAACCTGAAAAAGACAGAATTCAAGTACCACGCACACAAGTATCTGTCTAGGTTTCCATCTGGAGGAAGTGCTTTGATTTTTTGACTGCCTGCTTGGTCAGCAGGTCGTCTGATCATATGACAGAATTTTCCTCCATAGCATTGCTAAAACAGTACTGAGGGTAGCGTTAGTTCAAGAAGAGTGGAGGGAAGTACAGACCCCATGGCCGGGTCCAAGGCGATGCCTTTAGGGTTGTACAGCTCTTGGTCCAGCAGGGTCACACATGTTTGGCCGTTCTTGTTGCAGACAAACACCCGGTCGTCTACGTCATCCACAAAGTAGAAGTTTCCGGTCAGCCAGTCAATAGCCATCTGCTCCACATCTGAGGGATGTAGAGGAGAGAAGAGAGAGAGAACAGAACTATTTAAAAAAAAAAAGTCTCATGGGAGTACAGTCATATAACTCTCGGTCATATACCAGCTTAATTTCAAGAAACCTTTCATTTTATGATGCCATGACCCCTCTCCTCAAGAGTGCCCACACTCTTGAAAAACAAAATAATAGTGCTGAATTAATGAGCGTCTGTCATCTTATGGCACTACTGGGTCTGGTTGTCCATTACGGGCACTCCACTTGTCTTTGATTAAAGCGAGAAGGGTACGGGGGAGGGAAAGAAACACAAAAAGTGACAGATAAAAAGCGAGAGGTGAAGGCATGCACTTTCTAAGCTGAACTCCTTTCAGTAGACTTGAGCAGTAACACAGAACTCCTGTAAAGAGAGAGACTTTTTGACAATATACTGTATTATGAAATTATCCATGGCTCACTTATTGTAAATACTAAAGAAGACTTTGACTATGAAGAGAAAGTTTTACTAGTACAACTTTTACTTCAGACATTATGCCTGCATAGAAGCCGAATAAACTAACCAACATGACGCAACACATCTACTAATGAAGCGTTTCCATTGCAAGAACTTTCCCACGGGATCAAGAACTTTTTGAGGAAAATTACAAATGTTCCCGTTAAAGGAAAAAAAGTGAGAAAAAAGCCTTTGGTGTGAACTATACAAGCTCTACAATGTGAATGTAAATATATGCTGACTGTGAAGGCAGTCAGCATATAATTCACATAATCAAGCATCAAAGCATTTAATGACCCCTGGAGCCATGTATAGAATCATCTGCATCATCCACTCATTTATTTGTTTTTTAGTTAAATTTGTAACACAAATTGTACATGTTAGGCAGGAAGGATGAACCTGAGGATCAGATTGACCCAAATACTGTTGCAACATGTCTGAAATTTTGTAACCCCACTGCTTACTAAGACAACCTACAAAGAGGAAGCTTTGCTTGCTGATGGACACAGTTATTTCAGATTTACCCCCAGCATTGATGAGTTGAAATGCTAAGTTAGCACTGGAAACATTTCTCACTCTCTGAGAACTCTGTCCTGTATGAGACTGGTTGCTGAAATCCCAGACCACAGGGAGACCCAGCTGAGGGGGGAGGGCTTCGAGATACATACAGACTTGTGTTTTTACAGCTGCCACCACACTTCTTGTCAAAGCAGAACACTGTATACACAAATGCACATCACAGACTCACTACTCACACATACAGTATCAAAGCGACCACACTTGTCTCTTCAGATAATCCGAGGGACAACTTTGACGTTGGGGTACACAAGTGGGGTAAAACACCATTGAGAGAGACTGCAGTTGGCCAGAGGGTGCTTACCATTCATAAAGAAAATGTCTGCACTGGAGCCCGCCCCCCAGCAACTACAACGATGCTGCTCAAAGACAGAGCCAAAGCAAGTTCCACAACAGAGCTGACACACATCTGGACCCAATGTTGAACCCCCAATCCACCTAGCAAACATACACAGATCTTCAAAAGGCCTGCCCCTCATGGGACTTACAGTATGCTTGGTGCTACAATATAAACAAAGTCGAGGAGGATGGAGTTGTGGCAGTGGGTGGGAAAGAAAGACAGAAAAATACTGATGGTGAAATAAATTTATATCGAAACATTAAACATTCTGGTGCACCTCCAGGATGGAAATAATTTATTGGAAGTCAGGAAGTCTAGTGGCTGTCTCGCATCTAAAAAGGGAGGTAACTGTAAATACATGAGCTTAAAAAAAAGAACAGAGGGATTGGAGTAAAAACTAGTCAAGGATGTTTCATGAAGGTCAGACTCAAGATTCTGACAATGGGGAAAGTTTGTCATGGAGTTAAAAGGGATAGTGATACTCCCATTGGTATCAGCTCTTAAACCCTATTCAGCTAAAGAAATCCAGTTGGAAGTCTGGCGTCACAAGGCATTGATTAGACTCATACACAGAGCAAAGAGTCAGTTGCGCAACACAGTGACTATTGCGTTGTGTAACAGCCTACAACTAGTGGACCCCTTATTCAGAGAGCCAGAGAGTCTATTGACACCCTCACTCATTCAGCTTCTGGTAAGTGGAAAGTTTGCTGGGAAACTGAATGAACCCACCCCTTTCTCTGCCTTCTAACCACCCTGCTCTCACAATCCCTTCCACTTCCTGCTCCTTAACACCTACCAGCTCACACTGCTCTGCGGAAACATTTCACAAACTGAGGGGGTCTTACTGGCAACAACAAACATGCTTTCCACCCAAATAGCAAAGATATTTGCATACAAGGGGCAAGGCCTATTTAGTTCTTCAAACTAGTCGCATGTTGATGCCTAGACTCAGGGATAGCACCACAGAATTTGTACTTGAATGTTATTTCCTCTATTTGCATGTCAGTGCAAGTATTCCTTTATTTACATGGTGGCGCAAAGCAGAAAATAATTGTCATTATCCCTCTTCCATAATCCTCCCTTTGCCAAAGAGATCCTGTTAATCTGTGCAAACCCTTTTGACCTCCTGAGAGCACAGATTTAGAGTTTAGTGTTTATGGTTTTCCATAAGTATCTAACATATGACCTCTATTTAAGAGACTGTAATTCCTAACAGTGATGCCACTGGCAGATCCTCATCTGTGATTGTGTGGATAGAAAGACCTGATGGATACCTTTATTTAAATTAGTTGCATATTAACATCTAGTAAAAAACAAAACAAAAACACACACATTTATATCAGATCTTGAAACATATTTACAAAGACTTTCTGTGCTCTGATTTATTCAGAAAAAGCTTTAAGAACAAAGGCTAGGAAGAGGGAGGAAGGAGGACTGAACATTGGGTAGAGAGACCTGGGGAGGTGGGCTGGTCCCTGCTGTGGAGTTCCGCTCTGAGGGTGGAGAGGATAGGATGGTAGGCTCTGCTCCCCTTTTATCTTCCCAGTCAGAGAATCACACATGCAGACAGACCAGGCCACATCTGGAACCCTCGTATACTTATCTGCGCCGCTCTCACAGGCTCCCAGAAGCTATAAATCACCCTGTTTGTGTGAACTCTGCTCCAAACGCCCCCCTGCCTCCACAGTTTCATCCATAACCATCTAAGGCCAATCCCCAGGTCTGCCCACAATACTTTTAGGAGTGCACCTGAGCCCTGCTTGTTATAAAACACGAAATAGAGCTGACAACAGGGCCAATATCGGCACCAATTATATGGTAAGATGAGCAAGTTCACCTTCAAACAAAGAAAAGGCAAATTGGTTAATAAAGAAGGACACAAACCTCACACGGGTCAAGCTTAGATAACATTTTAAAGAAAACGACAACAAGGGAAAGAAAATAGTATGTGCAGCAAATGGCTTTTTGACTCAGGCGAGATCCACAAAATGAACTGAGGGTTTTTGCTCTCTTATCGCAGCTGAAAGCCCAGACTGATGTAACATAAAAATGTGGAGTCAGCCAAAGTGCAAAGACAGCCTCTTGCCTGTTTGCTCCCAGAGTGACTCTGGACAGCCAAAACCCACCAGCAGACATAACTGGACCCACACTTTCAGGGTTTTATTGTAGAGGTGGGCCAGATACCTGAAATTAAGACTATCTCCACTAACATCTAAATACATTTCAACAAAATAAAACAATCTTTAGGGGAAAAGGAGAAATGGTACAATCTCACAAGGCAGGAATGCCATTAATTGTGGCTATTGTTTAGAGTCATGAGACGGTATTGCAACAAGATCTGGTTGGCTTACAGACGCTCAGTGATAAACAGTTTCCTGGGGGAAACCCTTATTGCACATCACAGCACAGAGCCAGATTGATAGATAACATATCTCAGACAGAGCTCACTTTACCCTACCCATTGTGTGAGCACTGCCCAGCCATTTCCTAAATTTAATAGAAAGTCAATCATCTGATTGTCTTTTTCCAAACTGCACTTTCTGATACCAGTATTAGATAAGATAAAACTTTAAAATGTTAGTTTTACTGAAAATAGGTTGCTGCAGCATCAGGATAAACGATACAAAGACAAATAAAGAGCAATTAAGATAGCACAATAAGCAACTGCAACAACTCATCTAACAAGTGGCTTACTTGCAGTCGTTTTTATGTACAAAGGTGCAAAGCTTTTTATATTCTAAGGTGTGCACTATTGAGACAGCACATATACAAATGTGTGAAAAATCTCAATTCATAAAAGGTAATATGTCACTAGGTAATGGGTGCATGAGTTAAAGGTATTTGGGTGGGTGTGTGTGTGAGTGTGTGTGTTTGTGTCTAAGCCTCAGCTATGAGTGTGTTAAAGTGACCTGACTGGACAGGACATGAGACGGCCGGAGGAATGCAGGGGGTGTTCAGGCTGACATAACCCAACAGAGGAATGTAAATACCATCTGTATGACCACACATACACACACACACACCTCCAAGGTACAGCAAATCACTACCTTCTCCTTCTCCCTCTCATTTCATCATTCCCTTGTCTCCTTTGCTTCAGTCTTTCTCTCAGGGTCCATTTTCACTCCCCCTTCCATTTCACCCCCATTTACCCCTCACACCACTTAACAGAGCAGTGAATCAAAATACCAAGGAGGCAAGCCAATACAATGAGGGTAAGGTGGAATATGGGCCACTCATGAGAGTGCAGTGAATCACATGTTAAAAAAAAAAAAAAAAAAAGTCTTTGAGCCTCTGCTCTGCACCGGCTGTCAGTGGTGACAGCAGTTACACAAGCTTCATTTGAAGTGGATATGAGCCGAGGCACTTCTAATCACACCGCAGGTTTTTCGTCCCATATTTCAGGGTCTACACACCCGGCTGTTTTCTTCACGTCTGCCGTTTCATGCCTGGGGCCAGTTCTCAAGGGAACGGTTTCCCACACGCACGTACTTATGCGCACACACACACAAACCCACACCCTCGCTTTTATGCTTTGTCTACATTTCTGCCCCCATTCTTAGAGAGTAACGGCTCTGTCAGCCAGATGAATAAAAACAAACCCTGTCAGGCTCGTAATCAGAGATAAATCATGTCAGCATTATATGAGCAAGTCTCTTTCAAAGGGACCTGTTCATATTCTGTGTATGTTAGTCTGTGTGTATGTCTGGGTGTCGGGAAGGAAATGGAAGTCGCTGAGTCAAGAAGATATCTGTAACCAGATACCTGTAAATCAATTGTCATTATTTATCAGATGTGGTTTATGCTATCTTCCTACACATACAAAACACATGAACTAGATTTCCATCTACAACACCTTCAGAACAAAAGATGAAAAAATTGACCGGAGGTGAGATACAACCGATTACTTTCAAATGCATCAAATGAGCCTTAGAAAGACACATTTCCAGACTTCTGAATTATATGCATCAGTCTTACATGTATCTTATCACTGTAAGTAAGCTACATACACATTGCCTCTACGGGATGATTTAGTGGTGTGTCAGGGTGCCCCTGTTCTTCAAAGACAAACCTTTTGAAAAATAAAGCTGGACTCAGCATTTCTATTTGGCACTTTTATGCTGGTATGAGCAGCTTTCGGAGATGAGGCCATATTGCTTCACATCTTACATTTGTCTGAGCTAGCAAATGCAAAGTTGACCATTTGATTCCTGAGGCAAAGTAGGGAAATTTCACACAGGGTGAGTTGACAAGTGGAACTTATTACCTGAGTGCTGCTTGTGTGCTCTTATGCAAGGCAGTCATTTCTCTTTTAGTGGCAGTCTACAACTAAACTGTCATGCCCTCGGTGTACCTGACAAGATTCTTTAGGTGATTTTTTAGGAATATTATGTCAGCAGAAAATATCATTTGTAGAAACAAAAGTGCGTTCATTTCTACTACAGTCAATGAAACTACTACTCACGTTGCAGGCTGAGAGAGATGTTGATGGTGATGATATTGGTGACCATCTTCAGATCAGGAATGTTGGCACACTTCAGGTGGGTAGCGGCAGGAGTTTCACCCACATCTATCCAGCAGACGGTCTCCTCAGCATAGATAAAGTCCATAGCCATGGTCTGTTTGGTGGCGATGGAGGGGAGCCGAGACGTGGAGCCACTCAGGGAGGTGCAGCGGATGTCATGGAGGTTAGCAATCAACAGCATAGGCAGTCGATCAACCGGCTCTGGGCAGGGTGACCCGGAGAGCAGAGGGGAGGGGAAAAGCAAGCCAAGAAAGAGGAAAGAATGAAGAAGAGGGGGCATAACGGGAAGAGACATGAGGAGGAGATGGAGAGGACTCAAAGGTCATACAGTAATTGCACACCTTAATGCATGTCATTCCAGTAAACAAGCTTGTAAAACAAATGAATGAATTGAATTGAAACTCAACGCTGATTAACTGCATCCTTGGTCTGTGTTGCACTTTTTGTGTACATGTTCTCACCATTTTTGGCTTTGCAGGAGCGGTTATCTGGCTGCAGCAGGTAGCCCTCCACACAGCTGCAGATGTAGGAGCCCTCAGTGTTTGTGCACGTCTGGCTGCACGTCCCGTACACACTGCACTCATTGAATTCTACAAGAAAATCGCACTATGCATCACAATTTGTTTTTATTGGGTGTGCTTTGATACAACATTTTTAGTGTTAGGTAACAAAAGACAAAGGTTACTACTGAACCCAATAACAAACATTTATCTTCTACCTTGAGGCAAGTGGTTTGATAAAAAATTACATGCTGCCCCACGCAAGTTCCAGTGAGCAAGCATAAAGTCAGAGTAATCAGATGATTTTATGAGTTTTACTCTGGCCTAGCTCGGATAAATCTGGCAAATCACCCACTCACCTTTACATGTCTTTCCATCTGCAGCGACCTCATAGCCGTTGCTACAGTAGCACTGAGGCCCATCATGAGTCACAGCACAGTGAAACTGGCACCCATGGGAGGTACAGCCTGGTGCGCGTTCTGAAGCACAGAAAGACAGAGAGAAGCAGAGAACATTAAATACTGTGGGGGCTAACATGGAAGGAAGGAAGGGGGAGTCAGCATGCATATCAGTAGCTCTTCAGAGGCTTTGATTTAGAGGGCAAATAAATTCTGGATAACAATGGAGGCTAAATGGAGCCTGTTTAAGTAATTGCCTTCTTGATCAGATTTGTAGAGAGATCAACTTTCCAATTGTTATCCATACTGTCATATCCTATCAAATCTCCACTAGCAGATCAGATAGGATTGTGTGTGTGTGTGTGTGTGTGTGTGGGTGTGTGTGTGTGTGTGTGTGTGTGTGTGTGTGTGTGGGTGTGTGTGTGTAGGGGTAAAAGAGTGGGGGTTGCACAAGTGCCTGCATGTGTATTCATTTGTGCATGTGACAGACGAGGTGATTTGAATGTGCACGTGTTAGAGGGACCCCTTCATTCCCGCCCCAGAGGGAACTCAAGGACACATCCGTTTGGCAGGAAATGAAAGAGGGGCATCCACACATTGCCTCATCATGCTATCTATAGGGTGTGTGTGCGCATCAAGATGTGCGTGTCTAGGCTAGGAGAGATGGGGTAGGGTGTCTGTCAAGGATTGAAATGATGATCTGTCAAATAGTGGCACAAATCTGATATTGCAAAACAAATGACATCACAGATAGCTTCTTTATTCTTTAAACCTCCAGTAAAAGTTGTGTCACTCCTCAATTCGATAAAGTATTTAGTTTCATAGATCATGTGTGGATCCTTCAAGTACAGGCCTTGTGACCGACACTCAATGGGTCCTGCCCCAGAGTTCAATAAACCAGTCTATGCAGCCACTGAGATCAACTCAAGGAGGAAATTACAGTATGTGAGGACAGTGGGACAGATATTATCCTCGTCTGGATCAGCTCTCATTTATTCAACAATATTCTCTTTGTCTCTTTACTTTGCTGTCAGTCTTTCTGTCACACTCGCACACAAGTGGAACTTCCTCTCTCTCCATTTCTGCAAGCGTTTGACATGAAATATGACAGGCGTGCATTCTCATGCGGCAGTCCTACATCGTAATAAGCCCTAGCTACCCTTTGAAGCTCCAAAAGTGGCCACAGCAACATTTCTGTATCAGTGACCAAATCCTTCACATAAACCTACCAACACTCACACACCACATGCTGATCTAAAAAACTAAATCTTACTCAAAACTTGAGTGAACTTGTTGAGAGACATTTCCATTTAATCATTTACCAAGTGTAAACAAAACAGTAAATGGACAGAAGAGAGAGGCTTCCACCAGCATAATGAAATTTACCTCAGTGTCCAACAAAAAAACAAAACAGTGAATGGTCAGGGACACACTATGCTTACAGTAGTTAGTGATAGTATGGCTGTGAAGAGCAGAGATTGGACAAGTGAAGGGCCCTTATTATATAAAGCCTGTGGTACTCTGGGCCACAATGATCCTTTTGTTGTGGCCCTGCTGAAAGGAAGAGTCCCCCAGCAAACACTGTGGCCCATAACAAATCCATTCACCAAGCCCCACACTGTGAGAGACCACAGAGGACTTGAGTGCTAAAAACACCCACAAAATGCTCCTCTGTCCAGGAGAGTCAAATCACACGTCCCCCATTTTAATAGGTTTTATTATAATTGATTGTTTGAATGAAAACATTGTCTGATGTAAGAACTCTTGACATATTTCAATTAGATTAAATTTACATTAGACATGAGAACTATAAAGTATGATAAGGCAAGACTGTTGTGATGATAGAATTTTATTGAGTGATAATAAATCTTAATAATGAAAATATTTACCGCCCAGCCCCAGAGTAAATCCTTCTGCTTGTTCTAACCTTAAAGAGTATTGTGAATAGAAGAAGAGAAAACAAGGAGGGGGAAGGGGAAGACAGGGCACACAGAGGTGGAAACAAGTACATAAAGGGCTTAAGGATATGGAGTGGTTAGAAAGCTCCAGCTCCAAGCAAACAAGCAACAGCAGTGTGTCAGACGTTTGACCAGGGGTTAATGAACGAAGCAAACAAATCACACAGTGACACACTGGAGGCCTTCAGTCCTAAACAAGCATGCCAAAGCCATTGATCCTGTTATTGCATGGATGGAAACCCTCAATTTCACTCATCTATAGCTCTTTAAAGGGAAGCAGGGAGTGAGAGTATAAGCCTGTTTGCCAGAAGGCCCACTAGACTGAGTTTCAGAAGACATCTTACATTTCACACTTGTGTGCACAATTGAACAGATGTCAATGATTCGGGGTAGCAGACTACAGCTGATTAAAATATGAGGCCTGTATGATAATGACAGTGCAAGTTCCAGATGCATCCCAAGGAGTTTGCAACCTCCTCAAAGAAACAAAATTTATCTGGATCTAGTTCAGCCTCATGGTGGGTACATGTAAAGGACAAAGGGGTGATTGATGAGAAAAAGATTAGTGACAGAAATAAGAGGAAGTGCTCTTGGACTCTGTCCATAGCTGGTCTATGACTAACAATATGAAAGTTGACATTTTCCTCTAAAATCTAATCACGAGGCTAACAGGCTCAGCACAACATGGTGACGCAGGTAGGGTGACTGGTTGGTGATGGGGTCATGGCCCTAGTAACACAACAAAACTGTCACGACTGAATGATTTCATAAACGTCATTCTTTAAAAAGATCAACTCATCTATCCATCAACTGGCATGAAAATGTATCCATTTCCTTACTAGAAACATAAGTAATGATGTCTACACCACATGGCTGTACCTGAAAGCAAAAATTGGAACCAAGCACTCACTGTATAAAACAGGCTACTCCAGTGTGCGACATTTTAAAGAGGTAATTCCCAGGACATTCCTACCTTTGTGCTCTCACTGTCTGGAAACAGGTCTACACATGCCTCTGTCCTCTACCTGCAGCTGACAGGAGCCGACTGTTTTCGTACACGGGTCCATCAAATTACCCGATATCTACTTCTCAAACTGAATGAGCCATAATAGTATAAACAAACTTATCATCATCATCTCCAAAACTTTGAGCATGTTGATCTGCTTAAACTGAAACTCAATATCAAGTACCATCTAAGACAATTAAACTGCTTTATTCTGTGCAACTACTTTGTGATTATTTGCTTATAGAAGTTAGTGGTAAAAGCTGAATCACTCGTATGTGAGCACTGTTGAGTACAGTAAATCCGACATGACAATGATTATCAGAAATAGGATGATCCACGTATGCAGCTATGCACAGGAGACGGATAGGCAGGAAAGTTCAGCAATTGTGAACTTAAGTGTATTTATTGGCAGCTGTTTGGAGCTGCATAGTCAAAGGGAGCAAAGTAACCATATGCAAACAGAAGCAGGGCAGCAGCTTGAGTAATGAGCAAACAGTGGCTATCGTAGTCCCAAACAGTGGCGGCATGCCGACCCTGACACTTAAATCTGCACTCACACGAATGCTCAAACAAAAATGTACAAACACACAAAGTACACACACTGCGGTACAAAACATTCCCAAACACACAGCAGTTTAAATCGCCTTAGAAAATTAATACTCAGATTTTATTTAATCTGTAGCCCATTATGAGTTAATAAATACATGGCACTGTAGTGTCTTTACATTGATAAGCCACAAAACAGGTCTTGCCAAGCAAGATAACTCTGACTGGACCCAATAAACTAATTTAGGTCAAGACCCACTCATGAATAAACATGAAAATGTGGCACAGGCAGCCACAAGTAGCCTATGACCGTTTATCATTCCACAGTTAGTGGGACATGGAGTACAATGAAAGCCCACTAAATGCATAAACAATAGCATTGGGCCACTACAATAATCAGGGCTCCCTTTGAGACAGCGAGGAAAAGGGAAAATCTCTCAAGAGTACTGCCATGACCCCATTTTCTCTTCCCTATCAATCAGTCACTTCTGAGGGAGGCAGGTCTAAGGCCTTGCCCCCCAAGAGAGGCCCCATCACCCACAAAATGACAGAGAAAAGACAAATGCAGACTGCAGACTGATGAATAGACTCAACATTCACCCATATGACAGAAAAATTGTATAATAATTGTCTGTAAAGACTACATTTAGTTAAGAGGGCTTTGTAAATATAGGCTTGGAAGTTTAGTTTGACCAAACGATGGCAAAGATCTGAGTGATGTTGAGACTTGAGCAACTACAGAGGAAAACATTCTCAACATATTCTTTTTTCATTTTCTTCAACAAAGAAAAACATAACTTGAAAAGGTATGAAAAGTGTTTATTGTTCTCTCCTGTTGCAATCAATGAGCCAACACCTTCATATTCTGCAAAAACTGTGCCTCACGGCATATTTTTAAAACACAGCAGAGGAGTTGCAAAATAATTTAGTGTGTAGTTCCTCCTCAAGAAACCTGAAAATGTGGTTTAAAATCTCAAGTTCTAATTAATAACAATATTCGTGACTAATTTAACAACATTTAAATTTAATTTTAGGGAAAAATATAACAAATGTAATTTATTCAGAGTTTACCGCTCAAACACTAAAGTTGTTTAATCAGGACAGTGTGGTTTGCAAAGATGTGATTAACAGCAATGGCAATGGACAAATAACACCACAGATGACTCATCGACTGTTAATTCCGATTAGTGCGCGGAAATGAGTGACATCATCCTTTCCCATCAGAGCCCTGAAAGGGCACACACAAAATACAACAGGTTGATGTGAAATAATTGAAATAATTGTCACCTTGGGCAAAAATAGTCTTAAACAATTTTATTCCCATTGACAGCATAAGAATATAAGCATAGGTATCTGAACCTTGCACCACTTTGCCAGTATCGACCACACCAGCCATCACAGGACCACTGTCCACCTGGTTACTCCCTTGCTATTATTCCTATACACAAGCCACACAAACTAATCTCACACCCACACCCACACACACACACACACCCACACCCACACACACACACACACACACACACACACACACACACACACACACACACACTATGAAAATCCTGAGGAAATTTATTTGAGTCAGATAAAATTCCTGCTTGACCTACCTTTGCTACACTCCCCTTTCTAACCACTCTTGTCAACAACTCTGGCAGAATTACTTGGACACACTGACTGACAAAGTGTGCTTTCAGACATCAGCGCCCAGGTATACTTTGCACAACCCTGAAGTTTGTACAAGCAAACACTAGGATGCTTGTGAAAGGCCAGGCCTTTCCCTGAAAAGAGGGAAGCTCACAAACAGCAAAGCCAAAAGTTCTGGACACACTGCTGGTGTGTTTGTGTGTGGGGTAATGGGTGTGTTTGGGTGTGTATTTACAAGAATATGACTGTGTGAGTCTATGTTTGTGTGCACATGTGATTGCATGCATGCATTACAAGCCCATGAACATGTAGGTGTGTGTTGACCAATGCTTTACTGAGGACAGCTGGACTTGTGTCCTCGGGGACAGGCGGTGTATGTTGTGATTGGATGACATCATTGCTGTGTTGTGTAAAGGCTTGTCTAGCAGCGATGAACATTGTGTGGGATACCAACGCTCTCAACCCACTCTGTACAACTGTCCACTTCATCAGGCCAACAGTACTCCTGCTCTTCTGGACAAACCTCATCTCTGACTAATCCACCACAACTTTTCAATCTGATAACTTGACTCTATAAAGGAGATTTATGCATTTACCGACAGTCTTTATCTACACATGATGGACCAATAAGAAAACTCTCTTATAAACCTAACATAAACTATAATAATAAGGTGATCCAAGATTACAGACATTGTTTGAGAACTGGGCAAACCAACCTTTATTCCAGGACTTTGGTCTGCTGAGACTCTAGTGTTGATTGTCAATATTTGATTATGTGATTTCACATTCCGGGAAAGCGACATTGAATAGCACAGTGTATCACAACTACAACAGGCAAAATGGGTAGATGGACACACAGGTGTGCACAGCAGAAATGAAAACCTTTCCAACATGAGCTATTACAACTATAGCTTTATAAAGCTGTATCTGCCTTGCTGAATGCTGAGGGAATCCTCTGTAGACAGCCAGTGTTTGCTCCTTTGTCTGCTGCAACAAAGACTGACACTATGGACCCAATATGTTCAATCTCTCATTCTTCTATCATCTCTAATTAATAGCAGAGGATTTGATGGGATTCTTCTTTGCCTGCATCTGGGCTGAATGCTCATCATTGCCGCAGGGATTGGAGAACCAGCCTCATAGCTGATTGATAAATTAATGACTTTTTTTCCCCAGAAAGAGAAATTCCATTGTAACTGCACAAGCCAGAGCAGGCCGTCTCATTAAAGGGCCTAACAAAGATTAATGGATAGAGATTATACTTTTGGATTGGGGGGGGGGCAATGAGATGCTAGCAAGGAGAAGCTGGCTAGTGATTTTTTGATCCACAACAAAGGTCGACACTCTTGTCTCAGAAATGATGATGCTATCTGTTTAGTGTTTTGTATAAAATAGAAGTTAGCAGATGTGTGTGCATATTTCTGTGCCTTTACTACCTCTGCAGTGAGGCCCCTCATCCCAGCCATCGGTGCAGTCAGGGACTCCATCACACATTTTGCTCATGTGGATACACACTTCCGGGTCCAGGCACCCAACCTCATTGACAGGACAGTGGTTCACCCTGTTGTGTGAACCTGAAAAACAAACAAAACACTTTTAAGATACACTTCAAAAGAAAGGAAGCAAGAGAGAGTCAAATGGCAATAAATAACTTACATAGAGAGGTAAAATGGATCTGTAAATGCATCATTAGTGCTTAGTACATCATTGCACACATTATAAATTCAGAAATTGTGAATTTGAATTTTATTAGTCTTCATAAAACTATTAACACTGTATCTAAAAGGGGAGATTATTGTGGCTGTCGGTGAGGCTGAATCCCTAGTGTTGGTCTCTTTAATCTATAGATATTATCACGGATAAGAAAGACCTGAGATAAGATCAAAAGCAACAAAATAGAGCATATTAGATGTTTTCAATCTATTATTATTATTATTATTATTATTATTATTATTATGTTTGTAACCTTTGTTTAGTCTGGTAGTCTAAGAAGAAGAAATAGGACAGAGATGAGACACAGCAAAACACAGCCAACCACATAAAAACACCACCAGAAACAAGCTCCACCTTTTTCACTCAATTCTCAACCTGTTCGATGACAGGTGAAATTTCATCTCCAGTGGTCCTCAATGTTGGGTGGATTACCATTCACAGTGGGTAGACAGATAATTCACGGATTCATTTCAAATATAAACTGGGCAACTTCCTTTGTTTGTACTCTTTTGATCATCTCTCAGTGAGTCTTTTAATGGAATCGTTCCCTTCTCCATCACTTTAAGCAGGTGCCAGAACATAACATGATTCTGATGTATTATGTCAAGTTAATAACAGGATTATTGTTTGTATCAAGCCGATGTTTCATTTCATGGAGGAACTTGGCCTGCTTCCTTCACTAAAGCATATACTGATGGCAGAGCGGTCTACCTGATAGACAGGCAGTATGGATGTCACTCTAAGCAAACTCAACAATAATAGAGGCCCTCAATTGGGATTTAGGAGCACCTTGAGGTAAGGCTTATATTCATAGAAAATGGTGGATGAGAACATAGTTTCAAACACATTTTTTCCACCTTAAATGGGGCATCGTCGTCCCTAAAAATGTTAAATCACTTTCCATTCCATGGGTTTAGGTTGCTTGTATCATCAAAAAAAAAAGGTGGCATTACCTTTTTTTTGATGATACAAGCAACCTAAACCCATAGTAGGTTTAACTATCACAATCCCTAAATATAAAAAGACTCAAGGTCAATTTCCTGTCAATCTCAATCAGATCCCATAATTAATTCATACTTTATATTACTTTTATACTTACTATGGTCGGCTTCAAGTTTTTCAATTAGCTCCTCATCATCAATCAGCATTAAAACGTTAAATACATTTAGAAAACAATCTTCTCTACATCCTTATAACATAATTTTTTTACACATCAGTCCAGTTTTTCTGCGGTCAGTCAACACGTTCAGTCCTACACTGAATTATAAGTGTGTAGTCACCCTCTGAGAGATAAAGGGTTCTGTCAGTGAGAGCCTGAATATTTCTGCATGTATCAGAGGAAGAAAGCCAAATATATAACACATGTGTGCGCATGAAGTTACTGTGTATACCCTAAACGTGTGCAGTATGGCAAAGTAATGCAATGCGGTCTGCAAATGTGATCATTTGGCAGATATTGAAGGAAAATGGTTAGGAAATTACAAAATAATAACACCGACATAGTTATATTGAATCTAAAGGGGTGTGGAGTGCAAAGGACAGAACATGATCTCATCTGGGCCAGAAAAATTTTTTTTTTTTAACCAGCGTCAGACCAGAACATACAGTAAATGCAGTCTCTTCCCCTCACTCTCTCCTACTCTTCTCTCTATCTCTCCTATCAGCCCACACTGCAGAGCAAACAGTTTGCTTTGGCTGTTTTTCTTCTTCTTCCTCCTCCTCCTCCTCCTCCTCCACCACCCCACTCTCCTTTTCTCTCTCTCTCTCTCTCTCTCTAACATCTGCTGACCCATTTTTGAAAAACAGTAGAAGCAGAGAATCGAAAGTTCACCTCCTTCACAGGAAACTATCTGTAGAGTTCTGCGGGTTGTGTACAGTGTTGAGAGAGGCTTTGAGAGGATGATATTTGAATATGTGCAGCTTAAGCTGCCTACCTGTTTCAGATGCCTCCTTAAGAATGTGACTGACTAAAAGTGTTCAGTGTTTGAATATTAAGCAGCCAAAATGCATTTTATTTGACCCTCATTTCTGCCTGAAGGTCTGGTTGTATTGCATGTTGTACAGCCCACTGAGGGAAATCTGTTATTTGGGGGGATAAAAATATATTTGACTTGACATGATTTTCAGTATTTTATGACTTATTAGTTCTTAGAGGAAAGTAAAAATACATCTCCCACTGGCTACAACAAAAATATATACATATTCTTACAAGACCTGCCAGGGAGAACATTTGCCTGGATGTCAGCAGTCCCTGAAGGAAACCACAAGCATTACCACTGAGTCCTCTCTATCCTTCCAAGAAATTAGTAACCACACACAGATCATAAAATGTAACTCGGTTAAAACAAGCACCTTAAAATGACAAGAGCTTCCATAATGATCCCACCACAGAAGCCCATGCGGTAAAATGTGCCACATTCATTCTAATACATCTGGCTTAGGGAGAAGGAAAGCAGCTCTCCCATTTGAGAGGGATCCTAGCATATTAGCAGCCCTCCTACAGCCTCGGCCTCTAAGCCAGCCTGATTTACATTCAATAAACTGCCAACCTGGGGATTTCTACATAAACTGCAGTACAAGGAATAAACTGCCATGCGCACAGGAAATGAAACCCCTGCCAAGGATTTATCATTTGTCAACAGTTTTCTCTGAGTATAAAAGACAAGTCACAGTGGAAGTCATCTGAATGATATCCACTGCACAAATCTTTGTCTTTACAACTATGCATACGTGTAAGCGTATTTGACAAAAAGAGATGTATTGAAACTAAATCAAACTGACACTATCCCAGGCACCAGGTGCCTACACACTGCAGCCACCAAAAGACTGAAGAGACAACAGCGCAAACTCTACTTTCCATGACACACACACATAACAACCTTTTCTCCCACACACACACTCCTACCTTTACACTGGCCAGGCAGCAACAGAATGGGTTTTTTGGAAACACACTTAAAAACTGCCAGCAATACACAACAATCGGTAATAATTGTTTGAGTTCGACAACACAGTCATATCTTGGCAGGAGCTGAATAGGGACCAGCAGCAGAAAAACTAAATAGAAAGGACAATATGGAGGATTAAATAACTTTGCAGGAGGGACAATGGAGATGAACCCTGTACTCCCTGCTCCAGTTCGGGAAGTTGTTGGCAGTGTATGACAATAAGCTCCCCTCATACTGACAGCAGACATTTCCTGCGTTATCGGCCAGTGGAAGCAAAGCATTAATGTGTAAATCTAAAGGAAAAGAACACAGCAGAACATCTTCTGTATTCTTCTACTATACTTATATTTATACTATATACTTCTTTAACAAATTATGTGGGCAATTACTTGTTTTTGGAAGAAATAAGGCAATACTCTGGACCAAATCTGCTGCATGTCCCTTGTTGCCAGTTCACAGTGTTTCCACTTCTTCTTAAGAAGCCTCGCCTTGATCAAGCTAACTTTTAAAACCGCAGGTTCATTTTCAAGCTGCCGTTTTTAAGCCAAGGTTTTGGAAAAATATGCCAAAACGCAAATTATTCATTTTCAGCCGAAAGGAGACTTGGAGAATTTCCATTCTGCCTCAACTACTTCATAGCATCGACTACTCTCTGTGATACAGTGACCAACTATTTTATTGTAGCGACCAGTTCCAGGTTTTGCTCCTCTTGAAATGTTTTGAATTTAAAGGTCATGTTTCCCCAGACAAACTGAAGTGGGCTTTTAAACTAGATTCAAAACTGTATTAAACAGATTTGGATTTAGAATATTCTTATTTAGACTATTTTCATGAAGACCAATGATAAGCACTTCATAACAGGAGTAAAGAAAATACAAAGGAGATCATTTTACTGCTGGAGCACTGAAGGCCTTTACTCCTCTCCAAGTGCTGATCACATTAAGGTTTTTGGCATCTGGCATTTGGCACCTTTCACTGTCAAACAGGAGATTTATGTGGTGTCAGTGACGCAACAGTATGCAACATAATTCATCAAGTCTGCAGCCTTTTCTCAACTGAAAGATCATTACATCAAGATCCCTGATGCTGCAGGCAGAGCCAACTACAAGTTGCAGTCAGATGAATATGGAAACTACCCAGAAGGAACTGGCTACATAGACTGTCATGTTCTTATCCAAACCCTCTCTGCTCCAGATTCTGCCGAGTACAGAATTTGAAATAACTGGGTTTCTATTCATGTTTAGGGATTATAAACTGCATATTTATAGTTCAATGCTGCACCGTGCAAAGGTAAAAAAAACCCTCTCCTTTATCTCTTCTCTTCATGTTCAACTTGATCAACAAAATGGGTGCCATAGTGGAATTAATGATAGTGAGTATACTCAAAACAACTTCTAATTTACTCAATACCTGAAATGTTTTCTAAAGGATACAGAGAACAAATCAAGACAATGCATTGCCATTACTGCATCAGTAGTTAACGACAGGATGTTCAAAATATCTTTCTTTAACTTTTTCAACATAAATAGTGCATAATAGTGTTTTAATACTTTGATATTTATTTTTAATTGAATGCATTTCTTTTATGGAATGATTTATTTTCCTGCTGCCATTGTCTGTTTTTAGACCTGTGATTCCACCTTTTTGTGAGCGTCTTGTGATTGACTTCTGCTTTGATAAGTTAACATTTAAACTAGAGCCACTCACAACCTGCCCCAAACAGCAGAAGCAGAAGAACACTTATCCAAGATTATAATTTAGTAATCTGGATAAAGTTTGTCCATGCTTTTGTGATCACATTTTACGCAGCAAACTTCTACCTTACCTTGAATCAAAAGTGCTTCTTTGCTCTCAACTTATAAAAACAAAATACAACTGCTGGGATTTGTTTGAGACCAAAAGATAAGATCTATCACCCTGTGGCTTACATTTCCTACCACGCTCGTATTACTTTTGCTGTTATTTTCACTTTTTGTAAAATACTTTGTAACTGTTTAAAAGTTCTATAAAACAAAGATAAGATTATAAAATGATAATCATCTCCATCTGTAAGGGGCCACAGACATAGAAATATGAAACCACTTTTTTTTTTTTTTTTTTTTAAATCAGGAATCTTTCTGTAACCACTTCCTCTCTCAAATCAGTGCAGAAACCACAAATAAAAAAGGTACCACTAAATCTGGAGATTTTATATGGCAATGAGGGTAACTCAATCTAGACTGTTCAGTCGATTAAAATAGGTATTATTTGCCCTATAGCATTTGCTATAGGAGTAAAGAGATATAATTATCACAGAGCAATATTTAACAACAATTTAACATGTCATTTCACTTGGATAGCACAGATTCTTCAGTGGGTTTGGCAGCCTTGAACAATGTAAGAAGCTTGGCAGAGCAGTGAATAACAGAGAAAATTACAACTCTCACACCTATTAGAGGGTAAAGTGAGGATAATTACATTATTGCACTAAATTGTGTGATCAGCTAACAGGGATATTAGCATATTCTCGCTGTGTCCTCGAGGATCTTAATTGTTAAAATCTTTCTCTAAACTGCGGCATGATCTCCCTCTCTTATTTCTAATATGTTATTCATATAAGAGACTAAGAGAGAGAGTGTTGGGATTCATGATGATTCAAACATAAACTATGAGTCATAATACAGAACTTATGCTCAGCTTTATTGAAAATCTTATTGCAGTGTGCGGTCTTTGGAGTGAAATATTGTGTAAAGACAATATTACACATTTCCCCCGTGTGCAGTGTAGATTTAGGTAATGCATCACTACCTGTGTCACTTTCAAATTATTCGCCAAATACAGAGCATTGTCATCCCTCACGTGTCTTGTCTGACTAGGCATCAAAGTTGTGAAAGACAGTTTCTCCCTGTGCTTGCTTCCCTCCAACACCTCAACCTCTGGACCCCACCATCCCCCATCCCTCAGTTCCCGTAGTTATGCAATGACCTTAAATTTGGATCCCCTGTCGATCTTTTGTCCTGAGCATAAAAGCCTGCTTTTCTTCCTCCTCTTAGGGTTCCATGGCAGCCCCTGACTGACTCCCATAAAGTCTGCTGTCAGCTCGAATAAATATGCTGTGCAGGGTGACAGGCAGGCCTGCCCACTGACTGACTCTACCCACTTTGGAATCACACTTTACGGCAGCATGCACAACAAGCACATGGCTTTGCCAAACCATACTGAGGTAGCCACGGCACACAGGACTTAGTATACTGAGTATAGCGCATAGTGCTCTCACTGGATGTGCTAGTTTTTCTTCACCACCGTAAAAAATGTTATATTTGCATTAATGTGTTCTTTACTGTATCTAGTCTCCCGACTGTAGAAACACAGCAGAGATGAGTAGTTTGGAAAATTTCTATGAACAATTTCATGAAACATCATTGAAACATTTTTTAATTCCATAAAAAACCACCATAATTAACAGCCTTTTATCTAAATAGATCTACAGTTTTTAAACAATCTGTAAAGACTTCTCACTTGACTTATCAAGCCCACAGGGGCTGGCTTATTGACATTTCAGATGGAACCTGAGTGGAGTGTCATTTAAAGTTGGATTCTTCCAGTAAAACAGCAACACAAATCTATTAAATCGGTGTGCCTGCTTGTTCAGACGTTTAAGTCTGATAAATGTGTTGCCACCGGGTAATACAGTATGGCCGCTAGCTTCAAATACACTCAACCTGTCACTGTATAAAATTCACCCCAGAACATTTCCCCAACGTAACATACAGCAAGGAAAAACAAACCCTGTCGCCATCTGTAACCAGAGGGAAAAGCTATGAGGCAATTACACTAGAGGAAAGACTGGAGATGAGATATGAGGACCAGGGAATAGAGAGGACATGCGTCCAGCTTCTCTGCCTGACAGACAGAGAGGAAGACACTGGGACACAGGAAAGAAAGAGAGGGAGAGAAGGAGACAGGGCGTGGAGGAGACAGCAGAGAAAGCGAAGTGGTGCCTGTGTGGCGTGAGAAAGCCCCGTGTTCCCTGTCTGTTGATAGGCTGGTGAAGCTGAGGAGGGCTCAGGGCCACAGACCAGAGGGATTTACAGGGCTTTGCTCCTTCCTCTGTGGAAGCAGTGTGTCAACCACTGCCACTACAGACCCTCCTGCCCCTGCCTGGTCCCCCCTGCGAGTACAACTACATGACCGATTATAGGCTATGAAAGGATCCCCCTCCCAACTCTACTGTAAAAGGCTGTTTCTATAGAAAATGGATCAGAGGTTTACAACATCATTTCCATTTTCCTCCTCAGCCTAAATGTTAATCTGCTCATTTTCTCCTATACAAAAAGCCTTTTTCCCTAGGATCATCCCTTCTCTCCATCGCTCCATGCCTTCATCCCATCCCTCCACCTCAGCAGTTGGCTCTTCCTGGTCGTCTTGGAGAGGCCGCTGAGGCATGACAGTCAGATGGCCCTGACAAAGGACGGGGCTGGCAAAAATCCAGAGGGGGCTCAAGGGCAAGAGATGGACAGATAACCTTGTTGTGTGGCCCACAGCCGCCTCGGGCAGCTGCACAGAGATGATAACTCAATCTTCCCATCTGACCTCCCTACCAGCTCGACCCCAGGGCACGGCATCCACTGACATGGGCCAGAGTGTGTGTGCGTGTGTGGGCTGAGGGACATGGTATGGTTGTTTGTCGGGAGGTGCCACCGCTGTTACATCAAACTAACTCTTTGAAGGAGCTTCCAGTGTGTTAGTGAAAATTGTTCTGTTGAAGTCATATGTTTACTGGAAGCTTAGCATGAAAGTTTAATGAAAAGAGTCTGGATTCCAGGGCCCACATTTGGCTATTGTTACATTAAATACTTTAGGCCTCTTCAGCCAAGGGTCTCTCAGTTTCATTATGAAACCACATTCCAAGGTATATCTCCTCAAAATTACTTTCCAGCATCGACAAGGAAAACTTGTGTGCGCCTATATGTGTGTAACACTTCTATATCTTATGGAGACAACTTTAATGACAGCTTGACAGTATGACTACAGGGAGTGGCATAACATTTGCAAGTGTTAACTACTTTGAGTTATCAGCTCATTTTCTCTCCCTGAATTAAAGTGGCTAGTGCTGCATGGGAAAAGAAAGGCAGTGTATTTGCATGATTGAAATGCATTTCACCCCCTGCTTAGAAGTCCTCCTGTGGACATTCTCATGGTAAATCAGGGGCTAAAAAGTCTAACAGAGAATTAGGAGCAGACAATTGTTGCATAAGGTTTTTTTGTTGATGAAAGGGATTCCTTCATGGCAAGCACTTCTCATGATGGAGAAAGTGCTTACATGCTAGGGCTTATTCAGACATCTGTTCCCATTCGCTGGCTCAACCACAATGAATGTGGTTCATGCAAGAATCATAATTGCATACAGACATGGGACACAGACAGGCAGTCAGTATTTTTGACAGCAACTGTTCCAAGAGAGCTGTGAAATGTCAGTGAAGTTATGACACAGCGCTTTTAATTTTAACACCAGCATCCCAAATAAACTGGATCCAGAATGGTTCAAAAATTAAACGATAAATTATGTGCTCAATAACTTTGATACATTAAGATGAAACGTTTTTCTAGAAAACTACAGTCAAAACCATGTC
Source organism: Sciaenops ocellatus (assembly GCA_033000465.1). Lineage (NCBI taxonomy): Eukaryota > Metazoa > Chordata > Actinopteri > Sciaenidae > Sciaenops > Sciaenops ocellatus. The sequence goes on along the minus strand of CP136883.1, from coordinate 14,283,639 downwards.
CAAAACTTTAATAAGTTATTGTTGTAAAATGTCATGATGACAGTACAACAATCTCTCCATAGCTAAGCAGAGAAAGGCAGAGCTGAAAAGTAAGTAGTTGTGTTTTGCTGATGTGACACTTGTGCAAAACAGCAGAAATAGTGCTGAGCGACAGAGAACCTTACAGTGCAATACGTCTCAACAGATTTACTTTTGTTTTTGATGCTAACCTTATAGATAAACTTTTTTATTCCAAGAAACAGATCATATATGGAGAACAGTGTGCACAAGCACAAATTAACAGGATGGTTAATAAACAGCACACAGATTCATCTCCCACAGATCACACCTCATCAGTCCTATGTGGACTTCTGTGGTCTGTCTGCTCAACTTATGCAAAGAAAGTTGCATGAACAAAGCCAACACCCTCTCGTTCACTTTATCTCTGGTAGATAGAGAACGCTTTAACAACATACCACAACTAATTAGAGCGTTAAACCACAGCGGTGCTATATGAAGCACCATACTGAGACACACCGAGCATAAACTCCTGCCCTGAGGGCACGTGTCAACCACTTCCTGAGCCCTAAGCCTGTATGTAATTGAGGTGAAATGGCTTGTCTGAAACCAATTGAAGCCATGCAGTGAGGGGGAGTCGGTGCAGTCCCTGGGAGAGGATGACAGGGTCACACCTGCAGACATGGGCCTGTACAGGCAGCCTGCTGATGGCTATCTGAGTGTGTACTAGGGGCTATAAGAGGGGAGGTGCACACTAGGGGTCTGAGGGCTATGACGGCCCTACAGCTGGCAATCTGCCCAGTACATTTACGATGAGAATTCATGCAGATCCATGTGCAAACACATGCGTCCATACATGTACCTCCACATCACCCCTCTAATAAACAAGCCCACAGCCTAAGGATGCTAACATGCAACATTGACCCTCGCTATCAACTGCTACTTCAACCACAACATGTCATCACCTCACGCGATGCAACGTTACCCCACTACTGTGGTAGAAGTCTGTCTTTAGCTCCTCAACATAATTACAGCCCAGATGAATGGTTTGGAAACGACAGGCAATTAGAGCTCCAGACAGTGTGATACTGAGGAGCACACTTTCTTCCTGCATGGGTACCAGAAGTGCAGATCAAAGATCCCCACCAGACAAAAGCACACGTTTACAACACAGACCACTCTGACAGTGAGTGAATTCATGAACATCGTAAACAAAACAGGTGGTATTTATCAGAAACAAACCTGGTGCTTGTGCCAAATTAGCTGTAGTCATTGTGTGGTTTCTATCATAACACTTGAGTTTGAGGATGGGTAGAATAATACAAACAGATTCTTATTTTCACTTTTCACAAGGGTCCTTTTGAAATGATGTACAAATCTATCTAGGAAACAGGGCTCCATGTTGGCCACATGCACTGTCTGAACTGTCACAGTCGCTGATTTATACGATGGCCAGAGTGTGGGGCGATCCCACACCAAGACAGAAGTGAGGCCAAGCAGCCACAGGAGGGAGAAAGGAAGAATAGTAGAGAAGAAAGAGGAAGAAAATAAGAGGAAAATATTTTTGCCTTGCGAAACCTCTGCAAGTACTCTCTGTAAACCAAGCCTGCAGTTAGTAATTAACTTGAACTGGATAATGTCGTAATTATAGCAGCATGCACCGCTTTAATTCCCATCAACATTAACGCACAAAACTAGACTGTGGTCAGGGGGCATGTTGGAACAAAGGAGAGCGGGGAATTTTCTTTGAATTTTCTGACATTCATAAACTAAGTTAGAAACAGAAAGTTTTCTCCTTTTACTTTTCTTTTGTGTATTTTACAGTGGATAAATGAGAGCATGTGGACGAGGAGATGGCACCTTGAGCTCTCAAAATAAAAAAATTGCATTACCACAAAACTTCACCTCACTTGAACCAGATTTAAGTCTCCCTCTTTGATGGATCAATGCTTGGCTTGCTTTTATATCTACTATTTCCATAAGAGCTCAGCCTTGTTTACAGCATAATGGTCAGACTGCCCCTTTCCAATAGGGGAGAAACCAGGCTGATGACCTGCAAACTGTCTCACCCTGTGAATGGAAAAGCCTGGATAAAAAGAAAATACTTTTACATTCCTCTCAGTCAGAGCGGGATTTTAAATAACCTTCAAAGTCGTACTCCTCCAAACTCTCTGGTCTCCATCTATGCTGGCTCAGGCCCATTCACTCTGTAGCTTTATCTACAGCTCATTCCAAACACTACTCACATTTAATGGATGGATCAACTAAACGACTGTGGATAAAATCACAGTCTGGCTGCCTTTCATTGTGATACTTAAAAGGCGCCTTGCCTTTGACTGGGCCTGTTAGACTGCAAACACATAGTGCAGTACAGAGAAAAAGTGCATTAATTGCAGTAACAGATATTTATTATGACTGCCTCAAAAATTCACATGAACAGAGAAGCACCTTAACTAAAGGTAAAGTGACAGGCAGATTAGGGCCCATGGGAAGCGGGTAATTGAGCAGAACATATCTTGATGTTCTGGTGAAACACCACTCTCCATCCCTCCATGCAGAAGATGAATCACACCATTGTCTGTGTCACCAAATTACATAAGTGCTATGGAAAATTCACTCAGTTCAATTGCTAAGTAAAAAGGGGAAGAAATTAAATGGCTCTAGCTTGCTTGAGTGAATTATGTGGGTCACACTTACATAAAATTGCTGATGTGCTGTTATTTTTATTAACGACAATTGACCATTTTTTGTTCCTTCTGAAATTTTCCTTCCTTAAACTGTTCTTTTAGTAAAATGTATTGTACAATTTTTAAATAAAGAGTTAAGCTGTTAGCAGTAAATTCTCACTGTAAAATCTGTGTGAATCAATAAATATAGGAGTGACAGAGGAAGTAGACACGAGAGCTTTTTCTGTTCAGCTTCAAAATGTGTGGCAGTTCATCTCCAGATCAAATATTTGATATTTAGTACAGCAAAACGAAGGAAGAGATTACCTGACCCGTCTGTGGGAGTAGAATCCAACTAATTTGAACTTTCTCCACTTCCACACCTACAGTTAAAGTTTTATGTGCCTATGACCACAGCATAGCTATACATCTCACCCTCAACCATCTCACACATTTCAATCCGTAATCCTACGTGTTAATACTTAATTGTGTTTTCACCGACAATAACAAGTCCCCTAATGCTGGGTGTCAGCTGCTTGTCTCTGCGTGCCAGACTATTGTGAGAATGCTTGTGGCATGACAGATGTAAGGTGTGGCACATGCAGACAGTAAAATCACCATTAGCGCCCGCACATAAACACGGGGAAGGCTTTTTTACCAGGGAGAGTTTATGGCTGGAATGGCAGGATGGAGAGAGGCCGACAGATGCGAGTGGCTGGGACAAGACTCTTAGGGACTGCACAGATCCCACAAGAGTCCAGACAAGAGCAGACACATCCCTGAACATTCAGACTAAACACGGCCGCATAATTAGAGCTATAATTCAGCAGAGCAGCCAGAGCACACACTGTGAGCTTGTGTCCTTCGTAGAAAGGGCATAACCTACCCTCTTATTCAGCCCCAAATTAAACTGTCTGAACATTGTGCTGTTGTCTCTTCAAAGCCATTTAGAAGTGGTGAATGTCTTATATAAAACGTTTTTAAAAAAAAGAGTTGATTTGTGAAATCTCAAAAAGAAAAAAAAGCTGAGGAAAAACAGTAATAATGCTCACTGCCCTGAACCAACAGCTTGGAGAGAACATGAGAGAGCTCAGGACACAAGCCTGCTGAGAGACAGTTTTAGTAGCTGCTTTCATGTAACCATACTTACAGATATCTGGCGATTCGTCCGTGCCATCTGGACAGTCCTTCTCCCCATCGCAGCGCCAGCCTTTGGAGATACAGGTCACCTGGTCCTTACATGCAAACTGCTTAGGACTGCAGGTCTTGGGGTGGTCGTCGGCTTTGGGAGCTGGAAAAAAAAAAAGGGGGGAGAAAGTTGATGTGTCATCACGAAAAAGCCACCATGGCTGGAAATGCTTTTCAATCAGGAATACATTTAGAGAGAGATGCTCTTCCTAAGCACTTAATCTAAGAACTACCAGCATGAAAGTGAATGTTTTTTAATGAGTTATAATGTTGCTCTTTTTTAAGCACTTCTCAACAACTATTTTCTTCTGTGCAGAATCTACAGAGGAAATTTCCAGCTTTAAGCAGCATAGATCTTGACTCGACAGGGCAAAGCAACATGCAAGGGTCAACCCAAGTTTACAATGATGTTTTTGTATCAAAAGACCTACAGGCACACTCTATTCACAAAAAACTCCCCTACAAGTTTACAACCAACAGTGGTGCCTTTTAGTTCTTGGTTTGTTTGTTGTTTCCTCTCTTCTTACGGACATCTCATTTCTTTCCGTTTTTTTATTTTATTTTTATTACTCTTAAGGTGTTTTTCAAGTTTTTACCACAGAGGCTCTTTCATGTGTTACAGCACAGACATAACTAGGCATTCAATCACCGTCCGAGCCATGGGAAACTGCAGAGCGCGGTAGTTCTGAGCAGTAAGTTAGCACAGATTGTTGAGGCGTACCACAGGCTAGCAGCACCACAGCTACGCTCGTGACCCATCAGGAGTCTGACACTGCTGACACGCTTTAACTCAGCCACACTCAGAAAAACCCTGGTCTGTCAACACTGAATTTGTCAATTATTTACAAATGGTCAGTTCACCCAAATTACAAAAAATAGCCATGGTGGTATCAAGCCATGGAGATAGTTTTGGTTTTATTTGCCCCGTTTTCGACATATGACAATTGATGTTAAAGGAATTTCTATAGTGCCGCTCATTTAAATATATGTATATTTATGAAATGATCCTTGTCCTTTTCACTCTTGATAATCTGCTGACTCTGTTAGTTTTTAACCTATTTTTCCAGGTTTCAATGAAAACTGGTCACAGTGAGGTCTTCCTCCATCTGAGTGATGTGAACATTGATTCTGGAAAGAAACATTCCTGCTGAATTTTTGCACCATCAGTTAAATTATATTCACCCACTGGGCTGGTGGCAGAAATGTCAGACAGGGAGCTGAAAACCTGTATAAATAAAATCCAAACTATCTGCATGGCTACACACCATTAGGTATAATTTAGGTGAACTGACCCTTTAAATGAGACATAACGTTAAAATACTTTCAGACTGTGGGCAATAATGAAGAGAGCAAGAGTACATTTTCAAGTTCATTAATGACATAATCCTTCACTAAAATAGCCACATTAAAATCCAACCTGAATACAAATTCAAATGGATAAAGCTGAAACTCTATGGCAACATTTTCTCTCAGTATAAGGGCAAATGAAAATGAGTTGCCAAATATACACAAGTGAAATCTTTTCTTTTCTGTGAGTGGTCAAAAATGTTACACACAGTAAAGAAAAAAAATAGACCACAATGGCCACTTCAGGCAGGAGGCTGTTGTTACTGTACTGTTGTGCAGCAACGCTCTGGGAAGGACAGCACCGAAGGTCTCATTGTGATTCTCTGCAGGGACTGAGCCCTCTCTCGCCCTGGATGACTTGCCTCCCTACGTACTTGGCAGGCAGAGAGGTGTTTGGGGTGGGCGGTGGAGGAGGGGGGAGCGCACCGCAAGGGGGCTGGGATGTGACTGAAATCACAAGAGCTAAGGCTAGTGTATCATTGCAATCACGTTCCTTTTGACTGTCAGACTAAAGGGGTTTAGACCCTGATCTTTTTTCATGTGACAGTGAAGTGTATGTGTAAGTCAAACACTAAGACTTCTGAGTGTCATGTTTTTGTAAATACAATTAGAAGCTAAAGGGTTGTGGGGATCAGATCACAGCCTTTCCTTATATGAACAACACACCTTGATATTTGAGGAGATTAAGAGTAAGAGAGAGCGTCAGATTTTAAAATGCAGAGCGTTCGCCCTGTTCTTCTCTTCACACAATGGCAGGGGCAAGGCTTACAAAACAGAATTCAAGTGATGCAAGAGGATAAGATTTAAACTCAGCCATAATATAGAGTCTGTATTAAATATCCTAAGAATGTGATAGGATGTAAAATTCAGCTTAAGAGTGAGAAAGAGAGTTGTAAAAGAATGGATAGAGACCATTAGCTCAATCAGTTTAGACGACATGCACACACCCAACCCCTTGGTGAAGGAATGAGAGGCTAGCCGTGGCCTGAGGCCAACTTGTTAGTTTTTCTTCCTTTCAGCTTACCAATGTCCTGGTACATTTTGTATGGCAGTAAATACACTGGATTTGCCTGTGCTTATATGTTGCCAGTTAATCTGCCTAAAGAAGCAACAACCAAACAAGTGACTGACTGAGCCCTGAGCCGCAATGAGTAAAAGCACTGAAACCTCCGACAGGCTGTTAAGTGAAGGCATTCCCTCAATCTCTCTGGTCCCTGTGTGAAACAGCTGGGCTGAGCCAGTTGTTCCCTGTGAGTAGGCATAAAACTGGAAATAAAACATTGCGGGTTCTAATTTTATCATTGCTTTACACACCAGCATGAAATGACCGCAGAGGGGAGAACCTCTGAGCCTAATTGGAGGTTGTGGTAGAGGAGGGGTTAGGGACTTGGGGGGAAGACTGGCAGCCTTCCCCCTCAGCAGTCCTCTTTCAAAGCTCGCTGAAATATCTCAAACAGAGATGTGAATTGTTAATTCAGACTGCAAAGTCGCTTTTTTTCCCAAAGTTACTGCCAAAATGCTGACAATTTTTGGAGGGTCCAAATGAGGCTTGGATGTTGAACCATTTGAGTCCACTTTACCTACAAAAGGGAATGAAGAAGGCCTTTATTTATTCTCCTGGGATTGGCCCAACAGCTAACACCAATCCCATTGAATCAAGGTACATACTCCTATAAGCCCAGTGTGTTGGACTCCAACAGAGCCCCCTCCTGATAATGCCTTTCCAACTAAAGCATTTCCTGCCACAGGTGAAAGGCAACTTGATCACACTGCTGTGATGGTAGACAGTAGGAAATCCCACAGCATTCAATTTAACAGGAGGATTATTACATTAAAAAATAATGATCTCACTTGCTGTTGCTTATGATCCACTTTTAAAAGGTAATATTAGTATGGCATACACTGCTGCCTCCTTATTAAGATAACCTGAGAAAAACCACGATGCTATTGGTATCTATTAGACAAAAATAAATCTAATTAAAGATGAAAATGTGAAAAATAACTTCCACAGCCTGAGTTAAAACCCTCAAGAGTTTTGAATTTCACACCATTATCCAGTGAGGGCAACTTTGGAAGCTCTGCAGGAAACAGAGTTCCTATTTCTGAAGGGGAATTACACCATGAACGAATATCTTTATTTGGCTGAAACAAACACACACACAGCATAATTTTAAAACAGCTGTCTTCCACAAAAACCAAAATGCCTGTCTCTGTCACTGATGTATTTACAATATGCTGCATTGACAGTGCATTTCCTTTAAAATGTCTTTATGGGAGGATGATACAGCAAGCAAATTAAATATGAATGCTGAGAAAGTCCTAGATGCGACTGTAAGCCCAAGAATGCCTGAAGGCCAGTACTCTGTAAAAATGTCTTGAGTATTTGTCCATTAGACACGGGATTAGTGTTTCTACCCAACTAAGCATCTAATTCTCTCTGCACTCAACTAAACATCTAATTTCAGTACTTTGAATGGTTTTCAAACTCTTACTTGAAGAAGGAGACATTCAAGGAGGCTAAATTGGGATGTGTGTGGATAAAAATTAGAAATTACAGACTGTAATTCTATTTTCTTCACTTATTATCTTGTCAAATCAAGAACTCATGGTTAAGTCATTGCTGTTTTACTGACCAAAAAGATTCATTAACCCTAATCCACATGGAGTGACTTCCAGAAAGCTAAGACAGGGATTTGATTTTTTTAAATTGCTATATGCTAATTGATATAATTCAGGGAATAAAGGGCCAAGCATGATTGCGTGCTTGAGAACCTAAGCTGACTTACAAAGCACTGGTGCTGTCACTACAAGATTCACTGAACAAATGTTTGAATCCTGAGTAGATGCACACACACTATGCTATAAATCACTGAGTTACTTCCTAGTATGTAGATGCTTTGGCTCCAGTTGGCTGACTTGCTTTGGTTTTGAGCATACTGCCAGCTGTATAGAGCACACACTGTATTTCCTTATGCAAGCCCACTGAAGCTCTGTGCTGTCCAAACAGTGAACACTGAATTAACCCTAAGCACTGCCCATGGCAAAAAGCATTAAACACAAGCGAATGAGCAAATGCATAAATGTACACAGAGCCCAGCTCTTATAGAAACATCCCTTCTGAGTGCCTAATAAAAAGAATGAAGTACTTTCATGTCCACCCTTTGACTTACAAGAGAAAATTTAAAGTGATGTTTTGTTTATATGTAATCTGAAATCAATCTCAAGCCTCAAAATTAACTCTGTGGGATCTAACAGGATGGGATGGTGAATAAATGGTGTTGTGGCACCAATTCAGCAGCCAAATGATGGAGGCCTCCAGACACCATCACCAGCTGGGACAGAACACTGACCCACTTCCCCTTCCTGATCTGTCTCTCTCAATATGGCGGTCACTGCTCTACAAATCAACTCCAGATCCATGCAGCACATTCCAGCACCTTCTAATTGATTTCATGTGTATAGTTTTGCCTCAAAAAGACAATCTGTTACAGACGAGCAGCTGGATTCAAAGAAACCAAACAGCTTTGCTTTTGAATTCAAGGGTAAATTACTTGTTGCTTGTTTCTCTTTTCAACAAGACCGACTTAGAGACCATATACAAAGTGTAAAGGAGGACAGACTTCACTATTTTAAAAGGCTGTAATATTTCTTGCAACATTGCTGCTTAAAAACATCACACCGCCATCATAATGACCATCATCTAAATGCACACAGCTGGAATGTTATATAACAAATATGACATATGAAATTTACTTTTGTTTCACACGCATACCTCTACCACTGAGAACATTCTAGTATTCAACCGAGCCAATCCCCTCGTTGATAATTTCCAGGCTGAGCAATCGAGCGTGGATTCTATTAAATGCTGTTAAGAGATAACAGTACGAATGGGAATGTGAAATGACTTGAATGAATGAATACGTAAATGGGACCCTGGGTCTCGATGGTCTTGGTGGGTACAATAGCAGTGCCAGGTGGAAGTAGAAATAAAACTAGAACTGTTTCTCATCACCCATCACTTAACCCCTCCCTGGTCCTCCATTGTGTAACTCAGGTCTTCAAGGGTGTTTCAGGGAGTGAAAAAAGAAGCAAACCGACTACAGTATGTAATTAGACCTCTGAGGTCAAGTTTGAAGTGATTTCTCTGTGCTCGGTTTAGCAGAATTTCAAAGCAAGAATCCATGCATTATAAGTAACAATTAAAACCAAACAAGGACCACAGGGAAGAAAATGAGTTCAGAGCGAAGATATTATTCCTGAATTTTGTGCTGTATTAATTATTCAGATAGACTATTTTTTAACCAGAGTCAGAGCCTTTTAGATGTAAAATGTGAACTAATATAGCACATACGGGTAGAATGCACAGAGCAAGTGTGATAAACACTATCCAATGGCCACTGCTGTAGCTATTGAATAAACTCTTTCAATGGCCACACTGTGCAGTGCCCATCCAGTGGAAACAACCACTTAGCTTTGTCTCAAGCCAAACCACAGCCAAGAACTGCAGCACTTTAACCAGCTTACGGTGCACATCCAGTGTCCATAGGCTATTTAAGTTCTAATCCACAATAGCCACTTTTTCAAAGAGGCTGAACATGCATAAACAGCAGAGGACTGAGTCTGAGTTAGTACTCTAATGCCTGAAAGCCTTGTTTTTGTGTCATCGCACAACAAAAGGGAGCAGCTTTGACCTCAGAGGTAACCTGATGAGGCTCTGCAGGACGTCACAGGCCAGAGCAGTAAAAGCCAACGCAGTAAAAGATATACAATGAGTGAGTGTGATTGATGGACATGAAGATAAATGTAAATAGGCTCATGGTGCCTTCTACAAAGTTCTTCTACACCCACCCTGTAGTCTCTGCATAGCACCGCTCTATGCACCCATAGAGGAAAAGTCAAACCAGATTCAGCTGTTATGAAAACAGAATATGTGAGCCACAAAATTAGGGCTGGACCACATAAATTGAGGCATTCACTGCGACTGTAAATCCTGCCTTGCCACTATCTCTGACATATGGATACAGTATGTTACTAAACAAGAGGATTTACTTCAGCTGAAGGACGAAATGTTTCTGTAATTTAATAAGTCAGTCTCTACGAATCCCTCATTAGATTCAACCTAAAAGAGGTAGGAGGCAGGAATATTTCTGGCTTAATAAATGCTAGGAATGACTCATAAACAATGCACAAATGAGTTGTCATCCACTTTAAATCTTTGCTCAGTGGTGAGATCCTTGACTGTGTGATACATAAAAAGTCAACTTCACATAGATGTTCCTCAGATCTTATGAAAACAGAGCATAAAGCTATTATAATGCTATATAATGCTACCATGAGTGTTTGTCGTATGATCCTCCTAATAAATAACACAATCACAAACAGTATCACAATGAACTAGACACCTACAGTAGTTAACTTTATTTCTACATGAAAACTGTGGACCTTGGCAAGCACAGTTTAAGTGAAAGACTACACACACCCTTCAATCTTGATAATATTGTTGAGAACCAGAGAGCATTTCCAACTGCTTTCTGGTCAAACGCAGCAGAGTTTTAAGGTCATAAGATTATCAGACAAGGAAATGTTGCAAACAGGTGTTAATAATAGTTTTTAAATCAAAGTGAATGTGATTTTTGTGTTTAGATATAAGCACAAAGTTTAAGAGAGCTCACTTCTAACAAGTAAAGCTAGTGCTCATTAGATTTGCCTAAGGTGTTTTTCAACATAAATATGTAATATATAACCAATCTTTGGGAAAATCAATTGATAAATTAATAATGATATAATATTAGCTAATTAAATACCTTAGAAACACTTCATCACATCACCAATGTAAAAAAATAAAAATAAAAAAAATAATAAAACATAAACAAATGTTGACACAAAGCAGTACAACACTGTGCACAATAGTCTAATCAATATATATGTATATATACATGATATCTACCACAACAAAAACTGATGCCAACACTGCTTTTTTTAGTACTATATGCTTTATCAGTTTCTTTTTTTATTTTGTTATGTCATGTAAATAATAGATATGTCTTGTATTTGAGTATTGTATGTCCTTGCAATGTATACAGTTTTATTCTGACATGCCAAGAGACTGAATGAGAGACTGAATACAGAATGAAAATCTGTGGTCAGCTGCTGTGTCAGTTCATCAAATGGGAACATTTACATGGTACCTTCACCACAAATATTATAAAAAATTAAATTGTGTCAGTATCTTTGCTACACAGATACATAAATGGTTATTTCATGTACAAGAGTCATGGCCGTGACTTCGATGAAAGTTAACAGCTTTGACACTAGGCAGCAGTCCATGAAATTGGAATCTTATCTCCATATATCAGATCCTCTCCTCTGACCAGGTGTGAAAGCAACCGGGGGTCCCTGTGATCAAATCGATTCTCCAGTCAAGCGCAAAGCCAGCAACATCAACAGCGTCTTGGGGCGTATGCGAGCGTGACCTGGTGTAGCCAACAAGACCAAACACAAAGGGCAGCAGCTGAAAGTCTCCAAAAACTGACGATCTGTGTGGTCAGCTTGAGGCATCCGGTGAGGAGTTCACCATTAATGATGTCGAAGTAAAACAGGAGTTACAAAGCCAGTCTTCTCACTACCGTGTAAGGTTTCAGGCAAACGTTACAACCCTTTGCAACATTTGAACAACTCTGCGTACTCCCTTTATGAAGTGCGAGGAAACACAGATCTATGTCCCCAAGTCCCCATATAAGGTGTGTTATTTGTGGCATCTCCAAAAAACAACTTTCTAAGATACAGAATCATATTAATGACAGCAAAGGAAAGCAGTAATGCATAGCGAGCTTGATTATCTCAGCTACAAAAGCCCAATGAATCTTACAGAGCTGCATTTTCACACACCCACGCCAATTTTGTTAAAGAAGCCGATCCATTCCTTTTTCAGGTCTTAGGCACTAAACAGGGTAAACAGTGATGTAGCTAGCAGAAAACACCAATTACAGTACACCCCTGCTATTCACAATCAACAAACACTCTTTCATCTGCAGTCTCACGCCTTCAATATGTGGGGAACAACACTGAAGACATTTATGTTAATCTGGTTTTACCCTCTAGTCACAGTTGATTGCAATGCAGTGCAGTGCAGGAAGTAGAGGGATAAAAAGGGGATCTTTTTTGCAGCTACGGTCAAGAATCCCACCGTCTGCTATTACTATTTCACAAATATTTTCACTAGGTCAAGACCAAAATGCAAAACACCTGCACACCAGTTTTACATTAAATTTCACTCAGGCAAAGAATGTATAAAAAGTGGACACTTTGGCTACAGACACTCCAGATATTTTAAGCTTTTTTATTCTATGTTTCTTTGTGAGAAGACTGAATGGCAGAAAATCATTTTGGGAATTATCTGTGTTACCTGGTAAGAGTGCATCAACACGCAGCCTCAGGTGTACACAGTTACAATAACCGCTCCCCTGTGACCTCCACTTGGAATAGCTGAAGAGAGCAATCCAAGTTCTATTACCTGTTGAATTTGTATGAGGGATGCTGAATTTTTCCAGCTGATGTTTCAAGTGACAGTTCTGAGGAAAAGGTGAGGAAGGTCCCAATAAAAAGGTCAGGCAAACAGAGTGTAGACTCCTCAGGAATTCAACCTCTTTAGCCTCTGACCCAGATTTACACTTTTCACTAACGGTAGCCCACTGTGGAGATCCTGTACGTAAACTTAGTGGTCATAATGTTATCCAACATGTACATCTTGATGATATAATGTCAAACAGTAAGTAAATATGAAGGATTTCATTTGACATGTTGCTGCATTAACTGCAGCATTTAATTCTCAGCAAACATGACATGATATAATAAGGTATTATGTTTATTTTAATCAACTAAAACTGACATAATTCGTTGAGTAATTGTTTAGTTGATAGTCAGAAATTTTTTTTTATCAAAATTATTTTGATAACTGATTAGGTTTGCAACAATCAAAATTTTCCAGATCCCAAGGTGATGTCTTGAAATTACTTGTTTTGTTTGACAAGCTTCTAAAATGTTACAATTTGATGCTTTAATTTGCCTTACTATAATTGGAAACTCTTTGTCGGTTTGACAAAACAAGCATTTTAATGCCAGTTCGCATTCTACGAATGATTTTTGCATTTTTCTTACATTATATAGATCAATCAATTCATCAATTAACTGCTGAAAGGCTCTACGGATTAAATCGATGATGACAGTAATTGTTACTTGCCTCCCAAATGTCAAAAATAATACAATAGGACCAAGGATCAATTCAAATCATCTTCATATTCCCTCATATAATCATTGACTCCCTAGAACTGCTGGGCTCCAAGTATTGCACAACACTAAATTGGATTTAGCCAGTCTAAAAGGATGACACCTTTAAGTGACACAATAATAATAAACACCAAAGATCAATAACAAACAAAGAGGTCTGTCCAGTTAGCTATGGCCTTCTGACCTTCCTCTCACTAATCCTTTCTCATTCGTCAATTCACGCTGTGACCCAGTGGTGATCCAGACAAATCCAGTCCAAGTGGCTGGCCGTAGAGTTTGTATCCACTTACTTGACCATTTCTACCATTTTGGACCAACGTTGCTTCAACAAGAGGCTGATAAACCAACTGTTACTAATGACATAACACACACACATATCATCCCCATCCCTGACTGTCCTGTTATGTAACTACATGTCAGTTTCAGAGAGTACCCAAGTGAGTCTTGAAGTTTATTCCGCTTCACCCACCCTCACCCCCGCAAGTCACATCTATGTTGGATTAATGGTCTCCCTGTGTCCAGATGTTACATACTGATGGAGGAGGTGGGAGGAGTTAGGAGCTTGCCCACTCTGTAACCTCAGCTATGGCTTTCACTCTGAACAGCCTCCATCAAAATCTAATGAAACTTATATAAGATCTCCCAACACAGTGAAGAGCTGGGGAAGTATCTGTCATGACATAAACTGGATTCAGAGTTTTAATGTGTTACTTCAAATATCAAAGTAAACATGGACTAAAAGAGTGAAATTATATTACAAATATGTATCCATATATAAGGCTGTCAGCTCTGACCTGGGTGGTTTGACATTTTCACTGTTTTACACGCACAAAATATTATATATGACTTACAGAACACTCCAGAATGACAACATACAGCCTCATCATTCTGATGTAGCTTCAGGGCAAACCTCATTCATGTTACTGTTTGTGATGATTGCACAAGTACATTTTGAACGTGTCAAGATAAAATGAAAACGCATGAGCTATTTTGTAGCTTCATGTTTGCTTCCAAGTGCTCGGGAAAGAAAGAAAAAAGCAAGCTGTTAGCTCAACAGGTCTGCGGCGCACTGTCACAAGAGCGATGATGCATTTAATATCTCATTATTACTATCAGGGATTCGGGAGTATTAAGGAGCTCCCGGGACGTTAAGAGGATAACTGCACGACTATTCATTTCACTATCAGACAGTACCTGGCTGTCACTAATAAACTGTGATTCACAGGCAGCTACTGACGCTACACGTCGGGACAAGCCGCGCCATTAAGATTATACCTTTACGAGTAGACACAACTGTTGTTTTCATATGCCCCAAGTAACTGAAAACAAACATGAAAACTGATCTGACCGATGACTCCCACAGGTCTGATATGAAACTCAAGCGTGCTGTTTTTTTTTTAAAATGGTTTGAATGGTAGCTACCAGCTGTAGCCACACACAGAATATACATGAGGAATTAGACCCTGCTGAGAAATGGAGTTTTTTTTTTTTTTTTTACGCAGTCAGTCACAAATGATGCCGTTTTGCTGAAATGTGTCGTCCATGCATGTGTTGCCTTATACCTGCTGGATATTCCTACAGTGAATAACCTCACTGTCTGCCATCCTCGCAGGCAGCCAGGCCCATTCTGTCTGCTCAGACAGGAGCAAAGCTAGAAACGCAGACAGATTTTACGCCAAAATAGTCTGCGCGCTGCTTATTTGTGCGCTACTTTCTCTGATTAAAGCCTTCCCTAATGATCGATCATCTTCCTCTGAGGAGACACACTGTGTTATTATGAAGACAACCTATTTGCGGTGTGGGCTCTAACTCTGGTGAAGACAGGCCTGTGCACAGATGCTTTGCAGGAAGAAAAAGAAAAAAGTAGTCATGCTTTCAAGAGTATCACAATGCAAGATAACACAACAGGCTTCTTACCTACGGTTGCACCGTTAGGAGATGTGATCTCCAAGCAGAGTATAAATCCCAAGAAGAACAACCTCATCGCCATCTCCTGAGCAATGCTCGATGGCACTGCTGTTAGAAAGGAATAGAGGAAAAGTTGGCTGGATTTCTAAAACCTAACAACCAGATCAACCACCTCATCCGAACCCCTTCAATGGTCCGGGTGCGATTGTGTGTTCAGCTGCACCCTCAGCCCCGCACGGTGGCTGTTTCAGGCGGGCTTCAGCAATGAAAGGAGACTTGCTACAGCCCGGCGAGGCTATAGGCAATGCAGCAGCACAGTCATGTATATTTCTAATTGATTATCGGCATTCAAACATGATGCACAGGGTAACCTCTGTCTCTCTGTGCTTGCTGGTGCCTCTCTTTCACCACACCATGCCACCAGAATCGTCCACACGTCCAAAGAAGAGCTGCAGCCACCGGCTCCGTTCAGCTCATTCCGTGCCAAACTAAAAAGAAAAATTAAAAAGTAAAAGCGTTTTTGTCCCTCGGAGCGCCAATGACTCCCTGTGCTTGTGGTTGCATGAGTGGATGGTGGATCTCTCAAGCTCCAGCACTTTGGACGAGCCCGTGACGTAAGCTCGACTCCTCAAAAAAAGGGGGGATAACTAAGCGGCGAGTAGGGTCTGCGCATGCTCTAACACACCTCCTTTTCTCCTATTTCATGCGCTTTTTCATGAACCGTGGAGGTGGGAGAGAGAGGCGGCGCGGCCTGCAACTGGCTCTGTGGGATCAGCCATGTTGGCTCAATATTTCTACAGAATCCTGATTTTGTTTTTCTGGTCAGAAAATTAAATCATGATCAGAAATTATGATATTACAGCAGCTAATTACACCACAGAGTTACTCTTTAATGTTTTACTTCCATCAACAGTTATTTTCAGAGTTCAGTTTGGTCATATCTTATCATATTGTTGTATAATACCTTTTAAATTGTGATTTTAAGACCTAGACTTTTAATGTAATTCCTGCCTTTAAACTTAAATGTTGTCATCTCATTGAATACCACTATCTTTTCTCACACATTTAGAGTTGCAATTAGTCTCACACGTCTAAAGAGAGAAAATGAACAGTTGAATGAGAAGTGTGCTGTATGTTTAGCCTACATTGGGAGGACCTTCAACCTCTGCATTCTTCACTAAATCCTGCCCCCTAGTGGTACATGAAGATGAGAAATGGCTACATCTTTTTGGATGAGCATGAACAACAAAACAACAGTCCCCCCCAGCTTCAAGTGAAGGTAATTATTCACAAAATGAATTTACATTTGTATTATATAATCTCTAACTGTAACAGCTAAACACAATGTGCAGCAAAATCTACAGTATATTAGTCAATTAAACAAGGCCAAAGATATTTCCAATGACCTAGAGATGTTTTTATGCCCTGTAAAGACTCGCTTTATGTATTTATTATGCACTATTTGGGGTATAAAAACAAATTATCCACATGATATCAAATATTAATGAAGGTAACAGGAAAAACTGGCCCATACAAGAAAATGTAGGTGGATGTCGATTTAGGCATATTTAATGAAAATCAAAGATTTGTCATAAGTGATTAAAATATCTTCCATGAGGCAAGCACACGCTATTAATGTAACTGTTTATGGCTATAAAGAAAAAGTGTGTAATAATCTTTAGAGATGTGAATATATGACGGGGTAGTCTCATGAACCATCTACACCTGCAGGGGGCACTGAATGCTTACATTACAGAGAGATGTGCAGACTGTAACTCATTTCACTCACACAACACAACAAAAAGAGTACAATAATTTAATGCAGTAGTTGGTAAAGTTTACATGGCACCTCCTCTAAGGAAGCTTTGATCAAAGTCATTTGGTTAAAAACAGAACACAGAGGATCTTTGCCTCTACTGCAGCCGTTTTGTAACTGACATGCTCATAAATTACTCTTTCTGCAGTGCGTGTCTCCTTTTCTCACTTGCATTTAACCGTGGGCACTGAAAACAACCAGTGTGTATTTCACACACACTACGCAAACTGACAGTAACCTTGCTGCCACTGGTGTTAAGAATAAACGTGCCTTTCAGGGATTTTCAGCTTACAGATGTTTACCCAGAGCCTGAATCACAGGGGAGAATGTGAAGTATGCCGAGAATCTGTGCAAAACATGCCTGTAGTGTCTGGATATCTGTTGACTGAAACCAAGCATCTGTCCACTCTGACTATTAAAACAGAATATAGACACAGATAAGGGGGAAATAGTTAGTATGGCAGTAAATTTAAAGTTTTTTTCTTGCAACCAAACTATTACTCTGTGTATTTCATTCATGCTCCGAATCAAGTTTCTTGGAAAGTAGATTTTTTTTATGTTAGCAAGTTTGTTTAGTTTTCATTTACATTGTTGTCTTTCCTCTTAGTCAACGCAGTAAATTAACATGATCGTTGGTGTCACTTCAACCTGAGAATGTCCCTTTTGTGGGAAGAGGGTTGAGCATTGTCATCCAGGAGAGACAGACGCCAGCATGCTGTGTGGGAGACAGCTTGAAAGAGTGCCAGCGTAAACACTCCCAGACCACATGTTCTCCCAGGGCAGAGAGCCTGGCCCCTCTCCAGGCACATCTGCACACAATCCCTCAGCTTTGAGAAAGCCAGCCAAGAAGACAGAGCAGGGCAAAGGAGGGAGAGGAGAGGGGGGAGAGTGAAGAGTTCCCAGACAGAGAAAACCTGCTTCTTCTGTGACGGCAGTGTCAATGATGAAAGCGGTGACATCTGAGAGAAACAATGAAAGGCAGCATGCACAGGAAGGATCACAAGAATCTACTCCCTGTATGCAAAGTTAATAAAGATTCTGTGTGTGAAGACTGGCCGCCATCTTTGCAACTGTACATCTGTATCACACCACTAAATTCACATGCCAAGGTCTTCTTGGCTGCAATCATTACCCAACCTGCCCATATCCTTGAGAGAAGATGGATTACTGTATAAATCAAGCTCCTGACTCTCACACAGCCATGCTTTGCATCTGTAGCTACACTGCAAGCACGAAGTACACCATGGCTGTGATTCTTGAACAAATTTTTACTCGTTCTTCTTTTACTCTCGTTCTTTTAAGAAATAACCATTCCAGCTCAAATTATACCTAAATGTAAATGTACTCCCATTGGTCTCTCACACGTCCCCCAACAACTTCCCTTGGTCACTGTCTTTCCCTTTGCTAGTAAAGTGTGGCTTTGTGCATGTTTTCACAGAGAGGTAATTACTGAGCGAGCTATGCTGACAACACCTGAGGAATGCGGAGCATGCACCAGCAGCCTGTGTCCTCCCAACACCCCCCACCCCTCAATCACTCACCCCAACTCACTTCTCCCCCATTTGCAAGCCTCCCACATACAGCCTACTAGCAAGAGTCCCTCTCCAACACAAAGTTCAACATGACATTTTCACAGGAGTCTTAGATTTTTAGATAGTGCAGGTGTTATTTTGTGTATTTTGGTTGCTCTACCAAGAAACATACTTCCACTGCTTGGTCAACAAATTCTGTACGATTGCAATATACAGTTACAATCAAATCAATTTTTTTTGTATTTGTTAGTAGGAAACCCGATCTGAAAACCACATCTCATAATAGGCCCTACTATTCCCGTTACTGGTGAATACACAGTGTGTGTTAGCTGGCTCAGGCACTCTGCTGACTGAGTCACTCCCCAAACTGTCCTTGAGCTCTGTGGAACTCACAGCCCATCTGGCTGAACACTTGCACACACATATCAAAACATTGCATAGATTGAAACAGGGGGAGTGAACGACTCTGTGTGACCTAATTGCGGTTTGAAAACGGTCCCGTCAAAGAAAAAACGTCAATATCTGACTTGTGAGAATAATGGCAGCGCTGAATAATGTTATTTTTTCACGCAAATTACATCAATGCATCAAGTTTTGACATTTTGTGTGAATGCATTTGTTTGGGAAGCAGAGAGATAGAGATTATGAATTCAGCTGAGCCTCTCCCGTCTGTCTGACTAGACCATCATGATGAAATCGGGATGAAATCCCTCGTGCAGCTAGATCAACGCAAGCCTATAGGCCTGTCCTCTGTCTCTCTGTGCTGCAGAATTCTGCAGTTGTGGTTTTATTATGCAAATGCCATAGCTATAAAAATAACACACTGTATGGTTGAATGAACAATTGTATATGTTTTCTACACACTAGAGGGCTAATCAGTTGCCAGGCAACTTCTAATACAAACACTTCACTTCATCCATATGATGAGAGCTGTCTGTAAGTATGACAACTGATGCAAAGGTTGAAGGACGCAACATTTTTTTTTACTTAATTAGATCTATTTTATTAAGAGTTAATTATAAATGTGGACCAGATCCAGGAACATGAAAATTAGTACAGGCATATATTCGGTTTCTGTAAATAATATTTTAGGAAGTACAGTCTAGATCTGCTCTATATGAAAAGTATGATGAGATAACTTGTTGTTATGTGATTTGGTGCTATATACATAAAATTGAATTGAATTCTTAGTATTAATTAATAATTGCATGATATAAGAAGTGATGAAAATTGAGCGGTGGGTGCACTTCAAGTGCCAGTATCACATGCAAATAAAATACCATAACAAATATCAGGTATATTTGCAGTAATCACAAATAGTGTATATGACTGGCTTACTCCAAAAGTAGCGTAATGCAACAAACTTCAGATACCACTGTTCTGATATGCTGAGGGATTCCTCTTTTTGTATGTGTTATGCATTTTACACTCTTTGCCTATTTTGTCCACGTAATAACTTCTTCTTTCATTTATTCTTTATCTAAAGGCAGTAGTGTATCCCTGTTACTCAGTACATAATGGTTAGCCAGCCATAGAGAGCTGCTAACTATGGATAAATGTCATTTGTTTAGTGCACCATGATGGTCTAAATGCTGTTTGAAAGCTTTTCCACCCTTAGGACATGCATCTGCTTTGCTCTGGTGGTCAGAATGGAAGAGAATGCCAGTGTTGGTTGCAACCAGATAATCAGGTTTTTATATCATTAGAAAGTATTTTGATGTCATATGTATTAACTGGGGTCACAATTAACAAAGCTGGTCCAGATAAGATGACAAAGATGTGACACTTTAAACTTAACTTTAGATTATATATATATATATATATATATATATTTTTTTTTTTTTTTTTTTTTTTTTTTTTTTTTTTTTTCCTGTTGTAAGCTGACTGTGACCTGGACTGGCCTTTTTGCCATTTTGGGGTCTCATAATTGCTTTGGATGCCTTCCTACACACCTTGACTTAACTAATTAATCCACTGAAATGGCATCAGTTCAAACAGGAGTATGTATATATGGAGAAAGTTTCATAGTAGCACTAAGCAATGAAACTTTCAGTTGTCATTATGGCAAAAACGAAGAAAATAATTATAGATGCAGAAGATGGGTAGTGTTCATTTCTCCAGTATAAAGTGATTTAACATTATAATGAAGTGGAACTGGCTGATAATACTAATGAACTGAATTATCTTTGATGGAAGATTCCATAAAACTTGATTAAAATAAGGTATTCACACTTCATTATGATATTGTATTACATAACACTAGCAAATGAACACTACACTAACACTTCTGCATCTATATTTGCATTAAATATACTATCAACACAACTTTACAGATATTTTACCTATTAATTTAGTTTCAGCTTGGGGACAAGTTTCTATTCTTCTAACAAAATTAAAAAAGAGGCATTAATGAAAAAATATGCCACATCCCACAACATAACATTTCAAAATCTGTATTTGTAAAAGCAGTTATTATTGGCATTGTAGGTCACTGTGAGTCATGTCTACTTTCTATTCTACTCATTATTGCCTCTTGACCTGAATCTCATCTAGGCTAACACTAAATCCAGCTGCTAAAAAGATTGACTGAATGGGTAGAGGGTATGATCCAAGGGCCAACTTGTTTGCTTTTACACAAAGTGACTCTGGTACACACATCTACTTTTCTCCAAAAAATCCACAGGGTCATTTTGGTGACTTGTAACAGGAGAATTTATAGCAGAAATATCTTTATTATCTCCTGAGTGAACGTGGTTACTTAGGGGTTGAAGAGAGGACTTGTGTTGGGAATGAAATCCATGAGAGCTATAACACATGAAGATATAGCCAGTGTGGAGTGTGTGGAGCACACACATCAGAGAGTGCTGGGAAGAGACGACTCCAATCACTACCGCTGTTCCTGGCTGAATTTCCCTGGCTGACGTCAGCTGACTGCCTCGGCTCTCCGCTCCTCTCTCCGCTCCTCCGGACACAGCGCCGTGTAAAAATGCTGCTCTCTGTGCCGCCAAGGACAGGAATCAACCCATACAACGGCTACACCGGCAAAAACACCAAGAGGGTAAGTAACAACACCACAGCACGACTTTCCTACTGTCCCCTTTCTTTCTGAGTCACCGGGTAATTTCTCGATTGCGGTTGTTTCGCTCGAGCCCTCTTCAGTTAAAAGCTGCTCGGCTGTTTAAGCTGCAGTGTCCTTGAAAAGTGGATCACAGGCGACGTTTTAAACTCACTCACTTGCTGTTGCAACATTTCCTCTTTGTTTTTCATGTTGTTATGCTGTTACAAACTAGCACGGGGGCCCGTTACACATTGTTGCCTGTAGATTACTACCACAGTTTGCTTTCGTTTTTTCCGATACTGTCGCTGTTCTCTTCCTATAAAGCCAGCCTTGCACACAGAGCAAGAGCTTACAAACGTGCTGTAGATGCTCGTATAAAAGGAAAGCTCCCACAAGAGGTTAATTATAGTCGACTTTAATATGAATTAGCGGGGGTTGAATCAACTGCGTCTTGGTTTAGGTAATGTTTTCATTGAATTAACCACAAGTTAGTAAAGTTTTTTTTCCCCCTCTTTTACGCGTACCGATATGCCCCACCCCTTCAGTCCTGCTAATGATGACTGAGAGGGTTTGCATGGCACTGTGAAAGAGAGGAAAGTTACAGACAGCATGTAATAAGTCTAATGTAGATGTAATGTATGTGGCCAAATGTGCAGACCAGTTGGAGATCAATGACAGCAGAGCTGGAACAATGTAGAAGGTCTAATATTGATTGGCTTGTCTTTTCATATGAATAATTCATGGGCTGACACTGCTATCTATTTTCAGCCACTTTTTTCTCTGCAGACTTGATAGATTTATCATCTTTTCAATTATGGGACATGTATAGAAATTGGAGGATTAAAGTCGTGTTTAGTATTTGGAGCATTTCGAGCGTTGATTCTTTGAAGATTTCATGTCAAATGTGTCTTTAAAATGTTGCAGTTAAAGTGTGACTGCAGTGGAATATGAAGTATGTTGATGCCTCTCAGCATTTCTTGACCAGCGTTTGAACAAAAGCTGAAATCAAATACCTCCCCTCTTTCTCCATGCTATTCCCTTCCCTGCCTCACGTCTGGCAGGAATTCAGATTGCTTAGATTAATGACCAGGAATTCCTGGAATCCTGGATTCAGACAATGTGCTCATTTCAAGAGGAGCTCTGCAAACTCAAACCTTTTTACTTGAAAGAAAACATGCACACACACACACTTTTTTTTTTTTTTTTTTTGGACATTTTGCACTGTTAGAGCGCCAAAGTCACACAGAGGGAAGACTTGTAAATCCAGCGTCAAGTGGTAACCCCTGGACTGTGTCTTCTACTGTGGCAAAAAGGGCGGAGAACAGAAAGGATTAAGAGATCCCCCCCTCTTTCCTCTGCTTTCGATTAACTCCCCCCTTTTTTTCTTTCTCCCCTGTGTTTCACATACCTTCATTTCATGTCTGTCAGTGGTTCAGTTCACATGGAGAAGAGAGGCTGAACATTCTTCCTGACTGATGAATCCCTTGTTCTAAGAATTTACTTTGTGCTCTCTTCAGGGTGCTTTATACCTGTTGAAAATAGACTTTTTTTAACCGTCTGTTAAGATTTTCTGATGTTTCTTTTTAATGAAACTGGATTGAGTCAGGAGTAAGAGAGCAAAGAGAAGTCTCACCTTTTAGCCACAGGACGCCAAGGATTTTTATCATTTCTCTTGTTTGGCTCTTCCCACCTGGAGCTGCTTTTCTTTTTTGCTTGCAGCTGCAGAAATATAATATAAGGAGATTGCTTCTATAACACTATGATCTTTTCTACGGTGCCTTTGAAGGTTTCCTTAGCCAAGCAGGTAGGACTCCACATTTAAGATTTTTCTTTATCATTCAAGATACAATCTATCATATATTCCTAAATGTATACTTGTTGCAGAGCACAGATAATAACTGTTTTGGTAATATAGAGATTTTGACTTCTGCATTATTGATATGTTACTGTATGGTAATGTGAAGTACCATTTTGTAGATAATGATATGCAAAATACATTTGAATTTGGAACTACTCAGCTAATTAACATTGGCACCTTTTAATTTAATTAATAGAATTACTTCTTTGGACTTTGCAAGCAACTATGTGCTTATTTTGAGAGAAATACGGCTAAATGAAATGACCCTGAAGAAGATTTTGTAAGATTGTTTCAAAATCCATAGTATCAGTTGCACAAAAGGTATGTGTTGACAGAGAGATGTGGCATTCAAGTGTCACACAGTCAGACTCATATCTTTCCAATTACTATAGAGTTAAAGGCGTACATCTTGAAGCACTTGGCACTCATTGTTCTCTCCCGGATGAAAAAGTCCTTGAGTCACCTGCACTCCCTATAGGCATCACCTCTGCTCTCTCCAACTGTAATCACCTCATCAGTCTTCAGCTGCTGCCCCGTGCGCACTCCCTTTTTCTGCACCATGCTGTAGGCCACTTACTGTAGTTATATAATACATAATAATAATAATACGGAAAGTAGCTGATTTATCATTCTGCAACTATAACTGCATACTCTGTGATAGTAATGTGGATATGAGGGCTGCATATATTTCCAGCCTCTCTGTATAAAGAGTAGTAGTAGTAGATGTAGAGTGGCTGGAAGCAACTGAGCACCAATTGTTCATGGGCAGGACAGGATTTATTTATTATACAGAAAAAATAAGTGCCTATTTTTGTGTGTCAATTTAAAATTTGTGAATGTTTTATGTGCACAGGATTTTTCAGGGTTGATCTTGTCTTGTCACAAAGGCCAGTTCCCACCAAACTGTGATGCCCCCAGGAATGTAGTTCAACTTAAAGACAACAGCCTGAGCTCTTATCTTAAACCCAAAACATGCCCCTCACAATCCCCCTCCACTTCAAGCAGAGAAACACAAACGTGTGTGTAATGCAGAGGAATGTAAAGAATGCTCAGGAGATGACACTGTGATGCATGTAAGCAACAGTGTCAAAAGATATGTGGGTGGCCGTGGACTGGAGAATAAGAAGTATGAAGGAAATCAGCAACATGTCAAGTGTTGGGCACAGATTAACTGAGAGGAAGTGCAACCTCACAAGCTGAAAAAAATGAGAACTGGGAATTTTAGACCCTTGTCATACTTTCTGACCTTCCCTTTCTAACTGCATTTGTGTTCTTCATGCACGCTTGTCTTTGTTTGCACCAGCACATTAGCTATTACATGAGTGGCAAAACACCTGGAGCTGGCACTGGGGCAGATGGGGAGTAGGTGTGGTTCTGACTCACTGCCATCCTTTTTTCAGAAGGAGCCTAGCAGAGTGGTCTTAATGAGACACTACCTTATGACTTGAGAGCACATGAGAGGGATTAGCACTTTCCGCTAACAAGCTCAGATCCCAATTAGACAGGCCTCACTAGCCAGGCTTGGGCCCGAACGCGGTCTCCCGTCAGATCGTATCTCCCCAGTCCCAGGTGCATCCCTCCTGATAGTCTGTGCCGGTCGCCTACAGTGAAAGCAAGGGAAAGCACAGGAAGAGGCTGTGATTGTGGAAAAACAAACAGCGTACTATTGATGCTAAAGAAGAGAGGGAGATTAGAGAAGAGGGCCAAGATGAATGGGCACTGTGATTTTCTCAGCTTGACTAAAAAGACAGAAGTTCTGAGGGCTGATTTCTTTGAAAACAGTTTGGAAAACATAAGGCAGGTGTATAGCGTGGATACAACAAAGTCTGCAGAAGAATCACTGATGTTGCTTCTCATGTTAGGATCTTGCTATATTACACATTATAAGTAATAGATGTCACAGTATTTTCCAAAGTATTCAGGGTTTAGCTGTCAGGTGAAAATATCTTTATGCCAGTTTTTCCTACTTATCCTACCTTTAGACGTGAAGTAGGCTGCATAAACTAGCTATAGATCCAGGTTTGATATTAATCACACATATTAAACACAACAAAATGAGTTTTACTGTTACCAGAAATGCAGTAAAACAGTCATATTAAAGATTTTAGAGATTATACCTTAAACTTATCAGTTTAATCGTACCCCATAGTGATTAACTTTAGTTATGTTGTGCCTGAAAAGTGTCAACAACGCAACGTTGAAGGTCTACGGTGTTACGAAACAAACCTTCAACTGCAAGGCATCCAGGTAGCTAGCTAGATGTTAGCTTCGTCTTTCACAGTTTAGGAACACCTTGTTGTGAGCTTATATTGTATGATACATCTCAAAAACTCCATATATTTATATATAGATTATACTTCTATGACTCAATACAGTTTTATCTTGTTTACAGCTGTTAAACGAGTTGACGTGACGTGTGACCAATAGAAAAATGTAGTCAGTGCTCTATTAGTTGATTGGTTATGGGGTTTTTTTTAGCTGACATGATTGGTTTGTTTTTCTTTCTTCCCGCCCATGCATATTGGACTGTTTTGACCACACATTTTATATTTTTAACATTTCAGACATTAGACTACAAGCATTGTGAGGATGAAACAAACATTATAACATTCATTTTAAATGTTCGTATCTTACTTTTCACTTTCCAAACGACAGCTTGAACTGTTTAAACTGTGTTTCTGTATTTTTGTATTATAGCTTGTTAGAACAGAGAAATAAAGAAGTCACAATTAGCTTGATTCCAGCAGTCTTTTGACAACTCCCTCTCTGTTAATAAGTTGGTGCTCCATTGCTGACCTTATGGTGTCCAACAAGCCATCCCATTGTTCCCTGGGGCCAGGCCTGCTGACCCTAACTAATCAAACAGTTCCTCCTCCACCAGCCCTGAGAGGAAGGCAACACCAGCTGACATTTTACTCCCATACCAATTTGAATTAGTTTATCATGGTCCATTAAAAGATTAAAAAATTTTTTTAATGCAAATATTGATAACCCGTCACATCTAATTTTTTGCACATCTGTGCATGCATTTAAGACTCCTTATTACTGCCTTTTATTTTGGGATATATGTATCCTTATAACCATATCATGGCACAACCAATAACATGCTCATAGCATGCATGCATTGAGGTAAGCAAAGCTTTGTGTAGTATGCTTAGTTTACGAGTGTCTCCACTAATCTAAAATAGCATTTTCTGGTACGTAGCCATTCAGATAGTTTAGGTTTTGAGAATTCTGTCACCACCCCAGGACAATAGTGGTGAATGGAATCACCACTATTTGTTCCTAAATATGACACTGATAAATTCAATTTGAAAAATAGAAACGTTTGTTTCCAGAAACAATGTCCTGGTTACTGTAGATAATCCACAGATCTGCTGTTGAACAGTTTTGACTGGACCTATTTCAAATGCTCCCAATGAAAACTGTTCACAAAAAGACTTCCAGCTTCAAACCACAACATAAAGGCCTCTCTTGCACCAGCATGGAGCTCAACCACTTTAATTCCAGCCAGATTTATACACTGTGTTTTTACATTTATAAATGGGCTCACTTAAAATCACAGGACAGGGAAAGGTCAGTATGTTATACACTTTTACAGTCTTATTTTCTGCAAAAGCAGTTCTATACTATTCAAACACAGACTGATTTGAATAGCACGCTTAAATATATAATGAAAGTAAGGCCTCGACATTTACAGTCAAACCAACAGGTAATGTGTTTCGTAGACAGCCTGTAATAGATCTCCGTGATAATTAATGTATCATGTGCGTCAGGTATACAGAAAGACCGGTCAAACAGTGATTCTGTGTCCCTGCATTCAGTAATGTATGTAAAATACAGGCAACAACATTTTATTTGATACAGTAAGGTCAGTATCGCTACATAACAAGTTTTTTTACAAACAAATAAATATTGTCTGAAATATCTGCATTGAAGTCCCAGATGACTTTGAGACAAGGTGTATTATTGTCTTAATGAATGAGTAAATAACAGCTAATCTGTCTTCAATCTTACATCATTAAAGATCGTATCATATTAATACTCATATTACCAGCCTTCTTACATTTTTGCTCAGACCCAATATTGACTTGTGGGCCACCATGCATTTATCTCCTTCCCATGCAGGTTGTTCTGTATTGCTGCTGTCTGTTTGTGGACAAGATGTTTGACGTATCTGTATCTGTTACTCCTATTACTGCTATACTAGGACACATCAGAGTCTGTAGTACATTGTCTACACATCACAATCAAACGCAAAGATACTTTCTGTATATATGACATTTTAATATGTGAACATTCTGCTGAGGGTGCATGTTGCAATCTTGCACATTGCTCTTTCTCATATTTCTCTTTGGAAATATAAATTTATAGACTAAGGCTTAGATGAGAATCAGATGTTGTTTATATCTATTTTTCTGTGTTTTCCATCTCATCTCACCTGACCTGTCAAGTCAGATGAAGCAGTTTAATTGATTATCTGGCCCAATCTGGATACTTTTGATACAGTTTATTGTGTCTTAAGTAGACTTTCTCCTTTGGGCTGTGCTTTGAACAGTTAGTAGACCATTAAACAGCCCTTATATTCAGTTAGCTATATCAATGTACACATTTAATTATATGTACATAAAAAAGTATTTGCTTAATGACTAATGACTTAATGAGTGCACTGTCCCCAATATGACTATGCTTTCTATTTGTTCCGCAGCAGACGTATGTGTCCCCCTCCAACCATCAGATGGCTCCTCCAAGCCCCAACAACAACAACAATAGCAACTCCACTACCACCTCCATTAGCAATGGCAGCAGCAGCAGTGGGGGAGAGCAGCTGAGCAAAACCAACCTGTACATCCGTGGCCTCCACCCAGGGACCACAGACCAGGATCTGGTCAAACTCTGTCAGCCGTAAGTCACCCAAAAAAACAGTTGCTCTAACCTCTACATGCACTCCCAATAAATCTCTCTCTGGCTGCCCGCTGCTGCCAACGAAACAGATTGCAGTTGGAAATAAGATTGAAGAATGATGGGTTCATGGATAGACGGCCGATAGCTGCTTGGCTGAATACATCAAGGGTGTACTTGCACAGCTTCCTTACGACTTAAAAATGCACATGCATGCTAAAGCACACCTTAGCAGGTATTTCTGGATCGAAGAGGAGGGACACATTTTTTTCCAGACGTTTTCAAGGCCCATCATTTAGTGGCCTTGTGGAAAAACCAACAATCATTTAGGCAGCAAACTAAGACCTTTCAGTTTGGCACAGCTAAGCACAGACTTTCCAACAACTAGGTACAGAATGTTTAGTCTCCCTCTCTCACGCTAATTCTTTCTGTATGTAACCTCTTTGCTCCTTCTGTGATGTTTGGCTTGTATGAATTATTGCTCCTCTGTGCTTTAGTCTTATAGATTATCGTCATGCAGATTAAAGACAATGAGACTGTCCTATCCTAATTCAAAATCATATTCTCCCCTATAAATACCACGCTGTGTTGCTCATCAGCGCGAGTGCGAGTCTTTAAAAACTCTGTTGTGGGCAGCGTGTAGTTAGACATCAAACAACAGCATCATCCAATCCATCTGATATGTTTGTTAGGCCTTCAGCGGAAGACATCAAAACAAGGAGGGCTGAGATGAATGATCTGGGTTCACTTAATTGAATTCTGGAGCCTGGTGATGAGGACCAGAAGCGCAGAGGAGAGGAGTGAGAGAAAATGAGGGAAAGGGGGCAAGAGAGATTGAATAAGGGAGAGAGGGAGGGAGAGGCTTGCTATTTTACAGCTGTCTGGAAGATATGGCTCACATGAGGCTGCCCAACCCTACAGGAAACGGCGAGCCCAGGGGAAAGGGAAAGACAAACAAGGGCAATGGCATGAGGAGGGGGTGAAGCGGTTGGATGGAGAGAATCAGAGGGGGAGGAGTGAATGGAGTTCAGGGTTTGTGTGTCAGGTGGTGTTCTGTGGGGGTAGTTCTCGTATTTCTGCTTTTACAGAGCAGATAGAATCACTGCATGAAATTTGCCTTTTAGCAGAGCACATTAAGGCGATGTAATTCTCAGTTAAACTGGACTGAGAGAGGATACTGTATCCAGTAATAGTTAATAGGGGAAATGCTTGTAGATGAGGATGTAAAACAGTAAGAATAACAAGTTAAGGAGGAAATTTGACTTGCTTAACTTAAGTTTGAGCAGTAAATGTGTGCGTAGTATCAGGACACAACACTCCCAAAGCTCCCCTCCCCCACACTGAGAGTTGTTGTATGCACGCTCTGAGATGTACTGTGTTGGGAGTGAGGGATGAGAGGAGGAGATGGGGGTTGATTCTCCATCTCTGGCCCCTGCAGTTGTCTCCTTGGGTGCCTCACTGCAGCTCTGGTTCTCTCCCCGGTCCGTCTTTGGTGGTTGACCATGGATGGACTCTCTCTCACACATGGCTGAGTCTCTAGCCCCTCTTT
Organism: Sciaenops ocellatus; assembly: GCA_033000465.1. Classification (NCBI taxonomy): domain Eukaryota; kingdom Metazoa; phylum Chordata; class Actinopteri; family Sciaenidae; genus Sciaenops; species Sciaenops ocellatus. Next base: position 14,253,532 of record CP136883.1, on the reverse strand, counting down.
TCGCTCTGCATCATGTAGTCCGAGTTCCTGAGCTCAATTAAGTGAACAGAGATCTCAAGTGTGTAAGCAGGCGAGTGAAGCAAGCACAGCTCGCAGCTTAAATGTTAGTCATAATGTGAAGCTGAAGACTGGTGGGATGGCTGTGTACCCACAGTAATAATGCATATGAAAATGTAGGAAGACAATGTTAGCATATCCATCCAGTCCAGCTGGCGGTGTCTTCTGGCCTTGAAATCAAAAGTGCACCATGAAATAGTAATGTTATGTAGGAAGTCAAATGCATAATACAAAAAACCCACAGTTACTCAACACTGAATGGAGAGAATTTGAAAAAGTCTTTCTACTTTTAATGTCAGATTTTATGAAGGATATAAACACAAATGAGACATACGAGTGAAAATGAACAGGAAATCAGACACCGTTAAAAACTATTGAGTATAAATGTGTTTTCAATTTTTTTTATTAAAACCCCCTATTGACATAATCAGGCAGAAAGCAAGTCTGTTTGATCATGTGAGCGATAATGAACAGCATTTAAGGAGCAAACCAGTGAAGTCTTGCACTGCTCTGTATTGTTTCAATATATGTGTATTGATAGACATGATTCAGAATACTTGGACATTCCCGTAAAAATGTAAACATAGTCAAGCCTGACCGTACGCCACCTTTGTAGAGGAATAGAAATTTACTGATTTTTTTTTTTTTTTTTTTTTTAAAGGAAAGTAATTCTAAATTAACTTAAAAGAAACAATTTCATTTCCAATTTGGAGTAATCCAACAGATTAACTGTCAGATTACAATTTTAGCAGGTCATCATTTAATCCTTAGTCATAGCATATATTTTGAAAGTAACTCTTTGTCCCAGATGAAATGTGGCAGTGGCGCAGCGTCACTGGATGAAAGCTGAGTTGTATCATGAGGGGCACTAAGACCCAGCAGAGGGTCGAGCCAGAGGGTCGCTGCCTAGAGAGAAGCTGGTTAGTAGAATGAGAGTATGGCTGGGAGCCAGCATTGGACAGGACAGCCAAGGAGAAGCATATCAGATTACACTGCATGCACATGCCTGGAGAGATGGGAACTGATAGACACTGCCGCACAGAAGCATTTGCCCGAGCCAGGTGCTATCCTTTGCATCTGCAGTATCTATAACTGGCCAGCTGGATAGATAATGCATGATTTTATATTGATAGTACAGTGTGAAGCAATCTGAAAATGCAGCAGAAACATTTATTTTTTCCATATTGTCTCGTCATGTTGGATTCCCCTTGAGTTATGATCCATATTGACATCTGTGTGTGAGGTGGAATGAATAAGATATGGGAAATCTATAGTTCTTTCTAGCATGCAGAAACCCACGGGACATTACTCTCATTTCATTTAATTTATGTCCCGCCCCCTCTCTAAAGATTTCCCCTATGCACATCATTTATTATCACGTAGTGTAATTGTATTCAGTGTTATTGCACTGGATCTGTCAGGTGAATTATAATTCAGTCACCATGGAGCACGATCTCATATGGTGTGTTAAGTTTAGAGAGAAACCACATTGCATCAGCAATGTTGCAATACTAATATTGAATGTAAACAAGTCATTATTTTCAGTACACAGTGCAAGGATGATCCTTGAGTGTAAACCTCACTGTTTTTCAGGTATGGGAAAATCGTATCCACCAAGGCTATCCTGGACAAGACTACCAACAAGTGCAAAGGTGAGGTGTAATAACGTCAGCTGGTTGAAATTAACTGTTGAGAGTTTGAGGTAGATAGAGAGGTGAGAGAGTGAGCTCAAAAGTATGTCAACGTGTGATCTTAATGTTGAATTTTAGCTTAAATGGAAGCCATTGTGTATTGTATGAAAAGTAAAATTGTTGACAAGCTATTTATAACTTTAAATTGTCTTGGAGATAAGTATCACATTTTGTTTGAATATGAATTAAGCATAACAAGTAACAGAGGAAAGTATTATTTAAATTGTTTGTCCACGTTTAAGTTAAATTTTCTTTTATGACAGTTGGATATTTGTAAATGAGGTGCCTTCTTAGAGAATGTACTACCTTTGTTCACGCAATTTATGTTGTACTTCATTCCCATCAGGTGCCATTGTTCTGTTATGACAAGGGCTACTAATGCTGCTACTAATGGTTATGTTAATCAATCTGCTGATTATTTTCTCTATGAATTATTTATTCTAAAAAATGACAACATTTTGAAACGTTCCTGTCACCAGTTCAGTGTCTTGTTTTGTCTGACTGACGTTCAGTTTAAAATCATAAAAGAAAAAAAAAAAAGAAAATATTCACATTTGAGAAGCTGGAACTTGAATTTTTACTATTTTTGCTTGAAGGTTGACTTATATGTTCAAATTGATCATTGAAATAGTTGCATATTAACGGTCTTTTGAATGACTAATGAATTAATCAACTAATCGTGTAATTACGATTTCATATTTTGTTTATATACCTTGGTTTATTTACCATACTTTACCATGGCCTTGAGTAAGCAAGTGTGACAATGGAAAATGTTAATGATATTTTTACAATATTTACAATGAATGTATTTATCCACCTGTATGACAGACAACAAACAGGGAAAACCATTCATCTTCAGTGGTTGGAAATGGAGATATAAGGCCACAGCAAATTGCTCCCCTTTCCCCTTTAATAAAGCTGTTTGCTTTTGGTTGCCTAGTGTTTACTATGTTTTAAGCATCATACTATACCTACCTAACAGGTGTATATGGGCACATCTATCCTTCATGGTGAAGCACTCCAAACATAGCTGGCTGTCTCTTTAGATCGAACACTACTACTGTGTGTGCTTCATGAGTTCAGATTACATGACTATGTCCATAGAGTCAGTATGCATGTCTCATTGTCATAACTTGTATGTCTTGCTGCACGTCTCTGTCCCTGTAGGCTATGGCTTTGTTGACTTTGACAGTCCGGCCTCAGCTCAGAAGGCAGTGACGGCACTGAAGGCGGGTGGAGTGCAGGCTCAAATGGCCAAGGTAAGAATCCCACTTGAGATGTCAACATTTGGTGGGTTTTGCAACATGGTGTCAGCTTAAAGTTAAGCAAGTCTCAGCACATGAAAAAAAATAACCTTTCATACATTTTAACAGTGACTCAGCAAAAAGTTAGATGAATTATTTATTATAATTAAATGGTGAATTATTAATCTGGAAGCAGAAAGGTTGTTCCTTGGCCTTAGCATTTCTCTTTCAAAACTGTTTCAAGCTGACACTTTCTCTTTCTCCCTGTGTTTTTTTGTTGTTATATGAGCCAGGAATATAAGCCAATTAAGCCTCAGTTAGTGTGTGCGTGCATACATGTGTGTTTTCTGGGTGTTGCACTTGCACATATGCACATACGGGTGTATTCTTAAATCGATGTATTTATGGGTGGTAATGCACTGTAGAATATGTGTGTGCACAAACAAGGGAGCACGGGTGCACACAGGTACGTGTGTACATGTGTACATGGTGTTTGCGTCTTGTGCTTTATAGTGGTGACAGTGTTGAGGGAGTGTGTCCCAGGGTCTGCTCTCTGAGCTCACTGTACAAAGAACCTGTCTGTTCTCCCTGGTGGCATCTGACTCAGTGTCTGAGCAGCTCCCCAGTCAGCAGGGCCCTGTGCCCAGCCACCCGCCCTGTCAACACACACACACACACACAGTGCACACTTGACAATCACACATGCACTTCACTAGCCTTGCCTCAACCGGATTATGACACACACTCATGAGCACGCACACACACATGCACGCCACCAACACCCTGGGAAAGCTGATCTCTCGTTAAGCTGGATCACTGACATTCATACGGCTCTTGGCTCACAAAATAACTTGATTCCACTCACCCCTTCACTTCGGGTTTACAACAAGGCTTATGTTTGCGTCAGATTTCTCTCTGACTCAGTCTGACTCATTCGCGGTTGAAACCCACAGCAGGTCTCCTCTACTCACTCTCATGGGTTTGAGCTTCGATGCTAGTTCGTATCTCTGTGAAGGAGGAAGAGGAGGAGGGAGGTGAAGGAGAAATCACCTTCAGCACAGGTCGCTGTGATTACACATGAATTATTCATAGGATGTGAATTAATTCACACTGCATTTTTTAATCACATCTGCACTCTGAGATAATGAATATGCATAATGGTTAGAGGGTGATGCAGATTGGTTATCTTACAAGATGCTGTTGGTCAAATTAAATTTGTGGCGAAGAAAATGAAAAAGGCTGAATGCTTCAAAAGCTAAAAATGAAACTGTGGCACTTTAAGAATTTCTTTCAGGTTGTTTTCTGATCTTTTCAAATTCAGATTTGGAAAAACTGCATAATTTGTCTGATTTATGCAAGCCAACAGAGCTGGCCTCTGTGCTGCATTCAAGGTCAGGATTACCTCATGAATGTAGCTGCTTGAATGCAAGCGACATATTATTATCATGACCTGTGAAACATGATAATGTTTGCCTTGTGGGAAGGTGATAGCACAATGCTTCAGATGTTCTCCTGATCATTTCCAAAGGTCTCTGTCCAAAGTGTCTTTGCTACGATTCCCCGCCGAGGGAGAGAAGATAATCATTTTAGATCATCCATGGATGGAGAGCCATTTGAAATGTAATTATACTTTGATATCACATTACCTGGATCCTGCGCTTTCATCCTCTTAAAAGGCTAGTCTCACACAATGAGCCTGTCTTCAACCCTTGTGGTAATAACATATGGGTGATGGAATATAAGAAAGGAGTGTGAAGACAAAAGGGGGTGAGTTGGATGAATTAAAGTAGAAGGGACAGAAATAGAGAGTCAAAATGAGAGAGAAGTTCAGCTGAAGTCCAGCCAGAATAGTATCTCCCCCATCTCTGAATATCTGTTTTCTCTTCATCCATGCAGCTCACTTTCCTTTCTCATACAAGGCCAAAATGAAATCCACCTTCAACTTCAAACCCCTTCTCTCAGACTGTTTTTTCTAAGTGCTTAATGTCCTGCACCTGCCACGCATCCAAATATCAGACATCTCACACACTTCCTGTTAAAAGGTTATATAAATTCCCACACACTATTGCCAGCAGCTTTTTTTTATGGCTCTTGATTTTTGGAGGACTCCTGACATGATACGGTTGTGATTCTGCCACATGAAAACAAAGAGCTCTGTCTGCTCCACATCCTCATTCTTTAATCCTCTCTTGGCTTCTCTTCTCTTCAGCAACAGGAGCAGGATCCCACCAACTTATACATCTCCAACCTGCCTCTGTCCATGGACGAGCAGGAGCTGGAGAACATGCTGAAGCCCTTCAGCCAGGCCATTTCCACTCGCATCCTCCGTGACGCCAACGGGACCAGCCGAGGAGTGGGCTTTGCCAGGTATAACAAGCTTTGTTTATTTAGTCACATGTGTCAGGACACCTAGTTAAAGTTGACTGGTGATGGTGCTTTGAAGAAAACATCCAGTTAGACTGAGAGAAGTTAGAGTCGCCAGTACTTAAGTTACAGATGAACTGTATTTCAGTATTCGTCATGATGAGTGAGCCCTCTGGTGGCCAGTACATGTAATACTCCAACACAGAGCATGATACTTTGTAACCTGCTACTGTTAAACACAGTAATTATTTACCTTTTCTTGTAGGATGGAGTCAACAGAGAAATGTGAAGCCATCATCCAACATTTCAATGGAAAATATATCAAAACTCCACCTGGAGTTCCAGGTGAGATTTCTGTTTTGTCTTTGAGATGACATCTTGTTTGAATGTAGCATCTTTAAAAAAAAATTGATATATAATAACATAATATTTTCTGACTGGTCCAGTGCCGTCTGAGCCCTTGTTGTGTAAATTTGCTGATGGAGGCCAGAAGAAGCGTCAGAGCCAGGGAAAATATCTGCAGAACGGCCGGCCCTGGACGAGAGATGGGGAAACTGTGAGTTTAGATTTTTCTTCACGTCCTCTTGACTTCTGTGAAAACACTTTATGATGCAACATTTCTTGTGTTAGCACATTGATCGGCGTCATAATAAAACAGTCCTCTTTTTCTCCAGGGAGGAATGACCCTGACCTATGACCCCACCACAGCCTTACAGAATGGGTCGGTACTGCTAATCTGACAAATCCAGAGGAAGTTTCATCATGTTGTTGTGGTGACTCGTGACTTTCTGTTTCTCTCTGTAGGTTCTACTCCTCTCCTTACAGCATTGCCCCCAACCGAATGATCGGGCCAACTTCCCTTTCCCCATACATGCATTCACCTGTGTCCACCTACCAGGTACAGACTGGGGTTTAATCAAGCCCAGACCTGCTGTCACATACCTATAAATCTCAACAATACAGCCACATTTATGGGAAATTGCTTCTCTAGTTTCTAATTTGACTGAACCATGTTACATTATGTAATCTTATCCTGGTACACGTGTCTTTCTTGTTCCTGCAGGTACACAACCCATCCTGGTTACATCATCAGTCGTACATCATGCCGCCCACAGTGAGTATCTTGAATATTTAAGCTACTGGCCTTCCTTCATGTTTTTAGTTCAGCAGAAGTCTTTTAAAATTCTGCTGTCCAGGGACGTTAGAAGTCAGTCAGAGTCTTTTTAAAGACATTATATAAAATATATATATATATATATATATATATATATATATGTATACATGAGAAAACTGCAAGGAGAAGAAGAGTGAGTGAGGCACCGCATTTTATACAGGAGACAGGTGTATGTGTAACAGCTGTCACTCTGTTTGTCTGTAGTAAAGTTTATACACTCTCATTCACTCTTAACCCATTATACAGAGTTGCAGAGTTACTTAGGTCTCATGATCAAATGATCAGCTTTTGTTTTGTGACCCCACTTCTGTCCATATGCATGAACTCTCTCAGTACTTTTTAACATTGTTAAACTATTAGAGATTAGAGCAAGCTCTAGTTGCCAGATATATTTCATAATCTAGATCTATAACTAAATCACACATCCTTTTGTGCTTGTGGCTTATATGTGTCACGGCACAGTGGCAGTAATTGCAGTGTCTATAGTCACTTTGATTCAGAGGGACACTCTAAACTCCTCACCACACAGAAACACCTCAATATGTTTGATAGATCCGACCTGCCTTGCCTTAATTGGGTTTGGAAATGAGATTGTTTCCATATTACAGTATAGATATAACTACACATATACGGTAAATTCTAGTAAAAGGAGAAAGTCATTATTAGTTTAACTAATCGGTTTTATTATGCCTGATTTTAAGGGGTGCTGCAGCCCCCTCAGTGCCCCTACTTTCTGGGTCCATGCTGCTGCTTTCACATTAGTCTGTCTAACTAATAGACAATAGTGGCAAATGCTAACACTACTCTATGTGTTTTATTTATAGGGAGCAGTCCTGACACCAGGAATGGACCACACCATGTCCATCCAGCCGACCTCCATGATGGGGCCTCTAACGCAGCAGCTCAGCCACCTCTCCATGGGCAGCAGTGGCACAGTCAGTAAAGTATTTAGCCTTCAGCTACTGGTGATATTAAATTATTAAAGCTGCACTTGGCAATTGAACACAATGGTGGCTCAGAATGGCAGCTAAAACACATATTAAATTTACACATGCAAAAGTCATGTGAGGTGTTATTGCCAATGTAGCTGGCACGTCTAATGAACTGCTTATTTCCACTCTCCTGTAGTATATGCCTGCAAACACATCTATGCAGGGGACCTACATCCCCCAGTACACCCAAGTGCCTGCCACCAACATCTCAGTTGAGGTATTGACCTCTGTTTTCTCTCACTAGAACAGTTTAACACTTCAACATTTTATGAGAAACAATCACTCGTGTATTTAACATTTGCTGCCTCCCTCAGGAAAGTGCCGTCCAACAATCCGTTGCCATAGAGACACCCACAGAACACACAACCTACTCCTACCAGCATAACAAATGAAGAGGTGGCAGAGGTAGGTTTTGATCATCGCGAGTGTCTGTGTGCTTGTTTTGTGTCTCTGTACGTGCATACATCTTAATCTAAAAATATGTTTTTGTCGTGCTATGATGTCACTGCAAAAGGAGACGGTGCAGCAGTCACTCATGTTTGTAATTTGTTCATCTTGTCACTTTGTGTCAGAGCTTCCTCTGGAGCCGGAGTGACTCTCAAGGGGCCCAAGTGCTGAAACTTGGCACAGTGACTCTGCACGTAAGGCACCAGACACTCGGGAGGAACATGGACTGTTACACAGAAAAAGAAAAAAAAAAAAGATATTTTCTACAAACTCATATTTTAAAACAAACTCTTTTACTCCAAGCAAGCAAGGCTGGAGGATGGCAGGCAATGGGAAGATGGAAGAACAGAACGAGGAGCATCTATTTTGATAACAGTCAAGAAAAAAAAAAAGTCACACACAAACACACACACTACACGTGTAAGAGGTTTTTTTTTAGCGTTATTCATATTCTTTTCTAATACTACTCCGGGAAGCTAGACTGAAACCAGGAAAAGAACATTTCAACACCATGTTTTATTTTGAGTCATGTTTTGTTTTGACGTTTGTAAGATATGCTGATTTTACTTCACTTTTTTTTGTCTGATACTTTTGGGCTTTGAACCTGCCTTTTTGTACATAAGTCTTTGTTTTGGTGTGTTTCTATCTTCATGTGTCCTATTTTGATTGATTGGTGCAAATATTTGAATACAGAAGGCTAAACAAAGAAGAAAAAAATCAAACTGAAGTCATTCAAAAAGCTAATGACAGATATGGTGCTGACTTGGATTAGCTTCTCTCGAAGTGGCAGCGAGTTTATCAGGTATGAAACCTTACCTGAAGTGGTAACACTTCTTTTTGGCACTTGACTCTCAAATAATTTATAGTTTCAACAATCTCAACAAAGCTTCAGACAATCAGAAGAGAAATTTTTAGAAATGATGGTCATTAATGACAGACTTCACAGAGAGGACTTCTTTAAAAGAGCTAAATAGATTTAGAGCATTCCTGAGATTATTAACAGAAAATATTGGTTCACTTTGAGCTGCTCCACTTGAAATCCAAAGTTGCTTAACAGGGATCACATCTCATACAGAGCTACCTGTAAATAAGAGATTTAAATTTATATAGGCTTTCTTTTGATTTCCTTTCATCGGTGTAGTAATGCTTCAGTTATTTTAGTAACAACATGATACCAAATTGTACCAGACATAGCAACCTATGTATTGCTGTGTTTTCTTTTTTTTTTTCCTCATGTCCCTTTTATAAAAGGGGAATCTCCTCTGAATCCCAAAACTGTATTTTCTGAAGCAAGCATTAGATGTTGTTTCTAGAGTATGAAGTTCTTATTACATAGAGATGGAGATCAACTGGTAAAGCGTGGCTCTGTCCTGTTATATCTTCAGAAAACACTATTAAGATGGATTATTATGACCAGTGTAGAAATGCTTTAATACTGGCCATTGCTGTGTGTTTGCGTCTATTTCTGTTTTTCACCCTCATTTTTTTTTTTTTTTACATTTCTTATTTAAAGGTTTTCTTAAGTTTTTTTGTTTGTTTTTTATTCAGTTTGAATACTTTTAAGATTGACCTTATTTTTCAAAAAAGCTTTGATTTTATTTTTGATAGTGCGTTGTGTGCTTCAAATAGTGAGTAATAGATGTTTTCAATTTCTCTCTATATATATATCTTTTTTTTTTTTTAAATAGTGATTTGTTTGTGTGTTTGCATACTTCTCTCATTCTGGTTTCAGTGTTGATGTCAAAGAGGCTTTAATGTTTTTTACAGACATGTCAGTTCTGTCTGTGTCACAAATGTCGGCGCTTTATGATCATGGATGAATCATGTATGCTAGGTTCAGATGCATTGTTACAAAGTTGTGCCCCAAGTAGCTGGGAACAATGAAAGAGAAATATATGTTGAAAACCTTGACTTACCTCATCCTGCCAGAGCAATGTAGATTCAGTTTGTGTACAAGGTTCACAGGCAATAACCAACTACAGTAGGTCTCATGGCTGTTCACAGCTGGTACTGTGTCCACATCCTTTAACTCTTCCGTCCAATGTTCGGAAAAACATGCCCAAGGTCTGATGATCTATGCAATTAATTTATTATCCTTATAAATGCAATACTACAGATATGTAAGAGACACCTCACATTATGACAATGGATCACCTCACAATATATGACTTCATATTTTGGCTCACATGGCTTTTATGTTTTATTACACATACGTTGAGATTTGTTTGGTTTCTGACTGAAACATTCATCTTTGGTTCATTAATTGCTAGGAAAATTGCTGCATTAAAAGGGAACTATTGCATACCAAAATGTGGTTGTTAATATGACTGTAGGAAATGTAGGAACTCTAAAAATAAACTATGGCAGGCGTGCTTTATGTGATAAGGGTGGATTACCCACTCGTCTACCCAACTTTTATTTTAACATGGACACCATAAAGGTTGTGTTGAATCTCCATTCCATCCAGTTGCAATTTTTATTGTCATGGTTTTGTGTGTCCCCTCTAGTCCTGTTTGTTAACTTGCTTTCTTGCTGACTAACTGATGCTGTTTTCTTCTTTCAAACCATGAAATAGTTCATTTCCAGGAGAAAATTCAACTTCACAGAAATGCCTTAGATTTCACAGGAAGGGATAGTGAAGTGTTACTCCGATTCGGTGAGCTTGACCTCTGACTGGAATTGTTTTCTTCATGCACTGCTAAATATTGAAAAGATTTTTGTTATATCAAACTACTCTGAACATAGATCTATGAAGCAAATAAATATCTGCAACTTTTAATTACTATTTTGTGTCCAAAATATTGAAGAAAAACTGAATGGTGGCTAATTGAGTCTAATAAACTATTGCTGCTAATTTTGGATTGCTTAGTATTTAGAAATCTTTTAGCTGAAGGTCATTCAATATATCAAGTCTCATATGGGGTCAGTTGGCAACTCATGTTCAACGATGTCCGTGCAGTCGTTTGTTGTTGTTTTGTGCATCAAACAACCTCTCCTCAGTAAATGTTTGTCTGTGCCATGATGCAGGTCTTTGTCTTCTTGATAGAAAAAAAACCCTACAGCTATTAAACTTTTAACTTGGTTTGATTTTGAACTTGTCATTTTTTTAATAAATTTTTTTTCACTGTGGTTTGTGTGCTTTTTCTTTAAACAAAGGACCACTTGAATGTTTATATCTTGTCAAAGGGATAATGCACTCGAAATAAGCCAAGATACACCAGGTCCAGGCTCTCATTTTTATCAAATGTGGCAGTTTATATCAAACCCAGCTGATTTTGAGGTAATGCACAAAGAACAGTCACAATACATGAGAATTTATTTCTAAAACAGACTTGAATCTAGATAAAAATATAGGAAATACGTAAAGAAAAAGTATATTACACTGTTCAAGAGGCTGTATATGTTTTAAGTATGTACAAAGTTCAAAATATACTGAATATGCCCAAAAGTTGTCAAATGAAGAGTCTCTGAATTACATAAAATAGACTTTGAACCTTAATTTACAATCTTTTATCAAGACTAATGGGTGAGAATGAAATGGCAAAACTTTTTACCCTGCACTTTCAGGGTGTAACTTAGACCTTTGTTACGCTTGCAAGTCAGAGGCAAGGTAAGACATTCTGTTTTCATTATGGATCATACTCTGAGGCAATATCATATTTGAAGACATTTGTGCATTTTAATCAAACAAGCTGCAAAATAATCCTGTTCCAGGTGAAATATTTGTATTATGAAAAAAAAAAGATAAAAAAAACAGAAGTCTCATGAGAGACAGATTTTTAGACTAGATGTCATTTAAATTTCAGTTTTATAGGCATTCATATTTTCATGATGAAGTCAATTTTCCTTTGCACATCCCAAAAGTATCAAACACTGACAGCGATATAAAAATGTAGCATTACTGTCATTATAAAAATGATTCAGCACAATGTGCTTATCTCCCTGTAAGACAAAAACATGTAAACTTTGTATGTCTGCATGAAACCGAACATTGCGGCTCAGAGTATGTTTGTCAATACAAGCTTAATTTCAAAAACAGCTCTGGCTGTGGGCAATACAAAACACGCAGTGTTTTAGCTGCTATACTGATGTGCTCCATGGGCGCACCAAAAAAAAATGAACAAAGTGGAGTAGAGTATTGGGAGGCAGTGCTTGGTGCTCCAGCAATATCCCGTCAGCTGAGGGCTTAGAGGATGCAGAGCAGCAGAGCTGGTTCCTGATCGGATGAGCTGGTGTGCAAGTCTATCCCAGAACAGGACTACTGTAAGTGGATCCTGCTGTCCAACGTAGCTCAGTCACCGTTACCGTCTCGTATTTCTAACATCATGAGCCGACGATACGAGTTCATACAGACATCACAACAGCTTATGGTTCACAATCTCCCAAACCATCCTTCTTCTGAAGTAGGGCATGTGTTTCTGTGAATAAAAGAGAAAGGTTTTTAGGCCACTATTTTAATTACCAGATGACTCTCCTTTGTGATGTGCTTTGTGATTACCTGTGTGAATGTGATTGGCTTGTCTTTGGTAATGTAATCTGCATATTTGCATGTGAACATTCCACAGTCGCTACCATTCATCTGCTGTGGGATTTCCTGAAAATAAAAGAGGAGGAATAAAGATGTTACTGGACATTACACAGTGCAAAATGACTAATAATCAGTACAAGATTGACAGGATATTTGCATGAAATATTTCCAAGATGAGCATCATGAGACATTTTGCTCCTGACATTGAAACAGCATTATTAGGAGATTTTGCAGAGTACTATAGTTTATCAGCCTGGGCAACCAGTCAACTAATGATAGTACAATTCCTATCATCGTGTTGAAGCTTGGAGACACGTTGCGTCTCACTTAAAGGATGTGTCGGTAAAACAAAGTAGGCTTTCCCTTATATATGTAGTGCTGGGGGTGGTTTTCCTTAACTCAAATAACATCTCCATAGATTTTACTCCAACTCTCAACTTTGAAATGCATGGTGACTACTCTGGTAACTTCTTTAAAAGTTTCCACCAATTTTTTAAATCTATCACTACTTTGACTAACTACTAGTTAACAAGAACTTTAAAATCTTTACACAAAATAAGTAGTTGCATAACTCTGTACACGCTATGTAACTACAAAAGTGGCACAAAGTTGAAAAGAAAGAAAGAAAGTAAAACATAAACAATAATAACAATAGCATGAATATTAAAATGAGTTGATGGTAATACTGCAGTGCAGCACTGACCAGAACAAGCCATCAAAGGATGGAGACACTACTAGCATCAAGAGGTATAAACTGGAACTTTCTGCTGATAACTGAAATCTATGATTCATAAACACATGTAGTTTGACAACACACCATAACGTCGCACAAGAATAGAAATTAACTATTGAATGCTCTCCGTCTCTGTGTGCGTAGGACTTACATTGCGTTTTTTGCTGTGGAGCGTCCAGCCTGAGGTATCCAGTTCTTTGCCCTTCTTGTCCTTACTTTCCTGCTGCAGGTAATCACTGAGGAAACAAAAATGAATTACTATAGACACACACTGATGGTTGAAGAAAATCAATCTGCAGGAGTTACATTTAGTTTTCCAAATATACAAACAAATGTGTCTCATACTGTGACTTACAACAATATTCTGCATGCTTCATCATTGTTTCCTCCCATAGAGTCAAAGTACAGGATAGCCTTTTTGCGGAAATCCACCACCTGGAAGAAAGTTGCACAATAAAAAATATGAATGTCTGGGGGGTAAAGACAGAAAAGGCAGGGGAGAGAAACATACAGCCAAGATCCTGGGCTGGAATCAAACCTGCTGCAGTAAGGACTAACAGATAAGCTACTGAGGCGCCCTATAAATCCCAAGATTGATACTTTCAGATTCACAATTATGGTCATTAAAACTTACAGAGAGGCACCAGTGCACCCCCAAGTGGACAGGAACCAACAAGATGTCTTTAGAAAAGATGTCCATCTTTTTGGTCCAGCGGCGGACAGCAGAGTATCCACTGCTGCGCAGCTTGGGGTAGAAAAAAGTGTTGAACGTGTTGACTGATGGCAAACTGGGGTCCTTGCTGCGCTCGACCAGCAGGTTCATGTAAAAGTTGATCACCTGAGAGATGAAGTAGGGAGAGACAAGCATTGCTGTATGGCTCAGTTTTGCAACCACTATTACAAGCACAAAATAATCATAATCATGTATTTTTGATGTTTGATGCATGTCAGTGAAGTCTAGCCATCTGGTGCAAAATGAATGCCTGCTGAGCTACACACACTTACAGATAATGTGTACTCACCTCATCATTGAGCCAGTTGAGATTGTTGAGGGTCTGCAGGTCTTTGCCCGTGAGGCTGAGACCAAAACCTTCACTTAATACGTCATGAGAACTTCCCATTCTTAGCACCCTGGTCACCTCAGCCTCCATTTCCTTAACAGAAAGAGACAAGATACATGTGAAAAAGCAGGGAATAAAAACTTGATCCTTAAACCCACTACATATGAATTTGTTCCTAAAAACTGGGCAAAATACTAATAATACAAAACATGGCAAATACTTGTAACACCTGGTATCACTGAAATATTTCTGCCCTTACTGTTTTGTACCAAAAAATAGGACTCAAATAAAAGGAAAAATCTATTTGCTACAAAGCATAGAGCACATGCTTGAGGGCAAAAGAGGGCAAAGCACCATTCAAGCATTCAGGGTAAACATTTAGACACTCCTTAGTTTCAGCTGTTTTTTTGACTTTAAAAAGGAAGAAATAAGAGAGTCAAAATGACAAACATCTTCTACGTGAGTCTATATAGGTAGGTCATCTAAACAAATCATATATCTAGTAAACACTGCATGCACATTAAGACACAATGACCACACCTCTGTGAGTTCAGGAAATTCTGGTTTCTCTTCCAAAAGCTTTGGTTCTTCTATCACAAGAGTCAAAGGAACCTCCTTTTCCAAAGGAACTCGAACATGGACCTCCACATCTGGGCTGCGTTGCCCCTCTTCAGAAAGGCGCTGGGAACCAGTAACAACATGACTGTGGTTAGTAGGGTAACAAGAGGTTAAGAAACAATTGATATGATGAAAATGAACCTAAAACAGGACTTCAGTGGTACACACTCACCTGTCTCAGCAGCTGTGCAGCCAGGGCCTCCTGCTCTTCTATCTGTCTCCGTCTTTCTCTTGCTCGGGAGTCATACATACTAGTCCTACAGTAACAAAAAAAAAAAAAAAAAAACATTTTCCCCATTTTCATTTTTTCTCTCCTATTCATTTCCCATAGCAGACATTGGGGAGAGGCAGGATACACCCCGAACAAGTCACCAGTTCATCACAGGGCTGACACATAGAGACAGTTAGTGCTCACATTCACACCTATGGGCAATTTTTAGAATCATCAATTAACCTATAAAGCTGCACAGTACTCAGACAGAACTCTGGCAGACATGCGGAGGCCATGCAAACTCTACACAGAAACATCTCAGCCAGCTGACGTTTGATTCAGAACTTTCTTGTTGTGAGGTGACAGTGCTAACCACTGCCCCACCATGCCACCCTACATGTTTTCCTCTATACACACACACACACACACACACACACACACACACACACACACACACACACACACACACACACACACACACACACACACACACACACACACACACACAATATCGGTGAACGGTGGATCAATCATATAAATTAAATGCATTGAAGTTTACTTACAATTCTTTGATCCATAACTCAGCTTGGAAACATGGCACACTGTAAAGACAGAAAAATATGTTACTATGTGTACAAATAAAACATTTAAGTTGACACTAAGCTTGTTAATGTGTTCATAAAAAGTAAATCTGAATAATGCATTTCAGCATCCAACATGAAATGTTTAGACATCTACATCTTTGACCATAATGTTTAATCATATTAGACGTTACACTGAAATGTAGCCTGTGATAACACATTGTAAGGAACAAAATAACTGACTGAAAACAAATACTGACCTTGAGCTGTCTTGCTTTTTACCCTTTTGCTCATTTACAATAATTACAGAGTCACCATCATGAGCTGCAAGAAAAAACAAGACATTACAACAAAAAATTAAAAAAATAGAAGCCTATATTTGTTCACACGAGTGGGCAAGAAATTTACCTGATGATTGTGTGTCCTGAGAGGAGTTATCCTGCAGAGCAGATGGGGAGGGAACTGATGTGAGAATAGCTGCTCTGGTGGAGCTGAGGTCCGAGTCAAGAGACCACATCTGGGTCCCTGGCCTGTTGGAGGCCCCCACTGGGCTGGGGAGGTTGCTGGAGCTCTGGCTAGACATGCCTCTGGTGCTCGGGGGGCTGCTAGGTCCTTCTGAAGTTCCTCCTGCTGCTGACCCAGTAGGGGAAGAGAACGGTAGCAGTCTGCGGCTGGTGGTCAGGAAGCTGGTGCTGATGAGAAAGTCACAGTGTTAAACATAGTACAGTCAAAGCAATAAAGGAGAGCTATAGAAGAACTTATCATCTAAATTCACAAACCCAAATGAATGCAGCCAGTCTGGGAACGCAGTAAAGATGGAAACTAACTAATAATTGTGTTCCTTGAATGCCAGTTCCAAGCGTTCATGAGCCTACCTTAATGTATCTCTCAACTATGGGTCTCTAACAGTGAGCAACAGCTGGATTTGGCTCCATGACTATGTTGTTGGACCTTTGCACGTATAGTTATATTAATATTGTTTTGCTGTTATTAAATAAAATCAGTCAGCCTTCACTGAATCAAAAAATTATTAGCACTTTTGAAATCTCTCTTTGAAGTCTGACTGCAAAGCTATGCAAGTAAAAACGTGTTTAATCTGTCATTCCACACTAAGCAGAGGCTAGAGTTTTGAATACTGTACTAAAGTACAGTTAAATTTATGCCGTTCTGGAGCCCCCACCTGGCCTGTGGCTGAATTCTGGCAGCACTCTGTCTCCCGTGCACAACATTTGTTAAAGTCTACTGTACTTGTATGGATACGTACAAATCTCTGTGTGACCTCATGATGGCGTGTGAGCTGCCGTTGTGAAGAAAAGACGACTGACCACCGGAGACCATGGTCAGAAGCTGCCTGTAGACTTCCTTCTCCTCCTCACGAACAGACTGGACAAACACAGAGGAGAACCATGAAGTCAACAAAGAAATACAAAAACTGAATAAAGAATCACATGGTGCCTTATTGTCCGGACGTCTGACCTCCTGTGCTGTGCAGCGTGGCTGGGCTTTGTGTATGCGGCCAGATGAGGTGCTGTGTGTGGGGCTCTGCACCACTTTGATTGGAAATGTCTTCTCATACATGCTGGTGCAGGTGCTGCTTGCCGCTCCACTAAACAAACTGCAGACACAAAATGATAGTGCGGTAATCAAACATAAACTGACAACAGACCACGGGGTATAACAGTAAATCATATAACAAAAAGCAACTCTTGAAGATGTAAAGAATACCTTGGTGTTGGTCTAAGGTTTAGGGGCCTGCCTAACCGTGGAGAGGGGTGCAATTCAGGCTTGATGGATGGTGGCAAGTTGACTGAGTGTCCATTTGTTTTTGGCACTTCGCGATGTGTAGGACTCATGCACACTTGTCGCCTACAGACTTTTGATCCCACAGTTGACTTCTCATTACGCAAGCATTCTAGAGTTAAAAAAAACAAAACAACAACAACCCAGAAGATTAATGAACTTCTCTCCCAAAACTTAAAGCCTTTACAAACACCAACGACCTAATAATCTTACCTGATTTGGATGTTTTCCACTCCAAAGTAGTGGAGGGAGCAGCGAATGTGTCATTCAGCGAGTTCCTTTCAACACACTAAAAAAACAAAAACACATGACACGTTTGAATAAAGGCAAATTTTGACATCATCTACACTCGGGTACCAACAATCAATTCCTTACCGGCCTTCCTGTCCAGATGGATGCTGATGTTGAGGGTTGGGGTTCTCGAGGTGGAGGACCAGGGGAGGCAGGCAGTATATTTCTCAGCGTAGGGCTCACGTTGTTCCTCATCCATGTAGCCACAGTAGAGCTATGAGTCTTAACCCCTTCAGCTGCCACCTTGACTGTGTCAATGAGATCTCCTTGAGAAAACAGAAACAAGATTGTAAGTAACGTTATAGTGGTATTGATCAAACTACATCATATGTAATAAAGTGAGTGATTACTTACCCATTCTTGATTTCTTTATCATTATGCCATCTTGGTCGACGTTATGTCCATCTTCCAAACTTGAGGAAAAAACAGATTGATTTCATTCATCTCCATGACATCAAAATCAACAGCTTTCTTCACATTATAACCAGAGAGGTAATAAATATCGCTTCTACAGGAAAGGTGGTTAAACAGACTCAGTAAATAACTTTCAAAACAACTTGGGTTTGTTTAATTTCCGTGTCTTTTTAAACACCCGACTTCTGATCACACGAGGGAATAACGCCGTTACAGCTCATACCATTCAATTGGTCTTTTCCTCCTCATCTGACCATCTCCCGGTGCCCGGTGTGCGTCGGAGTTCTCCGCAGCTGGTACACCGTTGCGAAGATTGGCAAAGCTCGTCTCTATCCATTCGTAGATTTTATTCAACATGGCTCAGAAGTTTTCAGAAATAACGCCGCAGGTTTAAAAAATAAATCGCTATACGGCCGCTGCTTTTCAGTCTACCTGTCAATGTAGTCAAACCAAATTAAGCGAATGCGCTTCATTCGACCGAGGCAGGTTAGCTGAGGCTCTTTCAAAGGCTAACACTCCTCACAAATACCATTTTATTCTCCCACTAAACCAACTAATCGTTAGCTAGTTAGCTAGTTAGCTGAGAAGTAGCCAGTCGCCTACTAGCTTAGCACACTATGCTAACTACCTTGCTAGCTAACGTTGTTAGCCACACGGCTAATTTATGGAAGTGTGTTTAAAGTCCGGCGGGAAAGCGATAAGTCGCCAACGGCGCGTCCGAAAAAACTGTTATCATTTTGACTCACAGCCTAACTCATGTATAGATCCGTAACGTGACTTTAAATTGCATATAAACTCGTTGAAGAATATTATCTCCCGCTTCTTCCTCATTCAAAACCACAACATGGTTGAACAGGACGCCCTACCATCGCACCTTGTGATTGGATGACTGGATGCTGTGAGTCCCAGTGTACTCGAGATTTACTGGCTGACTGAAGACTGGAGGAAACCATTTAACATCACGTCACAGTCGCCGGCTTCGGACGTGTGAACTCAGTTTTAAGTGTGATTTCTGTCAGTGCTCTGACCCCATGCTTATGTCTGCATGTATGCATTTTTCTATATGTTTTTATATCCATCACAACATTTGTAATTATTTAGCGTTAGCCTGCTATCTCACAAGCCAATCTAGGATTATCAGTGTTTCTAAATAAAGTAATAACAGGAACACACACGGTCAAAAAGTGTGTTCTCACATGCCTTAATAATAGCTCATAATTAGTCATGACTTATTCGAATAGATTTTGATATATTTTTCTTTAGTCTGTAACTAATTAAAGTAGCAGACCAGTATCTGTTGAGATAGATAGTTGAGATGCAGAGCAGCAGCAAAAGAATAACTGTAAACTATAAATGGAGATATGACTAAAGGTAGCAATAATGATAATGATAATAATATTATGTATATTGTCAAGCAGGACCACAGCAGCAGCCACAGTCTTTGAGAACCTGTGAGATGAGAAAGCACAAAAAATTCTGGGGAAGAAACTAAATTAGGAACATGCATTAGTGAGACATGAATGTGTACAGATAGAGAGAGAGAAGAGCTCAGTGTATCATTGGAAGTCACCCTGCAGTGTTATAGTGGGGTAATAAGGTACTATGAACTCTTTAAAATACGATGGTGTCTGACCATGAAGAGCTTTGTAGGTAAGAAGAAGGATTTTAAATTCTATTGGATTTAACAGGTAGCCAATGCAAAGAAGACAAAATGGGAGAAATATGATCTCTGATCTTGGTTCCTGTCAGTATACGTGCTGCAGCATTCTGAATCAACTCCAAAATCCTATTGGTCTTATTGGAGCAGCCTGATAACAAGGAGTTGCAATAATCCATTCTAGAAGTAACAAATGCATGGACTAGTTTTTCTGCATCTGCCATCTGTTAGATTAGATCTAACCAGAAGTGCAAAAACAGTAAAGTGCAGAGTAATGTATATATGAACAGGGATATATAAATAATGGTTCATATAAATATTAATATGTTATGAGGTATACACAGAATTAACAGTATGAACAGTGAAATGAATATACTAAGACATATTCAGTTTGGGAGCAGCAGCAATTGCAGGTAAAAATGTAATTACAGGTGAAATTATATAGTGCGTGTTAATTAAGATAAGAATACAAAACAGAGTATGGTATCCACTAGTTATGACATGGTGTCATAGGCATCAGATGGATGGATAAGTGAGGAGGCCCAGGACAAACTGGACAATGTATACACCAACCCAAGGTACACTTGTACAATCCGATGTGATCCTTGTGAAAACTTATAATTTCATTTTTTTGTTGACACTGTCAGGGAGGTATTAATTCAACTATTATGTTTACTGTTAAGGCTGTAGTTCGCAGTATAGTGTTAAACTGGACTGCATTATATTGAAAGGTGTTTCTAATATTATGGTCCTCTCATGTATGGAAAGAGAGTGGCCAAAATATTAGAAACACATTTCAGTATAATGCATTTCTGTACAACAAGAGCATCCACCAAGACCTCAATAATAAACATAGAATTATTACCTTTATAATAACAGTGTCAACAAAATCTCAAAGATTATAAGCTTCGTTAAAGAAGAATTTATGGCAGAGTTGTTGTATTGGATCACAGTAGATTATACAAGTGTACCTAATGAAGTGGCCAGTCAGTGTATATTACTATGATAAATATATTTACAATTCATTAAATTCTGTGCCCACAAATCAATAGACTAGAATAGGAAATAAACATGGCTCCGAAACAAACACAGAGGAACAAGGAACTTTATATACAGCTGAAATGAGCTGAAAAGTCTTTTATCTGATTACCATGATATTTTATGGCATTAGATTTTAATGATGCAAATGTGTTAGCAGGTGATTCTGGAGCCCCCACCTGGCCTGGAGAGCAGTTTGAAAAACATTGTCACAGCAATGCGATGGCTAAAAAAATATAAAACTGAAATGTAGCATTGTACTGTAAAAATGGCATAATTTTACAATTTTACTAAATAAATTCCTTAAATGGCGTTTCATATGATTAACAGACTAAAAATAAAAAGTATGTAGAAGTGTTAAAGCATATTATTATTTATTAAATCAGAGAGAACCAGTGAGTGCATTCATACATATTCATCATTTAATAAATTAACACAGCAACACCAATGCTACGGTGAAATGCAGGGTGCTATTAAAACAATATGCTGCTTCAGAAACATCAAATAAATCTAATCGAAGGGCACTTTAGAAGACTTATAAATTCATTTTAAGCTTCAAACTCACCATTTTATTGCACACACTTTCTGAAATATATCATTCTGTCATAAAAAAAATAAATTCAAGCCCCTCCATAAATGCAGGCCTTATCAAAAGTTACAGTGAATCCATGCATGTATGGCACAACCAATTGAATGAGTTTAAATAATATTAAGACCAAACACTACAATGCCAACAAGCAAGGTTTGTTAAAAGTCTTTCATGAAAAAAAAACTGTCTAAACAATCTTCATTCAAAGGATTTCAGGTTAAAACAGACATATCAGACAAATAACACACTACTAATATACACTGTAACAATGTCAAGGCAATGAATGTCAGCCTCATAGTTAAAAAAGAGAAATAAGTCAACATGTAGACAATACAGTATACAGTGAATATGAGTAACAAATCAACACAAAGATGAGTAGCAACATCCCAAATCCAATAAATAACATTTTCAGATTGTCATCAAAATCCAAATGCTACCCCTACAAGGAGTTTCAATTCACAGTATTGACAGAAAATAGGATATGATTGGAAACACAAGAAAAGTCTTTGAAGTTTCTTTTTTAAATCACATTTGTGCTTTCAGTCACTAAACACCCACAGCAATAGTCCAATCCTATATACCTATACCTATACCTATACTTGGCATAGTTAGGGCTTTTTAAGAGTCATGCACAATGTATCTTAGATCAAATACCTCTTAAAGAGCATTGACATCTATTGTTTGCAGGAAATTTGTGATATCTAGGCAGGCATGGATAAAACGACACCCATACAGCTTCAGATGAACACTCACAGTAAGTTTTATCTAAGTTAAATGGACGACGATCACGGATCACTGAATGTTTCTGGCCGGTAAAGCTAGTAAACTAACCCCAGGGTGTGGGTTCACAACATGCAAGAGAGAAGGGGAAAAGGTTATTGACATTTTTGGATGTGAATACTGACATACTGTATGTCTATGGACATGTATAGCTGTACAAGAAATTCACAAAATATTCATGACCTCAGTATCAGGCAAAAAACAAAGTTACAACTGGAAGCACTGTCATCACGATGACCAAAATTTTTAAAGACTCTAATCTTGTTTGCCTAAATTGCCATATTGGTGCATCCCTTGTCTGTAGGTGAAGAAAGGTGGGGTGATTGTTTACTCTTGTTTTGTTCCAAAGATTTGGAGGAAGAAGGAGAAGATGTAGATGATGTCTAGGTAGATGTTCAGAGTGGCAAAGACGTACTCTTCTGGGCTCATGGCATAGCGCTTGTTCCCCATGAGGAGCTGGGTGTCAAATGCCAAAAACTGAAACAGGAAATAAAACAAGTAAGACATATTTTTGTTTGTTCCTGATTCTGATAGTCGACAATATATGATCATTTCTATCAATAGAAGAAAGACAGTGTCTGTGCTCTTACCATGGTAAACAGTATGGCCCCCAAGGCAGCGTAGGTGGCATCCAGCCAGGGTACCTAAAAGTGGCAAAAATGACTTGATTAGATGTGATTCAGTTTAGATAACCACATGAAAGATCCACTCTGTAACATCTGAATTCATATGATGGTACAGTTACTAAATATGATCTAAATGTAGAGTTGATTCTACGTTAGATAGTTATGTTCTAAGTTAGACGTTAGTAAGTTAATTTTATTCGAAGTCTAAGTTAGTCTCATGTCAAATACTTGTCAGACTGTCAAATAAAATGTGTATTTATCATAACTATTGGTGGTTGTCTGACAATCCAAATGTACATTACAAGTAACTGGTGTAATACCTCGATTTACATAGTTGTACTTACATATTGAAAGGGTAGTACAAGTGCCAGCACCAGCCCAGAGATGACCATGACCATGCAGAAGATAAAGAGCACGCCTTGGTATGATGTCACGTCAATCTGGATGGAGAAAGCACATTACATGAAACCTAAATATGTTAATCCAACAGTGTGACAAACTGGCACACATGAATGGTTTAGTCATGCATACAATACATCAGAAAAAAATATTAATTTCTCACCTTGGTTTGGAAGCTGAAAATTGTGACCACGAGACAGACTGCTACTGTGATGCCCAGGCACATCACCACTGACTTGGTGTTATAGAAGCTATTCAAAACAAGAAACATGCCATCACACTGGGTCTAAAGCAGCAAGTGCAATGTAAAGGAACACAAGACTGTCACATTAGCTAGTGGTTCTCAACCTGGGGGACGCAAGAACATTTCTAGGGGTTACCAATTGGTTGTGGAGAATAAAATACAATGGCTAGAAGCACAGAATGAGAGACAGGAAGCAGCTCTCAGTGATGTCAAGCCTTTAATCACATTCAACACAGAGGACAAGAACTCAAACACTATATACTATGGGTTATATACACTTGTTTTATAAATGTTAACTGGCCCAGTTACCTCAGTAACATAAGAATGTGTTTCTATATATTATTGTTCTTAGAGGCCTAAAGCAGACATGCTTGAATTGTTGTTCTGTCTGTGGGCAAAGCAAATAGTCCTCCTGTGTGAGTTTGGCAGCTTTGTGTTGTATTGCAATAACCCCTGAATGTCTCAAGTAGACTGTTGACAGGTCATGAATACCAACCTCATTATTTTGGGGGGTCATGACTCTAAAAGGTTGAGAACTACTGACATAAGTAAACATGAAAGTGTACCTGGACAACATTCCTGTCATGTAGGAGAGCGACAGGGTCTGTAAAGATATATATGACATACATGTAAAACATGTGAGACATTTGTTTAAACCTTTTTGGACAAATCAGGACTGGCGAGCATTCATAAATTTATATTAGGTTGCTTTAACTGTCAACTTAAAATCTTATTGTTAATATATGAATGTATTGTTTGCAAAACTAAACTACATCAGTCTGAAGGTTTGATTTGAAAACACTGCTCATCTGATAAGGAACACAAAATTCAGACCATACATGAAAACTTTTATTAAAAACGTAACAAATATCTGGCTTGTACTACTTACAAAGACGGCAAGCAGAATGAGATTCCATGGAAACTGTCTCCTGTAGGAATGAGTAAAACACTGATGTATCAATACCTGGGTGATTTATGTTTTTTTTTTGTTTGTTTTTTGTTTTTTTTTACATTTAATTTTTACAACTTTAACTTACCTTGGTGCAGAGCAGCAAGACAGGGTCAGATATGTGACAAAGAACACAGCACTGTTAAACAAAATAAACACTGTTAGATACATTTAGACAACATTTAGCGTAACTGTGTATTACTGACTAAACTTGTTACTTACTAAGAAGCCCAGTACCACCCAGGGTTGCTTTGAATGTAGTCCTTCACGGGGTCACTAAAGGTAACATAGCCTTAGGTTATTCAACTGTACAGTGAATATTATCAGATTCAAATTGAAAACAATCTGTTAAACACTCACCAGAATGTGAAAAGAGCCACAATAGCAAGAGTAACCAAAAGCTGGATCATCAAGATGGCGTACACCTAAAATGAATCAAGTTACAGCGATTCAAGCTTGCATATTGGTAGGCCTTTAAAGTTTAACAGTATTCATTTGAGGTAATTGTCAATGATACACAGCATTCACAATGATTGACGATAAAGTTTTTGATACCTTACGGATGAAGACCCTCCTGATGTTGCGATCATCCCAGGTGAACTCTGTGAGCATCTCAACATCATTATAGCAAGGAGCACTGGTCCCTAGAAAACATATTTATTTAATCTCAAAACATGATAATGGCACACTAACATTATGATGAAATATAGAAGGAGAAAGTGTTGTCATACCTGCAGTGGCTTCCTCATAGCTGGGGGGAGTTGGTGCCACTAAGGCTTGTCCACTGGTGGAGCCATTGGTGCCCTTGTTTGCAAGTGATAGCTGAGAGATATTATAGAAATGGTTATTATGTCACATGTTTAATTGTTGGTTATGCAATACTGTTGTATATATTGTTTGTACAATATATATTATGTTTGTACTGTAGCAGTTATGTTAGGTGTAATACTATCATGTTGTACGCTGACACTTGAGCTTAAATTTCAGGTCTTTTAATTGTTTGGGCCTAACAATTTTACGCTCACATCAGCTGATATGTCAGCTGCTTTCAGCTGTCTCCCACTGACCGTCCAACTTATTCCAGTACTTCCATTTCAGCTAATAATGTAAATGGTTTCATTGTCTACACAGACAATTAAGCTGTTTTTTCTTTCTTCAAATTAACTAACCTACTTTCAACTCTTAGGCTTCAACTTTTACAGTCAGTGTTTACATAATAATTACATTTTCAACTGCTTAATACACAGAGAGCCAACACTTCAAATGAAATTTTACCTGCTTTCACATGTACCACTTCATCTGAAAGTCGATAATGTTTTCACTCCAACTGAAACTTTAGCTCATAGCAATGATAACCTAACCCTCAACTGACACATCAGCTGCTTTTAATATTTTACACTTCAACAGGCACATCAGCTGCTTTTAATATTTTATAGTTCAACATGCACATCAGCTGATGGGTTACTAACAAATTAACTTTTAGCCAATTAACAGTGTTCGTAACTGCAGTTATAGCCTATTAAATTACAATTCTGGTTGACATGTTTACATAGATGCTGCTGATTTACAGTAGTTGTGCAACAATTAGCGCCTCTCGAGTATTAGCATCGGTTTCTAAAAGACAATTAGCTAATGGGCGATACTTGAAAAATCCAGGTCGCTTAAAAACAGCATTTTCTGAATGTTCAGACTGTTTTTCTTATCATATGGATAAAATAACATGAGGGGCACAAATAGGGGGGCAGGTCACAGCAGTACACTGTACGCCAGAGCTACGGAAATTAAGTGGGTTGTCATGGTGACGCAACACTGTAATAACCGATGACGCACTTTACTCACATAAACTCAGGTAACACTCAAGAGTTTAGCATTGAACAAAACACCCAAAATAACGGCATAACTGAAACATTACAACAGGATTAAGGTACTATTAATATTACATATTACATAATAACTGTTGAATCCTGTGGGGTAGAAATAATATACTGCAGGACACAAAACCAGTCATTAAAATCTGCTACCCGACGTCTATTTATCATTAATTAAAACGACTAAATCACATCTTTATAGCCTGCACTGCCATCATCATCAAGCATTTCTAAAGGGCAGGATAGAAACACGCATATGAATTGACTGTTACATAATAATCTAGACCTCATAGAAATTCCAAATACATACGTGTTTATAATTGTCATAATTAATGGTAGTTAAGGAGATAAAGGTTGACTGACTCATACCTTGCCCTGTGTCATGATGCCTGAATGTCGTCCTGCAGTAGGTTGTCTTGTCTCGTTCTGTATACCAGCCAGTCAATGGGGCTCTGGTGTCTCCTTTCTTGGTGGTGTAGTTCTTTCAGAGTCTAGCTGTACACTGTCAGAAAATGACTGATGTTGCTCTTCTTGCCTGCTCAGACTGAACACCATCTGACGATTTAGTGACGTAATCCCAAAACAACGCAGTTAAGACTCGTGCAGATACCCCTCCCTCACCCACAGAGCGATGTTCTAGCAGCATCCAGGTGAAGCTGCACCATAGTGAAAGGCTGGGACTGTACCACGGCACCAGGAAAAATGGGGAGGAAGCAATGCCTTTCCAGAGAAATCTGGAAATTTGGTCTGCATCAAAACTAAGAGGGGAATTGCAGGGGCTAAATTTATTGTGAAATGTGCAAATAACTCAGATTAATGTTAAGTTAAAATGTTTTCTATGGATTTAAATAGACCTGAAAGACAAGTGTATTCATATTGTATTTAAAAACATGATTAGTGCAGAATGAAACTTTAATGCTAAGATGTTTTGTTAATTTTGAATGAATTAAACAAAAAGTAGTTGCAATCTGCTTTGGCAATATTTTCCCTTAAAATAAATAAAATATTTGATATTGCACCATTTTGGATTAATCAGAAACCAAACTGGTACAACTGATTAGATATTATAAAAAATGTGCCACAACAGAAATGCTGGAGATACAAACCAAATTCATTCATTATGTACAATATGTACACTTTTATTTAAAGGTGTTGAGAACAGAAAAGACAAAACAGTAAACACACAGTAAATATCCTGATTACAACTGCAGAAAAAAAAAAGATTCAAAGTAAAATGACCTACTGAAAATACACAGATGATGAAAAAAACAAAACAAAATCAAAGTACTCTGGAAGAACTGACATTCAGATACTGATCTACATGTTAGTCATTACTTTATTTCTTTGGATATTCTTTTCATGTCTGTTTCTGAAAGTCTGATGGAACTATTACATTACTGATCCTCACAGGGGATACTGACAGCTGATATTAATTATATCCTGTCAAACACATCAGCCCATCTCCCTATAGGTGGACACAATGAGGCAATAACATGTTGTATGGAACAGTTAATGGAATGATAAATGAATTTGAACAAAACAAACGTTCTAGCAATTTGACAAATGATATGAATGACAAATGAAAGTAGATATGGCCTAGTTCTGAAAACATCAACACAGACAGGATTTGCAACAACAAATAAGTAACAAGGCAAACATAAAAATGGAAAATCAATTGGATTTTAATCTATCAAAACACCCCCTAGGTCTTTGACTTCCATCACTTATTCTTTTGGCAAATTGTAGACTTAGGACTACTCCAGTGAACACACATGAGGTTTCTACCTTCAGACACACAAAACATTTTAAACCAGTCAAACATGAATGGATATGTGGTTTAGCTCCTCAGTACATATCCCCCTCCCCTCTGGTTCCTTCCAGTCTCAGGTCTGTGTCATTCCTGCCTAGAGTGAACAGACTGACTACAGCCATCAAAGCTGCCAGCATCATGACAGCACAGCCTCCAAACATGTGTCTGGTGCCGCTGCCACCCTCTCCTCCACCTGTGCCTGATACCTCCCCATGGAGTGCCAGCAGCCCTAGGCAGGCCAACAGGTGCAGGGGCAGCCGGAACCAGGCAAGCACACCGGCTCGCTTCTCCTCAGGGATTACCCTGCCCTGGAGAAAGCTGACTGCAGGAAAGTAGAGGCCACAGGCCAGCTCCAGTAACAGGAAGGCCAGAAAGGATTCATGAGGTCTAGGCTGGCCAGGGGCGGTGGAGAAAGTCAGCATGAAGAGGGAGAAGAAGGCCATCAGCACAGCCACGCAGAGAACATGTCCAGGCTGTAGGCGGTACCGTGTGGAGGTGGCTAGGCGGTACAGCAAGGAGCCGGCCATGCTGGCAGCCATCAGGCAAGAAAATACTATTCCCAAAGGAGGTCCATGAGGGTCCAGTACTGGGGTCCACAGGAAAACAAAGATGTAGAGGACACTTTCAAACAACGCCTGCACTCCACCTAAGAGCATGACTCTCCTGTCTGACAGCAGGCAGCGCAACCCGTCATGGCAGCTGCGTGAGAACCGGGCCCTTGCAGACAAACGGGTTGCACCTCCATTTGGAGTGCCAAGAAGCAGTGTTTGTTTGTCCCCTTCAGAACTTTCTGTGGCCTCTTCCTTACCCCAGTCTGTTAGCACCACCCAACCACAGCAAGCTAGGCAGGGTACAGCCAGGAGAAAGGGAGCCACTGGGCCAAGGTGAAGCCACTCAGCCAACATGTTAGCCACCAGTCCTGCTCCCACAGCAAGCCCATGGTTCCAGGTAGCAGCTTTGGTGAAGGTGCTGGGGATCCACTCCTTGGGAAAATCATGGACTTCTACGTGGCGGTGCACATACCAGGCTTCAAATGTTGTTGTCAGCAGGGATGTGGACAGACCCCCCAGGACCCGGCCCACAATCAAAACAAAGTAGTCTCTGGACAGCTTTGTGAGACAACAAGCAGAGTACGACAGGCAGAAGAGAAGACATGTCTGTCTGCGGCCCAAAACTTGAGGGAGCCAGCCTGAAAAAGGAGCAAACAGAACACAGGAGGCCAGGCCACACACATATAAAATGGCTATTTGGGATTCCAGGAAGCTATAGTGGCGGTACAGTTTGTAGAGGTAAGGACCCTGGAGCCAGTCTGCCCACAAAGCCAAAAGGTATGCCCGGAGAAATATACCCTGGAAGCGACGGAAAACAGGGTTGGCTACAGCAGTAGGAGTAGACTGGGGTGGAGTGAGGCGGCGTGCTGTGAGCTCGAGGCCAACACACAGGGCAAGCAGGAAAATGATGGCAAAATATGCTGTCACCAACATGGTGTGAGAAACTGCAGACCCTTGAGGTCAAACCTGAGCTTCTGGAGCGTTTTCAACTCTTCTCTTTCTATTTCTCAGCACCTGTGGAGAGACAAATGCAGTTAGTATATAAAGAAAGAGAGCACATTTAACACACTGTGAACTTTTGCACACATCGTGGTGAATACTTGCACAAAACTGTACATCTCTTTTCATTTTAAAAACATATTGTACATATATTTCATCTTCCATAGCACTTGATTTTATCTTGCTTATATTTTTACCTAATGTTATGCACCAAAACACCTAGGCATAGTCCTTGTATGTGAAATCCTACCTGGTAATAAACCTGTTTATGTTACCTTAATCATTTCGTAGTGAATAACTCGCCACGTTAATTCATAGCTAACTTGGCTAATAAGCTGTCACTTTTGGTAATTTAATAACTCAACAAAAAAGTAGTAAAGTAGTAGTAGTATCCTGCTTTAATGGCGATAAGTTTTATTAATAACAATTTAGTTAATTTATTGAATTGACAGCGCTGAAATGTACCTGACTATTGTTATTTAGCCAAAGCTAACCTAGCAGCTAACCTGCTGCTAACGTTATAATAAATAACTTGCGTCACTACCTTACTTTCCCGCTATAACAGTTACTATCATACTATGTGATATATCTTACCGTGCTGTTTGACAGTGATCCCATATTAGCTGACGATACACGTCGTACAACAGTGAAAACATGAAACATAAGTGAGTGATGGAGTAAAGATGTATGCTGGGCAACTGAGCCTTTAGCAAACAGACCACGATTCACTTCCGGGATGCGGGTCCTATTATTTCACCACAAGATGGCGCCCGTACGTCGCTGTCTGATCTCCAGGAATGGGGAAAGTTTCCAGACATCCTGTGACACAACTCTCTCAGAGGGACAGTCCATTCCTAAGTAAGTAGTTTACTGAAAAGTGCCCTGTAGTGTTTTCTGTTGAAGTAGACTCACAGCCTTGATATAATGTAAATGGACTATGCACTCTATCTATGAAGGAAGTCACCATTCTAAGTGACTCTAATATGCACCCAGGGTATGAACCTGTGTTTGCTAGCTTAGCTACATTTTCAAACTAGGTCCCCACCAGCAAAAGGAGGAATACAATATTTTAACTTTTATCACATTTTTTTTAAGTTGTAACAAGGAAAGATATGGGACTGGTACTATTTTGAGCAAAGAAACTATTGTTTTTAATCTTAAAACCTAAGAATAAAAAAATGCCTCAGAAGGGAGTCCATGAGACAAAATCCTCTCAAACTAGGGCTCTGTGGTCTAATGTGGTCTAAGTTTGGAAACCCCTGAGCTAGCTTTATTCAGATGCCAATGTATACTTATAGTTGCATTTCTCATTTCTGCAATCCATATAGTTCTAAATACTAAGTACATCTTCTTTACTGCATTTTTAGTAGTATAGGAAATCTACATAATTGTGAATGATGATAATCATGAGTTTGCATGTGTATGTTTATTTGTCATAAGAAAAAAAAAATGACTCAGGAGGGAGTTAGTATCATCATCCTCTCAAACTGGGTCTCTGTGGTCTAATGTGGTCTAAGTTTGGGAATCCCTGAGCAAGCTCTATTCAGATGTCAGTGTACGCTTCCATCCATCCATCCGTTATCTGTAACTGCTTATCCTCATCAGGGTCACGGTGGAGCTGGAGCCTATCCCAGCTAACTTTGGGCAAGAGGCAGTGTACACCCTGGACAAGTCACCAGCTCATCACAGGGCACATAGAGATAAACACCCATTCACACTCACATTCACACCTACGGGCAATTTTAGAGTCCCAATGTACATTGCTCATTTCTGCATTTCATCGATACAGTCCTAAATACTAAGTACATATTCTTTGCCGCATTTTGCCCGAATGGACCTAAAAGAATGACACACAAGCAACAAAAGTAATACATAATTTGAACTTTATATCATTTCTATTTAGGAATAAAGATTTACAAAATGTACAAGATGTCCTCAATCAGCCATAATCAAACAAGCAAACAGTGAGAGAACCAATCAAATAGGACCTCTCACCCAAAAATATCTCTTGTGTTTGTATGACAAACATTGGGGGCAGAGGAAGGGTGCATTTGGAGTGGGTGCTGGTGATTTCAGGGATTATGCTGGTTGGTTACATCATCTGATAGCAGGAAGTGTGTCTAAACCATCTGCCAATCCCTGCTACATATCTCTTATGTGCAAAACCTCCATGGCACGACCAAACCCTCACCTAGTACAGGAAGGTCAGTACATTCTTCTTTACACCAAACTCCTCTGTCCGATCCAGCATATCAGTTAAGTCATTGATACACAGACACTGGTGTAATATAATATTTACAGCAACAAAAATGAACAGACTACAAAACCAAACATGCATGGAGCGTCCGCATCAGTCCAGATGTGATAGGATATAGTGACGTAGACACAATGTTTTTGTGAAATATTATAAAATGCCTTTGACTTATGAAGTTGGCATATTTAAACCCAAGGTGAGGGAAATGTTTTCTGGAAGATCTGTCAAAAATAGTGAGAGATAGATGTGTGCGTACAAGTGACACATTAAAATAGTGGTCTCATTCCAGATGGTATGTTTGTGAAACAGTGACACACAATTACCTTAATATTTCAGATTTCACTATGTATTATATACAGGTTCCCTTTCTCTTCAACACAAAGTGAGTCATCACTAATGGTCCCTAAGTAATAATGATTTGGAGCTACAATATCCGTCTTCCAGCTGCTGCTTAGTGATGCCCTGTTGATACTGTACGAGTTAAGGAATAAACAGAAGTGAACTGGCTTTTATTCTTGAGTATACAGGATATAATGAGGAAGTGATTTGTCCAAAAGGGTAATAGTAAGTCTACATAATAATACATTTTTTTATTGGAATAATGTCTCTCAAGAGGTGTTGTGGTTTATGTGTATACATGAGTTTGCATGTGTATGTTTATTTGTCCAAAAACATTGCATCAATAACGAATCAAAAATATGTTCGCTATCGCCCTCCTTTTGAAAAACACTTCTCAGATTGCACAATTCCTTGTTCCTCAATTTTCAAGGAAGTCCTGTCCTTGGAAGATAATATGTGTGTGTGTGTGTGTGTGTATGTGTGTGTGGTGTACTGTATATTTCTGTGTAGAACAGTTTCTGTGCTCTGTGAGCAAGCGGTCTGCTTAAGGGTCGATGCGAAAGGCCAACAGTTTGTCAGAGTGCAGATTGTTGAGGGTGCGCAGGTCCGGCAGGCGCAGGAGGAGTTTAGGGAAAAGGGAGGTGTCATCAGGACGACGGCGAGTGATCAGTGACCGTAGGGCGCGGATCAGACCCTCCTGTAGCTGCTCGACAGCCCGCATGTCTGAGATGCCAGAACGATCTGAGGAGCACAGAGGATGATAGTATGAGTGGTTGACTGACACAGTTACGACATTATTGGCTCATTGACAACATGTCACTGTTCTGCAGCTTTTGTTGCAAAATAGTTCCCCCTCTCTCACCTGCAGACACCAGCACCACAGCCATAAAGAGGGCCATTTCATCAGGCTCAAGCCCCAGGGAACCCAATTTCTCACTGAACTCAAACATTGCGTCCAGCAGAGAGCCCATGCCTAAGGCCCGCAGGGTGGACAGGGGGTAAGTTTGTCCATTCAGGAAGGTCACTGTACGCTCCTCAGCATTGAACAAGGTGCAGAACCTCACCATCAGAACCTAAACACACACAAAAAAGAGAAGTTTGAGACAAATACTAACACCAACAATACCTTAGGACGTATGAAGAAGGAGTCACATCATTCAAAATGTGTGTCATTACCTGGAAGGTGCCTGATTTGAGCAGCATGACCTGGTCATGTTGGCTAAGCTCTTGAAATCCTGGAATGCCTTTGGCAAACTCCACCACTTCCTTGACAGCCGGAGTAAAACACTGAGAAAAGGATTCCCATATCTCCTGACTCGAACGCTCTGCCCCTGATACAGGCCATGCATTGAGAGGACAGGCCTTAGAGAAAGACAAAAGACATACAATCATAAATTGTCAGTCAGACAACACTCTATCTCTGTACACTGCATCTCACTGGTGTTTTGATATGATTTAATTGGTTTCCTGCACTTACCAGCACTTTAGATCCTGGAGCTAAGTTCCATGGGCAGGAGGGCTGATTTTGGGTACTTGCTGCATTGCGAAAAGTGTTATGATTGGCCGAGCTGCCCCTTTGACGTGTTGTACTGTCAGACTGATCATTATTCTGATTAGCTGACACTAAGTAGGTATAGCGGCTGTTGTCCACATTGTGGAATGTATGTTGGTTGTCATTGGAGCCAACTGGGCACAGAGTGGCAGGTGCAACAGGGCAAGACTGATAACTCTGGGTGGAGGTGGGGTGAGAAGAGACTTGTGGAAAATTGGCATCCTGAGAAAAGGGAGGTGAGTTGTTGTTGTTGGTAGTTATGTTAGCCCTCTTGGCTGCTCTCTCCTGGCTGCTGCTGTTGTTGCTGGTGAAGATGTCACGGTAGGCTCTAGAGATCGCTCCGATGGCCTCTTTTGAGTTTCCATCATCCGGGCTGGGGGGACTGTCCCTCACTGAAGATGAGTCCATTTCCATGGCAGCTGACTCATTTAGGCTGTTCATGTAGCTCTGCATCTCATCCAGAAGTCGCTGCTTCTCTCTCTTAGGGATGCGTCCAAAACGCACAGCTAGAGAAGACACAAGCAGTGAGAGTGAGGACAGATCAGCTTTTAGGCATTGTGGCAACAAGGACATTTACACAGGACACAAACAATTATCTATAGTTTTTTTTTTTTTTTTTGCTTAGATATGCGGTTTTCTGAAAGATACAAGCTATCCAATGGCAACCAAATGAATATCTTAAGATCAAGAAGCCTATATATATATACACACAGGACTGCTATTGTAACTTTTGCTGGCTATAAATTGGTGAAACAGCTACTCCTCAGCTATTCCACCTCCTTATACACACACATTGAAAGCATGAAATGCCCTACAGTTTCAAGGAGAATCATATAAGTTGTGTGACGAAAACTTCCCTCTCCTTCCCCATATTCCCATCCCCCTTCCCACAGTAACCATCAGCTGGAGAGGCTATTTATAGACCCCCTGCTACCATCTGCCTCATCCTCTCCTCTATCCACCCCTGTCTCCTTCCTCTCCTGCTCCCTCCCTCCATTTGTAAGTAGGGCAGTGGGGCAACGTGAGCGTGATGTCACTGGCACTGAGATCGTGAGAGGGAGAAGGATGAGAGAGGTATGCTTGAAGTGCAGAAATGAGTTGAGGAGACAGCAGTGTGAACATGTAGAGGACTGACGTGAGAGACAGTGATACATTGAAAGTGATGGTGTCTGTCTGTGTGTGTTAGACGTGTGGTATGCAAGTGCAAGATAGATTCAGATAAAGTTAAAGTGGTTAACTGGTAATGTGGAAATGGTTAATTAGCTCCAAAGACTTTTGCTCCAAATATTATTGTTGCAATCTTGTATATTGTAGCAGAACACTGGTAAAGCAGCAATAATCATTTTAAAGCAATGCACATTTATTCACTGTTATGTACAGTAGATATTGCTATGTTTACCAAATATACAGTAATGCTGTAGTGATGAAATGCTTGCAGTGATGAAAATACAGCGGTTTCATCGTGGTTAAAATTAAGCAAATGCAGACTAGTGAGCTGGTGCTCTAAAAATGGTGCACTGGTTAGAGGAAGAAAAGTGTGCCATCATGCCAACTGACTTAAATATTTGCCTATATTGCAGAGCCAAAGTCACACAGCTGCCTGGTGTGAAATCAGGGTGTACTATTTATTGTGGGCTGCAGGCAGTTGCATGCGGTTTTCCTGTTTTCGTAATGGTTGAAACAGAGTAAAAAGGGGTTTCTAGGTTGTGGTCCTTAACGCTTTCGAAAATCTCCTCTAAGAGGGTCGACCTGACTCTTTGTTCTCTTATTGAGTCGTATTTTGCCACCCTATTTTCTCTGTGCACCAGAAGTGTCAAACACATGCAGAAATAACACTAACCTCTTTACTAGATTAGGCAATGCGGGGTACTGGAGGGTGGAGATAAGCAGAAACCTTACTGAGAGGAAGAAGACGAGCAAACTACACCAAGTAGGTCATGATGTATGAGTACACTATAGGCCCAATTCTGTATTGTTTTTCTAGGTCAGCCCAGCTGTTTTCTTAATCTGTGACGATAGGTGATCAATCAATGTTCAGCTATCAGAGCTAAAACTAGGTGATGTGAGCATCACGCCTGATAAATTCTGTCACAACGACTGGCTGTTTTCTGCATCCCTTGCTTAATTGTTGCCCTATCCCTCATTAATTGCAGTAAGATGTTCTATGGGCATATACAAGGTAATCAAGTTGACCCCGTTCCAATTTCCTAAAATAATTCTTGTGTTTGCTGCAGTTTTCTAGATGATAGATAGCTTCAGGGACTTCAAGGCTCCTCTTCTCATAAATCATTGTCTGTGTGAGTGGGGGGGGGTAAGAGAGCTGAGGGAACATGGTGGGTACATGGAGGGGGAGGGGCCACACTGAGCAGGAGCATAGAGGTAATGGTGTTGTGGGAGGATGCTGCAAAGGGCAGGAGAAAGACACTCAGAAACTTAAGAGAGTGATACAAGGCCAGATGGTAATCTTTAGTAGAAGGGCAACGCAGGTGCAGGTCTGCTGATAGAGTGAGTGACTGAGCTACTGGCACCATGACCTCAAAAGACTTTCCGCATTACATTCTTCACACAGACCTACATATCAGTGCTGTGCCTCTTTCGGGCTGCCCATTTCCCTGCTGCTTTGGCTAATCAGAGCACTGTGGCATTCTGGCAGAACTGCATGAGGGTCTCTCTCATCAAAAAATGTGTCAGGATGTCTCACCATCTCTTGACATGCCAACAGAGAGGCATTTCTTGAAGCGGCAGTGCTGGCACCGGTTGCGGTTCATACGCATTATCAGACAATTCTCATTCTTCACGCACATCTTGTAGTTGATGTTTTGCTGGATGCTGCGACGGAAAAAACCCTGAAACAAAACAAGCAAAATAATCACATGAAACTGGTGCACCAAAAGCAACACATTGTTGAATTCTGCCACAATGATGATCATTGACCTGATTCTTCTGATGAGGGACTTACCTTGCAACCCTCACATGCATGCACTCCATAGTGGAAACCAGATGCAATGTCCCCACAGACTTTACAAAGCAGGACCATTCCACCTGTTTCTGAGGAAGGATAAACAGATGGTTAGATAAACTTCAAAAATGTAGCTCAAGACATAAATCTTTATGCATATTGACAGTGAGGAAACACATACTTGTGAAAGTTCCTGGGAACCCGCATGGCCTCTTTCCTGCAATGGGGTGTGCATAGGTATGCTGTGGAGTGGCTGCTGCTGATGGGCCACTGTAGACTTCTGGGAACTGGAACACCAGTTTGGAGGATGGGGTGGTGCACCCACCTGCCCTCTGTTTTAGCGGCCCAATCTCTGTGAAGGTAACCTCCTCTGGAGATGAGGGCTGGGAGTGTGAGGAAGGTGACTGTGTCTGGTACCCGCTGGAGGGGCTGCCAGGACTGGGGCTGGAACTGCCAGAGGAGCCTGCATACAGGATGACTCCACCTCCTGCAGACAAGGGAAGGACAGGACATGAGATCTCTGAGATGAGAGTGATTCAAGTTCAAGCTCATAATTCCAGTATCTACAGCAATATTGTTCTTTATGCCACACATGTAGCCTTCAGTAAGTTGTTGTAAGTGGTGTCATAACTTTAAGTTGGCCATCCATATTTCGTTGCTGCTACTCTACTACTTTGGATGTGATGCAATGTTGCACGACCTCTGGCCAGCAGTTCTGAGAATGTGCAGCGTCGTTGCCTCATCTTATGCGTAATGGTGCGCTCAAGCGGATAAAGTGGGCGCTAAAAATACTGCTGGTAGCACAGCAACAAGGCAGGCAGACTTCCACTGGAAGCACCAACGAAGCGCTACTTCTTGTACATAATTCCTGCGTCATGCTAATGCAGTATTTATTTGCCACCATGCAAATATGTTGAATGTTTTTCGCCGTTCAGCTCTGGTTGTTTCTGAAGTTGCGCTCCAACACCCCCCCATCCTCCTCTCTCTCTCTCTCTCTCTCTCTCTCTTTTTCTCTCTCTCACTTCTAGTCATGCGTTGTGGATGAGCTGAGACACGGCCTCACGTGTCTGCGGGGTCTGCTGCTTCCTCCGCTCCAATAATAGCCTCGCTCCCCTGGCACCGTGCCCAGCGCCAGCTAACAGCACGACACCTGACCGCCGCCTCACATGCATGGACTCCTGACACGGTTACTGCCCGAACCAAATCCGCAGTCTCGTGTAGAAATATACAACAATCCGAAGTCAGATCTGTGTTTACAAACATGACTGGGAAGCTCCACGGGCGTGAGGTGGCACCGACTCTCAGCCTCTGCTGCTCATGCGCCACCAACAGTCGGAGAATGTGAGTCACGTTTTCGCAAACGGAAAAGCCTCAACTGTATGGCCTGGCCTGCTGCAAGGATGTACTAAGAACTCAGTGTCCAACAGAGGGAGGCCCAAAATGACAAAATATATATAAATTAAGTTAAATATTAAAAAATAACTAATTAAAACTGAATTCACGATTTACACATGTTGACATTTCCAACATCCAAACCCATATCATGGCACACCAACCATCTCAACCTTGCATATGGATATCATGAGTGTAGTAGGCCTGTCCCTGTGTTGCTGCATGTTGCCTGCACAGGGTATTTGTTTTAGCTCTTATGCTTTGATAATCCCTCAACAAGCACGTGTTGTGGTTTGTTGACTCATGCCAGAGCCATAGACAGACCCAGCAGATGCAGGCCTGAGCCTCACCTCTTCCTGAGCTTAGATGCAGACAGACGGTGGCCCAACCCCCCACTCCACCCAAACACATTGCATGTCCACCTGAAGACTCACATGTACAGCAATTGTTTATGAATGACCCCGAGAGCCACTGAGCTGTAAACACTGTCAATTAGCAATCCATTTTACAGCCCGCCTTCGAGTAGTGATGGTCGGATACTAATAAACTATCACCTGCAGTGTCATAGTAGAAAGGTTAATGCAGTTGAAATACAAACACTGCAGACTCCATGCAGTGTTTTGTACAAAATACAGTTTATTCTTACATTTGTTGTTAGATTGCAAAGAAGGCTTTAGCTCTCATCAGTTCTCAGCATGGAAAAACATGCAATGCAAACAGTGCTGGAAGTTTTAGGATCCACACAGGCTCCCTATCAGCTTATGTGATAGGCAGCATTGCTGTTTTTATTTTTATTGGCAGCCTGTAATATCAACTTCTAAACTGAGCTGTTTCTGATGTATTCCACTATTCTATTCCTTCCTCAACGACCATTTTAAACTTAGCCTACCCATGTGAGCACTAATCTGCCTGGGACTGAAGGCAGGCAGAGAAACGTGAGCAGTTCACAGGCAGAACAGCTCCTCTCTTGTCCTTTATCTTTTACTTTCACCCGTTCACCTTATAATGCAGGACATGGACAGAGAGGACCACAGATAGGTGAACATAATGTGTGTTTGCCCTTGTGGTGCAGTTTATAAACGTGGTATAAGGTTTGTTTCCTTGGAGCAATGCAGTGTTTATTATGCTGCAATAGAAAACATGGACCGTGTCCAATAATAAGTTATTGTGTGCCTCTGAACATGGCCAACCCACTACTTGGGTGTTTGCAACAGACTTCATTAACTGAGGCTTTTTGTAAGTAGGTCAATATCACAGGAACTTGATAAAACTGTGTCTATGTGCCTCTAGCACCTCTCCAAACTGGTGCTGCATCACACACACTAACTCATGCCGTTTTCATTTTCAAAGAGGAACTGTATCAGAAACAGAGATGGAGCTTCTCTGTTTCTGTTAATCCTGCTATCTATTTCAGTGTCGTTTTGGAAAGCGGATGAGAGCAGAGATGTTTTAAGAGCAGAGTCACGTTCCAGCTCAAACACACTCTTTTTAAAGCGGGTGTGTGTCCTGAACCGCTGAGGGACAGATGTTGCACAGTCAAGATCGAGTCAGCTTCTACCACACTGACTGAGTCAAACGAGAGAGGGAGAGAGGAGGGGAAATGCCTTTCAGTGCGAGCAAGAGGCGCATGAGGCGAGGAAACGTGATGAGAGAAAAAAGTTAATACATGGAATCGCTGACCCACTGACCAAACTCTCCCTCACCATGACCGCGGGCGGCATCCAACACAGAAACGTCCGTGAGAGCTCGGGAAGCGGCGGGAGGCGGGCCCGGGTGAACGTCTCACGCGTCGCACGCGGCTCTGCTTGTGAAGCCACGTGAGGAGGCTTTTGACGGAGCTTTCACTGGGAAGACGTGAAGCTGCGCTCCAGCCATGAGGCAGAGGTGCTACAGTCCGCCGGGGGCGTCTAATTGAAGAGCCAAATTAAATAGAGCAGCACGTTATGCGGCGGGGTGGTCTGACTGTGCAGCTGCAGCTGCAGCAGCTGCAGCAACAGCAGCAGCACCGCCTGCACTGTCAGCCAGGCTGCACACCCAGTTTAGAAAGTGATGTATCGGTACGTGCAGAAGTTTAGATTGTGAGCAACATGTGTAATATGATTAACCTATAATATAAAATCACATTGTACAATGTTACAATGTAGTTGTTATATAGTTTTGTATATAGTTTTTGATAGAATAGGGGAGAATGGGTTCAGGTGTAAGTCAGTGCCACTCAGTTTCTTCCATTCAGACACTGAGTGATGTCAGTAAGCTCTGAATTGCATGTCATGAAAAAGATATTTCTATGGACTCACAGGTCTGGTTTGGGGTACATTTTTTTTATAAATTATTATTTTCATTGCCCATTTCTTTTGGTTTGAGTTTTAGATCTAAAATGACTTTTAACTTGAAATGGATGTGGATTTTATCACTCATTTTGACCAGCCTTTAAACTAATGTGGTTTTCTTTCTAGCACGTTTTATTATGGTTGACTTTATGGTGCTCTGATGTTGGCAACAACAAAAAAAAAAAGACCCCTACTAATGAACTTTGATTGTTTTTGTCAACCACATGAAACTTAATTTGGAGTCAAAAAGTCTGACTGATTCAAACACGCTCAGAATAATGCAGAAAACCTCCACCAGGGGCGTGTCAGAGGAGGTAGTGAGTGAGAACATGAAGTTATGCAGTTGACAGTGGAGAGAGTCTGTTTTGACAGTCAGTGTAATCTAGTTAGAGTGAAACTGGGGAAATTATAACTGGTGTAAGGAAAAACTAAACACTAATACACGTGACTCCCAGTACAGTTAACCCTTAACATGAGGATGTACAACGATGAAAATATTGATTTAAATATTCCGAAAAGCATATGAAACTATTTGTATAATGAAGATGTACTGCTGAACACCAGTTACTGATTTTAGGGACTATTTTGTATAGGCATTTGTAAATAAGATGTCATTATATTAATAAACTAACACAGTTGTCTTTTGGGTGAATTCTGCATTTACATGCAACCCCCTTAACCACACAACCCACTCATCTCTGCAGCTGAAATAGGGGCTCTGTGTCAACACACATACACACGCACACCACACACACACACATTTATATGCTGGACTTTATGAGACGTACAGCCCACCACTGCAGCCATATTTTTGCCAGGTTATGATGATGTTTACGAGCTTTGTTTGAATCACTGCACTGAACTCAAGAGTGAAATGAAGTCATGTGCATTCCAATAACGTGACTGAAACATTAAAGGTCAGTGAACCCGGTTCAAGGTGGTCACTTACATTTAGATAGATGAGAGAAAGACAACATTGCAAAATACTTGTGTATAAGTTAAAAGATATTATGTAATTTAAATAAGAAATAAGCAAACATATCAACTTTGGAATATATAAATAAACAAATAGAGTTGAAATTGTCCTCAACATATCAACAAACAACACTTACAGAAAAGCCCAGCATGCATCTTTATCTTCTAATACTACAGCTATTATCTAGGATTACCCATTTAACTGGCGTGCTTGTTCTGTGAAAAAAAAACAAAAAAAAAAACACTGCCCTACTTTATCAAAATAAATGGAAAGTCATAACCCAGTGAGTGCTTTTTATGTTGCCAGGTTAGAGTAACATGTTGGAGCGCAGGCTGCGCCCATCACCTGTGCTGGAACGTGACCGACTCTGTTTGTAAATGATTCACAGCCAGTTAGGAGAAGAAAGCAGAAAGCATGTGCACCTTTGGCTGACCTCGAGAAAACGCTGCCTAATACCACTTAACGGATGGAAGTCGGGCGGTTATCGTTTTTTATGCTGCAGGCACTTAAAGCGATGGCCTTGATAATGGAAACAGCCCTACACGCCAAAGTATCTTTGTTTTTCCCCTTCAGGTGACAAGTGTGCAGTTGAACGTTTTGGCTCTGACAGATAATGATTACAGTGACAGTGTACTCAAGCTCCACGTGAGTTTGTTTTCATGGGAAGAAGCAGGAAGTGACCAGCCTCACTACGACCATATGGCGCGGATCGCCGTCAGTAGAGCTGCAGCTCAGGAGCTGCGATCTGACATTTGAACGCAGAGCAGCAACTTTGTGACAAGTTTGCACAAAGTCCCACCATTACATTGTACTTTTAGTGAACTTATAAACAAGTAGAGGTGACTGAATCCGTAATGGGTGAACTCGTGCATGAGTAAAATTGTCATAAACAAACTCAGTCATACAGTTGCATGTAAAAAAATCGTGCACCTATTGATGCACGTGACAGGAGCTCACACATTAGATTGCACACATAGTTGCCAATTATGCACATCTTAAGCGTGAGTAAATTTTGAGTGTTTTAAACATTAAAAAATAATTTAAAGGGTGAGTAACAGAAATGCAACTTTGCGTTCTGATACTCAAAGATGTATTATATTTAAAGTCAAGTCATATTTTATTTTAAAAGTAGTCAGACAGAGCTACACTGTCAAAAATAAATGAACTAAACATGCGTTAATCAAGTCTTATGTCATAATATACAACGATCAAACATAATGTTAAAGTCAGTCTTACCAGGGCTGTTATCCATGTCTCTTGTTGATGTCGATGACTTTAATCAGACTTGAAGATATTCGTCCGTGGTTGTCACTAGACTGAAGTAAAAGTCTTTTGAAGACAGGTGAGAAAGTAAAGAAACAGCTCTGCGTAAAACATCTGCTCCATGGAGCGCAGTGACGGAAATGTGTCCAATGCGCGTTAAGTTTTCCCAGCAAACTGTACCGATGTCTCTCGCGGTGCTCAGGTCTGGTCTGACAGAGCTGACTTAAGACAAGCAGGTCTCCTCGAGGATACCTAGATGCTTTCTGCGATCTGGATACTGCGCCTTGGCTCGAGCGCCTGTGATGTTGCACGAGCGAAAGATTAAACACTTCTCATGAATTCCAAAAAAGTACAGTCAGCATTTCCGCGAGAGGGATGTCAGGCATGACACACACACCCACTGATACAAACAGAAACATCAATCACGTTTGCAGGTGAGTAGGAAATGTGACCGCCTTTCCGTTCGCTCAACTTGTGTTGTGTCTGTTTGCGTGGGATTTGGCTCACTCTTTGTATCTCGCGCAGTCCTTTCTCTCCCTCTCTCTCCTTCACGCTTTTGTGCATTTTCATTGGCGGGGATCTGGGGCTGAGGGGAGTTTGATGCGCTTATTCGACCGTGGTATGTGTTCTGTAAAGCCACGCTACATGTGCGCTCTGCATGTGCAGGAGAGACCGCTGCCCTACTGATACACATTTTATGCAAAACACGGAGCGCGTGGTGCGGAGGGATGGAGAGATTGGAGGATGAGGCACATGGACAATAGGCGTGGCTCACCGTGACTGCTTGTTCTCTGACAAGCCAGGGCTGTAAACGGATGGTAAACACAGAAACATGCCAAACAACAAGCACGCCAAGTTTAAAGCACATGTGCAAAAGGAAACTGTGGATGTGCAGCTGGACTTATGACACCAACAACATGCTGTTGGAGGACAAGCAAAAACACAACTTCAAATTTCGATTGTTGAAAAGTGTAAAACATATATTTGATTTTTGCTGCACATTTGATTATTAAAAACACCAAATAAAAAACAACTAGGCTCACTTTGTGCGCTTGAGGGTGAAGTAAATTTTCATAGTTTTCATTTTACTCCTAGTTTTAGTTTTTGCGCAAGAATTAAGTTTATAACAATCAATCAGCAACAAACTTCTGTATGCCTCAAAGCACACAAGCCACAAAGTGTGTAGAATGCGCCCCTCGGTGGCG
Organism: Sciaenops ocellatus; assembly: GCA_033000465.1. Classification (NCBI taxonomy): domain Eukaryota; kingdom Metazoa; phylum Chordata; class Actinopteri; family Sciaenidae; genus Sciaenops; species Sciaenops ocellatus. Next base: position 14,209,546 of record CP136883.1, on the reverse strand, counting down.
ATTCATTGCACTGACACGGGAAGCAGGATTCTCTCTAAATATGACGTTCTCCACAAGTCTCAATGAGAAAGAGTAGGCGACACTTTGAAGGTGAATTTTAGCTTTTAAAAATCAAATTTCGTCTCTGTCATAAACATGCTGTAGAGATTTCATTCACTTTCTTCTAAAACGTATTGTCTAAGGTCGTTAGATATGATTAAATAATAAGATATATAGTAGTAAAACACATAACTGATAAATCATTTTCAAGTTTTAAATAATAACCTGAAATGGTGATAGAAACCTTTAATGCACTGTTTCTCAAACTGGCACAAGTACCACTGGTGGTACGCGATGAACTAAAATGTGACGGTAACACAGTGAATGGAGGTTAAATTAACATTTAAAAAAGCTCTGCAATCATGGCTCCAAACAAGAAATATTAGTAAGAGAAGTGCAGAACACCAAATTAAATCAACAAATTCAAACTCAACAAAAATTAATCTTCTTAATGGGAATAAACCTGCCTCATGTGTAAACTGTCCGTAGTTGATCAGGGTCGGACTACACTGCTTTATTTTAATGTCTGTCAAAAATGATTGTACTTAGAGAGACGAATATTTTCTGAAGTGGTACGTGGTGTAAAAAGTTTGAGACCCACTGCTTCAATTTTATTTTATTACAAAGCTGTATTAAAAAGGAGTGCGTTGTATTATTATATTAGATCCATTGATATATCCATCTAGTAATTAATTTCGTGAATGACTCGTTAATTCAATATTTCCTTCAAATCCCTTTCTCGTAAACTTTTTATGAACTGACAAACCCTAAAAAGTAAATTATGCTCATATTAGACACAATTACAGATAAATAGCACACTGAGTATTTATTTACAACCACCTTGACCTACTTATTTATTTTCTCACTTTAATGTTTGTTTGTTCCACCATTGACAGGATGTGTGGCTGCAGTCCTCCTTGCAGTCACTAGGGGGAGTCACAGTGCCAAAAATCATTACGCACGGTAGCTCCCATCAACGCCCCTGAGCTGCCGGGACACGGTGACGGATTGGCAACAAACGAAGGTAATCTGACAAATGACTGAAATGATCTCTGAAGCGAAAGACCAAATGGCGTGATCTTTACAAGCTGCTGTGCTGTGTTATAGAGGATTTCCTCTGAAGACTATGTTTGACTTTCTTTTGTCTCCTTCACAGAAAACTTCGGCGTGCGTGCGCTTGTCAACAACTATTTATGTTTCCAACTTCTGGGGGAATGCGCTCGCGTTTCAAGACGAGGCTACTCTAGACGAAGAAGGTAAGACTTGTGTACTTTACATAAATCATCTCATGCCTTGATTAATTGGATGTGTCTAAGAATAAACTCAGGTCAAGCTACGTCAATCTGGGTGTGTTTACTGTATATGTGTGTAAGACTCAAGCACTCATCATGCGAACACGTTATGGCAGGGCACGAGATAATTACAGGCTGCTCAAACTGTTTGGGGGCTGAGCAGAACAGAAGTTGCTGCCAACATACACACCTGCAAAGCACTGCTTTGCCCGAGGCTTAAAAGACAGTCTTCATCACCGTCTGCCTGCCTGCCTGCCTGTCTGTATGTCTGTCACCCATCCCCTAACCACCCCCCAACCCCCCACCCCACCCTCCTCACACCCCTTGTTGAATGTGTGCTCTATGTGAATGATGCCAGTTAGGTGTGTGGCTGATGAGAGACTTTAGTTTACTCCAAAGCTTGAACCTCTTAGTTTGCTGTAGATGAGCTTCCAGGACGGTTGATTAATCTCAGGAAAGCAAAGTAAATGAGCAAAGAATGCAGAAAACTTTCCATTAGTAGACGGTGTGGAATTAGCAGAGATTTTTTCAGTAAAGACTTGTATTTAAACTCAACATACTAAACATATACCATATACATAATTATATACCAACCCCTCCTGCCAAAAAGCACGAAAAGCAAATGAAAACTATGTTTTTTTTCATGTTTCCTGCTCAGTATTTAGTGCCCAACTTTCTCACAAGGGCAGTTTTATGTGCAGGGAAGGAGGCATGGAAAAGAAGACCTTTCCTTTTGAGCTCACAGATTTGCAGTAATTACAGAATCACTTCCATATGTGGCTCTCTGGCTGCCTTCTCGCTGCCCCCACCACCCCTCTCTTCCCCAGTGTTCTCTCTCTTTCCCTCTCCCGTCTTTCATTTGCATTCTCCCCTATTCCTCATTTTTTTTCTGCTTTTATTTCTTTGGCTTCCCCTCATGCACTCAGAGCATTTTTTTTCTTTGCAAAAACCACAGCTTAAACAAAGTTTATGATAATCAGAACATCCTGGCATTTTTGGCAAACGACTGCGCTTTTTGGTGATTCAATTAGACCACGCTTGCCAAAAAAAAAGAGTTTGTGTGCTTCAGTGAGAGAGAGGAGGGAAAGAGAGAGAAAAGAGACATGGACGGGAGAGGGGAAATGTTGAAGAATACGGAAATATGAAAAAGAGGAGAGAGAGAGCAAAAGAATGGGAGCTCAGTGAAGAATTCGAGAGGCAGGAATGGAGCGTGAAGGAGGGAGAGGTGGAACAGAAAATGAGGCAGAGAGAGGGAGGGCTGGAGTAATGCTTTTTGACAGAGGTGGGTTCAAGATGGGTTCATGGTGACATCATGGCTGATTTTTGAGGAAAGTATAGACAGGAGAGCCGTTCACCTTTCATTGGACACACATGTTGGGGAATAGGCAGAGAGCTCATGTGCTGGCACACACGCTGGTAGTCGTGTCGACAGCCTCTGAATGCACCTCAAAATATGCACAAAAAAGTGCACACTCCTCTTTTTATTTTCTACTTCTCTCCCTCTCCCCTTCTCTTTTTCCTTTTAGTTTCTTCTGCAGTAAAAAAAAAGAAGCTTTTGGCTCTCTCTCTTTCTGTTCCAAGCTTTGTGCTCATTTGTTTTTGTTAGAGGAGTACATAGTGGTATATGCCCTTCGGTCCCTAACACATACATTTCTCCTTTGCCATGAGTAACTCATTTTCCTGTGAGTAGTATTCCTCTGTGTATGTTTTTACTTCAAGGCGGTTGGACTCTAAATGAGCGCACTTTGCCAGGGTGGATGAATGAGCTCCTTCATTTCACAGGATGTGTGTTTAAGTCTGTAACCAAGAAAGTGCAAGCAAGTGTATATTTGTGTGTTGTGTGTGTGTGTGTGTGTGTGTGTGTGTGTGTGTGTGTGTGTGTGTGTGCATGAATGTGTTTCTGCAAATGACTCTTATATGGTGTGTGTGTGTGTGTGTGTGTTCGACCTGCGTCCCCTTGCCTGTCTCGGTGTGGCACCAAACTTCACATGACATCAATCTGAATGTGGGGAAATAGTGATCTCATTACAGGCATCTTATTACTGATTAAAACCTGCCGCCACAGGCACCAGCTCCCTGCGCACCCCTTCTCACCTCCCCACCACCAATCCCATCAACCCCCTCCTCCTCTCCTATCCCTCCCTCTACAATCCATCCCTCTCTCCATCTCACCCTCCAGTTTTCTTTCCCTCCCCCTTTCTATTTCACACCCCTTTCTCTCACATTCCCCGTACCACAGGCCCTCTTGCCTTCCAACCCCTCGCCCCCCCCCCCACTCCATCTCTCTTTAACCCCTCTAACCTCACTTCCTCCCTCTCTTGCTCCCTCCATCATCCCCCCTTTCCTCTTTCCTTTCTGCCTTTTGCTGCTTTTCCTCTGCCAGCGAGCCCCGGGCCTCTACTCCATAGCTCCGTGAATGCAAATACGCCGAATCCAAAGTGGAAACACACGACCGAGTACGATGTTTCCATGAATATTTCATATCTTCATAAACACACCCAGAGAAGCAGCAAAGCTTCATGCCGAACAATGGCTATGTTTGCCGGATGGCTTCAATTGAGGAATGGCCTCTGTGCGTTCGACTTTTTGTCAGAACACACTGTGTTAGGATTGATGTCAGGGTAGTGCGTTATGATGTCACAGGCTGAAGTTAATGATACGAGAACGGAGGAGGCCATAGGCCATGTTTCCAGTGGTGCCCTGGGAGAGAGATAGCACCCTGATCTATCTTCATTATCCCCCACTCTGCAGCCTCCCAGACACAATGATCATAAATCTCTGCCTGGAGCACACTTCACTGACACTGAAACACAAACACTAGTAACCTCTGACCTTCTCACTGCTACTGCCTACGCATACTCATCCATGCACACAGGCAAAAGCGCACTCGCACATATTCACATGTGCAGACGTGCGTGCTGCATGAGCGCACACACACATATGATAGCCTAAACACAATCCCCCCCCCCCCCCCCGCTCAAGCTCACTATCATAATTTAATAAGGAGCACAGCATGCCCCACGCGCTGACACACACACACGACCATCAACATGCACTTGACTGCACATTCTGACACAAATGCATGGCCTCAGTCAACTTGATGGCATCACACTGACTTGAAATTCACACTTCACAGTTCACGTCACTCTGACAGCCAATAGATTTTGCCGCATCATATGGCTGTATTTACCTTCTTGTTTCATTTTACACAATTGCTGATTTAGTACTGCTATGTAAACAGTTAAGGGCTTTCTAGTAGCCCTAGTGGCCTCATAAGCAAAACATAAATCAAATGTAAACAAGATAAGGATCAGCTGAAGTGGTTTTTGCAGTATGGCTTAGATATGTGCTTCCTGAAATATGAGGTTTCTGCAAAAAGGCAACAGTGCCTCTCACTGCTTATCCATTTATTCACCCTGATTATGTACAAGCAAATCCACATCGAAAAATGTATGAAAGAACATTTCAGTAGGCGTCTGTAGACCATATGTGGCTGTAAAGATCGGAAGCTCATAGGAATAATGAGAACGAGGTTGGGCACAAGAGTTTTTCTTATTACGATGGCTTGACTTTATCCTGAAAACATATTGGGGTCAGTGTATTTGGGGATAAGCTCTCTGCCTGTATCAGGCCAGTTACTGTGATTTACAGACAAAATAAGCAGCAGTTATAGCAGGTCTTTAAATGGACAGGTATCTGGGAAGAGCAAAAGAAAAGTTCCACATGCTGTATTAGTTGGCAGCTCTGCTTCAGAGTGTGAGATTTGGGAGAAAACTTGAAGTGAAGCATGGCCAGTATGCCTCACGGGCATCATTTTAGATAGAGTTTCAGAATAAGTAGTGCATGTATAAGTTGGTTATTTTAAAAATGCTTGCTGCACTTACTTGGTTTAGACATTAATTGGACTTGATATTGCTTAGTGTCCTAAAGAAGCACGCGTGTATTTACATTGACTTTTTTTTATTTTTTTGTGTAGTTTATCTGGGCTCCTCTGCAGAGGTGAAAGTGCCTGTTGAGGTGCCAGTTGAGGTGTGTCTTCTCCTCCCTGTTCTGAGGTTTGAGGTGCTCCTCATAACCAAAACAACTTGAGAAACATTACATTCAGAAAAACAGGGCACACGCCCAGAACCACAAACACATAAACACAGATCTGAAACATATGATCTCATATGGAGAGAGGGGCACGTTTAGGGGCACACCCAAATCTGTCGCTGCTGCCGCTGCACAGTTCTGCCATCTCACACACACGGGACTTCCCTGCAGCTGATGTGCCACTGCTAGTTTCGTTTCAGGAACTGAGACGAGATGGCAGCAGAAAGCGGGGCTACTTTTTGAGAATAATCGTGAATTTAAAAATATTTCTAGCTGCACAGTATTTGGCAGGATGTTGACAGATGTTGTGTTTCCTAAAAAATGTTCAAATTCTGGTTTTCATTTATCCTCAATGAGAATGTTTTAGATCTTCTATCATTGTTCTTTGTGTCCAAAACACCCTTAATTGGTTTCACAAGGTTCCTCATACTTGCCTCATGCTTTCTTTCTTAATATTAAGTTCTATTCCTAGTAGTAGCATCAGCAATGGTAATAATAGTAATGATTTATTATCACTGCTCTGGGAAGGCTGTCACAGAAAACATTACAAGCAATAAAACACAGTGCAAAACATACAAGCTACACAGAAACAGCACATACAGAGCACGCCTGTACTGAGCAGACAGGTAGGGCAAAAGTCCATCATGATTGTTCCATGAATTGATCACACTGGGAATAAATGACAAGGTGAAACTATTTAGACTTTCTTGGAAGAATAAACGTATTGGCCTGCCATTAAAACAGCATCTGTGTTACATCAAAACATTATAGTCTGTGTTGTTCAGGATACTCAAACATCCTCTCCTATTAAGCTGTGAATTTATTGATTAAACATGAATGAGCTAAGATCACGACATTGGCTCCGTGTTTCCACATGCACAAACAGTTTGTAGGTAAACCAAGCCTTTAGCCAAGAAGTCGAAGGAGAGAAAAAGAATTCACCCGAGAGACAAAGAAGGGAGAGAGAATTAAAAACAGAAACCTAAGCTCTCTGGGCCTTTTTCTTCCCTCCAGGCATTTTGTGGCTTGTGAAAAAATGTGCTGTATATTTGAAGTGTTGGGTCACGTGACAAAGGAAGGCTTTATGAATCAGAGAGTATAATTATTTCTTAGTGAGTGAGAGAGTGAGTGTGTGCCTGTGTTTGGGGAGTGAAAGAGTGATTTTAAGAGGTAGAGACTGAGAGAGAGGAGGAGGAGGAGGAGAGAGTGGAAGAGGGGGAGTGAGGGAGAGAGAGAGAGGCTCACTGCTACTCTGTCTTTGCTGTCAGAAGGACTCTGATGAACGTACACACATCTTTTCTCCTTTTCCCTGGCTAGCTCCGCTCATCAGACCGTTCTGTCAACTACTCCATCTGTCCGTCTGCCTTGTCAAGTCCAGAGCCGGTGAGTAATTTATACTTACAAAAGTGTAGAAACACAACCTTTAATCATTGTTTGTCTTGCTTTTTCTCATTCTCTCTCTCTGTTAACACAGAGAAAGAAAGAGAGAGGCTGCATTTTTTTTGGGAACGGGTCGACACTTTTAATTGAAGACAGAGACTGAGTGTGCAAAACACTTGAGAGGCTTCGAGACAATTAATCACCGTTTTCCTGAAATCTGACCAGATTTTCACGTGTAAACACTAAAACGTCCTAACACATGTATATTTGCGTGCAGTGTTTGAGTACGTCGGCTTTATTACTACGAGAGTGACACTGAGTTTATATGAAAACATACTTGGGCTGGTGTGTGTGCCTGCATGTGCCTGTGTGCACATATGTGCTTATTAGTGAGTGCTTCAAGTGTTACTCGGTGCCTGTGGAGCTCTTTATTATTAGCATATGTGCGTGTGTTAGTGCGTACATGCTTGCATGTGTTTGATGTGTATGAATGTGTATTCACCAGAGGAGTCATCAGTCCTTGACCTGTTTTTTTATATATTTTATAACCGGCATATGAGTACTTGGAGAAGAGAAACATTGTTTTCCACCTTTTTAAACAGCAGAGGCTAATTCCTGTGGAGTGAGGTGTGTCTGAAACTCTGGTCTTAGTTTACATGAAAGTTTATTCATTGTGTTCCCATAGTTAGCTGTGTGTCAGCGAAGATTATTTATTGGTGCTGGCATATGTGCTAGGTTAACAGGTTCCACTTGTTACAGCCATGTGTAACACAGTGTGTTTAGTGCTGTGTGATTTGGATATCAGATGAAGATCAGGGCCCTGATGTCAGAGTGTAGCTTTCCACAGTGATTTGGTTTATTGCTCTAGCAGTGATTGGTCAGTAGGCAAACCACTGCAGCTGGACCGCCTTGGCCTTGCACCTGCTGTCCACTGCTTATATCCCCTGGTGGACCTGACATAAGTGTGAGGGACAGTTTGATTGAAGTGAATTGCAAAAACACCCACACGGTCAAGTAAAGGAATACCTGCTCGAAGGCCAGTGATATCTCTGTCGCACTCCGCTGTCATCTGGTTTATCAGTTTGAGTCAGTGACATCTGGAGTGGAAGAAACGGAGCTCATCTTTTGAGGCAGAGTAATATCACTGCGCTCTCCTCTTCCAGAGCACCACCCATGGGGTCTTTTTCGAGGACAGGCTGTCCATACAGAGCAGCTTTACCTTCATGGTGTTCAGTCACAGCATTTTGTCTGTCTTCAGTGACAGTGTGGAATCAATTATTATTTTTATCTGCTGTCATGTACTGCAAATGGCTATGTGTCATTACTCATACATCATGATCCATGCTCTTGTGATCATAAGTACGTCATCTTTATTGGCCTCGCCTGAAACATACTCCCATTTTTGTTGTTGTGTGTATTCAGAGGTAATAGTTTTGTCTTACATTTAAACATATCTGGTATAGATCAAAAGGTTAAATATCATCAAAAACTAATGAGAAACACTGATTATGATCACAACAATGAATAATTACTATTCAATTAGTTTGAATCATTCTTCCAGTAAAAACTATCAAAGTCTAAATCTCTACCAACAAACAATTTTACATTGATTTTGTAACAACCTTTCCAAACCTGGTGCGCTATGTGATCATACTTTTCAGATTAGGTGCATCTGAGGAACAGCTGAAACAAGTGTTGACCCATAAAAGTTTGTGTATTGCAAAATCTGCTAACAGTCCTTCTTTGTGACATGACTTTGAGCAGTAAATCTGGGAGTTGTTGATACCTGTCTTTTCTGGAATTTCTATAGCAATTAAGGCCAAGTAGTAGGGAGGGTTTAGACAGGTGGTTTTAGGGGAATCGAGGGGCACTCTCCGCTACCACACTGTAATTAACAAGGAAACTATCTGCACACCATTTCCTATGTCTATTTTTGCAGGTGTGCCGCTCTGATTGTGAGGATTTACATTTTCAGTCTGCCTCCAAGCCCTCATTAAAAGATCTTTTGGCACAAATTTCAACTTGTGTGAATGTGTGTTGTTTTGTGTGTTGTGCTTGCATGTGTGTGTTTGGGCCTGCATGTGTCTGAGTGATCCTTGGACTCCCGAGGCTAAAAGCGGTCATGGTGAAACACATCCATTATGCATCTCTCTATACAGAGAAAGGATTGTTTTCTCTCCGAGTTGTGGGAGGGAAACACCTTCATTGCCTCCTGTGTTAATCCTCTCTGAGTAATTATAAAACAAGATGTATTAGTAGCACCAACTTTAACTTTTAAATAAGAGTAGCCATCTTGGAACTTTCTTCTCTTGCATTATTTCCTGTCTCTCTAACTCTCTCTTTATTACTCAAAATGTCTTGCCATCGTCTGTCTTTGCCTTTTCCTGTTGTGGTGTGTTTTCTTGTTTTGCTGGACCCATTGCTGGAGTCTCCATGTTGAGCGCTCCAATCCAAAGAGCACTACCACATCATGGAAACAGCAAGCTGTCGGGATGACTTCATCATGTCACAAAGTGTTTTATGTCTCACTGTGAGTTCTCACTCTTTCCATACTTCTCTCCACCACTGCAAGTCAACACAGCCTGTTTTGTGACATTATGTTTAAACAAAGAAAATAATAGGAGAACAAAAAAAGATTTAGCAATTAATCCTTGATGATTTATAGATAGAAAAACAAGGATTGCATAATGACACTCCCTTGTGGCAGTCATGAAAAACAATACCTCTTTAACTGACAAATGATTACACAGAGGTGCTACTTTGCATTGTTGCTGTAAGCAAATACATGTTTGTGTGATGCCAAGAGCCGGCAGATGTCAAACAAGTTTCAGGTGGTGGAATGCAGGTTTGTTTGGAGAGACTGGACCGTCTGTCACTGGGTGTCTCTCTCAGAGCCATTAGCCAGCCACTTGTTGAAAGACTGGGAGCTGTCAGCTTTGCATCAGATAATAGTGTTGAGGATATGTTTTCACAGCCAAAATACTGCTGACGCCAGTAACAACATCAGATAACGCTCCCGTGATCGCGTTTCAATGTGGACGTTTTCATTTGTCTGTGACAGTTGTGAGTCAATCCATAATTACTATATAGCCCTTTGTGAGCAAGTTAAATAGTGATGATGACACTAAATATTCAGTTTGCTCTGAGGCGTTGGAAAAGCCGGTCTTTCAATTCAGTCAGGACACATGGACTGCAATAACATTGTTTAACTGCTGCGGTAGTATGACTTCACCCACGACCCAAAACTTCAACACAGCCCTCTCTTTCTCTGCTTCAAGTCATTTCCCTTACAAAGTGACTGAACATAAATCACTTTATGATGTTGACAATTGGAAGACGGTGCCTGGAAGACATGCACAGCTTTCTGTCAAAAAATGAACAGGAGTGGGCAAGTCAGAGGTGGAAAAAGAGTGAGAGGACTTGTGTGATTCTGCCAAGCTTTCTCTGCCAGGATACATGGTACAGTTCATTTATCTTGAGGCTGTGAAATTTACAATTCAGTCCTTCCAGTAAAGGTTTTGACTTGCTGCTCTGCCTGGACTGATTGACACATATTTTTAGTTTACTTTACAGGAAATTTATTGAAATTCTGGGGAGCCTTCTAGGGAGTTCGTGAAACCCAAAGAAAAACGTGTGAACTCTGAGTCTCAGAAAAGTGAAACAAAAATAGAAGAGATGTGATAATTTGACTTCAAATGCAAACATCCACAAAGACAAATCAACACACTCAGTGTTTTCCTACTGTAGTAAGAAAACTGTCCTCCCGTAACAACCCTGAGCGGCCATGGCACCTAAAATCCTGCTCATATACGCCGAGTAATCACCTGTGGTTTCTTGTGCTGACTAAAAAACCAACTGCCTTTCTTGGTTGTGTGGTGCAGAGCTTCCTGAGATGCCGTGATTTATTTGTTATGTTTGACTGCAGTTCTTATTGCCGGAGGGGCCTTGCTCCGTCACAACGTTTAAGGCACAATTGTTGTTTTGCTCACAGAGGATTTGATACCCTTTGTTTGACAGACATTCAATCTGTGGGAACAGCTCTCTCTCTCACTCTCTCTCTCTCTCTCTCTCTCTCTCTCTCTCTCTCTCTCTCGCTCTCTTTTACTCTCGCTTCGGTTCTCCGTTCTGCTCCGTCTTTTTGTTGAAATCCAAACTCCCCAGCAAACAATTCTCTCTAAGCGTGCCTCGTCTTGTTGTATTGTCTCCAAATTGTCTGCTTGATTGATTTCATTTCACTTGTAACGTGACATTTTGTTCCGATAAAATCAATGGATTATCTTAAGTGTAGCCAATAAGTCTCCTTTAACTTGATGAACTACTGTGAGGTCTGACACTCCACTATTTACAGAAACAACCAAAGTAAATTTAAACTGCTACAGTGCACCTCTTAGGGAATGATGGAAAGTCCCAGCAGCAGCCGTGAACCCACCCATAGCTGGCCCTGGTGCTCCTCGCCTGCCTGGCCGCCTGCTGCCTCCTGTGTGCCCCCCAGGCTCAAGGGAAGTGGGGAGGCCCTCCATGCCCATTTGGCCCTGGCTAACAGGGGATGAGGTCACTCCAAATTCCCCTTATCCCCTTATAGCCCCAGACGGGCTGGCGAAGTGAGCCTACCACAGGACCCAACATAAAACATAAATGGCTCTGTAAAAAGCTGCTGGGCTGATGTGACTCATTAAAAAACACTGGCGCCAACTCTTTTATTAATTCATTATTGTGTTTGGGGAGAGTAAAGTTACTGGGTTCTATTTTAAAAGGCTGTGTCTCTCTCTCTCTCTCTGTGTACTCTTAGTTTCTGTCTTTCTGTCTCAGTTTCTTTCTTAGTTTCTTTTGTTGTTTCATGACATATGTGTGAACGCGCAGTGGTACAGCGGTTTATTGCATTTGGGCAGAATTCTCCGTTTGGTTTGGGTGTCTTGAAACTCATTTAAAGCTTAATTTTTTTTGGATTAATATATTGTTCCTCCTGTGGGAATATAAAAGTCACATGCGTACGGTCCTAGTCTCTTCCTTCTTTTTCTCACACATCTTTTTTCTCCTTATTCTTCTTTCTTCTCCAAGCACTCGCAGACAGATTGTACTGCCTTTATGGGGCCTGGTTTGAGTTCATGAGGCAGATACCCAAACGGGCTAAACGCTGGCCAAGTACATACTCATAACACACACACACACACACACACACACACACACGCACACACGCACAGACACACATTATGAGCCTGTGTGTTGCTGGCAGTTTTGTTTTTCCAGTCTGTACCTCTTCTCCCATTAGGCCCACTGTGAAATCTTTAGTGATGTTTTTGTGTGTTAGCCACACAGTGGAACCGCTGCACAGGGTCATGGTACAAGTTGTATAAGCAGTACAGGGATGAAGATGGGGTGCGGGTGGGGTAGGGGGGGGGGGAGAAGGATTGGGTATAAGGACATGATTACAGAGAGGAGATGCGGGGTAGGTCAGAAAAGGGGAAAGAAAATCAAAGGGAGTTTGAATGAGGGATAGAGTGGAGGAAAAAAAGGGAATAAAAGAAAGCAAGAAACACAGAGAGAAAGGAGGAAAGAAAAAGAAAGATGGCAGTATGGCTGTGTTGGCAGGATGGGGGTGGGTGCCTATCGGCGGCTGCTCCTTCCTGAAACGTGGCCACCCGAGCCTGCCTGGGCCCTGGAAGCACATGTGGAACAGTTTACTGTAATGGAACTCTAAATTAGTGGTGGTTTGAAGCTGCCTGCAGCAGTAGGGTGTAATTAACTGGCTCTGTTGAAAGAGAAAGAGCCAGAAAGAGAGGCAGGGAGGGAGCCAGAGCCCTGGAAAAGGCAAAGGGGTGAGAGGTGTGTGTGTGTGTGTGTTAGTGGGTGCTCTCACACATGTGTAGAGGTTTTTTTTTTTTCAGTGCTTGATTGCATGTGTATGTGTTTCAGACTGTGTGGTGCATATGTGTGCGTCTTGGAAAGTGCTCCCTCTTTTTTTTTTTTTTTTCCGGGCACGGCGCCACCTCTTAGTGCCCCCCAGTGCCCAGACCCTGTCACTGTTCCTCTGTGTGCGTTTTTCGCTCAGTTCAGCAGTTCACCGGTTCAGCCTTAGATCTCTCTTCCCCCCCATTTCTTTGTTTATTCCGAATTCATTACCAAGATTTTTTCCCTGTCTTTTCTCCCAGATTCACAAGCCACAGCAGTTCCAAATTCCTTGGCTCTGCTCTTTTTCAAAGCCACATTTAAAAAACAAGCTGATCACACCACCCACTCATGAAATCACGCTAGGGAAGCGAAAGGCAAAAAGAAAACATGAAAAAGAAAATGGGAGGCTTTACCGGGATTTTTTTTCCCCCCCTTGTATTAACAGTCAACAGTGGGGCATAACTGCAGCCTTGTCCACACTTGAGCCTGACTTGTCTGTGCCTACTGTGTGGAGTCAAAGTGACGAGCGGGCTGTAGGAGGTTAGAGCCAAAATGACTCTGTGGGATGGGAGCCTGACCTCAAGAGAAGATAGTTGGAAGTGACAGCAGCAGTTAGCAATCAGTGGATCTCATTTTCTCTACCCTCTACCCCCATCGACCCCCTCCCTCCCTCCCTTCTTCATGCTCTGGACCCCGTGTCTGGGCCTCTGGTCCTGGGGGAAAGAGGCAGAGAGGCAGGCTGCTGTGCTAGGCTGGCAGCAGGAACAGAGGAGCCCTTTATAGTAGAGTTCTGGTGATTTAAATCATATGGCATAGCCTGGAATCACTGTAGAAGTCTGGAAGATCTTCAAAACTGCAGGAACAAGAGCTCTCTCTCTTTTTCTCTCTCTCTTTTTTTCCCCTCCCTCCCTCCCTCCTGCTCTTCCCTGTTATAACTTTTTCCAAACTTCTTTCTTATTTTCTTTTCCCCTCGCCCAGTCCCAGTTTTTCTGGCTTTTCCTTTCACAGCTCACTCATTCTTTTTCTCTCACGTCTTTATCTGTTTTGGTTCTCGCTGTCCTTCCTTACTTCCTCTTTCCTTCCCATTCTCTCATACCTGTTGGTATGAAGTCGTACACATCCTTCTTACATTAGAACTGCGGATAAACTTTTCTCTGTCCCAGAGGGTAGATGGATCACAGCCTGAGAGTTGATGTGAGGTGAATTGAGTGTGTGGAATCCAGAGAGGCACAAACCACTGATTGTATCATCATGTTCATGCCAATCAGAAACATTTATCCTCATGTTGGATGTGATGAATTAATTAGTAAGAAGTAACACATATTTCTCTTTCCCTTCTCTTCCTCAGAAAAGTGAATTAGATGAGTCTTCTAAAGTGGAGTTCGACGTTCCCTCAGTAAACAAGGCCCCATCGCCGCTCATCCATTCGCCACATCCTTCGAAAAAAAGGACGTGGATTTCAACTTTTCCAGGGGATTTCCAGGTGTTGTAAGGGCCTGCTACGGACCCTTGAGTGTGCTCCGTCGCCATGGCTACCAACAGGGAACAGCAGGTGGGTCACATGACCGGCTTCCCACCTGCTGTCTACCCCTTCGCCTTCAACTCCATGAGAAGCCACTCCCCTTTCGACCTGCTGGCCAACAGCAGCCTGTTTGGAAGATTTGGTGCTGACCTGCCCAAAGAGATGGCCGCTCTCTGTAAGTCATTTTCATTACCGTGCGTGCTCTCATGTATCATTTTCCATTTCCACTCTAACTACATATACGGCTGATACCTTCATTTTAGTCAAGTCACATTAAACAATTTGGTCGTGCACTGGAAAGAGGAAATCTGGCTATTTAAATTACACTTCATTATGTGTAATTTTGTGGAAATGGAAAACTTTAGGGTCTGTTTGTGATATAGGATGAGTGGTAACTAAAAAAAACATCTCCCAAAGAAACCATGAGGAAAAAGTCCACTTTCATCAATACAATGATTACTCTTCTCCTGTGGTTTCCTTATAGATGTATGTAGATGGTGTGGTTGTGACCACAAGCTCTGGCGAAGGCTTCACTGCAGTGTGTGTGTGTGTGTGTCTGTGTGTGTGTGTGTGTGTGTGTGTAGACCTCTCACAGAGCTTTTGTGAGGAAGGCAAACCCGCAAGTCTGCAATTAGAGACAAAACAACATTCTTCCAGTGTGAGGTGATGAGTGCTGTGAGCATCAACAAATATTTGAAAATGAGCACAATTGTGATCTGTCTCATTGTTTATTCAGAATGAGTGCACCACACACCTTTTCTGTCAAAAAAAAAAAAAAAAGAAGAGAGGTGGGCTGAAGGCAAGACTCAAACAACAGACTTCAACTAACCAGACTAACCACAACAGCATGCTCCAGTTGTGTCAGGCTTGTAGTTTCAGACATGACCACAGGGGGCACTGTGGTATTCTGCAGCACTAGGATGGAATGATGTATGGATCACAGAGCACAAAGAGGAGATTGTTGGCAATCCAGAGTGTTTTTCTGTCATGGAAAAACTTGCCAGATTACACAGACACACTGCCGACATATATTGGTCATTGTTCAAAACACCTGCTAGTTTCAAAACGCAGTTTTTTAAAATCAGCATCAGGATTCTAGGTCAGGGTGTATCCCTATATAAAAACCACTGCTGCACAATTGGCCGCCGAGGACGTCAGTGTGAGAGAAAAGGAAGACAGACAGAGAGAGAGAGAGAGAAAAGATAGGAGCACTTTGGTTGAGGTTAGAGCATGAGGTAAAGGTAAGCAGGAGTTATTTGAAATCTTATCTGGGTGCAGCACTAAAGGGGCGGCAGGTGGTGGCGGGTGGTAGGTGGTGGAGGGGCTATAATGGGTGTGGGTGGCAACAGCTGAGTGTAGAGACTGAGAAGCCCCCCTGCCTGTGTGTGCAGTCCCCCTCTCTCCCCAACCACAGCATGCCTGAGCACCTCTCCAGCCTTTCAGCCGTCAATCACTACCTCACACCCCGCCCCCCACCACCCTTCATCCACACAGCCCCCCCCCCCCCCCCCCCCCCTCTCCTCGCCGCTGCTGCCCACCTAATCCTCAAGGTATTTTCACAGAAGCAGAGCAAGAGAGAGAGAAGAGAGAGAGAGAGAGAGAGAGCACCTGGGGGTAATGTCCTAGTGTGGTGGAATCCAAGAACACACCCTGCTAGGAAAACACACAGTTACACACATGCAAACACACCACCAGAGACACTCTTCCCACTCTCTCTCTCTGTCTCTCACACACAGAGCACTTCTTTCATCTAAAAATGAGAAACATACCCCTGACGCAGAATGAAATCCCACAGCACTGACAGATGGATTCTTTTTGGTTTTTACACTGGCATGAGTTAAAACAAAAACAAGTATCAAAGCACAAACAGACACAGGCAACCACATGCAGCGGCGCTTCATACATGACTGCTTGTACTGACACATCCAGTCTGGCAGTAGTATCGTTCACAAGGGTTAAAGACTGCAGTTATTCGGTTTAAGCTCTCTGTCAGAGCTTAAACAAGTCTGGGGTCAAAGATTAAGTCGGGATCATTGTGACAATTAGCTTCAACTCAGCTTCATGTTGGGAGATTGATGTTTTTCAGTCTATCTCACAGCTTTACAAAATAATGTCAGTAGTGGTCTAATAATATTTACTGTGATTGTTAGGATGAACATTCATATGTTTCCTTGTAGTCTCATATCAGCAATTAATTAAACAATTTCTGACTTTTCTACTCAATTAAATCACTTAAAGTAGCAGTATCAGGGGCTTCTTCTTAAAGTTCTTCTTAAGTTCTTAAAACAGCGATTTCTCACATTTGAGAAGCTGGTACCGGGTTGCTTGATACATGAATTAATTAATCAGTCCCAGTTTTGTTGTTAACTAATTGGTCAATTGACTAATTGTTTTTGAACAAGACGTGTTTGAATCAATTATCCGTTTTTGTCCAGTGGATGGAAAACTATCAGTTGTTAGTATCAGCTTTTAAGACCTCCCTTTGGTATATCCCTTGACAGGGAATGTTACAAGTCATTTTACTGACAGCAGTCTCATTCTCCGCTCTCTTAAATGTTAGCGGGGAAGACAAAAGGCTTTGGTTTTGGACATTCCCCAGGCCCCCTTTTTTTCTCCTTCTACTTCTTCTACAGGAGTTAGCTTAACAGACCTGCTCATTGTTGTCAGGGCTGTCTGTAGGCCAGACTGAGAAAATACCTTCCACATAAAGGGAGTAGCACTGCAGATATTTCTGTGTGTGTGTGTGTGTGTGTGTGTGTGTGTGTGTGTGTGTGTATGCGTGTTTGTGTGTGCAGTATAAAGCACTGCATTCTTGACCAGCGTCAGAGCTCCGTGCGTAATTGCTGTTGGAAAGGTAGCCAGGGTGACACCTACCTTTGTTAAGAGTGCATGCTGTGCCGACAGGTCGGAGCACCTCCCATGGCGGCGCTGTGTTTTGGCACCAGTGTCTTTGGAAATACCTGTTTTGCACAGAGGTGGGAAGAGACAGGAGAGGGCAGAGATGTGGTAGGCGGACTGTGTTTGCACATGTAGAGATAGTCGGCTTTGCTTCATTCGCAATGCATACATGGAGGAAGTGGACCCAGAAAACCTCGCCTTAACTTAGCACTTCAACGTTTAGGTCATGTGTGAATACAGCTCACTCGCCATGTGACCCATCCTTTACACTCTTATGTTTATGAACGCGCAAAGGCGATTGTTCATCCATGAGAGGGTCTGACGGCTGTAGTGTAGCGGAGGCCGTTATCAGTTGATCCCTGTCATTATGGGACCCCTTCAAACAAACAGCTGGAAGCCCATTAAGGCCACTTACTATGTGATAACATCACCACTGAGCCCTGAAACACCTCTCTAAGCTTTCACCAATCAGGGCCGGAGCCCTGGCCCCAAAGCCAGCCACAGGGATGTTTTGAAAAGCTAGTAGGTCATTTCCTTCAGCCTACATGGCTCGGACCAAAATCTGAATCCTTAGCTTGGCTATTCAGACCATCATTTTCAGCTTTATACTGAGTGATGTATGCAGTTGAGGCTCAGCTGTGAGTTTTTTTTTCAGTTTTCAGCTGCATCACAGTGGCATGAAATTAAAGCATTGTATTAATAGAATGGAATGAAGCGCGTGTTGAAACTTGTGTAAAAGCTGCCTGAGTCTGCTCAGTTGTGCCTCCAGTGGAGACGAGTTGAACAGCCGTGCTGTTTATGTAAAGTGAGGCATGGATGTGTACACCACACACACGCACATAAACATACTGGCTGCCAAGCATATAGGCATGCATCTGTGTGTGCGCATGCATGTTTGCACACACACAAACCATTAAGCGAGGCAGACTGTGAAAAGGACCAAACTGTTCCAGCAGAAAAAAAAAGTATCCTCATGCAGAGTGACATAATTAAAAACACTCATTGCATTCTTAAACACACACACACACACAAGGAGGTCATGTTGGCTTAGGGAGCTCGGGGAGTTGCGTAAAGGAGCCATTTTGGTGGGAAATGTGGTACGAGAGGGAATGTTAAAATGAACCTTTAAATGGAGGAGAGGGACAGCAGGGAAGGATGTCTACTAAGCCTTCTCCACTGGATGCGAAGCAGAGCACAAACAGCACATTGTACTGCTTTATTTATTTTCATAAAGGTTGAAGTGCTGGGTTTCAGCCCAGCCTAGATGGAGGTACGTATGTACGTGGCTGACTGTGAAGGTTTAGATTTGTCTGGGTGCATATGTGTGTGCTCATGTGGGTACACTATATATTTGAGTGAAGGGAGGGAGGGAGACGAAAGAGAAAGGAAGCTATGTATGGATATGAAAATGATGAACACCACCGCTACCCCTCACTTCCTTGCAAGCTGAAGCTTCCCTACAGACACTAAGACTCTCAGCTGCTTTTTTTTTCTTCTCTTCCTGTGTGCTATTTACAAACCGTGAAGTCACCTGTTTTGAAAATCTCTCTCAGACACCTGAGTGTTCAATCTTCTGCTTCGCTCTTGAGAGCAAAGCCAATCCATCTCTGACCTCAATCTTGTCATTTGCTGATCTCTGTTTGATTTATTGAAGGGGCAAGAAGAATGACCCGAGCCTGGGGTGAAAACATTACAAATGAGGATTTCAAAGAATTTCAGAAAAGCGTCAGGAATGAGAGATATATATTTGAGATTAATAGTCACCTTTGAGGATTGTGAGCTGCATATTCAATCCATGGTTGATAATGGAAATCATTAGAAAAGGGGTCATTGCATGTGGATTAAATCATTTAAAAGGCTGAAGTAAAGCCGGGAAATGGATGTGTAATTATGTATGATGTGTATCTTGTTACATATCAATATTATGATCTGTGATTTCTGATTTTGCATGAATATTGTATTTCTTTTGGCCTTTGTCAACACCAAATAAATCAATTCTATAAAATTCTAGTATAAAAGAAAACATCTGAATATGCAAAACTACTAATTAAATCTGTATCCAGCAACAATTTTGAATTCTCAAGATAGTACCATTGGTGATTACACTAAATCAATGTTAGCAGTATTTGGTTTTGCTCACGGCATTCACTGTTATGAGTGTCAAAACATATTCAGAAGAAAGCACAATCACAGAGCCATCTGCTTGCTGGCACCACTGCTCCTGTGACCATGATCTACATAGCAAATTAGCAATGCTAGGACTGGACCATTTGTGTGTACTTGTGTGTGATGACAGCATGTGTAGCGCTGTTTGGCTGTGTCCTTGATCTATCAGTGAGACTGGAGCCTGCTCTGCTTTAATAAACAGCTCTGCATCATCTGACATCCCTGCTTTCATCTCCCTAGGCGACCACTAGCCTCAAGATGACAGCTC